>CM042412.1:23991820-24591820 GCA_023634145.1 Thymallus thymallus | reverse complement strand
CTCTGTTCACAACGTTGACATCAGCAAACCACTCGCCCACACAACTCCATACACGTGGCCTGCTGTTGTGAGACCGGTTGGACGTACTGCGAAATTCTCTAAAACAATGTTGGAGGCGGATTATGGTAGAAAAATGAACATTCCGTTCTCTAGCAACAGCTCTGATGGACATTCCTGCATTCCTGCACCCTCAAAACTGGAGACATCTGTGACAAAACTGCACATTTTAGAGTGGCCTTTTATTGACCCCAGCACAAGGTGTACCCGTGTAATGATCATGCTGTTTAATCATCTTATGTCACACCTGTCAGGTGGATGGATTATCTTGGCTAAAGAAAAATGCTAACTAACAGGGATGTGAACACATTTTGTGCCAAACATTAGACAGAAATATGTTTTTTTGTGTGTATGGAACATTTCTGGGATCTTTTATTTCAGCTCATGAAACATGGGACCAACACTTTACATGTTGCTTTTATATTTTTGTTCAGTGTATGTGTAGGGCTTTAGATAAGATTATTATTTACAGAGTCAAGTACATTTGTCCAGGCCTCAATTATTCCTTGACTAGCACCATTCATTCTCGCTGTCGATATTTCTAAAGTTATAACTTCTAATAATAACTGAATTGGGAGAGAGTGAGAGGATTGCCATCTCAGAGCCAGCATATTATTTTGTGGAAATGCTGCCTGCCAGCTGTAATCGTCTGTGATTGCTGTCATTAGCCCTATTCCCACTACAAGGTATGAAGGAGAGTCTAAGGAGCCGGGTGATGGAAGAGAATGGTACTTTTCAATTCACATCACAGCCTTGCCTTTTACCTTTCACTGTGGCTGGCAACACGACATTGTTGGTCCGCAGCTCAAATTTACCGTAAATATCACAGTAGCCACTAAGCACCAACTATTCAACAATGGCAGAAACTTTTCTTCTGAAACATATTGAATAATGCAACCAAACCATATTACACTCTTAAATAATGCAACAATTCACAAGCATGTAGGTCTATGTGCAGACAATGAAAGGGTTTAAATCCTTGTCTGTAGGCTACACACATTAGACTACGTTTTAGTTTCAAGACAAAAGCACAGAGCTGCTATAACAGCATGTCTTCATCAAGTGACGTTAGCCTATCAAAACATGTTGTGCATGCTCAAGCACGTAAACACATAGGTCATGTGAAAAAAATAGAGACCCCCCGAATGTCACGGTATAATTCGTCCTGATAAACATATTTCACGCTAGTCTCGGTGCTGAGATTCTATGCATTCACTGCACATATACACTGAGTGTACCACACATTAGGAACAACTTCCTAATATTGAGTTGCACATAATTTTGCCTAAGAACAGCCTCAATTCGTCGGCATGGACTCTACGAAGTGTTGAAAGCGTCCCTCATGGATGCTGGCCCATGTTGACTCCAATGCTTCCCACAGTTGTGTCAAGTTGGCTGGATGTTCTTTGGGTGGTGGACCATTCTTGATACACACAGGAAACTGCTGAGAGTGAAAAACCCAGCAGCATTGCAGTTCTTGACTCAAACCGGTGCGCCTGGCACCTACTGTACTAACATACCCTGTTCAAAGGCACTTACATATTTTGTCTTGCCCATTTACACTCTGAATGGCACACATACACAATCCATGTCTCAATTGTCTCAAGGCTTAAAAGTCCTTCTTTAACCTGTCTCCTCCCCTTCATCTACACTGATTGAAGTGGATTTAAAAGGTTAGATCAATAAGGGATAATAGATTTCACCTGGATTCACCTGGTCAGTCTATGTCTTAGAAAGAGTAGGTGTTTATAATGTTTGGTACACACAGTGTACATCGCTGTTCACTTGTAACTTCCGGCAAACATGGAAACATGCATAGTAACCATTCTACTGTTTACATGAACCCAGATGGCTAGGATGCTACACCACAGCCATATGTTATGGCTTGATAGGCACTTTGGAGTGAAGAATGGCCTGTTTAATTTCAGTGAGTTTTACTCTTGTAACAAGTACAAATACGGAAATATGAAATGGAAAATGAACTGTTCTTATCATTTAAATGGAATATGATTATAAAGATGTAATCCAGTATATAATCCAACATGATCTCTTGATATAGACAGGCCGGGGTGGGGGGGGCAATAATTTTGGCTCGAGGGCCACATTGGGATTATCAAATTCAGCAGAGTGACGCACAGTTTTTTTTCACAAAGCGATTTGTTCATCAAAAGCAAGTTGTGGCCCAGAAAAATTGCAGTTATTTGAAAACATACAGGTCCATTCTAATTTTACATAATTTATATCTAGTTTAAGACATTCAACAGTGACCTGTTTTTTTTTAAGATAGGCCTATATTCTGTATTTTCCTGATGACTCAAACGTAATTCTTCCGCAGCTCTATGTTGATGACTCTATGTTCGCTTCATACTTCAGTCTGGGACTGCCATCGTTGAAATCGTTTGTGGTGATGTCAAAATGAGGGCTGTTGTACAAAACAAAGTCATCATCAATATAATAATCTCTGACCAATCAGTATCAAAGCCAGTTACGCATTTTTAAAATGCAGTTTACCCATGTGTATTTTGGCTCTGGTCCAACAACCCATCGGTTTCTGGGACCAAGAACGGTTAGAACGTGTTTGCGTTCTAGAAATCGTCTGGGAGGTACTCAGATCCAGACTCATTGTGGAAAAGAAAATAACATCCGTGGGCATGGCATAGCGTTTGGTCGGAGCAAGGAGTTTGGGTAGCCAGGAAACTACGGCATACCCACTAAGAAAACTGCTATGACCCACATCCAACTTTGTCCAGTCCAGGTGGGTCTGTGGTTCCTGACAGGGTGGTGGGGCTATTCTTGACCAAATGGCACCATCTGATGTATTTGCACACCCTGGCAGCCCTGCTCTCACAGACAGACAAGAAGGGTCCGTCTTAAACACTGATGTCTCCTGCCAGGTGTCTGCCTTCCCTATCTATAAATACATCCACAGCTCTTCCTCTTGGCTCCAAGCAGACGCCTTTAAAACAGGAAACATTCTCACCCCATTCTCACCCCAACCTGGCAACGCACACTGTCAGGCCTTCGTGGATCAGGTATCCATGCCCACCCGCAGCCAAACTAAACATAAATATGTTTCAGAGCTCTCAGGGGCTCAAACAGAGAAGAGGCACAGGATTGGAGGTCTGTGTCTATCATTCGAAAACAGAGTCTGTGTCTATCTATCTTTTTTATCAGCCTAGCTTGTGTTGTGTATTCTCATCGACAGCTTCCCTCTGTTCGCCTGACCACTCAGATCTGCTTCCAGAAATGTGAAGTGAAACCTCTTTCACTGCTCTAGCTGGCTGATTCCTCAGGATAGACTCTTCCTCCCAAATCAATAACCTTATTACTGGCAACTCTGCACTTGACTGGGAGATTGTACTCCTGGCCCCTGCAGAATGGCTTCCCAGGGAGGGAGAGACCTCTTCACACGCCTCTTTTAGCTCCGACTGCCAATTTGTTTCCAGGGATTGCAGTAGTTTGACGGCGCTGAGGAGAAAGCTATTATTACCAACTAACCCTCCTTGGTCCTGCAGCAGAGCACTTGTTATCAGGCAGACAGCGCTCCAATTCCAGAGTTTAGTTGACTCTCACTAGATGAGAGAGAGGTACTGTGGGTCCAGGTGTGGAGAGGGACATTTTGAGAGCACACCTCTGTAACGTCCTTCCCTTCACCATCTCTCAGAGAGCTCCTGGGAGAGAAGCCAGGCCCCGGGCCCCCTTTACAGGCAGCCATGATAGATGAGGCCCCACATCCTGTCTGTCTGTAGCCTAAACGCGCTCCTGTCCCCCCGTATGGCCCGCAGAACCCAAATCCCTCCTCACCCCACCTGGACTCTCTTGCTTTATAGATCAAGAGAAGAGCAGAGCGGGCATCTGCCCGGCAGTGCAGCAAAGGGATGGCAGCGTGCCCACAGCAGCCTGTCTCCATCTGTCAGAGGGTATGGGTCACAGAGAGGGACGTTGCCTCGCCCCTCTCCCCTTGAGAGTTTTCTGATTCTAATTCCTGCAGCAGTGACTGAAGGCCTAGCATCAAACCCGCACCCACCACACAGCAATTACAAATACCAACCATCCATCCCTCCATCGCTCTCTCAGAAAGAGAGAGAGAGAGAGAGAGAGAGAGAGAGAGAGAGAGAGAGAGAGAGAGAGAGAGAGAGAGAGAGAGAGAGAGAGAGAGAGAGAGAGAGAGAGAGAACTGATGCATTTGTGATGTAAATGAAATTAAGAGACCTCAGAACACAACTCTGGGCACTGACTACAAAGTGATCAATCTTCCCGCTGGTCCAAAGAGGCTGGTCCTTTGTCTACTGAGGCCTCTGGGAAAGATCCCAGCACTCTGAAACATCAACTGAACCCATCTGTAGTATCCACACTTTTATGAGTGGCTTTCATAGGCACACAGTACCATATGGCAACTGAACTGAACAGACAAACCAGAAAAGACCCCAGTGGCATATGGGGCTGCTTTTGACATGCGTGTGTAATGAATAACAAACAATAAAATTCACTAGACACCAGGGTGAGAACAATACATCATCTAAAACTGCCAATAGTCATAAGCATAATCAACTCAGAAGAGATCCATTTAATTACATTAAATACAAGACTAATTAAGGTAAATCTATAACCTATTGACACAGTTCTCTCTTAATGTGGATTACATCTGTCATATTTGACAGCATCACATACCGAACATAGACCTATATACATACAAAAAGACATTCACATTGCTCAGAGAGAGATGTTGACAACCCATTGAAGAAACAGATAATCTAACAATACCAAACAGCAGGTAACAAAAGGACACTGAACCTCTCACACATCAAGTAAAGTCAATCGGATTGCGGTTGTGTTATGACTGTGGTAGTATTGTTATGACTGTGGTAATATTGCTATGACTGTGGTAATATAGTTATGACTGTGGTAGTATTGTTATGACTGTGGTAGTATTGTTATGACTGTGGTAATATTGCTATGACTGTGGTAATATAGTTATGACTGTGGTAGTATTGTTATTACTGTGGTAGTATTGTTATGACTGTGGTAGTATTGTTATGGCTGTGATAATATTGTTATGACTGTGGTAGCATTGTTATGACTGTGGTAATATTGTTATGACTGTGGTAGTATTGTTAGTACTGTGTCTAGGAGGGTGAACTTTTGTCTTTGGGCACGGAGGCCCAGGCCACTCACCTGTCACAGCGTGCTCCGTTATACCCCGGCTGGCATCGGTCACATATCAGCTCCCCTCGCGGGTCCACATGGCACGTGGGGCTGAAACTACGATGTTTTTGAGTAAGAAAAACAGGAAGTAGAAGAACAAGAAAAGAAACGCGTATCAACAACCCCATCCTTCTGTCCCCCATAAACACAACAACATCACTGAGTTGAAAAAGAGGGAGAGTCCAGCTCCTGTCCCCCCCGGATCCCAAAGATAGAGCAAGAGTTGGGCTGGGTCAGGTTAGGTTCCAGTGTTCCTGACCGAGGGCTGATGGAATGACTGGCCAGTCTATTTCAGAAGACACTGGATCCCAGGGCAGGAACGGTGGGGTAGCACTGACATTTTGGAATGTCTGGAGGAAGAAGCTTTCTTTAGCCGCTGGTACTGCTACTATGGCCTAGTGTAGAGGAATGCTCAGCTGCTCAGCTCCTGGCCCGGGGGCACACCGCTCCACTCTGGCCACCAGGGGATTACCACCCATTACCAGTGCTTGACTGGAGCTATTGTCTCTGGCCCTGTTCACAAGTAACCGACCTCAACATAGTGGAAAAACAAAAGATCTAGGCGAGAGCACCGGCAGTCACGGTGGTGGATCGCCCCCCCCCCAAAACAAACACAGGGTTAGAGTCATGATAATGGGTTTTTAGATAGAGAGAGGTCATTGTGGTTAGATAAGGATTCTGATTAAGTGTCATCTCAACTTATTTCCATGTGAAATGTGATGACATACTTGTTGGTCGGGATGTTGAGGGGGCAGGCGCAGGGCTGGCAGTCATTGGCTGTTCCCTTGGTAGCATCCCCATAGAACCCAGGGATACATTCATCACAGTGGAATCCGGTGGTGTGGTCAATACAGCCCTGGGAATATACAGTAGGTTTATTTAGGTTCATAGGGTTGCCAACCAGCAAATGTATAAATACATTATTTAATTCTAGAACAATACCAATACACACTTTTTTGTATACATCCACTATAAATCAGCTTTTCCAAGTAAGGGAAGGGACGTGCTGCTAAGGTACACAATAGTAGGTTTTGGTAGACAGGTGTTTTTAATATTTGTTTCCATTGAACATGCCATACAAATTAAGGCATTTTTATTAATTATATGAAGAGTGCCTTGGTACTCCTTTTTTGGGGCAAAAAATCTTGTGTATTGTCATCATTTCTTTGAGAAGCAGCTGTGCTTGATTGACAATTCAGTCAACCGTGCGAACACATGTTCAAAATTTTAGTATAATCTACAAAGAAACCCAAAGTTTTGCCTGTCTCCTCTACATAGCGTCGTCTGACAGGGATGGTCCAGTGAATAATTGGGAGAGACTTTGTGGGTCTGATGTTGCCAAATTAAACGTAATGCATTTCCCCATAGATTGGCATTAACCCAAACTCCGGTAATGCACCTCTAATGAAATGAGAGCATTATTTTTGGGTGCACGCATCGTCAGCCCCAATAAAGCCTGAATGCTCTTGAGTCAATTGCAGATGTCTACTCAGCATAATCAGTAGCATAGAGAAGATTTCTTGATTACGGGGGTGGGGAGGCTAATAATGGGTAATGGGATTGGTAGTGGTAGTGGTTTGGGGGGTTGAGGTGAATCTCTCCCCACACAAGACTGGCTCTGAGCCATCTGCTTGGCCTATTTGTTTTTCGAAATAAATTCCTATCTCCGTTAAAATGTCCAATCCCTTGTGGGATCAATCCTGAGAGCCTTTATAGATGCAAGGCAGGCAGGAACACTCTACCGAGCAGGAGGAGGGTCGTCAGGGTTTAACTCACTGTCATGATATCACTTACAGGCACTAAACTGCTCGGGAGGAGACAACTCTAGGCCTCAGGGAAGTAGACACCACACCACACCTGACAGATTACGGTGTGTACAGTGTATGATCGCTCCTAACCTACAGATGTACGACATACCTTACTCGCTAACAGGAACGGCGAACTCTTGAAAGATTAAATAAATACAAATAAATAAACATCCCATCAACATCCCCATCTCCCTTCCACCTGCTCATAGCTGATATGTGATAAAACATCCCCATCACTGTTCTAGCAGTCCGTCTGTTTAATACTGAAGCAGGTCTAGTCTGATTTCTGAAGGTAGCAGCCAGGCAGATCAGACAGCGAGAGCAGAGCGGTGGGAGTGGTGTGTCAGGAGAAGGTGAGAGAGGTGAGGCCGTACAGAAGTCAGAAAGCACTAGCTAGCTGTTAGGATGAGAACAGACAGACAGCTGAGACTGGCCCCGAGTCCTCGGGACACAACACTCCACCCAGCTCACGTCTATCTGAACACAGTCATGATAAATCTCCTCAGGCCTGAGATCTGTCTCTACCGACACAGCCCTGAGCAAAACACGCACAGGCTGAGGATGAAAAGAGGGAGCAGGAAGTCAATACGATAGAAAAGTTTATCCTGGTTGGGAAACCAGGAACTCTTTACAAGGTGGAGGCTTAATCCTCACGAAAATCAGTGCTATAAGGATTTAACAGAGGTCATATTACCAAGGATGGGATTGTTGCAACATCTGGAGCACACGTATGCAAATATGACATAATGTCATACGATGTCAGGAATAGTCTTCTACGGACTATCAAACATGCCCATCCAACTAATTGTCGCTGTTGATTGGCAAAGCTTCAAACACACAATAAACCCTTTTTACTATCTCCAACTGTAGCATTTGCCATGCGCTGTGTCTTTAGGAGAGCACAGCTGTGACCTGTTGTAAGGTGAAACTAGGGAGCAGGTGTTGTGTCCACCTTTAAGGAGGAAGGAAGGAACATGTTAAAGGAAAAAAACATGTGTATTAAGAGAGGATTCTCATAGCCAATTGAAAAGCTTTAAAGAGAAATGTGTTCATGTGAACCCCCCCACCACCTACTCCCGCCACCACATCGTTTCCTTTCCAACGTACCAAGCATTGTCCAGTGACGTCGTCACAGTCTGTGGCATGGCCGTGACAGTCGCATGGTTCACACACTCCTTTGAACATGGTGCTGTTAACCCTTCGATGACCCGACGAGCACATCTTCAACACAAACGGTCACCAAGGCATATCATTATTAGACAATGAAAAACCGAGTACAGAATCCTGACAGTTTAAAGACACCGCTTTGTAGATTAATAAAAAGCTAACGATGTGAAAACTAATCAAATGTCTCCAAGCTACAGGGGAAAATGTGTAAATATAAATGACTATTTTTAGTCAGTGAGATTTGGCGTTTAAATGCCTCAGAAGCTGTTTTGTGGTTTGTAATTAGTCTTACAAAGCCGTAATTAATGCATAAATTGTGTTGCACTAAGTGATTTGACTTCTACAGTTGGAGAGAAAATGTGGATATCATTGTCAGTTTAAAAATGCATCAGGAATTGTAATACAATGAATTTGAAATGCTACATTCAGATCTTCAACCCAACTCATTTACACATATCTTGAGTAAATTGTCAAAGTAATAGCATTAATTGAAGTAAGCAATTTCAGGTGAACAATGGCTGTTTTTATCTGAGTAAGTGCACACACTAATCCAAAAGCAAAACATTAGTTCAAATTACAAGGCATGCGCACGCTTCACAATAGCACAAAAGCCTTAAAATAAGCCTTAGAAACACCAACTTTGGAAACACAAGCTTTATCAGTCATTTTGTCAACTCTCAGTAGATACTGTTGTAGTTCAATGCACTCGTGGACATTGATCGGACACAACACTCCGTCAGGCATCCTTTCAAAAAACGAAAACGCTGAAAACAACGATGTACACACAGAGAAAGACAACAACAACAGACATGCCCTGTGTTTTGTCTCACTCTGCACTTTCCCTCTATACTGACCTTAGTTAGAAGTGCTACCCTGTCATACCTCTGCAGAGAGGTAGAAAGGAGGAGAGGAGGAAGAGACAGACCGAGGAAGGAAGGAGAAAGGTGAAAACTACAATGAAATAACAAAATACTTAGTTAAAGGAATGCCTACAAACAGTAAGGACATAATGGTGATAAGGACAGAAACAAAGCACAAGGGAAAACAATTATTAACACGAAGGACATAAAAAACAACACATATAAATAGATATTAGGCCCCTGGACATTGGGTAAAGAGAGTATAAAACAATCACCAATACAATAGATGAACATTTACCCTTTACATAAAGGTTATGCTATTGGATTTGTAGATATGAAACCTCAGGCAGCATCTTTCTTTTTACTCTGGACGTTTAATAGTTTTGCTGAGGGAGAAAGGATTAGTACTGAGCCGCGAGGCCACACAAGTGTCACCGCACACTTCACAGCACGCCACCGCCGCTATTCACCGAGGTCACTTCCAGCATTCTCTCCTTCTCCAGCGCCTATCAAGACTTGATGATAACCATGCATTTTATTTCATCCCCCCTCTCTCTGCTCCCGCCCCCCCACACACACACATTTGCTGTCAGCACAAAACGCCACATGCAGAAATCCATACCCGTCTCTTTTTTAAATAGAAAATACAGTTTTCAACCGAGAGTACAGATTGCTGTAATAGCATACCCTTTTTTGTACCTGTACGTCAGCTTCACTTTACACTTACAAGCCACCTGTGCACACATGCACGCACACACCCAAACCTACCAATCACACATACTTAATAAGGAATGGAAGTGAAAATGCAGCAACAGAGAGCCACTCTCACACAACCGCTCTTTTTCATTTATTTGCTATTCCAAGAAAAACACACAAAAACGAGGGAAACGAAAGCTGTGATTTACCTCACAAGACGTTCCACCGTATCCAGGAGGACAGTGACACATTTCCACAGCAGTGGCCATCTTCTCACTCCTGGAGAACTCACTGGCCACCTCCAGACTGACAGAATGGAGCCTGGTTTAGAGAGGACAGACACAGGAGGACAGAACCAGAACATCACACTATTAGAAATACAGTCTAGACAAGATCAAATTAACTGGTGAACATGAGACGTTTCTCTCCTGAAATCTGTCTTGCCAGACCTCATAACAACGTCCTCTAATATATAGATAGCATCAAGCACAGAAAACCCCAGCTGATTTTGACCTCTTGTGCCAAAGAGCAGATGTAGTGTCCGATCAGTGTGGATCAGTACAAAGGAGGGTGCAGTGTGTGTGGTTACCTGTAGATGGCGACCCGTTCATTGCTGTGTGAGGCTCTGATGAGGAGGCTGCTTACATTAGTTAGAGCCATCATGAAATCTCTCTTGCTGACAGGCAGGCCTGTCTCCTGATTCTCAAAGTGGCCAGGGTAGAGCAGAGTTCTTTTTGTGCTTTCCGAGAAAGGGTACACCGGCAGACCGAACCGACTGTCAATCATTTTTATCCCGCTGCCCTGCAAGAGATGAAATGTCAGTTTTTTCACCCTCGTTTGAGAGACAGCATTCTTGTTGGTGCATGTACTTAATCGCCTCATGCCAGAATGCGAAGTCTTTGCTCTGACTGTCAATATTGGCCATAAATGGAGCATGGTACCACACATGAATAATACTCTATTCTGAGACACCATGAATAGCTAAATTATATAAAGAGTGACATTTCCTAAAACGAGACTTGTCTTTGTCCATATTGTTCATTGACTCAATAAGTGTGTGAGTTATTTGTCAATGTATGCATAGTCATTTATGTGTAGGTGTGAGCTGGAAGGAAATGGAGAGATGTGTGTGTATCTCTGTGTGAGTATGTGTGCAAGAGAGAGAGAAAGAGAGAAAGAGAGAGACGGAGAGATGGAGTAGAGAGGGAGTGCTGATTGCGTAACGCCAATGGATGCATTGCCAGGTAGAATTTAAGGGTAAGATCTCCAAACACGCTGGTGGGAATCATCATAGAGGATTATCAGATGTTATTCATCCCGACTGCTTATTTACTGTTCCAATGGCTGCTGGGAAATTACAATTTATGGGTTCCGGACCCTTTATTTGCACTGAATTAATGGAGTGTACACATGCAAAGCAGGGTTTAACTATCAATAATGACCTGTCATATATCCAGGCTCTTCCCCATATCACGTATGACTCTCCTCTCTGAAATATCTTAATAAAACCCAGTGACTGAGCTTAGATGGCTGTCATCTGACACTAATGGGGATGGCAATCTCTGCCTCAGACTCATAATACAGTCGTGTACAAACACCAGTATAACAAATACACACTAAAGAGGTATCTCTCTGACCAACCTCTCATATCATCCAGCAATCAGTAAACACAGGATATTTTGGATGGAAAAGGGTTGAAATTGTGTTGTCAGATATATTTTTTCAGCATTTTATCATTGATTGCACTAGAGAGCAGGCTCTCTAGCTGGTTTCCAAATCCTCTGGATAAACTAATTTTTCAGGCTTAACTCTAAGGCTGTAATCATGATCTGAGTTCTCTAGCTTTTGTACAGAGGCCAAGAGGACATATCAATGTCACATCGGATTTGTGTGGCTGCGTTTGGGTTTTGAATGATATCACCTGTGTGTGTGTGTGTGTGTGTGTGTGTGTGTGTGTGTGTGTGTGTGTGTGTGTGTGTGTGTGTGTGTGTGTGTATCCCATTATTCAGCGAGAAAATCTTAAAGCATTCCTCATGGATCACACACACAAATAAAAGCCAGCAAATGAATCCTCTCACGGCACTCAGCTGACTGAAGATGAAAACGATGACAGATTAACCGCTGGTCCACGATGGAGCATTAATAAAAGGACAACTGACTAGCGCAACAGCCCAAGACGACGGAGAGAGCGAACGACGGAGGAAATGTGCGTATTGCGCATCACTCCCAAGGTCAGCGCCGGTCGCCTCCTCCATGTCAGGAATGATTAAACGACGCTAAAAGAAATCCTCTAATTGATTCGCGCACCGCCTCGGCAAAGTTGTGTGAACGACAATAAAACATGGTGGTGAGCCGGCTTCAAAGCGAGGTCTTTTATTGACTTTTTCACGACTGAGGGGCAGAAACTGAAGTAGGCCTTGTGTCGGAGCAGTGTAACAATCAAATAGGCCTCAGAAAGTATTTACAGTGAGATATATGCTGGGCGCTGCACAAACTAACGCAGATGCATTGCAAATTTAGTATAGATCTAGACCAACTGAATAGATACACTCTTCAATGTGGCCCACTCTATGTTCATGATAGTAAACAGCGGTTTTGTTATATGTGGTGAAAAAAATAAATGAATGCAGTCATTGCTATCATGTTGGATGATACAGCTTCGTCAACAGAGCGTTTCTTTGGAGCATTAATAGCTTCTGGTAGCGGATGGTAGCGGATGGTGAAGTTGATGTTCTTGGTGTACATATCCTGGAAAAGTTGAACAATCTTGCAACTATTAACTTTGACTTTAACTTTGTAGAATAGATAGGATCTTGAAACTGTGGAGTGGGAAACACCTGTCCATCTACGGGGAAATTATCCTGATTAATCCCGTAGTGATATCACAGTATACGAATCCAAACATGGCTCTACCGACTCCAGGATTATCTTTTATCAAGTAATGTGAGATAAAACATATTTATTTTGTCTGGAATCGCAAACCATTTAAATGGGTATATTTATATAATGAACATGATTTTGGATTGTTAAAACTGCTGCCAATCAAAAAGCATGCATGGTTTAAAATTACTAGTATAAATCATAAAATGTATCAGTTTCACTTTGACAATTATACCGGATACAATTCAAGATAGTTCGTAACAAATTCTTTATGTCCCAATATCATGGCATCGGGTTTATGAACTGATATACAAAACAACATTTTACTCATCAAGCCTTTCATTTCAATTTAAACTATTATATAACATTCTTAAAAGAAAAATAATGCTGAAAAAATTTGTCATTGAACAGTCAGCCCTGTGCAGACTCTGCAACGAAGAAACATAATCAATAGATCATCTCTTTTGGTACTGCCCTTTGGTGGCTCGCTTTTGGAGTCAAGCCCGGGAGTAGTACTGTACAAGCAGTACTGTTAGGAACCCTGAAAAACCACAATCAATCAATGGGAAATATGATTATACTCTTAGGTAAAGTATTTATTTTTAGGGAAATCTCTGTATAAATAGTACAAACAGAGAGGCTCAAGACCCTTGTGAGACATCACAGTAAAATAGAAGGATGTATTTCAAAAGCAGTAAAATGGTAGTGTACTGTGAAATATGGAATAGTCTTTGGACATCTGTATGCAGTATATATTAAATCTGTATGTTTTCCACTAGGTCCTATATAAATATAAATAAATATAAAGGGGATCAGAAAATAATGTTATTTTATAGACTAAACTCTCTGCTAGTTTCATAGCTGATCTATCCTCATAATTATTATTTTTTAAAGTTAGAGCTCTGCCATGGGGACCAGCAGGAATGTGTAAGACAACGCATATGGGACACAAAAGACTGCAGCACTACTAAGCTGAGCTCATTTTTGGAGGATCAGCTAATGACAGCCAGATGCTGTCTAACACTATGAGCCCACACGCATGAACGCACGCACACACACACAGACACACACACACACACAGACACATTCAGACACACACACACACAGACACATTCAGACAAACACACACAAACACATTCAGACACACACAGACACACAGACACACAGACTATCCACAATGCATTGCTTTGCTCCAAACCACTTTTTAAATGAAACCAGACATAGCATTCAGACATGTCTGGAGTGAACTTCAACAAACACTAAAAGGATCTTTCAAACTGAAAAGGGACATGTCACATGATCAGCCTAGGCCAATCAGGTTGAACATTTTTTATGTGAGCACTTGCTCTATGAAGGAGTTATTGTTGGCACCTAACCTAACACATGTAGTTGCATAGTGTTCATAATGAGGCTATTAGAACTTACCTCTATTATGACATTAGGAGCAGAGTTAACCCTGATGTCCTGGTCTTTCTCCCCTGCGTCATATGAGACTGTATAGACAAGACTTCCTCCATAGGCTGGGAGCTGTAAACAAACAGAAGTTAACATTTTAAATACAGTGCCAAGTTTACACACCCCTTGCACAGTTTTCATTTTAAATAAATCTAAAAAGGGATTAAATATTGTTCTACTGATCTACACATCCTGCTTCACATTTTCAAAGTGAAACAAAGTATTAAAGAACATTTTCAAAATTATTTAAAGATAGAAAACAAAGATGTCTTGATTGCGTATTTCTTTACACCCCAGAGTTAATACCTTTGGCAGCCATTACAGCTGTGAATCATTTTGAATAAGATTCTACCAACTTTGCACAACTCTTAGGGCAACATACAGTGGGGAGAACATCCAGAAAATCACATTGTATAATTTTTTAATAATTAATTTGCATTTTATTGCATGACATAAGTATTTGATCACCTACCAACCAGTAAGAATTCCGGCTCTCACAGACCTGTTAGTTTTTCTTTAAGAAGCCCTCCTGTTCTCCACTCATTACCTGTATTAACTGCACCTGTTTGAACTCATTACCTGTATAAAATACACTTGTCCACACACTCAATCAAACAGACTCCAACCTCTCCACAATGGCCAAGGCCAGAGAGCTGTGTAAGGACATCAGGGATAAAATTGTAGGGGGCTACAGGACAATAGGCAAGCAGCTTGGTGAGAAGGCAACAACTGTTGGCGCAATAATTAGAAAATGGAAGAAGTTCAAGATGACGGGCAATCTCCCTCGGTCTGGGGCACCATGCAAGATCTCACCTCGTGCGGCATCAATGATCATGAGGAAGGTGAGGGATCAGCCCAGAACTACACGGCAGGACCTGGTCAATGACCTGAAGAGAGCTGGGACCACAGTCTCAAAGAAAACCATTAGTAACACACTACGCCGTCATGGATTAAAATCCTGCAGCGCACGCAAGGTCCCCCTGCTCAAGCCAGCGCATGTCCAGGCCCGTCTGAAGTTTGCCAATGACCATCTGGATGATCCAGAGGAGGAATGGGAGAAGGTCATGTGGTCTGATGAGACAAAAATAGAGCTTTTTGGTCGAAACTCCACTCACCGTGTTTGGAGGAAGAAGAAGGATGAGTACAACCCCAAGAACACCATCCCAACCGTGAAGCATGGAGGTGGAAACATCATTCTTTGGGGATGCTTTTCTGCAAAGGGGACAGGACGACTGCACCGTATTGAGAGGAGGATGGATGGGGCCATGTATCGTGAGATCTTGGCCAAAAACCTCCTTCCCTCAGTAAGAGCATTGAAGATGGGTCGTGGCTGGGTCTTCCAGCATGACAACAACCCGAATCTTTGGAGGGAGCTGAAAGTCCGTATTGCCCAGCGACAGCCCCGAAACCTAAAGGATCTGGAGAAGGTCTGTATGGAGGAGTGGGCCAAAATCCCTGCTGCAGTGTGTGCAAACCTGGTCAAGAACTACAGGAAACGCATGATCTCTGTAATTGCAAACAAAGGTTTCTGTACCAAATATTAAGTTCTGCTTTTCTGATGTATCAAATACTTATGTCATGCAATAAAATGCAAATGAATTACTTAAAAATCATACAATGTGATTTTCTGGATTTTTGTTTTAGATTCCGTCACTCATAAAAATTACAGACCTCTACATGCTTTGTAAGTGGGAAAACCTGCAAAAAACCTGCAGTGTATCAAATACTTGTTCTCCCCACTGTATATATATTATTTTTTATTATTATTTTCTACATTGTAGAATAATAGTGAAGACATGAAATCTATGAAATAACACATATGGATTCACGTAGTAACCAAACAAGTGTTAAACAAATCAAAATATATTTTATGTTTTAGATTGTTCAATGTAGCCACCCTTTGCCTTGATGACAGCTTTGCACACTCGTGGCATTCTCTCAGCCATAAGGTAGTCACCTGGAATGCTTTTCCAACAGTTTTGATGAAGATCCCACATATGCTGAGCACTCGTTAGCTGCTTTTACTATCAAATATCAAATATATTTTGATTTGTTTAACACTTTTTGGTTGCTACATGATTCCATATGTGTTATTTTATATATATATTTTGAGGTCTTCACTATTATTCTACAATGTAGAAAATAGTAAAAATAAAGAAAAACCCTTGAATGAGTAGGTGTGGATAAACTTTTGACTGGTACTATATATATATATATATATATAAAATAATAAAACAAATTATATATGGGGGATTGGAAATGATGCAGACAATTACAATGATAGAAGCCACAATCTATATGCAATATTAAAGCTGATCTACCCCCTGAAAAAAAAAAAACACCTCGGAAAGCAATTCTAGTGTGTCTTTGGCATTAAAATAGTTGTATTTGTCCGGCTGAAAAATAAACATTTATCTTAGGGCTAGGTATTCAGAAGACTACGGCGGGTTTCTTCTAACTTTTTACCTTGGATTTGCTACTTTCATATTTCTTTTGACATCATGCTGCCACCACAATACTGGAAAATACAAAGGGATCAACAACATTGCATTCACTCCTTATTATTGGCCTGCATGAAAAATTGAAAACAAAACAAAACCTCGTGCGGCATCAATGATCATGAGGAAGGTGAGGGATCAGCCCAGAACTACACGGCAGGACCTGGTCAATGACCTGAAGAGAGCTGGGACCACAGTCTCAAAGAAAACCATTAGTAACACACTACGCCTTCATGGATTAAAATCCTGCAGCGCACGCAAGGTCCCCCTGCTCAAGCCAGCGCATGTCCAGGCCCGTCTGAAGTTTGCCAATGACCATCTGGATGATCCAGAGGAGGAATGGGAGAAGGTCATGTGGTCTGATGAGACAAAAATAGAGCTTTTTGGTCGAAACTCCACTCGCCGTGTTTGGAGGAAGAAGAAGGATGAGTACAACCCCAAGAACTTTTGCTACTTTCATATTTCTTTTGACATCATGCTGCCACCACAATACTGGAAAATACAAAGGGATCAACAACATTGCATTCACTCCTTATTATTGGCCTGCATGAAAAATTGAAAACAAAACAGCCTGTGTTAAAAAATTCAAAACTCTCCAAATCATCCAAGGCTGTTAAGTAATACTGCAAGACAACACAGCAACATATTAACTTTTTGGCCTAAAAACTACAGGTTTGGGTCAAATTAAAACTCTCTCTATTTTCCTGTATTGTGGTGGCAGCATAATTTTTGGAAGGAGCTTAAATACTGTACATATGAAAAGAGCAAAGCCCAGGTAAAAAGTTAGAGGCAAACCCTCATTAGTCTCTGAATACCTAAACCTGGGATAGAGTTGTATTTTTCAGCTAGACAATTACACAACATGTTAATGCCAAAGACACACCAGAATGGCTTTCCAAGAGGTGTTGAGTGTTCCTGAATGGTCCAGTCTCAGTCCTGACTTAAATGTGCTTGAAAATCAGAGAAAGGGTTTGAATATTGCTGTCCATCAATGATTCCCAACCAAATGTTATGAGCTTGAGCAATTTTGACAAAAACAATGGATATACTGTATGTTGTCGTAAGAGTTATGTTTGTAGAATCTTATTCCAAATGATTCACAGCTGTTAATGGCTGCAAAAGGTGCTTCCGTCAAGTGAGTGGAGACTTATCCAATTGTGGTCTATAACTTTTTTCACTGTAGTAAAATTTGAAAAATTTGAAAAATGCTCAAGGTGGTGTACACTTTCTATAGGCCCTATGAGTTGTGCAAGGTTTGTAGAATTGTATTAAAAATAATTCACAGCTGTAATGGCTGCTAAAGATTATTCCACCAAGTATTAACTCTGGGGTGTGAAGACATATGCAATCAAAACATCTTTATTTTTTGTTAACATGGAAAAAATGTATTTCACTAAGAAAATGGGGAGTAGGTTGTGTAGATAGGTAGGGAACATCCAATTTATTTCCTTTTTAGATGTCATTTTAAGGCAGCAAAATGTGAAGACAGTGTTAAGAGGTGTGCAAACTTTCACTAGCGACTGTATATGATAACTTGCACTGCATAGTACAAAAAGTCTTACCACCATCAAATGCACTTTTACAGTTTAATAGCATGCAAAGACAAGGACCGAGATTAGCCCTACATGCAAAGTGAGGTTATTGTATTAGTACTTAGCTAGGATATAATACTTAGCTAAAATGATCTAGAGTCCCCTTTAAAACCCAGTGAAGTGTGAAATGACCCAACACCACCAACAAATCTCTACTCCTCTTCAGTGACATTACGAGCCGTGTGTAATGATCGTTAAGGGACAGGTTTTATAGTGGCACACTTCCATGCCTGGCAGTAATACTGACGAGGCTTTACTAGCCAGATGCATTGCAATCTGCTTTTAAACCAAGATCCTTAAAGATGGACACAGTTACAGGCACTGTGCTCTTCAAGATTAGGATGCCTAGTTTGCCACAAGTGTGTTTTTGTTCCAATGATGACTGCATTCCTAAAATGTAGGGCGTCTTGTCTGTACAGTTGAGCACACATTCTCGGATCTAGGACAGCCTAACTTCTTTTGTATTTGTGTATCTTTGTTTTTTTTTCTTTCCGTTTCTTCTTCTCTCCTCTGACTCCAGCTCTCCAAACAAAGCAGAGATGTGTGTTGTGTTTTTCCTGCTAGAAAGGAGCCTTCTTATCTTGGTGTTATTGAGCTGCTCCCCTTTCCTATCCTGGCACCCTGCTGAGGCTATAACAGGCAGCTCTCTGGGCTTTGCTGTGTTGAATGAAAGGCCCTGTCGTTATCTGACCTGGGAGAACCCCAGACTAGACTGGACCTGGAGGGCAAACCACTTCCCACTTAGCACTTACAGTATCAGAGGGGCCCTGAGTTTTCTCTGACCAAGGGACCTGTCTAGGATATAACTAGGGCCCAGAGTTGTTCCTGGTCAGATCATGTGGTCAGGGAAAACTGAAGGCTTTACAAGCATCATCATTATCACCCTGGCTAGAAGAGCAGCCACAGCAATGAGCTACGTACAACAGCTCACCTCAACAGCACCAAAGCATGACATGAGATCTATTCATTTGTGTTGTCAAAACATTTGTTTTGGCATCGCTGATGTCTATTCCTTTAGGATATAATTTATGCATAGCTGGGCAGACAACCAACATAGATATAAAATGTTAGTATTTTACCTAAGCATGGGGCTCTGGAGAAGCCTGATTTGTTTCTATAAACAAGGGCTAAAGTGAGTAATGTACAGACTGCAGGTCCTAATATAATGTCATGACAAAGTCTTTACTCACATAAATCCAATTCACACTGAGAACACTTCACCCTCCGTAGAACAAAGGGGCTGGTCTAAGGTAAAGTGAATTGTGGGTGGCAGGAGCAGGGGAAATCAAACCTTTTGTTTAGGAGCAACAGCATAAGTCAGCACACCACTCATGACAAAGATCTAATCCTCTTGTAAATAGCCTCAAAAACTATCACATCAGGACACTCACATCAATAAACCATCCATGTCGCAGTAGGATTTCTTTGTGCAGGATACATAACAAGAGCTGCTCAGATACAATCGTATATCTCACAATCCTGATTCTGAACGACCATAAAAAAAGTATATTTTGCTACATGAGAACACATTGAGTTACAGGACAAATAAAGAGAGCACTGCAAAAAGAGGACTTTCGAGTTCGGATCCACTTTTATACATCACAGGGGAGGCAGTGTTAGAACAGAGACTGAGAGTCGGAGTGGCCAGTAATCATACCCCAAATATGCCCAGTCAAATATGGAGAGAAAGACCGGGAGAGAGAAAAACAAAAGAGTGGGTGATCAGGGCCCATCTTTCAGGAAATGAACAACAGACCATCCAACCATCCGCTGGCTTCTTAAAACAAGAGTTGCACCGTGACCCCGGGAACACATAGATCCTCACATCTGCTCCCCCATTACGAGCCCTGGCTCTGTTGACATTAATATCCAGGAGGCATCAATGTGTGTTTTCCTAGCGGCCACCCACAGGAAAGCTACAACGAGGGGGCTCTGCTCAGATCCTCTGACTGCCTCCAACATTCTGTTTTGGGTGTGATGGTGGAGGTCCAAAACCAGGGCTTGGAAACACGAACATCTGGGGAACACTTTAACTGGCCCCAATGAGACGGTCCAAAATGAAAAGATCTGGGGCAGAGACTACTGGCTGATTAAAAGCTACAAGAATTTCCCTGCTTGCATGTCCATCTGTAACCAATACCATGTGTTTGTGTTGCTGTGCTTTATGGAAACATTTCCGCCATGTTTTTCTAGAGAATTTGGGGTAGATGTAGATCAGAAGAACTAAGAAATGTACTAAAACAGTTGGAGTATCATTCAAATAATTGGCAAGAACTGTACAAGCAAGCACACAACATAGTGTTTCTAAGCAACCCATATGTTTATAATAGAGTTCTGTTCTAACAAATACAATATTTCAATCATGGGGGCTTCTTTGAAACAAACAAAAGACGATCCACTTATGAAAAAAACTCAAGTATCTGCTGAATGAGCAGGCAGCTTTGGAGGCAGCTCCTTGTTGCAGTTCATCAGACATTTAAGTGGCAGAGCCTGGAAATGGGGCCGTTTGTGCCCTGCAGTGTAGAGGGAGTAGAGGCACGATCACGGTGTGTTAGCCACAGCATGCAGTCTGGAGCTGCAGTCTGGGACAGGCTAGGAGTGGCTGAATATCCTCCTCTCTACAGTCAAGTGGGACAGAGGAGCACAGTATAACAGTGTCTACTCAGAGCTCTGTTAGAATCCTATAGGTGGCGCTCTCTCAGTCTCTAGTCTATAGGTCCCCATTGAAGACTACCTCGTACAGGGGGCCCAGCCCACCAATGAAGCCACACACACACACACACACACACACACACACACACACACACACACACACACACACACACACAGTAAATAAATACATTCATATGGGTAAAACAATCATTGGCACCCACCCATGCATATTCTCTTGGGCACTCGGCGCTCTGTCGGCCTTGTCAATCTGAAGGCGAGGGGTAATGGCCCCCGCTCCTCACTGGGAGAAAGTGCTGAAGTGTGTACTCAGGCAAGCGCCGCTGAGATGGGTTCATTTATCATCATAATAGTCTATTACCCATGATAGGTCACAACTCAGTGAAGAGGCAGCGGCTGTAATTGGTGCTATTCCTTTCACTTTGCTCGGCCAAGGAAGGCAACAAGGGCAATAGTCAATCAACACACTGAGATTTCTGTCCGAAAAAGTTAATCTGAGATTTGTTTGCAGGTTTATGGGTTTTACTATCTCCTGTATATCTGTCACCACATCCTTTGTTAAATGGAGAAGCAGGAAGTTAAAGGAATTGGCAGCAATTAAGAGGATTTTTTTTCACTGATATGTCAAACAAGTGAATATACAACTGTACACATTTTTTTATGGGGACTATATTTTGTTATTGTGTGGTGGTACTCTGATCTCCAGAACTCTAACTCAACAATGATACAAACTCTATTGGGAGAGAGAAGGGTATAGTAAACAGCAACGAGCCTCCACCAAATACACAAACCAAACACAAAGCCCGAAAGAAGGAGACCCGTGTGCAATCATAAACTCTGGTAGGAACTGGAGCGAAATGTAACAATTTCTCTTTTTCATTAGAAATGAGGTTGTCACTTTTAATGCATGTCACAATGGTGATAATTCACAGGATGAAACATGGCACCACGGATGTACAGGAGTAATTGTGTTGGGCTTTGAGCGCCACGTTAGCATGAGAGAATTCTCTGCTTCAGTGTCTGATCCTTTTACTGAAATCCTGCTTGACTGCCTTACACACACACACACACACACACACACACACACACACACACACACACACACACACACACACACACACACACACACACACACACACACTCACACACACACACACACACACACACGCACACGCTTGCACATACACACACACACACACACACACACACACACACACACACACACACACACACACACACACACACACACACACACTCACACACACACACACACACACACACTCGCACATTCACACACACACACACTCGCACATTCACACACACACGCACACACTCACACATACACACACACACGCACACACTTGCACATACACACACGCACACGCACACACACACACACACGCACACGCACACACACACGCACACACGCACACAAACACACACATACATTAGTTCCCTGTTGTGGACCCCTATATAAAGCTCATAATGATGTGATGTGCCTTTTTGACATTAGGGAGAGCAGAGTAAACCCTCATGCCTGAAGACGTTTGTAAGAGAAAAATACATTATTACAGAGTTCATGGAGCGAAGCATTGCTTTCCCCCAGAATGCAGTGTGGGAAAATAGAATGAGTTAGAGACAATGGGATGGGAAGACATGCAAAGCCTTTGAGGAGAAAAGGAAAGAAACAAATTAATAGTGCAACTTAAGACTGAATAATAGTTTGTGTGTGTGTGTGTGTGTGTGTGTGTGTGAGTGTTTGTGTGTGGTGTGTGTGTGTTTGTGTGTGTGATAAAGAGGGCTGTTGTGTGCTGACCTTGTTGCCCAGGTACTCTCCAGGTGCGCTCCAGTAGTAGACAGCAGGAAGGTGTCTCCTGGCCTCCTGGTTATCGATCCTGAGTGTCTGGGACCTGTCTCTGTCTCTGCTGGGGGAGGGCCACACCTTCCCCTCCCCATCATCTGCTGTGAGAGACCAGCCCTCCATGGATGTTTCCTGAACAGAAACACGTAGGATATGGGTTTGATTCTTTCAATGCATGCAGAAAGCTTATCACTGTTTAGTACATGATGTTATGCTCTTGTTATGACAGTATGATGTGGCCCTTATGATGGAGGATGAAGTGTTAGCATAGTATCCCTCATGAGATTACTGGAATGTGTATATAGCCAAGTTATTTGCTATTTTTTCTATTTTTTTCTCTCTGCATTGCTGGCAAGGGCTCGCAAGTAAGCATTTCACTGTTAGTCTACACCTGTTGTTTACTAAATAAAATGTTATTTGATTTGTGATTTGTCCCTTCAAATATTGAGATATTCTGCTTCTGGTTTTACCATGCAGTGTTGTCTACAGATTGCCATCAATTGTTCTTGAACTGTGACAATCCCAAAACACTCATTTGCTATTTTTTCCCCTCCAATGAACAGAGAGACGACTCTTCCTGGGTCAAGATAAATATCAATAAACATATTCCATAGTCAGATTTTGGTCTAGATATTTTTCAGTGATTTATATTCTGTATGTGCGAGGCAGCGGAAAATACATCATGGTTTGACACCCCTCGGCTTCCTTCTTCTTTAAATCACCATGAACACTCTTGTCTGGCAGCCTGCGATTTATACGACAGACGTTAGACGTTTCCCCTTGCCAGGCTATGATCATGTTTGTTTTTTACACATTTTCTCTCTTCGCTCTCATTTTTCCCTAGATCTGCCAAGTGAATATCCTAAAATGTGGAATAAAGTGCCTTTTCCTCATGTTGTTTACATTAACCTTGTGTGTGTGCATGTGTGTGTGTGTGTGAGGTACAGATAGATACAGGTCATTAGGATGGAGAGAGGTACAGAGAGGTACAGGTTCATTAAGGGCCCAGGCTGATTAACCTCTCCTCTGATAATGTCCCACTTTGGCCTTAATATGACTGATTCCTTTGTGTCATACAGATTGCAGATTAGACCTCACACACACACACACACACCACACACACACACAAACACACACACACCCAATGTCCTCTCACACACACAAACGCACGTCCTCAACCCCCCCCCCCCCCCCCACACACACACAGTGATTAATGTGAATGGTAGTTTGAAGGGAGAACTCAAGGTCAGGTTAATTGCGGAGACAGATGTGTGGCTGTCTGTCACATGCAGTATCACACAGTAGATCAGTCCCTGTAATCCAGTGACAGGCCTGCCTCTACTGCCCCCTCCCTCCCCCACCTGTCTATATCCCCACCCTAACCACCACCCTGTTTACCCACAATCCCCCTCTGCAGATCATTAACCTCTGACCCCCGCCAACCTCATCCTGCCAACATGTCAGAGTGTGTGGCGCGGTATAAATCAGCCTGTATTTATGGCTGAGTGTTTGTGTGGCTCTGCCTCCTGCCTCCTTCTCTACTCCACACTGTCATCAGCCCAGCCATCAGCACCCTGTTTTAATGAGGCCGGCCAGTAGAGGGTTAACTCTGCTGTGCAGCGCTAGGCAGGAGGCACTAATGAGTTGTGTTAGCGAGGGAACATGAGAGAGTGAGGCCTGGCGTAGTCTCCTACATTATGGTAAGTCCAGTGGGAGTCGGAGCAGTCACTCGCCACACCGGAACAGTAGCACTTCTCGCAGCCGTGGAGACGGTCACCCAGGAGATGATAGAAACCCAGTTTGCAGTGGTCGCAGTTCTCCCCCTCTACGTTTTCCTGGAGAACGCACACGCACACAAACACGCACACACAGACACACACACACTGAGCATCTGGATGAGGAGGATTTGCTATACAGGCACTCACACACTGTGACAGCCCACAAACCCCTGGGACAGATGTTCCCTCTCTCCCAAGATCACATACTGTACAAGTAGACAAAAGTCATTAAATAATAACTCATGTGAAAAACAATAAGCTAACTGATGCCAGTAACATTGTCTTCTAACAAACATCATCTGTAACAACTGGTGGTGATTTTTGTCTGGTTGAATGTTGGGATTATTAATCATGCACAGATACATAAACACTTGGCAAAATCAACATTTTATATACCATCATCCCTGACCTTCGGCTAACGAACCGCAATGGACATTCATTTGGCATGCCCACATAGCCAAAGCTAGGTTTCTGTGGTTTTGAGCGGCTAGATACTTTATCTCGCCTGGGGAAAGAAAGAGGACATGAAAGCATTACGCTTTACAAGGCCAATTCAAATCCCCTGCTGCATTTGTTTCTCACCATGTTTGTGTATTGTAAATAGTGACTTCCTGTCTCATGGTCTACCATTAATAGAAATTGCGTTGCCATTCTGGAATGGTGCCACTTGCTCTTGAAATATAATTTGCTGTCATTTCCAAATGTTATATTCCACTTACATTGGCTGGCTGCCTGCACAAAGCTATCACTACTTGGGCACTGTCGAATGGGGACTAGCACACCCCAAATGACATGATTTCTGAGGTAGGGATTTCCTAACAATTGAATTGGGAAAAACTGGTCAACGTGTATTTATTTAAACCTATACAGTATATGACTGAGAAAAAAAGATGAGACATTTTTCAAGATGCTACCAAGGTAAACAAAATTAGGTACTTGAGAAATGATTAGATATCGTAAATGTTACATTAAACCAGCATTCTCTAACTGGAGAAAGTGATGGTGTGTTTGTTAGATACCAACTCTCTTTCTCTGCCTGTGCACTTAAGTTAGAGAAAAGTTTCAGTAGCATCTGGCTCAGCTAGAGACACAAAAAATGCAATGTTTGACTGCACATCCTCCCCACAGCTCAATAATTAGACGAAGAGAGCAAAGTTCCTTGACATCCCTGTGGTCAGACAGTATAATTGTCTAGTGAAAGAGTGAGTTTGCCCAGGGTGTGACGTGTGTGAAACGAGTCTGCACAATAGCAGCGGAGGGAGCAGCCGGCTTATCTGAACAACAAATGATAAGTCACATTTTCTACTGGAGCAATTAGTGAGAACTTGAGGGGACTCGGGGCTGTTGGCCCTACGAGGGTGTGAAGCATCGCGCTGATGTGTCCACCCCTGACACTGAATGGATTGGTTCTGGTGGTGTGGGAGGAGAGGAAGAAGGGAGGATAGCGATATGGGGGGGAGCGTGACCTACCTTGCAGACACAGGGCAGCAAGCAGGGATCCTTGTTTAGGCTTCCGTCTAGACTGCAGTTACAGCGGATACAGTTGGGGTAGCCGCTGTAGCCAAATGTACACCTGTCACACTGCAGTCCCTCGTAACCCTGCTTACAGTGGCAGGATCCAGCTGTGAGGTCTGTGGTACCAGACAGGAGGAGAGGTGCAGGCTTTAGCACTAAACAGGGAGACCGGGGGTGGGGGGGGGACATATGGCAGCTAGATCAGCGGCGAGAGGAGAACAAGGTGGTTGAGTAGCATACCTCCTTCAGCCTGGGACTGGTCTGGAACACATGCTGGGGACAGAGAGCCTGCTGGGTCACAGGAGCAGGGCTGACACGGGTCAGAGTCCTCTGGACTCACCTGGAGGGAAGAGGAGAGATGGAGACTCTGACAAGCCATCTTTGATATTGGGAACATAGTATATCATGATCGGGCCCAGAGTATTTCCTGTTCAGGCCAGGAAAAACTCATGGCCCTAGTCACCATACAAAGTTATAGATACGGAGTGAGATCGCTATTGATTATTCACTCATAGGCACCTCAGTCATTGCTTGGCTCCTATTCAAATCCAATTCAAATTAAATGTTCATTTTCACATGCACCGAATACAACAGGTGTAGACCTTACAGTGAAATGCTTACCTACAAGCCCTTAACCAACAATGCTTTAAGATGTTTTTAGAAAAAAAAACTAGAATTGAAAAATAGAAAGTCAAAGTAACAAATAGTAAAAAAGCAGCAGTAAAATAACAATAGCGAGGCTACATAAAGGGGTACCGGTACAGAGTCAGTGTGCGGGGGCACCGGTTAGTCAAGGTAATTGAGATAATATGTACATGTAGGTAGAGTTAAAGTGACTATGCATAGATAATAAACAGAGTAAAAACAAAAGAGTAGCAGTAGCGTAAAAAAGGTGTCTGGTGGCCCTTTGATTAGCTATTCAGAAAGTAGCAGCAGCAGTCAACTGGGATATACAGTATAGTACATACTCTAGTGGGTCTGTAGTAGCCATCAGCACAGGTCTGGCAGTTGACTCCGGCTGTGTTCCTGGTGCACCCCACACACACCCCTCCCCCCACGTACTCCCCCTTGGAGTTCAGGCTCTGTTTGTTGCCTGCCACCGTCTGGTTGAAGTAACACTCCTCAGATTTCCCATGACAGTTACACTCTGTAGACAGCATCAAATAAAATCAAAGGAAAGATTCAGTAAACAAATGGAATTATTACAGTACCTCACAGAAAAAAATAAGAACTGTATAAAAACATTGTTTAGCACTGTTTACCAGGTGTCTCTCAAGTTGAGTTTCTTTCTTTTATGAAAAATTGAAAAACAACTGACATTTTTCCCATCAAGTTTACATAAGATCAAAATAAAATAGCAAGATAAATCCCCAAAACATAACATAGGATCATAATAAACAGTGTAATATCAAATTGGCAGTTGTATGTACAGTATGTAATGCTGTGTTTATCACTGGGTGGTCTTACTCTCACAGACGTGTCGAGTGAGGAATGTCCCAGCCATCCAGGGTTTCTGGTTGTACCCGGGGCAACAGCGGTCACAGCTCTCCCCACACGTGTTGTGTTCACACTCACAGCTGAATTTCTGACAGGGGATCAAATGACGCCATGTTACAGTATCACCGTCATTGAAGGGACGACTCAGATCTTTTCACCCAAGAAACAACTGGAGCACACTTCAAACAATGGCCGCAGGTCCAAGAGAATCACGTTTTCCTTTGGTGTTACTATCACATGCTAAATGAACTGTGCCCAGGGAGAGAAAATCTATCTCACTGTATCTCACAATGTAGAGAAGGGGCCATGGATGGAGACTGTAGGTTGATTGACATACCTTGGTCTGGTTGTTCAGAGGACAGGCTTTAGCATGGCCATAGCAGATACACATCCCTCCAACTGAGATGTCTTTGATAGAGTAGTAATACTACAAAAACACATACGAGACAACAACAAGTGGAGAGAAATGGAGATAACTGGTATGAATCTTTCTATCGTCATACACTGGCTAGTTCTACAAAAATACATCACAGTCTAGTTTATTCAAAGACACTTCTTTCTCAGAGAGTGATAGACAATTTCATCCACAATTTCATCATTTAAGTCCCTTTTGTATGACTAAATTGAGCAGTATTTTATAAATGAAAAATTCCTTGCTCAAAATAAACCCTGCAATCTGTCCGGTAATTATGCGTCACACAGGAGCTCGCTGGGTGACTGATAGTGTAGGCCAAAGTCAACACATGATGAGGTGGATGTTGCTCAGAAAGGAACAGATTTCTTAATTATAGACATTTTTAATTAAGACCCATCTGTCTGGTGAACGCAAAGTAATCAACATGCCGCACGGCCATTTCACAGATTTCGATAGTGGTGGTGAGGTAGAATATAAATATGGTAGTGGCTCCCAGATTGAAAACATTATGCTATATGAAGGCGATGGTAATGCGTAGCCTATGACATGTTGGGTCGTTCTTACCCGCCTGGTCACGATGGGGTCGACATCGCGTGGGTCGTTGAAGGCCAGGGTCATGAGGTCAGCGTTGAGGGTTCTGATTCGTTGGAACTGCAGGCGGATGTAGCGTGCGGAGGTGAAGTTCAGTAAGGTTGGGGAGGGGTCATCGGCGCTCGGCCTTCCATTGATCAGAGAGGTGTGGATCTATTGCCCCGGGTGGAAATTGAGACAGCATTAATAGATTCAAAAAGACCCCAAGTATGTTTTAAAGGAAAAGGGAGATCTTTAATGACTCCTATTCAATACTGTATTTAACAAAGTCTAAATTCAATCTCTACACAAAATATATAATAAAAACAGCACCATAACAACATTCACAGCACACCACTGCTAAGTTAAGAAGACAATACATTCACAGACCTGATACAAAATAATTTGGTTGCAGCTATGAAGGGTTAACCGTGTCTGCCTGCTAATTAAGGCTGCGTGGTTAGCTTGGCTGTTTTTGAAGAAGTCAGAGAGAGTGACATTTCAATATAAGATCTGCAATGCATTGACACCCGCCTACGACTCATTTGGATTTCGCTATGATCATGCTGTACGCTTTCTGTCACTACCTAAAAGGATCCGGCTGACAGGAGCTCCGGTTTGCCTGCGCAGAGCAGGGGGGCCTGGGCGGGGGGCTCTGGGGGGGTAGGGGGAGGGATGAGGAAGGGGGAGGAGAAGGAGGGGGAGGGTGCTAGTGAACTGAGTTATGTGGGTGATAATACAGTATAAACTGTATCAACGATGGTTCTATGGACTGGACTGCTTCATTACTGTCAGTGAGAGCAGTTCTCATGAAAAAGGAGTTGCTCCGATACACAACTAATCAAGGCAGCGTTGCTGTCCTTTGTGGAGTGTGTGTGGGTTGATTTGTGTGTGTGCATGTGTTTGTGTATTCTTCTTTGTGTGAAGTAGGCTTTCTTTATTCCAAATCCTCAATGGAAACAAATATGGAAAAATGCTGGATGTGGATGAGGCAAAAGAAAAGAGAGAGCATTTCTGACTTTGAACCAGTACACCGGGAAGTAAAATGTGCCATGTGCCAAGACTGTAAACAAGATGTCCACTATTAGAGCGACTGTGCTCACCACAACTTTAATTAAGTCTGTTTGATTGTGAGCAGCTGGTGAGTGATTTCAAAGCTGACTCATGTAATTGAACTAAACCACCAGGGCACTTAAACACTACTGTAGCTGGCAATCAAGTCAGCAGCAAAGTCGGCTTCCATACATTGCCCACTAAAGCAAGTGAATAAAAGTGCTGGTGGTGTTATTTTATGTGGGCCATGGGTGAATCTAATATATTACAGTGAAATTGAAGTTTTTACGTTGTGCATTTGAATTGAAATTGTATTTCAGTTTGAAGGGTTCAACGAACAATCATATCTACTATAGAAACAAGTCCCTGTAGCTGTTACGCCACAGGTGACCCCTATGACCTTTCAGTGACCCTACGCGGACCCCTCACCCCTGACCCCTCACCTCTCCATTCTCCAGGGGTTGGATTTTGGAGTAGAATGAGGTGCAGATGACCTCGTCGTCACGGGTGTAAGATGGTGGTCCAGTGCGGGGAAGGATGTTGAAGCGGGTCAGGCACTCTGTGTCTGTGATGGCATAGTATTGCCAGGGGGTAAAAGTCACCCCGTCCAGGGAACGCTCCAGCACCCAGTTACCTGGCCTGGGGGAGTTGGCAGCCTTCAGGATCATATAGGCTACCTGGAACACCTGGTAAAGACAGAAACAAGAGTGTTATAGCAGTATATTTCAGATATAACTCAGAAGCTTAACAGAATCTTGATAGTCCTCCCTTTGTGTCTTGTGAAGTGATTCATATAAGAAGTTTCATATTCAGGTTAAGAAAACACATTTGCTCGTTCATTAAACACTTTCACACGTTCATAGACAAGGGTAAGTCAGATCGGTGAGGTTTGATAGGAAACACTCAAATAATGAATCATGTCAGGGAGCAGGGTCAAGATTGTGCCTCAAGTGTTTATTGTTTATCTCCACTCCTGTACAGTATTCTTTACAATATGGAGTCCTTTCTTTGAGGTTTCCAATGAAACAGCACATGTATTCCCATGCTTCAGTCTTTTCAGCTATTCAGTATTGGAGTACCTGAGGGCAGATCAGCTTTGGCTGCCTCTGTATGTAGCAAGACAGATATAAAGTTACATCTACAGTACAATACCCTCGAAGACCACATTTACATTTCATCATGCAGTAAACGCAACACTTTGACAGCTCCTCAAGAAAGACAATGAGCACAGGGGCAAGGCAACATTCCGCCTTGTTTGACAAAAAAACACAGCTATTTTGTTGCTGGCTTCTTCAAGTTAATATGTCTCCCATCCTGGGAAAATGACTCAACATCAAAAATGACATGGTTTGCCTCTTTCATCTACAGTAGATAACGGTGTAGCATTTCGACGTTTACAATAGAGAGAGCGCCACTCAACCAGGCACTCATCCCCTACACTGAAACCCAATAGGATTCTACCCAGGTAGCAGGAGAAATACCACAAAGCCTCTTTGTTTCCTTTATTCAGATGAAGCAGGAAGACAGGAAGGCTGGTGGATGTTGTCCTCACGCAGCATAAGTAAGGGGGGATGTTTACCTAAATGTGATGATTAAAGTGTAGAGTGGGAAGGAAAAACAAGAACTCTTCAGTGCTCGACGTGTTTGCAGGGCAGAGCTGGACCTGGTAACCACGGTCAGAAGACCTGCCCGTGTGGATTCCAGGCCAGGGACAGTTTAGAGCTACAAGTCCAGTGACATCAGTGACAGTAGTGTCAACACCTGCTCTGCTGTGATTCTTTGCCCCTACTGGCTAAGCTCATTTTAAACACCGATAAAAATAGGCAGATTTGGGATATATTTGTTTGTTTGCACATATTTCTTTGTGTTAGTTTTGTTCAAAGTTAAGTTAGAAGAGATTTACTGTTCCTAAAAATCTATAAAGAATAATAATGTAGAGCACAAGTCATACATGACAAGGTCAGATCAAATCAAATCGAATTGTATTGGTCACATACACGTGTTTAGTAGATGTTATTGCGGGTGTAGCGAAATGCACTAGTGTGTAAAGTAGAAGTTAAACTTGGAAAACAGCAAAATAGAAAGGCCAGGTCGTTGGTTCAGTGATAGATAACCTGTAAATATGAACCATTTAAATTGCTCTGCCACATTAAAGCATAGGACTTAGATAACCTACCTACTTAAGCTCAATCACCTATTTTCTACGTCTCACAGGAAGTGATAAAGAATGTCAGTCAAACACTCTCTTTAATTACTTTTAACTAAGGCCTATGACACCATAGAATTCAAGAGGCAATATCTATAGGTCAATGTTTTATTTGAATCCACAGCTATGTACTGTAGGCTAGCTCTCTGAGCTCCAGCTATAGATAAAGCCAGGTCACGTCACTGTCATTCTCAACTGGAGGCTGAGGTGCCAGAGGTCTATGGCGTGGGCTTGTTTTGTGTGCCCTTAGGTGTTGAGAATAATCCCTGCAGTATGTAGCCAACACCAGCTTCATATTATATTTCACACTAGGTCGAGTGCCACTAACTGACAAACACCTCCATGTCTATGAATAGCATACCAAGCTAAAGAATCTGTCATGTATGTCATTAATCATTAGCTGTCATAAAGAATCTAATTCAAACATGCTCAAATATCCTGTATATGAATAACACATGTTTTTTCTGCGACTTAGACATGTAGCATGATCAAAGTAGTAAAGTCTATGTGGATGATATTTTCCCCTTCATATTATCCAACACAAAAACACACAAAAAGGCCTCCATTTTCCCCCTCAGTGTCTGTGCTAAAATATTTGGAACATTGAACTAATAACCACGTCACTCAAACTGGGCAAAAATTATTAAACATTTTCAGTCTCACCAAAAAGTGGCCAAGGTGCCAAGATACGCATACATACATACACACACAAACACACACTGCGCCCTCCATCAGTGTCTGTCATTATTCAGATTTCCACTCCAGCATGGGCTCCTGGATAACGAGAGGGAAATGAGAGCACTGATGTCATGGGCAATAACGATACGTTCACACACATCATCGACAGCGCCAACAGCACAGACTCATTTATTGCAGGAGATGACAGCAAGCGCAGTGACTGGCCGCCAGGGAAATGCCCCTGAATAGAGCACAAATAGGATTCCATTCGAAAGGGCACTGATGGCGAGAACACTTTGCATACAGGACCACGGACAAAGCTAGCTCAACCATGAGGGAGTGAATGACAGAACTTAATAGGGAATTGTTCCTTGCCACTGTGCTTCCAAGCTACTGTTAAGCACTTTGTGAACAATGTTGTTGTAAAAAAGAAAATACAAATACTGTAGTTTGTTGGGTGTTCAATTAAATTATTCTCAGTAAATATCTACTGCATACAATTACTGACTAATCGCTCTTCATGGTGAAATAGCAATATTATAACCTTGGTATATAACCCTCAATATGCCATAATATCTAAATAGTCAAACAGATGGTTTTGCTGAGGAAAATAAATAGCAATTTCCAAGATGTGTTATCTCGGGAATTGTTTACTCTTCATGTTGTAAGAGTAAAATGTATATTAAATTTTAACTTAAAACCAAACTCCCTAATCTGCCAAACAGTTTGAGTTGGGACAATGTGTGTAGTTAAAGTAATTCCATCACCACGGTGACGGGCCGGATAGAGATGAGTGATGGGCCAGTTTTCATTAGCATGGAAAAAATGGCTGCCTATGCACTTCTCGGTGTCAGATTTCAATCGCTAATTAAACACAGGCAGGTATGATTTATGAACACTTGATGACCTCAGTGAGACTCTGTCTGCATACTTACCACTCAGATACATTATTTGGGTCACTTTCACATGTTTATTACGTTTAGTACATTAAATAAATTAAATATAAGCTACACCTTTTCTAGTTCCTATTACAAATTCAGTTTTTGGTCGATGCTTACACTCTTCGAAAAAAGGGTTCCAAAAGGGTTCTTCGGCTGTCCCCATAGGAGAACCCTTTTAAGTTCCAGGTAAAACCCTTTTTGGTTCCAGGTAGAACCCTTGTGGGTTCCAAAAAGGTTCTACCTGGAACCAAATAGGTTCTACCTGGAACCATAAAGGGGTCTTCAAAGGGTTATCCTAGGGGTTTATTCCTGTTTTATTCCTGGTTGAATAAACAACTCTGGGCTGACTGCGCTGTACTGGAGTCAGCGAGGATATTTCTCAACAAAATGTGATCCCCTTCATCCATCTTTTGGAATATTAATGAAGGAGACATGCTTGCATCTCTATTTCCTGGAAGGGAGAGACCAACACAGACTGGGACCCTTCACCTGCGTCTACAGAGAGCCACCCTCTGACCCTAAGCATAATAACTCAGCCAGGGACAAACTCCCATGAATCACCAGCCACGGAGGCCCTGGGAGCGGAGCCACATCTTCACGCTCACCCCTGATCATATCAGAGGCCTTGGGAGGAAGCTGAGTTACTGAACCCCCGACAAAACCCTCCCTTGATTCCTCTCTCTATTCCTCCCTCCCTCACATACACACACACGCACACATGCACACACACACGCCGCTAGCTCTTGAATCCAGAACCCACAAAGAGCACACTGCTGTACTGTATTAACGGCAAGTCTCCATTGGTTCGAATCATTTCCTGTTGTAGGTCAATAGTAGGGGAGTCATTACAGATGCTCTGATAGTCAGAGATATCAGGTATACCGTGCTGATATGAGGCAGTAAAGTCTCCTACAGAACACACATGCTTGAAGGGTACACAAGGAGAAAATCAACAATCCAGACACCCTCTCAAGTGGGCCAATTTAAATAGTGCTTTGTGGGCATAAATGCAGCTACCTTCATGCTACGGTTCCTCTAGGGTTAATCTCAAATTGTTCTAAGGATGGCTGCACTCTTCTCACTGCAACAGAGATATAATATTGAGCAAGTGAGCAAAGTGAAAAAAAAAAATCAATTTTAGAAAGTAATAGCTGTAATGTCGGTGTCCAAGAAAAGATTTGTATGAAACTTTTTCTTTTTCAGATATTGACAGAGGGAATGTGGAAACAAAACTGACGTTGGTGGGATGTACAGTTCCTCTCCTGTGAGAGATTTAAAAAAAAATTGGTAATTAAATGTTTTTATTGTTTTATACTAACAAGCAAAACATACACCCAACACCCCACCTCCCACCCCCCACACATGGGATAAAAATCCATTTAAAAAAATTCAGACAGTTCAAGCCATGGGGTTTCACAGAGGTCAATTACAACCCTCTTCCAAGTTAGGCCACCTGTGCATCTCACATGATGAGTTACACATAATATCTCATAGCATTTCAAAGTCTTCAGCCAGCATATTTACACACACTCTTTCCAAACCAGACTAAACAAACGTGTGAGAATGTGAAACCCCAGACAAGTGTCACATCAGGCTGCCAAGTGCATTACACAGTTGACCGTGAGTTGGCTGAGAGTGGCTTTGCAGTTTCAGTGGGGTTTACAGTTAGCCTGGTCCCAGATCTGTTTGTGCTGTCTTGCTATCTCCTATGATTATTGTCATGCCAGGCAACAACCACAAGAGTTGGCTATACAGCACAAACAGATCTGGGACAAGGCTAGTATAATGTCACCCTCATCTCCTACCTGCTGTAAGTCCAGAGTGACTGTGACGTAATGGTAGTCCATGCCGTTCTTAATGCTGGGGCTCTGCCACCATCTGTTAGTTCCATCGATGGCATATTCAATAGGGTGGCGCTCTAGGAAGAAAAATTTAATTAAACAAAGCATTATGCTTCAGGAGACAAACAGTGTTTGAAGATAGGAGATATGAGTTGCTTGTAACTTAAGAGCTGCTGGATATCAGATGATTGAGCACTGTCAAGGCTACTTATTCCGGACATTTCCATGCTAGTTAGAAACCATGGCAACAGTAAGGAGCCTGCAAATGAATAAGCGTTGCTTATGGAGGCCCCCCACTGTCTTTGTGAACTACTCCCCACTTATTATCATTTACGGCCAGAAACAGCCTTTCAAAACCTCTTTATCTTTGCAAATGAAATGTTAAATGCCTTTAAATACCACTTTATCGACCTCCAAAGAGTTGTCCTCCTCTGTATAGTGTTTGAAGATCTCTCAACTGAGAAGAGTGATTTTCAAGGAACAGTAAAAACATTCAATTGTGTTGCTTAGAAAAGTCTAAAACTGTACACCTCTAAGGGTACTTCAAGATTTACTCCATCAGAAAATCAGTCTATTCATTATGCTTAATTTCTTAATCAGAAAAAGACAATTAAAGTTGCCCTCTTGATTAAGCAGTTTAATAGTTTTCCATTTATGAGAGAAATAATTCATTTAAAGCATTCCCAATTGGTTCACAATCAAGTTTCCCTTTCAGAATAATTGGCTCTAATTAGAAGTTATGCTAATCACTGTCACCTTATTCTTACATGTACACGTTGAAGGGCATTCCTATGACATTTCAGCAAAGATTCTTGGTAAAACAGAGAAACTAATGGCTTACTAATATGGTGGGAATGTACAGTATTTCATATCACGAGTGCCCACCATGACAGGCAAAATGTAAATGAACAAAAAATATAGTTATAGTCAGACCTGAAATTACCAGAAAAATGAAAGACTCATTATGGAACGATGAGACAAGATAAATGATGACGTGTCCATTTCTTCTTCTCTTTATTTTCCAGACAGGAAGTCCTCTTCGCCGGTAATTGTCCGCTAAAAGCATTTACAGTGCCCTCCTGCTTTGATTAAAATTACTGGGAGTGAATAGTAATGACCTCTCTGAGAGACTTGTCTAATTACTGAACAAGGTCTGTCTGTCTGTCTGTCTGTCTGTCTGTCTCTCTGTCTGTCTGTCTGTCTGTCTGTCTGTCTGTCTGTCTGTCTGTCTGTCTGTCTGTCTGTCTGTCTGTCTGTCTGTCTGTCTGTCTGTCTGTCTGTCTGTCTGTCTCTCTGTCTGTCTGTCTCTCTCTCTGTCTGTCTGTCTGTCTGTCTGTCTGTCTGTCTGTCTGTCTGTCTGTCTGTCTGTCTCTCTGTCTGTCTCTCTGTCTGTCTGTCTGTCTGTCTGTCTGTCTGTCTGTCTGTCTGTCTGTCTGTCTGTCTGTCTGTCTGTCTGTCTGTCTGTCTGTCTCTCTCTCTGTCTGTCTCTCTGTCTGTCTGTCTGTCTGTCTGTCTGTCTGCCTGCCTGCCTGTCTGCCTGCCTGCCAGGACGATCAGTCTCTCTGATATCTGTGCAGCCTGCTCCCTGAACTCTAACATATGCTGCTCAGTTGGTACATGGAGCTCTGGGATGCGCCCCAAATGGCACCCTATTCCCTACATAGTGCATTACCTATGGTTCCCTTTAAGGCGGCGTGAGGGGAGACTTTTTGTTTTAGGAAAAAGGAAATTACACTCAGTGGCCAGTTTATACAAGGGCCGACGAGTTGTGCGTTCCGAGATGCCGTTCTGCACACCATTGTTGTACTGCGCCCACGGCTTGCACGATTCTTGCCATTCTCCTTTGACCTCTCTCATCAACGAGCTGTTTTTGTCCACAGGACTACCGCTGACTGGATACTTTTTGTTTGTCGCATTATTCTTGGTAAACCCTAGAGACTGTCGTGCATGAAAAGCCCAGGAGGCCTGATGTTTCTTAGATACTGGCACCGGTGAGCCTGGCACCACGCTCAAAGTCGCTTAGGTCACTCGTTTTGCCCATTCTAACGTTAAATCAAAGAATATCTGAATGCCTTGATGCCTGTCTGCCTGCTTTATATAGCAAGCCATGGCTACGTGACTCACTGTCTGTAGGAACAAACCATTTTCATGAAAGGGGGTAATAAACTGAACTCTGAGTGTATATTTAAGCAATAAGGCACAAGGGGGTGTGGTATATGGCTAATATACCACGGCTAAGGGCTGTTCTTACTCACGACGCAACACAGAGTGCTTGAATACAGCCCTTAGCCTTGGTATGTTTTGTCATACTTTCAGCCAATCAGCATTCAGAATCTCTCAGTCAGATAGGCTGTGAGTTTTAATTACTAGCAAAAGTGCCTCCTCTCTGTGTACACACGGCACATTGTTGTGATTAACACAGGAAGATGTGTCCTCTGTTAGATAGTGAGATATGCTCACCAACGCAGGCTGTGTTTACAGACCCACAAGTCAGAGCTCTTCAAAAGTCCCTCCTCAGCAATCTCAGGCCATTTATATTTCATGGGCTGAGCCCATTGATTTTGGAATGGATAAATGATGAGGAGCAGTGATGCACTTTGATGAGAGCAATGTGCAAATGGTTTCTCTAAATCCTTGCTGAATGTGGTGTACAGTACTCCACAATTATAGCCCTACAGTGTGAATCATGCTGATACAGTACAATGTAGAGGTGTATTGTAATATGCAGTAGCTACAGTATAATATTTATAGTTACCAAATTGCCTTTCGCTGTTGTTGTTGCAGATACGGCACTGGGTGTTCCTGACTTGCTGTCCGGGGACATGCTCCACCAGTTTGCAGTACATCTCTGGTCCTGTCTCTCCACAGGTAGCATTGGAGCTAATCTCTGCCATAGAGGCCAGGTTCAGCACCGCTGGAAACAGACCTGAGGGAAGATACGGTACTTAATACTATACACTAAACATACTGTACATATAGCCAATATATAAACAATACAATGTTTTCTGACCATTTCTATAACCTTTTTGTAACTTCCTTCACTGCTGTTGCTGTACTACGAGTAGAGTCCTATGGTGAATAGGCCTAAAAGAAAGAGAGGGTTGTGTCCCAGGCCAGTGTGACAGGTCTGACTCAGAGTTCACAGAGAGGAGACTGAGACTCAGCAGGTATGAGATTATAGAGTAGAGCCACGGTCCATCAGGTTTATATGCACACTCTCTCCTATCTCATGGTCCTGTAGAGGAGGGAGGAACAGCATCCTTCATACATACAGAACTGTTGATGTCAAGCATTGGCAGAAATATGACCCCATCGGTACAGATCTGGCAATGGTAGGAATAGCTGAGACATCACTTCACAATCAGGGCTGGTGTTTGAGCTCTCTCTGCCACTCCATCAGATAACTGTTTCTGGTTTAAAATGAAATACTGTACAGAGCTGTTGGTTCAGAGGAGCTTCAATGAGAATGTAAATGACAACTGTCCATGGGGATCAGATAAAAAGGTGCCGTATGTGTCCTTAGTTCTGAGAGAGAGAGAGAGAGAGAGAGAGAGAGAGAGAGAGAGAGAGAGAGAGAGAGAGAGAGAGAGAGAGAGAGAGAGAGAGAGAGAGAGAGAGAGAGAGAGAGAGAGAGAGAGAGAGAGAGAGAAAGAGAGAGGAAGGGAGGGGATCTCACCACGTGCTGAGCCCATGTCGTGCCCTGTTCTGTTATGGCTCTGTATCGGAAGGGAACACTGACTGAGTGTATCAAAGACTGGGCCCATTGCTCTGAAATGGTTCCCAGCTGTTCCTCCAGATGTCCAGGCCAAATGAACTGTGAAGAACATCTGAAAACTGCAGAAAATTACGTTTTACGGATGCCTATGAGGAACTCTGTGGTGCGATAGCGCTGACATTCACCAGCCGATGAAGGTCTAAAAACACTGTGCCTAACTGTTAAAGGTCAGATGATGAGGTAATGTAATAATAACTCTAAAATACACTGTGTGCTAAACTCTGGAACTGGAAGCACTATTTGGTTTAAGTCCGTCCGCATCTTTATACCGCCAATAGGTGTTTTCTCCTCAATCACCCAGCCACTAACACAGCCTGATTAATAAACAGTGTCTAGCTCCATTTGCAGAACCCCATTCAACACAGCAGGGACTATTTGCTGGTAATTAGAGCGGAGCAGTTGCCTGAAAGCATAGGAGTGAATATCAGTACTGGAGCAAGGCATTTGACTAGGATTGAAGAGACATGAAATCACTGTATCATGAGGCTGATACTTATAAAAAGACCTTACAAGATACAACAGAGCTCTGAATATGGAAGGTTAATACAGAAAGACTCCACTACATTTCTTTCAAAGGACAGCAATTTCTCTTTGCTTGTACCAGGGTCAAGATTTCAAATTCTCATCAGAGGCACAGAGGGAGGAACAGTCAAGGAATAAGCAAGGACTATCATCAGCTATTATCATACTTTACATTATTACTGGATAATATTTAGAAGCCCCAAAATGTTCTGTTATGAGAATGTCAATGGTTATGGCTAAGTACATTTCACTGGCCTTTTAACTGACAGAAGGTGTATTTGAGGCATTGATGTTCCCATACAGAGAGTTGTGTCCCACATACTGTTGATCTATTTATTTCCAACAGTGATAAGCCAAACAGGCTATGTGTACTACTAGGGGACCTGCTACTGCTATTGTACATTAGTATTTTATTGAATAAGGAAAGGGTAGGTTTTTGACAGTGGGCCTGTGTTTAATTTATGAAGTATGGTTGACAAGGCTGGGCTCAGTCTTTCTCTCCATGCTCTCTCCAGCCTCCGATCAATACTCCTGTGGATGCCGATCCCATTCTTTTCACGCTTCTGCTGATTCTTCATTCAAGTTGATAAAACACATTTTTGTTTAATCTTTCTCTCCTATCAGCTAACAGTTTTCCAAGTGTCGTTCTTTTCTCTTCATTCAAAATGAATATCTGGCATACACACTCTGACCACCTCAATGTCAGGAATAAGAAAGCATACAGCACTGTAGATGTACTTGAAAGATTTCCTGTTTTTTATGAAACACCTGCTTCACATATACTCAGTTGATATGCAACATTACTTGCTTAATGCATAATGCATTGTAATGACTAATTTCATCCAGTACACAATAAACATACACAGGATACACTGTAAAAAGAAAAGCAACCAAAAATGTAGTTGTTTCAACTCATTATTATTAAGAAACTGGTTCCACAGCCTTTTTTTTTGTTCACTCAACTTTAGGCCCACCCACTTGGGAGCCAGGAGTTTTTCCGCACAAAAGGGCTTTATTAGAGACAGAAATACTCCTCAGTTTCACCAGCTGTCCGGGTGGCTGGTCTCAGACAATCCCGCAGGTGAAGAAGCCGGATGTGGAGGTCCTGGGCTGGCGTGGTTACACGTGGTCTGCGGTTGTGAGGTTGGTTGTACGTACTGCCAAATTCTCTAAAACGACATTGGAGGCGGCTTATGGTAGAGAAATTAACATTAAATTCTCTGGCAACAGCTCTGCTGGATATTCCTGCAGTCATGCCAATTGCACGCACCCTCAAAACTTGAGATATCTGTGGCATTGTGTTGTGTGTCAAAACTGCACATTTTAGAGTGGCCTTTTATTATCCCCAGCACTAGGTGCACCTGTTTAATGATCATGCTGTTTAATCAGATTCTTGATATGCCACACCTGTCAGGTGTATGGACTATCTTAAGAAATGTCCCCCTCGGGGATCAATATAGTACCTATCTATCTATCTATCTATCTATCTATCTATCTATCTATCTATCTATCTATCTATCTATCTATCTATCTATCTATCTATCTATCTATCTATCTATCTATCTATCTATCTATCTATCTATCTATCTATCTATCTATCTATCTATCTATCTATCTATCTATCTATCTATCTATCTATCTATCTATCTATCTATCTATCTATCTATCTATCTATCTATCTATCTATCTTGGCAAAGGAGAAATGTTCACTAACCGGGATGTAAACCATTTGTGCCAAAAACGTTTAGAGAAATTAGCTTTTTGTGCATATGGAACATTTCTGTAAACTTGTATTTCAGCTCATGAAACATGGGACCAACATTTTACATGTTGTGTTTATATTTTTGTTTAGTATATAAATTACTATTTGGGCATCTTAACTAAAGAAGGCTGTGCAACTGGATACACACAGAGAGTGCTTTTAACATATAATGTTTTCAATTTACATATTTGACACACATTGAGCATGCTCTTTTATATAGCAATTATTAATCAAACATGTCCTCACCTGGGATTTGAATTCACAACCTCTTGGTTAATGGCATTCCAATCTTCCTGCTATGCCACCATGTCTGTGTCAATTATCAGTTAATCTGACTATTCTCTCATCATAGATTTGATTTTCTTATTTAAGCAATTCTATGCTTTTATGTATAGTTGTCTAATGTTGGTGGGGAATATTAGTCTGTTTTAATGTTACTCCTTAATCACTATGATCAATAAAATATTTTTCTTGAGTATACCTTTAACAGAGTTGAGATGTAGCAATACAGATGAACTCAGTGATTGTCACAGACAATGTGGCATAGCAGGAAGATTGGAATGCTGTGAAACAGGAGGTTGTGAGTTCATTCAAATCGTGAGAAGATGTTGAATAATAATTGTTTTATAAATGAACATGCACAATGTAATCGTGTGTCAAATACGTAAGTTGAAAACATTGTATGCTAAAAGCCTGTGGGTAACTAGTTCCCCAGTATTTTTTTAAGGTGCCCAAATAATAATTTCTAGTTAAATGAACATATGACACAATTTGAGCAAACACATCATTTTAAGTTTTCTCATGTTGGAACTAAGTTTGGGCCAACAAAAAATGTTACGTTCAGGTAACACTTTGACCGAAAAGTTGAGTAAATGAACAAAAGCCTGTGGAACCAGTTAATTAATAATATTTATTTGAAACAACTAGATATTTGTTTCAGTGTACAACAACATATAGGCTCAGGACTGTAGGTTACTTCCGGACTCCCCGCTCTCCCAGATAGAGTAGTTGAAACTTATTGAACAGTGATGAAGGCCCCGCTCTGACATTTGCCAGTAGACTGTTTAGTTGTCCTTGAGATCCGTGTCCACATTAGACAGTTTAATCCTGATGCTTAATGTGTCTGGTAAAAAATGAGTGCAGCCGCCTATTGATTGATACAGCAACATTTATTTTTCAACTTGCCTGTATTCATCATCGTGGCAGGGTGCACCCTTAAACGCTACATTATATCTGCTCAATGCCAAAGCCCAGGGGTGTAGCACTCAATCACTCCTCTAGATGGGTCACCTGTCCAGTCCAACCACGGCATCAGCCTTAGCCTCAGACGTGTGCTTGTGCACGCGTGTGTTTTCATGTGTGTGTTTGTGAGCACTCTCCAACACACATCAGTCTCACACTGCACACATACGGCAGGGGATCGATATGGGCCTGACACGAGGACAGCATCACCACGACAGCCCCAAAGACAGACACATATTCTCAAATAGAAATCCAACTAAAAAAGCCATCCATAACATGAAATACAAATTTGGCCATGAATGGTGATGGCTAGCAAAGCTCACTATGACATATGGATTAATGCAATGCAAAGTGGCCGCTGCTTTTCTTGCTGACAGAAACTTTCCATTGATAAATACCCTTTCTTCTTTCTCAAGGGCTTGTTGTGTAATCACATCCCACACTGGGTGATGAGGGATTGAGAGTCCCACCAGACAATTATGGAACAGTTAAGACCTCTGTAATGCAACCTTGAGAGGGAGGAGAGGGGGTTAGAACCCCCACCACTGACTATATGCCGTTTCCCTATTAACTACATCTGTGGACATCCGCTTAGAAATTAACGACTTCCTTAATAGAGGAAAATGACACTTGCAATTTGCAATTGGACAATATTTTTCTGTCTTATTTTTTTGGGTTTTAGCAATCAGTCATTCATTAGCATGTTAAAAGGCAGGATGAATGTTCTTTGGTTTCTTTCCTTTGGACCTGGATTCACACAGAGATGTCCAGGGAGGGAAAGAAAATATGAGGCAGACAGACAATCAGACAGGAAGCCCGACTGAGCAGGATGTTATACTGTAAAGGCCACCATCCATGTCCTGAAGTGCTCCAGGATTACACTGAAAACACAGATCCTGACTTCCAAGACTATCAACGAGTAAAAAACTGAAATGAAAACATGCATGGATCTGTACCATGGATGGGAATAAGGCAGAATAACGACTAGTCAGATGTATTTGAGCGGCAGGCGAATATTCTGCTCGCTACAAAAACAGAACTTAAACAGCCGTCTCACTCCTCCCACAATTTGCCAGTAAAAATATCCCAACAAGAAACGGAAATTTCGCATCAAGTTGGAATACATCCACATCATTGATGTAAAACATATAATGTAGACTAATTTCCCCTGTAGTAGTAGTCCTATACGTCATATTCTTCATCATAATCATCATCAACATCATCATCATCCTCATGACCACCATTATGATCATCGCAATTAGGCCCTATTTCAATTATCGTCATTTCAGCATAGAGTAGCTGTAAAAGTGTAATTTTTTTCAGTTCACAAGACATTATATGATTTGAATTGCTGTTTGATTCTAAAAATGAATGAAAGCAATTCCTTTTTAAAAAAAGACAACATGAATTCTATGCTTTTCTGTATAGTTGTCTAATGTTGGTGGGGCATATTAGTCTGTTTTAATGTTACTCCTTAATCACTACGATCAATACAATATTTTTCTTGAGTATACCTTTAACAGAGTTGATTTACTAGCAATAGTAGCAATACAGGTGAAATCAGTTATTGTCACAGACATGGTGGCGTAGCAGGAAAATTGGAATGCTGTAAACCAGGAGGTTGTGAGTTCACAAGGTGAGAAGGTGTTGAATAATAATTTCTTGATAAATGAACATGCACAATGTAATTGTGTGTCAAATATGTAAGTTGAAAACATTGTATGTTAAAAGCACTGTGTGTAACTAGTTCCCCAGAAAGGTAAGATGCCCAAATAATAATTTATAGTTAAATGAACATATGACACAATTTGAGCAAACACATCATTTTAAGTTCTCATGTTGGAACTAAGTTTGGGCCAACTAAAAATGTTACGTTCAGGTAACACTTTGACCGAAAAGTTGAGTAAATGAAAAAAAGCCTGTGGAACCAGTAACTTAATAACATAACAACATGAATCCAACATGGGATCAACGAAGGTGAGATGCCTGAACTGTGAGCAGCATCTGAGGGCCTTTCAAATGCCTGCTGCACTTCAAGAAGAAATCCACTCATGGTGCCTTCAATCAATGTTTGATTCACTGCCTTGAACAATACACTGTCACCAGATATAAGATTAATCATATTCAAGGTTGCACAACAACACAAACAAACCATAACTAAGCCCACTCTTCTTCTTAGAACACTAATAGAAAATGATGCAGCTCTTAGCGCTCATTGACTAAGATGGCGTAATCAGTGCAGACGTGTTTTTTTGTTGTTGTCCCGTCTAAATAGTTTGTAGTAGTTTGTAATTTGTCTTTACATACATTTTTATTTTGTTCCCGATTTACCCCTCCTGCAAGCCACCTTACCCAACGTGATACGGATCAAATATCAAATATCGGATCAAATATCCGTACTTTTTCCACTATTTAACTGAACCGCAGTCAAAAGTTAGCCTGCTAGCTAGCTTGCTAACCAGCCATCGCTAACCACTGCTAGTGGTCTTCACCTCCGCTCTGGCTGTTGAGCCAGCTTTCAATTCGGACAATATTGGCCAGTCTGCTCAGCGCGCTACCAACCCAGCGCTTATCGGACTGCGTTCCCTTCCACTTCACCGGATTTCCACTGAAAGTACCGGACCACCACACCGGATCATCACAGCTAGCTAGCTGCATTCGAGTGACCGACGTCTATAGCTAAGCTCCATTGTCTACATGCTACCAAGGCTAGCGTGAGCTAGGCCCATCTCCCGGACATCCGACGTGTGCTAGCTACTCTCCCGGGCTCCAGTACCATATCAACCTACCTGGACCTTCTACTGTCGACACGGAGCCCCACCGAGCCACCGTGACTGGTCTGCAGACGTAATTGTCCGACGTGGTCTCAACAGGGTTCTCCTCTGCTACGTCGCTGAAGATACATCTGCTAGCTCCGGACTGCTAACACTCTGAACGCCGTGCCATTGAACTGATCCCCCGGCTCACCACTTTGCTTTTTCATCGGATCCTACGCTTGTTCAGCTCCACAGCTGATGCCTGCAGGACTGCTTGGTTATATGGTATTTATTTCTGTTTAACTACCAGGCCTCAGGTCCTGTGTGTAGTACATCACTTTTTCTAACTGACCCTCTTTGTCCATTCACCTCCATTACCCGTCGTTGTCTTAGCTCTCTTAATTAACTGTTATCTTTTATTTTTATTAATTTTTTGCCCTCTTCTTATTTCAATATGCCTTGTCTTTTGTTGTTTAGGTTAGCTATTATTGTTTTATTTCACTGTAGAGCCCCCAGTCCTGCTCAACATGCCTCTGATAGCTCCTTTGTCCCTCCCCCCATACATGCGGAGACCTCATCTGGCTTAACTGGTGTCTCCAGAGATGCAACCTCTCTCTTCATTACCCAACGCCTAGGTTTACCTCCACTGAACTCACATCCTACCATACCCTTGTCTGTACATTATGCCCTTAACCTATTCCACCACGCCCAGAAATCTGCTCCTTTTATTTTATGTAGCCAACGTACTAGACGTCCAGTTCTGAAAGCCCTCAGCCGAATATTGATTCTATTACTCCTCTGTTCCTCTGGTGATGTAGAGGTAAACCCAGGTCCTATAACCCCCAGTACTACACCTATTCCCCAGGCGCTCTCATTTGTTGATTTCTGTAACCGTAAAAGCCTCGGTTTCATGCATGTTAACATTAGAAGCCTCCTCCCTAAGTTTGACTTATTCACTGCTTTAGCACACTCCGCCAACCCGGATGTTCTAGCTGTGTCTGAGTCCTGGCTTAGGAAGGCCACCAAAAATTCGGAAATTTCCATCCCCAACTACAACATTTCCCGTCAAGATAGAACTGCCAAAGGTGGCGGAGTTGCAATCTACTGCAGAGATAACCTGCAGAGTTCTGTCATACTGTCCAGGTCTGTGCCCAAACAGTTTGAGCTTCTACTCTTAAAAATCCACCTTTCCAGAAATAAGTCTCTCACTGTTGCCGCCTGTTACAGACCCCCCTCAGCCCCCAGCTGTGCCCTGGACTCCATATGTGAATTGATTGCCCCACATCTATCTTCAGAGTTTGTACTGTTAGGTGACTTAAACTGGGATATGCTTAACACCTCGGCTGTACTTCAATCTAAGATAGATGCCCTCAATCTCACGCAAATTATCAAGGAACCCACCAGGTACAACCCAAAATCCGTAAACATGGGTACCATTATTGATATCATTCTGACTAACTTGCCCTCCAAATACACCTCCTCTGTTTTCAACCAGGATCTCAGCGATCACTGCCTCATCGCCTGCGTTCGCAATGGGTCAGCGGTCAAACGACCACCCCTTATCACTGTCAAACGCTCCCTAACACACTTTTGTGAGCAGGCCTTTCTATTTGATCTGGCCCAGGTATCCTGGAAGGATATTGACCTCATCCCGTCAATAGAGGATGCCTGGTTGTTCTTTAAAAGTGCTTTCCTCTCCATCCTAAATAAGCATGCCCCTTTCAAAAAACGTAGAACTAAGAATAGATATAGCCCGTGGTTCACCCCAGACTTGACTGCACTAGACCAACACAAAAACATCCTGTGGCGCACTGCATTAGCATCGAACAGCCCCCGCGATATGCAGCTATTCAGGGAAGTCAGGAACAAGTACACACAGTCAGTTAGAAAAGCAAAGGCCAGCTTTTTCAAACAGAAATTTGCTTCCTGTAGTACTAACTCCAAAAAGTTCTGGGACACTGTTAAATCCATGGAGAATAAGAGCACCTCCTCCCAGTTGCCCACTGCATTGAGGCTCGGAAACACTGTTACCAACGATAAATCCACGATTATCGAAAATTTCAATAAGCATTTTGCTACGGCTGGCCATGCTTTCCACCTGGCTACCCCTACCCCGGCCAACAGCTCTGCACCCTCGGCAGCTACTTGCCTAAGCCCCCCCCGCTTCTCCTTCACCCAAATCCAGACGGCTGATGTTCTGAAAGAGCTGCTAAGTCTGGACCCCTACAAATCTGCTGGGCTAGATAATCTGGACCCTCTCTTTCTGAAATTATCAGCCAAAATTGTTGCAACACCTATCACTAGCCTGTTCAACCTCTCTTTCGTATCGTCTGAGATCCCTAGAGATTGGAAGGCTGCCGCGGTCATCCCCCTCTTCAAAGGAGGAGACACTCTAGACCCAAACTGTTATAGACCAATATCCATCCTGCCCTGCCTTTCTAAAGTTTTCGAAAGCCAAGTTAACAAACAGATAACTGACCACTTCGAATCCCACCGTACCTTCTCTGCTATGCAATCTGGTTTCCGAGCTGGTCATGGGTGCACCTCAGCTACGCTCAAGGTACTGAACGACATCATTACCGCCATCGATAAAAGACAGTACTGTGCAGCCGTTTTCATCGACCTGGCCAAGGCTTTCGACTCTGTCAATCACCGCATTCTTATTGACAGACTCAATAGCCTTGGTTTCTCAAGTGACTGCCTTGCCTGGTTCTCTAACTACTTTGCAGACAGAGTTCAGTGTGTCAAATCGGAGGGCCTATTGTCCGATCCTCTGGCAGTCTCTATGGGGGTGCCACAGGGTTCAATTCTTGGGCCAACCCTTTTCTCTATATACATCAACGATGTCGCTCTCGCTGCTGGTGACTCTCTGATCCATCTCTATGCAGATGACACCATTCTGTATACATCTGGCCCCTCTTTGGATACTGTGTTTACTAACCTTCAATCAAGCTTCAATGCCATACAACACTCCTTCCGTGGCCTCCAACTGCTCTTAAACGCTAGTAAAACTAAGTGCATGCTTTTCTATCGTACGCTGCCAGCACCCGCCCACCGGACTATCATCACTACTCTCGACGGATCCGAATTAGAATACGTGGACACCTACAAATACCTAGGCATCTGGTTAGACTATAAACTCAACTTCCAGACTCACATCAACCATCTCCAATCCAAAATTAAATCCAGAATTGGCTTCCTATTTCGCAACAGAGCCTCCTTCACTCATGCTGCCAAACATGCCCTTGTAAAACTGACTATCCTACCGATCCTTGATTTTGGCGATGTCATTTACAAACTAGCCTCCAACACTCTACTTAGCAAATTGGATGTAGTCTATCACAGTGCCATCCGTTTTGTCACCAAAGCCCCATACACTACCCACCACTGCGACCTGTATGCTCTCGTTGGCTGGCCTTCATTATATATTCGTCGCCAAACCCACTGGCTCCAGGTCATCTACAAGTCTTTGTTAGGTAAATCCCCGCCCTATCTCAGCTCACTGGTCACTATAGCAACACCCACCCGTAGCATGCGCTCCAGCAGGTTTATCTCTCTGGTCACCCCCAAAGCCAACACCTCCTTTGGCCGCCATTCCTTCCAGTTCGCTGCTGCCAATGACTGGAACGAATTGCAAAAATCATTGAAGCTAGAGGTTCCTATCTCCCTCAATAACTTTAAGCATCAGTTGTCAAAGCTGCTTATCGATCACTGCACCTGTATATAGCCCTTCTGTATATAGCCCACACTACTACCTCATCCCTATATTTATTTTTGTTTATTTCACTAATCTTGCACTCCAGTATCTCTATTTGCACATCAAAATTTGCACATCCTTCATTCCTGTGTTAATGATGATAATTCTGTAATTTATTTTACCACTATAGTCTATTTATTGTCCTACCTCCTAACCTTACTGCATTTTTGCACTACATTTTGCACTCTGTATATCGATTTTCTATTGTGTTTTTTTTTTTTTTTTTTTTTTTTTTTTTTTTTTTTTTTTGACTGTTTGTTTAATGTGTAACTCTGTGTTGTTTTTGTCGCACTGCTTTGCTTTGTCTTGGCCAGGTCGCAGTTGCAAATGAGAACTTGTTCTCAACTGACCTACCTGGTTAAATAAAGGTGAAATAAAAAAATAAAAAAAAACAATCTCAGGCTACTACAGAACTGTTTAGAAAGTGTCTTTATTGAACAGTTATTTTACTGTTTTAGATCAATATTTCTCTCTCTAAATGGAGTCATTGTAATCATGAGCAGAATGTTGTTGTGTGTGAGTTTAACCATTCAGTAGCTACATTTCTTTGCAGGTGTTGTGTAGGTGTGACTGGAAAATAGTTTTTTTCTCACAAAGTCTTCATCCTCCTATAGTTATAACTAACTATTGGATAAAATGTTACATTTTCCTGTCCTTATTTAGTCTAGGAACATTTACAAGTTCACGTTAGACCATAAATTGATCATTAGAACATATTTCAAATATAACAAATGTTGTACGGAAGTCTGTTAGTGTTTATGTTCAAGATAAACACAGACCCAGACCAGGGTTCACAAGCTAACCAGGGCTCACCAGGGTTCACAAGCTAACCTCAGACTTGTAAACAGGAAAGCACATGGTTTAGACCTTAATCTAGGAAGCAATACAAGCTGTCTAGACATGGAGAGGTTCACTGGCTGGGTTCCTCATGCAGGTCACGACTATTTATGAGACCGCAAAAGACCCTGAGGGCAGATAAAAGACAAATAGCACTTGTACATGATCACTCGGGTCAAGTTTGATTGAACATGAACACACATGCACACCACAGGAGGCTGGTGAGAGGAGGACTGCTCATAATAATGGCTTATGCCATTCCATTCATTCCGTTCCAGCAATTACAATGACCCCATCCTTCCCAATGAAGGTACCACCAGCCGCCTGTGATATACACACATAAACACACAGTGCACGCAACAAACATCTTAGTTTAGTATGATTCCAATGTACAGTATTTGAAAGATAATAATTGGGATGCTTCACTTGGGTTGTTTCAGTGGGACTATAATTTGTTCTTATGGTCATTACATTTAATCAGCTCTTTCACTATCTCAAGCACAATTCTCATAAATGACATACCGGCAAAATGAGGTTGCATTCTAATTTATTTGATATCAAATAAAAAAGTGCAGTCAACCTGTAACACTGCCATCATTTGTCAATATGAAAAGTCAATTCACTTGACATTGACGGAAGCACAGAGTAATTTCAGTTAAATTAGCACTGCTTTGCTGCCATTACTAGAAAAAATAATTCAGTCAGAGAAATCCAAGGTGTGTTCAGGGCAAGAAAATAAAGAATTTCATTTGATCAAACCATATCGAAAATTATAGTACAAAGGATGTGTCAGACCCAAGTGCATACCACTCTCCTAAATATACAGTACCAATCAAAGGTTTGGCTTTTCCTACAATCCCAAACATCTCAATTGTGTTGAGGTCGGGTGATTGTGGAGGCCAGATCTCACGGCCTGGAGGTGTTTTGGGTCATTGTCCGGTTGAAAAACAAATGATAGTCCCACTAAGCGCAAACCAGATAGGATGGCGTATCGCTGCAGAATATTGTGGTAGCCATGCTGGTTAATTGTGAATTCTAAATCACAGACAGTGTCACCAGCAAAGCACCCCCACACCATCACACCTCCTCCTCCTAGCTTCACGGTGGGAACCACACATGCAGAGATCATCCGTTCACCTGCTCTGCGTCTCACAAAGACACGGCGGTTGGAACCAAAAATCTCAAATTTGGACTAATCAGACCAAAGGACAGATTTCCACCGGTCTAATGTCCATTGCTCATGTTTCTTGGCCCAAGCAAGACTCTTCTTCTTATTGGTCTCCTTTAGTAGTGGTTTCTTTGCAGCAATTCAACCATGAAGGCCTGATTCACGCAGTCTCCTCTGAACAGTTGACATTGAGATGTGTCTGTTACTTGAACTCTGTGAAGCATTTATTTGGGCTTCAATTTCTGAGGCTGGTAACTCTAATGAAGTGATAACTCTGGGTCTTCCTTTCCTGTGGCGGTCCTCATGAGAGCCTTTTTCATCATAGCGCTTGATGTTTTTTGCAACTGCACTTGAATAAACTTTAAAAGTTCTTGAAATGTTCCAGATTGACTGAGCTTCATGTCTTAAAGTAATGATGGACTGTCATTTCTCTTTGCTTATTTGAGCTGTTCTTGCCATAATATGGACTTGGTATTTTACCAAATAGGGCTATCTTCTGTATTCCACCCCTACCTTGTCATAACACTTCTAATTGGCTCAAACGCATCAAGAAGGAAAGAGATTACACAAATTAACTTTTAACAAATGCATTCCAGGTGACTACCTCATGAAGGAGGTTGAGAGAATGCCAAGAGTGTGAAACGCTGTCATCAAGGCAAAGGGTGGCTACTTTGAAGAATCTCAAATATAAAATATATTGTATATATATTATATTTTACTACATGATTCCATATGTGTTATTTCATAGTTTTGATGTCTTCACTATTATTCTACAATGTAGAAAATAGTAAAAAAATAAATAAAGTAGGCTGTTACTTTATCTATTTGAAATTCATGCCATTTCAATTTTAAAGTGATACTTCAGGATTTTTGCAATGAACTTCCCCAGAGTCAGATGAGACCATTTTTATGTCTCTGTGTGCAGTTTGAAAGAAGTTGCTAACCAGCATTAGTACAATTGCTAACTAGCATTAGAGCAATCACTGAAAGCCTATGGGTATCTGCTAGCATGCTAGTAGATACCCATAGACTTTCAGTCATTGTGGTACAATAGTGAGCCTTGACTCACACAACTACCTCTAACTTCCTTCATACTGGACACAGAGACATAAAAATGGTATTCACAAGTTCATCTGATGCTGGGGAAGTAGTATCCCTTAAAGTATCCCTTTAATATGATTCTTAAGAAAGAGCTAGATTATACACTCAGCTCTCAAATGTGCTCTCCCTCCTATGGTTCTAAAACAAAACATATAAGTCAAGCTCATGAGGAAAGTTTACAAGACTATAGTCCATCTACTATAGCCTTATTCTATACATAGTGACAGGCATTTCTACCAATCAAATCCTCTTGAACTGGATAGAAACAGATTTCAAGGCAACAACTGAGGAATCAGTGCAACAAAATGATTTGATATGAGCTTGTAATGGTGCCCATGTGACGTTCCACCAACTGTGATTCTTTTGCAACTGCCATCAGGAGCTACGTCTCTGACTGAGAGAGAGAACTCTCTCTAGACTTCGTTACTTCGTCAAATTCCTCTGATGTATCAGCACACGCATGCGCTTATCAATGACAACAGATCTTCTCTCAGACATCATGTCTGAAAGTGAATTTCCCAGTCCCCCCTACTCCCCATCGCTCCTCAAGACTGGGGCCCACTGGAATGTCCTATGACAACAGATGTGTATTTTCACAACAGCTCTGAGACAACACTATCCACAGTCCTCGTCTGTCAGTAACACCACAATCGTAAAATCATCTGAATGCCTTCTCTTGCTCTATTAATGGATAATATTAACCAGGCAGGTCACCCTCCTCCCTCCCTAACTTCACTCTAGCTGCTCCTCTCCTCTTCATCCCCCGTCCCCTCCACAGTAAGTGGTCACTGTGATTTAACGAGGTGTGGCCCAGTCATCGGTAAATCTCCCGTGAAGCAGCCTGTGTCCGGCCGTGGGATCCCCAGGGTGATTTAACATGGTAACCATCCCAGTTTCATTAGGACTCAACCTCTTACAGGGCTGATACACTTCCTCATGTCCAGCCCAGCCAAGGCCAAAGCAAACACGCCAAGGCTCCTTACTTGTTTACAAAAGGAAGAAGTGGATAACTCTCCCTCTGCTGATTTACAATGTTACGAGCATATAGATATGACCCCAACAACTTAATTAATTCCAACCGATGTTAGTTGTTTGGTTTTTCTTCAATTCAAATGAGAGGGATTGTAGTTACATACAAATGCTAATACAATATACTTTAATACATGGACACATAGGGCAACATTTGTATTTGTAGACATGGGCTAGTCATGAAACTCCCCTAAATTTCAACATGAATGATGACAACTTGAATGCTAGTATGGTAAAGCAAACAGGTTTCTACACTACAGTAGCCCTACATGCCCAATGAGAAAGCTATATAAAGACATACAGTATAAATTGTGCAGTAAATTCCTAGGCCACACAACCTGCAGTCTCTCCTGCTCTGTTCTGGAGAGCTCGTTTCCCACTGCAGTTTAGTGTGTTTTCCTGATGGAGATTAACAATATGCAGTAAACTGCTGTAAATTGCAGGTTTAACTGCAAGTAGAGATGCTGCGAGTCGTAATTCACATATTCCGTTTGACAGCTTTTTAACCGATTTTTGCCCATAAAATGCTATAGTTCATAAAAGCGACCAGACTGTCTTTATGGCGAGTCCTTTCGTCAAATGAGAAAATGTAAGGAAATATAATTAGAATAGAACATCTCTTTGCTCTAAAGACCATTTTGTTTAAAGCATTGAACACTGCAGTTAAACGGCTGACTTCTAGATACATTACTTTATTGTTTCTAGAGCGGTGCACATGGACCTGCAGGGTTCGGGCCCCTGGAAGAAACACCTGCCAAAGTGCCCTTAAGTGTAGGATGTCATTGTAAATAAGAATTTGTTCTTAACTAACTTGCCTAGTTAAAGGTTAAAAATAAAAAATATATAAAAATAAAAAGTGAGGAGGAGCCCCAGCCCCACCTCCCGCTCTGGCCCAGCCCCACCTCTGGCCCCAGCCCCACCTCCAGCTCTGGCCCCAGCCCCACCTCCAGCTCTGGTCCCAGCTCCACCTCCAGCTCTGGTCCCAGCCCCACCTCCAGCTCTGGCACCAGCCCCACCTCCAGCTCTGGCGCCAACCCCACCTCCAGCTCTGGCCCCAGCCCCACTTCCAGCTCTGGCCCCAGCCCAACCTCCAGCTCTGGCCCAGTGAAAGTCCAGCTGTCTAAACGGTAAACAGAATGTGTAAGAATGTGCCCTCACTCTATCGCCCCTGGTCAGGGGGCTTCTGTTGGGTTAAATAAATAATGCCATGGAAGGAGAAGGTGACTCAGACTGTCTGAAAGGACAAGAACAGGTGAAAAAGTGTGTTTGCGTGTGTGCATGTGTGTGCATGCGTGTTGTGTCTTGTGTGTGGGATGATTGTGTTCCCAGATATAGGATGTACAACAAGTAGTGGGAACAGAAGAACAGTACAACAGTGGAGGGGAGATGTTCTCCAGTTTCACTAGAGAACATTTGGCGGTGTGCCTTCTAGTGGTTCTGCTCCTGTTACTCTACTCAAGTCTGGGCTCGGCTCTGGCCTGGGAGGGGCCTCACTGGTTCTCCTGGGCCCACCTCCCACACCCTTCCTATCTCTGCATGGGTCACTCCAAAGGCCACATGCATTTTTCCAGTTTTCCATTTCAAGCATTCTGTTCCAGTCATCAATCAAACAACACATCTATTTACCACAACATTTACGGGACACTAATCAAAAAAGGTAAAGCCATTGAGCCCCCCCCCCCCCCCACCCCCCCCCCCCCCCCCCGTCTGTTTCTCTCAGTCTCAGCTGCATCGTGGACACTGTGTTCTCCCTTCCCTCCGCTACAGTAAAGTTCCTCCTCCAAGAACAGCATGCACTCACATCTGTGTTTTCAATTTCACTGTAGAGTCCCCAGCTTGGAGAATGCTGTTATTTCCTTTGATTATGGCCAGATAGCTTTTAAATAGTGTATCTCAGAGAATAATCACTCCCTACCTTTCCATTAGTAGTCCTCAGTGGAGAAAAGTACTGGTCATCTCACTTTACCAGAATCTCCTCTGTACTATTGGCCCTCAGACAGTACAACAAATCGACTGAACAATCTCAGCCACATTCATTCAACTCAATTCGAGTGAGTTACATAAATATGCTCTGATCTTCATCTTCATGGCCAGGTCTGCCAATCAAAAATACAAATGTAGTCATATTATACCATTAGTTGATGAATCTACTAGTTAATTGGATCATTTTTATTTAATAATCAAGCATTAGGGTGAAATTGACAAGTCAGTGGTGTTTTCTGTGTATAATTAATGTGTGCAGCATGCTGTTGATAGGTAGAAACATCTAAAGCTGAATTAGTCTACTGTTTCCAGTGAAAGGACCTCAAACAAGACAGAGTCATTTCTTAAATGAGTTTTAGATTAGAAAGAGCCCACAGAATAAGTTAGAGTGTGACAGTGAGTAAAATACAGACTGCCTGCTGTCATGGTGGTGGTGCTACTGTACTTCATCCTCTTGTTAAGCCTAGATTAAGTTAAGACCAAACTAGAGAGATAAACATGCATGAAGGACAGTGTTCCAAGTGAGCAGCCATAATCAAAGACGGCCTTTAGATCAACACAGTTAAATTTTCGGCTCACAGCTCTGTAATATCAAATAACAACTAATACATTAATTACAGCAGTAATGGATGTTATTAAGGTTATAATATCACAACTCTAAAGTGATTAAACATTTAACCGGTTTAAATGGTAGTCAGGCTAAATAGTCTGTAGTCTGACAATGTTTGGGACCGTTGGTAGGTAGCAGAGAGAGGCTATGACTTAATATACTGTAACAAAAGGCATCCCTTTGGTAAATGTATAAAGTTAGTGTGTTTCTCAAATGCTTATTTCATCCTGGCAATCACGTTAAGTGTGATATTTATAGCTTTGACAAAAGAAATAAGCCCAGAGATATTTCAAAGATCTAAATCACAGGAATGTGAAGGCAAAAAGGAATGGCCATGATTCAGTGCGATGCTTTACCTAATGTCAGCACGCATTAAAAATATAGGAAGACATTTTTATAATGAATTGGCTGGCAGGGAAAGATTCCTGCCAAAGCCCTTCCTCCTATTGAAAAGGAAGGCAGCGTGAGAATGGGGCCACATGGTGAAATGTATATTATACATATGTTAAAAGCCCATTCCACTTGTCGTGGTGCTATTTGTTTCCAATGAATCATAGCTAAGCACCTCCAACAGACATCTTAATAACACCTTATTTGCTGGTACAGCAATACGTGTAATGGGGAACAAATGAAAATGGGATTCAAGCACGGGAAATGGGATTCACGCCTCTCAGACGACAGGCACAGGGAAGCCAAATAGCCATTAGTTTGGGGGGCTTACGTGGGACTTAATCTCCTCTGCACAGAGAAATCTCAGGCAGGCCACTGTGGAAACAAATACAGGGAAGAGGAAGAGGAAGAGGAAGAGACTACATACAGAGCTGTGGCTAATTGAAGGATCTCTGTGACACTTCAGCATGTTGAGTTGATCCTCATTACTTTGTCTGTACCATATATTTTGGGTTCTGCTCTCACATTTATCACAGTCTTCCTTCAGCCAATTGAACGGAGGCGTGACGGAGATCCCTTGTTGGTTGCAGTGGGGATAACTGGATGGAATGCACACATGTAAGCCAAACCTGATGGTTTAATACTTTGTGTAATATCTCCCCTGAGACACGGCTGGCTATGGGGGTAGGCTGATGGATGGGAACTATGGGTCGGACATATAGTACAGGAATAAGACAACGACCACAACGTGATCCTAATGTGTCTGTATAATGCACCTTGTGACAGATAACGGAAAACACCTGATATCGCAGCCTGTGTAATTATCCACTTTTCAAGCAAGATATGTTGAGAAATGTGAACTGAAATACAGACTATAACATGATTTAGACTATAGATTGAGAATATAGCCTTTAGCAAAGTCACATTGAACATAATTTGAAGTCGTTCTTTGAACGAGTAATTTGAGGCAAATGAGTACAGACAGTGCTAAAATCCAAGACCCTTCTGCAGAGTAGAGTTAAGAGTTAGTGGGTGACTGCTGGCAATACTTTGTGAAGTTGCTCTCTGAACACGCTGCCTACGGGTTTCAAATGTGACAAGCGAATCCATTTAGTTGTCAGGCTCTGGCCATAGAGAAGCAATAGGCTTCTCTATGTAGCTATGGTCAGAGTCTGACAGTGTCGTTCTTTTCTGTTTCTTTGTGGGTTTTGGGTGGATCTCTAATTAGCGGCAGCTGCTACCCGTTGTCTCTAATTAGGGATCCAATATATGTTGAGTCTGTCCCTCACGCGGGTGTGGGTTGTTATCGATGTATGTCGCAGTCACGGTGTAAGTAAGTGTGCTTTTTGTTACGTTTAAAATATTGTGTTTTTGTTTTAACGTAACGTGTGGAATTCGTGTTTTGGTTTCGTTTCGTTAGTTCGTCTTTTGGATTTGTTTTACAGAGTATAGTAGGGTTTTATCTATACATAGTAAGATAAAGATCATGTCGAACTATCCCTGCGCTGCGTCTTGGTCTCTCCAAACACCCGTTCGTGACAGAACAACCCACCACTGCGAGACCAAGCAGCGCGACTGGGGAGAGAGAGGGGTGCGCGCCAGTACCTATTCCTACGTGGCCTAGGGTGAAGCCTGAGGACAGGGGTAGGTTCTTGAAGCAATGGAGGAGGATGGAGAAGCAAAGGTCCAAAGTGGCGGCGAGCACCACACCATCGGTGCGCGGCCAGAGCCCGGAGAGGCTGAAAAAAGGGCATCGCACGCCACTTCGCATGCCCACGGATCTGGATCGGGAGCGGCCAGAGGGGTTCGAGGAATAACCGGAGGACGAGCGGACGAGGTGGTGGAGAGCCTGGAATGCTCTTCCTCTGGAGAAGCTGAGGGATCCGCTGGTTATACAGGCGTTGGTGGACTTTAAACGCCAGATGACTCTCGTGGCGAGGAAGATGGTTGGACCGGAACCTCCAGCGAAGGTCAGCGTCCCGCCACCTCCAGCGAAGGTCAGCGTCCCGCCACCTCCAGCGAGGGTCAGCGTCCCGCCACCTCCAGCGAAGGTCAGCGTCCCGCCACCTCCAGCGAAGGTCAGCGTCCCGCCACCTCCAGCGAAGGTCAGCGTCCCGCCACCTCCAGCGAAGGTCAGCGTCCCGCCACCTCCAGCGAAGGTCAGCGTCCCGCCACCTCCAGCGAAGGTCAGCGTCCCGCCACCTCCAGCGAAGGTCAGCGTCCCGCCACCTCCAGCGAAGGTCAGCGCCCCTGAACCTCCTGCAAAGGTCAGCGCCCCTAAACCTCCAGCGAAGGTCAGTTCACCGGTGCCCATTACGGGTCCAGCCGTCTGCTCCGCCTCAGTGCCAGAGCAGTCCGCTCCACTGGTACCCAGTCCGGGTCCAGCCGCCTGCTCCGCCTCAGTGCCAGAGCAGTCCGCTCCACCGGTGCCCATTCCGGGTCCAGCCGTCTGCTCCGCCTCAGGGCCAGAGCAGTCCGCTCCACCGGTGCCCAATCCGGGTCCAGCCGCCTGCTCAGCCTCAGTGCCAGAGCAGTCCGCTCCACCGGTACCCAATCCGGGTCCAGCCGCCTGCTCCGCCTCAGTGCCAGAGCAGTCCGCTCCACCGGTACCCAATCCGGGTCCAGCCGCCTGCTCCGCCTCAGAGCCAGAGCAGTCCGCTCCACCGGTACCCAGTCCGGGTCCAGCCGCCCGCTCCGCCTCAGTGCCAGAGCAGTCCGCTCCATGGCCGGAGCCGTTTGCCCCACCGGTGCCCAGTCCGGGCCCGGTTGTTTTCCCCGCTCCATGGCCGGAGCCGTTTGTCCCACCGGTGCCCAGTCCAGGCCCGGAGGTTTTCCCCGCTCCATGGCCGGAGCCGTTTTCCCCACCGGTGCCCAGTCCGGGCCCGGTTGTTTTCCCCGCTCAATGGCCGGAGCCGTTTGCCCCACCGGTGCCCAGTCCGGGCCCGGTTGTTTTCCCCGCTCCATGGCCGGAGCCTTTTGCCCCACCGGTCCACAGCCCGGGACCGGTGATAAGGAAGGGGCACGGGACAAAACTGTCCACATCGCCGGAGCCGGAGCCGGAGCCGGAGCCGCCCCCGATGGACTAGTTTTCCCTGCCATTTACCCCCCCGTGTTTTGTGTGTGTTTTTTTTTTTGTTTAGGCGTCCGGGAGTCCGCGCCTTGGGGGGGGGGTACTGTCAGGCTCTGGCCATAGAGAAGCAATAGGCTTCTCTATGTAGCTATGGTCAGGGTCTGACAGTGTCGTTCTTTTCTGTTTCTTTGTGGGTTTTGGGTGGATCTCTAATTAGAGGCAGCTGCTACCCGTTGTCTCTAATTAGGGATCCAATATATGTTGAGTCTGTCCCTCACGCGGGTGTGGGTTGTTATCGATGTATGTCGCAGTCACGGTGTAAGTAAGTGTGCTTTTTGTTACGTTTAAAATATCGTGTTTTTGTTTTAACATAACGTGTGGAATTCGTGTTTTGGTTTCGTTTCGTTAGTTCGTCTTTTGGATTTGTTTTACAGAGTATAGTAGGATTTTATCTATACATAGTAAGATAAAGATCATGTCGAACTATCCCTGCGCTGCGTCTTGGTCTCTCCAAACACCCGTTCGTGACATTAGTGCAATACAATGGTCAAGTAATTGGAAGCTGAGAAAACATCCAAGGAATCTCCTGTTGTTCAAGCTTCCTAGAAGTGAGAGAGAACTGACTTTGTCTATCATACACATTTAGAAAGGAATACCCATTTGCATCTTCATTAGGAAGCATAAATTGGTAGCCTTGCCAATAACAAACCCACATCTCTATTCTGTTGCTTCTGAGAGCGAAAACATGCGCATTACATCCAACAGTCCAATAGAAGACTAGGATGCTGTCATTACAGAAGCCATTTTATTAGAATGGATAAGTTCTATGACAAGTAGGCCCTACTGATGCAGGATTCAAAAGGATGTTGAGTGTAATGTCTCAGTTAGATGACCCCAGGTTTCTGTCATAGGGGACACAACCCTTTGATGAGCATTCTTCCTATTTAAGTACTATGTGGTCATAGCCAGGACTGAGAATGTCACCTGTGAATAATTTACTTCCAAGACATCGTCCAATCATATTCTAGCCCCCAGAATCCCCAGAGGTTATGTGCCTATTTCAGAGGGTGCGAATGGTCAAACCCCTTCACCAAAATAACATATCGGCTCAGCACAGACAACATTCATATTTCATGTGCTCCTGCCTGCTAACATTTACTCTGTAGCCTGCTCCAGTGTGGTTCACCCAAAAAATCTGTAATGGGAAATATGTCACCCAACATAATAAGCATGTTATTTTTTCAAAAAATGTCTTCGGTCCCATCTGTCTTTTGATGCATTATGAATTCAATCCCATTTATTTTTTTCTCTCTGTTGGCTGTGGCTTTGTTTGTAATGTAGTAATCTTAGAGGTGCTGTGAATGTGGCTGCCTGGCTGGTCTGACGTGCAGAGTTTTGTGGTGTTTTCTCAGAGCAGAGCCACACAGTATTCACTGGAGAGGCACTGGACTGCAGTGAGGTCAGGGGTCATGACCGTGAGAGGTCAGCTGAACACTGAAGGCAATAACAAAACATAAACACTAGTCATATCCCATGGTTACGGAAAGGTCTATTTTTGTGTTCTTATGCTCAAACATTATAACAAAACCAATAGGGCCCCTGGGCATGTATTCTGCGAGCCCCATCAGTAATCCAGTCACGGCAAAAATACTCCAACATTTTGGGGAATTTATTTAGGTGATTTCTAGTTTTCAAAGATTATATTATTTAAAAAGATATATATTGTCAATTATCTTTTCTACATACTTTCTGTCTGGGTTCATTTAAAATAAATATGTTTCTTTTTGGTGTGGCAGCAACAAATTAGCTAAATGAACACAGGGGAAACATTTAAGTATCCTACCAACTCACTGAATATTTTATTTCTGCAGCACTTTCAATTTAGGGTACAATGAATCTCATATATTTTTGGACTCCCTGTTGGAAGGGTCAGGGAAATGACAAAACAGTGTGACTCACTCACTCTAAGCCTTGGCCCAATGACACAACAAGAACTGCAGCACCACACTGCTCCATCAATACTGCCAGATGTCAGGTCAGATTCCATCCCAGGATCAGGGCAGCATGGGTGGGGTGAAATTGACACCATGCGTTACCACAGGACCATCCCTGAGCTAAAGGGCCATGGTGAAGCGACCATGAGAGAGAGAGAGAGAGAGAGAGAGAGAGAGAGAGAGAGAGAGAGAGAGAGAGAGAGAGAGAGAGAGAGAGAGAGAGAGAGAGAGAGAGAGAGAGAGAGAGAGAGAGAGAGAGAGAGAGAGAGAGAGAGAGAGAGAGAGAGAGAGAGAGAGAGAGAGAGAGAGAGAGAGAGAGAGAGAGAGAGAGAGAGAGAGAGAGGAATATGATAGAGGCCTCCTGCAGAGACCAAAGGGTGCAGAGAGAGGTCAGTCTTACATCACTTAGTCAGAACAGACAGGTCCACATCACATGAGAGCAGTGTCTCAGTGCAGCTGCTGAGTGGAGAGTATGCCATGAGGGTCAGAGGAGAAATCCCACAGCTCTCTGAAGGACTGCATATGGGGCACATGCGTGAGGCAATAGTAGCCAAAAGGTTATCGGTTCAAGTCCTGGCTGCAGGCCCTGTGTTGTGTTTAGTAGTTTTTATTCATTTAAATACACGCAAATCTATTTAAATAGGGAAATCACATTGAGACCAAGGCCTCTTTCACAAGGGACCCCTGCACACAATCATGATTAGATTTTCTGCTATTTAACTATAGTGTCCTTCTACAAGGTCAATACTCCGACTTGTTTACTGTACTATCAGATGCAACTCGGGAACACATAACAGTTTTAGCACGCAGTTCTTTACACATTCTTTACACATACTCATGCAAATATGTTAAACAAAAAATACATGATAAACATGTTTAATATTTAATATTACCAGGTAATATACACTTACAATTATATTTGCTTTGACAATTGCTGTGGGAATAAAAATACCCAGTGCCGTTTTATGAACAAGACCCTTCTTCCAGGGCATTTGTTATTTTGCTATATTATGCTCTCCGATTTTTGTCCTCAAACAAATAGGTATGGTCAGCCATTCATGTTTCTGACACAGCAATTTCAAATGATCGCCAAAGCACCCACAGCGATTGATCAAATCATACTCTTAGCATCTTTTCATCAGTATTGACTAAGACTAATTCAGACTACAGTTGGACCCAGTTTTCATTATTGTCGTGGCAGAATTGAGTATTGATTTTCTCCCCTACGCTCCTTTTCTCCCACAAAAGCAGTTTGCAAACAGATCTGCAGGAAAAGGTATCACCACAAAAAGACGCATTGCTCTTTCACACACAAACAAACAGAAAAATGAGAAAGTGAAAAAGTAGTCCAAGTGGCATTGTAATACTGTTGGTGGCCTGCCAAACAGGGATGTTACAGAAGTAGCCACAGTATCACAGAGGAGTATCGCAGGCCTGAGAAACCTTACATCTCTGTTACAGTAGCTTCATCTCCTCTCTCATGTCGAGAGGGCTTATGTTGTTGTTTTTTGCATATGATCACCTATCTCAAATTCGTCCAGCATCACCATCTGGACATACTTGGAGCACCCACTAAACATCTGTTGGGCTGATTTGGTGATGCTCTAAATGACCACAAAATACTCAGCATAGGAAGAGAGATACGCTGACCTCAGTCCGCTCAGCTCTGTTGTAAAATACTCCTGCTAACTGATCCAAAGGGGATTATCACGCTGATGACACATGACACACATCCATATAATATCTTCTCCTTCCTGTGCCTCCTTCCTGTGCATCTTTAGAATACAGGATGATATGGCACTCTTTTTGCTTAACACCTGGCTAAATTTAGAGTCCCCCCACCCCCTGCTTTGGATTCGGTTAACAAACACAGTGACACCTGTTAATGGACACGTGTCCCTTGCCATTGACAGGAGAGGACACAGATCCTGCCTATCACTAACCTAGAAAACAGGCACTGAACTAAGCTCTATGTGCATTTCACTACACCCGCATTAACATCTGCTAAACATGTGTATGAGACCAATAAGATTTAACTTGATTTGATTTTGTGATAAAGAAGAGGGACGTGTCTCAGTCATACACTGACACAAGGCACACACCTACAGTGACAGGGAAAAAGTACATTTCAACACATTTAATTCACATTACCCTTAGTGTCAGATTAAAAAAGAAAATGGTTTGTATGTAGATAGCATCAATGTCCTAAAAAAAAGCTGAAATAAGCATTTAAAATGGGGGAAAAGCTCTGACAGAGTGGATCTTTACAATTCATCTCTAAGCTTAGACATCAAAACACAGTTGATGACTCCAACTGATATTTATGATAGAATCCCTTTCTGTTTTGACACAACGTAATGATGTGGGTACCCCATACAGGGGTGGTAGAACAAAGTTGGATGGCTCAACAATTTATGTGGGCTTACAGCTGGCAGCTGTCCAAACATGAAGATTCTCGAGAGATTCTTTAAACCATTATTCTAAGATATTGTTCAGAGAAGACTAACTGGAAAATACATTATATTTTCTCTATTATTCTCAGACAATACCAATATTCTTAGGCAATTTATGAAAAAATATGTTAATTGTCTGTTTAATGAAAATACTAGAGTAAACAAAAAATAAACGGGCAATCTTGCAAAGGAAAATGTGTATATTATTATAAAAAATTATTGGTCAAACCTGTGACTAATTCACAAGTCGGAACAAAATATTTCATATTGTGAGAAAAGCGATTACTTGGCAAACGGTCCACTCACCTCTTTGCTGCGCTCGGCTGCATTGCCATAGCAACGGTATGAGTGTAAAAAACGATAGACCTTTCATTTTCAAATCTCTTCATCAGCGTGCAGCCTGGCGGAGTCGCTTTATGTGCGACGGACTCGGCGCCTGAAATTGAGGGGAATGTCAAAGAGTGACTTTTGCAAGTTCAAGAAACTCTCCCCGCTCCCCCCCGCGCGCATGGGGAGGGGGCGTCACAGAACAGAAGTGAAGGGATCAAATGGAATGGTATTAAGGGAAGAATAATACTTTTACTAAACTTTATGACGATAATGGTGGTCTTATAATAGTAAGAAACAAACTAATGTATTTATTGAAAACAAAATGGAACTTTCCAAGTGTTACAACTTGTCATGGATGCTGAGACCAGTGCATACATTTAGGCACACATGCTTTTGGTCCTCTATTGCACCCTCTGGTGTTAAATCTAACTGCCATAGTTGAACTAAGGGCAACTATTTAAATATAAGTTATCTGCACAAAAGCCCTAAGCTATTATCATATATTGTTGTTTCAAAATAGAAATTACAACTTACAAATTCAAATGGGCCCCTCTCAGGCCCTTTGCAGAGGGCAGACATTCAATTATATGTGATTATTCTTGCATGATGGACTCATTCTTCATCTTAAAAGCCGGAAGCTATTATCCTTTGTCACAGTTCAATAGCCTGTCAATCGCCCTCATAATGTCTCACCTGTTAGACCATTTAAATGTCAGGGAGAACCAATTTAGCCTCTCAGGTTCATGTTGTGTGCAGTGGTCCTCATTAACTGTGTATGGGTTTGAGCCCCCCTGAGATTGACACTGCTGTCTGCTGGTGGTTAGAGTTTGTGATGGGGAGGGAACCATCACCTCAACAGGTAGCATCTCTCTTCTGACCTGAGTGGCTGTTTACAGTATCATTTGCTGAAGATAGATCCCTCTAAACCCACACTAAGATGTCGTTTCTGAGACTAGACTGGTTGGGGACGCAGGCAGAGCTGCTATGGACCTCCAGGTTCCTCCATGGGGATGAGGAGAGCCTGGGGTTTGCCCAGAGGGATGAGTTGGAGAGGACCTATGGAGAGGACCAAGATGAAACCAGGGAGTCACCCACCACTTTCAGCCCAGAAGGGGGGAATGAGGAGACACCTACCAGTCCCTCCAGCAGCACCTGTCTCAAAATCACCACCTGGGAGGCAGGATGGAACGTAACCAATGCTATTCAGGTAATCTAGATTTTTGACTTCAGACCTTGGGGAAGATGCTTCTATATGTTTAGCTTTTATGTGTTTTTTCCACTCTCAAGAATGATTTTGTTTATGGAGGATAATGAACGTTAGAGAGTGCACTGGATGAGCGTTACCGATATTGTGTTGTTGTTGTTGTGCTTAGAGGGTGTATTGGAATTGCAATATATTTAATGGAAGGAATGGAAGAGCTGAGAATAATCCTTTATATAATATTAGTAAACAAGGCCATTTCAATAACTATAGCATGTTATTAGTATGTAAGTACATGTGCATTTAAGCAGTTGTTCCTCAATTCATATTCAAATCAACAGCCTTTGTTATAAGATAGTTAGGCTACTAGCTTTCATTTGTGTTTTCTATGCCAGAGTATGATTAATTGTAAAGCTGTTCACAACTTCATCTGTTCAGTTATTACCTTGTCATGGCATCATCATAATCCTCAACACCATGTACTTTTCCAACAACACTAAATACCCAGAGTCCTACTGTCTGGACTGACGCTGTCTATGTAGCGCATCTACATATTTACTCAGAATCACATTATAAACAGTGTTTGTTTACTTACATTGTTCTGCATTGCAATTTGACTTGAAGCCAGACATTGCTCAGACTATCCAATTAGGAATTTGTTTCAAGATAAGATTGTTGTATTAATGTTGTGTTGTCTACTGATTAGTCTACAGCACGTGAAGAAATCCAGTGGCACGTTTCTTAAGATTGAAGCAGAATGTTATCTTTAATGATTAAGTCTAACATCCTCTAATATGTGTCAGTTTTCAAACAATCAAGTCTCAAGCAAAGAGCAGTAATTTACACTCTCCTTGGTGATGATTTGTACTTCATTCGAGAAATCACTGCATGTTCACACTCTACCTGTCGTTCACTTGTTTTCTCCTTTCTCCTAGGGTATCTTTGTTCTGGGGTTGCCTTACGCTCTCCTTCAGAGCGGCTACATAGGATTGCTTCTACTTGTTCTGGCTGCGGTCATCTGCAACTACACAGGTAAGATCCTCGTATCCTGCCTGTATGAGGACAACGAGGAGGGCCAGCCCATACGAGTGCGTGACACCTACGAGGACATCGCCAACGCCTGTTGTAAGCGCCTGTGCCCCCTGCTGGGCGGCCGGGTGGTGAACGCAGCACAGGTGGTAGAGCTGATGATGACCTGTATCCTCTACCTGGTGGTCAGCACCAACCTCATGTGTCACAGCTTCTCCTTCCTCCCCCTCCCCCCCACCGCCTGGTCCGTGGTGACCTTCCTGACATTGGTGCCCTGCATGCTGATCCGGGACCTGAGGGTGGTCTCCAGACTCAGCCTGCTATGCTCCCTGGCCCAGTTCCTCATCACCTTCATTGTGGTGGCCTACTGCCTGCACCAAGCCCACCGCTGGTCCTGGAGGAGGATGGTCCTCTTGGTGGACTTCGAGAGGTTCCTGGTGTCTGTTGGGGTCATCATCTTCAGCTACACCTCCCAGATCTTCCTGCCCACGCTGGAGGGAAGCATGGAGGACAGGGGGGACTTCTCTGACATGATGAGCTGGACACACTCCCTGGCTTGTGTGTTGAAGACCACCTTCTCTGTGCTGGCCTTCCTCACCTGGGGCGAGGATACTAAAGAGGTGATCACTGATAACCTTCCCACCGGCCTACGTATGGTGGTCAACCTGTGCCTCCTGGCTAAGGCCCTCCTCTCCTACCCCCTGCCCTTCTACGCTGTGGCTGAGGTCCTCCAGAGCAGTGTTCTAAGGCTGGAGGTGGTGCAGGTGGGTGTGGACATGGGAACTCTGGTTCTGCGGGGCTGTCTCCTGTTGATGACCTTCCTCATGGCTCTCTACATGCCTCACTTCTCTCTGCTCATGGGGCTGACGGGCAGTGTGACGGGGGCAGCCATGACCTTCATCCTGCCCTCCCTCTTCCACCTGCAGCTCAAGTGGACCACCATGAGCAGCAGGCTCAAGGCCCTGGACCTTCTTATCTTAACTCTGGGATCTCTGTGTAGTTTATCGGGTGTGGTTTGCTCCATCAAGGGAATGATTCAGGCTTTTGGGCGTTGATAAGCCCAAACTCTGCATGAAGAGTTCAATACTTAGTGATACTTAGTGATGGTCCTCATATTTCCTTTCCCCATATCATTGTTCTGGAACCTGTAAGTAGCCTACATCTAAGGCACAGAGATAACATGTTGTATGATAGTATGATAAACCAAGCTATTGTTGGTGTGTTTTATTTTAATTGAGTTGATTTGAGTGATTGACACAAAGGCAGCTTGTAAAATAAAGACGTGATTGGAAATTGTGGTAAACAATGTAGTGTGAGCAGATGTTTGCTTTGCTGCTTATCATGGCAGAGTCATTATGATTCCTTACTGGTTTTGTTGTCTATAGCATGAATCGGAATCTGTTGTTAATTACTATTACATTTGAAACTAAAAGGTATGGCAATGAATATACCTATGTAGGAAAATATATATATCTCAGTATCTCAGCCTAAGAAACAGTATGTTGTAATGTTCTTGTTTATCTGTTTTGCAGACAATATGGAACATATTTGTATTGTAAAGACATATTTCAAATTGATAAGATATGAAATGTAAAACAATACATTTTAAATGTAATCTAAGCCTCTTGTCCAAGAGACCGTCATGTGGAAATCAAAGTAATCAATAAAGGTGGGCCCTAATATAGGCCTATACCAGAGAAAAAGAGGCAAAGCAAGAGGGATAACTGGGTATGAGCGAGTGTCGAATTTGAATTGAATGGCTTATTTGCTACATGTGGCTTATTTGATCTAACATAAGTTTCGTAATGATTAGGCTGTTACGAGTGTACTGATATAAGTAGGACACGTGACAGCCCAGCAACTTTGAGAAAAAACACTTGAGTTACCACAGCCACAAAGTCATAAAGCCAGCCATTTTTGACTTTGTGGCTGTGGTAACTAGTGGACACCGTTGGGCGTGTTGTTCACACGCGTATCTGCACTCTCATTGGCTAGAATGGTCTCACCTGTTCTTGCCTCTTTGCAACTGCCTTCCATTTGGGAAGACATTTGTTTTCATTGTTAGAGATGCCACTAGAGTATGTGTTCAATATAATGGATATATTGAACTATCAAGGGGCCAGGATTCCTTGACGGTTTTGACTGCTCCTAAATTCTTGCTTCTGTACTGAAGTTTAACTGACACCCGGCCCAGAAAGACACAGCCACATAGAGAAGTCAGATTAGAAAATAAGCCACTTTAGTCATCACCTTTGTGCACAAAACATCCATTGTTGCTGAGGCCCATTTTTGTCAGCACACTCATCCAAAGATACACTACATGACCTAAAGTATGTGGACACCTACTTGTCGAACATCTCATTCCAAAATCATAGGCATTAATATGGAGTTGGTCCCCCCTTTGCTGCTATAATAGCCTCCACTCTTCTGGGAAGGCTTTCCACTAGATGTTGGAAAATTGATGCAGGGACTTGCTTCCATTCAGCCACAAGAGCATTAGTGAGGTCGGGCACTGATGTTGGGCGATTAGGCCTGGCTCGCAGTTGGTGTTCCAATTCATCCCAAAGGTGTTCCATGGGGTTGAGGTCAGGGCTCTGTGCAGGCCAGTCAATTTCTTCCACACCGATTTTGACAAATTATTTCAGTATGGACCTCACTTTGTGCAGGGGGCATTGTCATGCTGAGACAGGATAGGGTCTTCCCCAAACTGTTGCCAAAAGATGGAAGCACAGAATCATCTAGAATGCCATTGAATGTTGTAGCGTTAAGATTTCCCTTCACTGGAACTAAGGGGCCTAGCCAGAACCATGAAAAACAGCCCCAGACCATTATTCGTCCCCCACCTGACTTTACAGTTGGCACTATGCATCAGGTAGCGTTCTCTTGGCATCCGCCAAACCCAGATTTGTCTGTCGGACTGCCAGATGGTGAAGCGTTTCCACTGCTCCAGAGTCCAATGGTGGCGAGCTTTACACCATGCTTTTGGATGACGTGATGACGTCGTCAGTGCTTGCGCTGAAGCCCATTCAAAAACCCATTCAAAAACTGTAGATACTAGAACCAGGAAGTAGGCGGCACTTTCATTGGGTATTGTTGTCTGTCAAATGTACAGCTTCTTCAATGGCAGCTTCTTCAATGGCAGTTGAGGCCAACCAATCAAAACAGCAAAAATATATCTTTTTAAATATGCATGTTTGATTTTCTGAATCATACTTTTGGAGTGTGTGTGTGTAATTGCATACAACTAACTATTTGTTTTGTATTGTAAATTTTACATGTATTGTTTACCAGTAAGCTATCATATGCTTAAATAAAACATACCGTATGCCGTATTTCTACATTAAACTGGACAACATTTAAAATGTGTAATACAGCATATGAGAGGTAGGCCAATCTTACAGTTGAAATCGGAAGTTTACATACACTTAGGTTGAAGACATTAAAACTCATTTTTCAACCACTCCACAGATTTCATGTTAACAAACTATAGTTTTGGCAAGTCGGTTAGGACATCTACTTTGTGCATGACACAAGTAATTCTTCCAACAATTGTTTACATACAGATTATTTCACTTATAATTCACTATATCACAATTCCAGTGAGTCAGAAGTTTACATACACTAAGTTGACTGTGCCTTTAAACAGCTTGGAAACTTCCAGAAAATTATGTCATGGCTTTAGAAGCTTCTGATAGGCTAAGAGCCGGGCCAGGGCCAGAGCCGACTCTACTTTCTGAGGAGGCTCAGGTCCTTCAACGTGTGCAGTAAACTACTGCATACCTTCTACCAGTCTGTGGTGGCCAGTGCCATCTTTTTTGCAGTGGTGTGCTGGGGAGCAAACATCAAAGCCGGTGATGCTTCTCGGGTAAATAAGCTGATCAGGATGGCTAGCTCTGTCCTGGGGATGAGCCTTGACACTCTAGAGGAGGTGGCGGAGAGACGGATCCTGGCCAAACTGCTGGCCATCATGGACAACGTCACCCACCCTCTGCACGCTATGGTTATGACGCAGAGGAGCACTTTCAGTCACAGACTGATCCCACCACGGTGTGCCAGAGAGCGCTACAGGAGGTCCTTCCTGCGGCGGCTATTAGACTATATAATGCCTCACCGGGGTGCCGTGCCGTCGGCAACATAGATCTGGAACTGTTGGGGTGCTAGGACCTAGTTTAACAATTATGCATCCATCCGTGAGTAACTCTGGTCCGTCAGCACTCATTCACTCAGGACCTATTTATTCATAAAGGTCTGTATATACATACTCATGTACAGTTGTTATATCATATCACGTGCAATATTGCTAGTAATTCTTGGACCTAACTTACGTAGGCATTCACTCAGGAATGCATATTAGTATCCTGTCAATTGCACCTTTTCTCATTGCTTTTAGTATATCGAATGTGCAATATGTGCAGTTGTCTGTAATTAAACCCTGCGCACTAAGGACTGTATTTTAAGGGAATTACTATTATTACCCCAAATGATATCATACACACATTTAGCTATTAAAGTATCTCTTCCTGTCATTTACCGTACAGTTTGTGTAACCATGCAAGTATACACTTATCTGTAAATATAACTGTATACTTAACTGTACAGCTAATTTAACCATCCAAAATGTTCACTTACCTGTTCATTTACCCAGTCTGTCTATTAAGTAAACTATTATTATCCTCGCTCATATCATACGCATTTTTAGCTACTGAAGTATTTCTCTGCCATCGACCTGTATAGTATAGTTAACCATCCAACATCCACCAATGTATAGTGTACATATTCAGCCAACCACCCATACTATGCTGTGTCTTTTTTATAGCTTATATTTTTTTGCACTCCAGATATCTTGTATTTCTATACTTTTTCATACTGCCGCTCTATGTATCATGTACCGTGTATCTGTCTTTTGTGTACTTTCGTTGTGGCATTTTGCCCCTGCCCTGTGTTGTGTTGTAGCTGCTTGACAATGAAATTCCCCCCCCCCGGGGGATCAATAAAGTACCTATCTATCTATCTATCTATCTATCTATCTATCTATCTATCTATCTATCTATCTATCTATCTATCTATCTATCTATCTATCTATCTATCTATCTATCTATCTATCTATCTATCTATCTATCTATCTATCTATCTATCTATCTATCTATCTATCTATCTATCTATCTATCTATCTATCTATCTATCTATCTATCTATCTATCTATCTATCTATCTATCTATCTATCTATCTATCTATCTATCTATCTATCTAATTGACATAATTTGAATCAATTGGAGGTGTACCTGTGGATGTATTTCAAGGTCTACCTTCAAACTCAGTGCCTCTTTGCTCGACATCATGGGAAAATCAAAAGAAATCAGCCAAGACCTCAGAAAAAAATGTAGACCTCCACTGTAAGGAATTATGTTCAGACTCTGGAAATCTCTATGTTCAGTTTGGGATTGGTCCCCTTTTAGAGGCAGCTGCGCTGCATTGCCTCTAATTGGGGAGCCTATTTAAGTGTGTGTTCGCTCCGGTTCATGGTTGCTGTCTCTCCTTTTGTTATTTTTGTGTTTTCTTATTAATAAGAAAACACACTACAGCTCTGCGCCTCGGGTTCTGTCTCATAGCGATCGTGACATCCACAAGTCTGGTTCACCCTTGGGAGCTATTTCCAAACACCTGAAGGTACCACATTCATCTGTACAAACAATAGTAAGTATAAACACCATGGGACCACGCAGCCGTCATACCGCTCTGGAAGAAGACGCGTTCTGTCTCCTAGAGATGAATGTACTTTGGTGCGAAAAGTGCAAATCAATCCCAGAACAACAGCAAAGGACCTTATAAAGATGCTGGAGGAAACGGGTACAAAAGTATCTATATCCACAGTAAAGTGGAGTAAAGTAGAGTCCTATATCGACATAACATGAAAGGCCGCTCAGCAAGGAAGAAACCACTGCTCCAAACCGCCATAAAAAAGCCAGACTACAGTTTGCAACTGCACATGGGGACAAAGATCGTACTTTTTGGAAAAATGTCCTCTGGTCTGATGAAACAAAAATAGAACTGTTTGGCCATAATGACCATCGTTATGTTTGGAGGAAAAAGGGGGAGGCAGCATCATGTTGTGGGGGTGCTTTGCTGCAGGAGGGACTGGTGCACTTCACAAAATAGATGGCATCATGAGGAAGGAAAATTATGTGGATATTTTGAAGCAACATCTCAAGACAGCAGTCAGGAAGTTAAAGCTTGGTCGCAAATTGGTCTTCCAAATGGACAATGACCCCAAGCATACTTCCAAAGTTGTGGCAAAATGGCTTAAGGACAACAAAGTCACAGTATTGGAGTGGCCATCACAAAGCCCTGACCTCAATCCTATAGAACCTTTGTTGGCAGAATTGAAAAAGCGTGTGCGAGCAAGGAGGCCTACAAACCTGACTGAGTTACACCAGTTCTGTCAGGAGGAATGGGACAAAATTCACCTAACTTATTGTGGGAAGCTTGTGGAAGGCTACCTGAAATGTTTGACCCAAGTTAAACAATTTAAAGGCAATGCTACCAAATACTAATTGAGTGTATGTAAACTTCTGACCCACTGGGAATGTGATGAAATAAATTAAAGCTGAAATAAATCATTCTCTCTGCTATTATTCTGACATTTCACATTAAAATAAAGTGGTCATCCTAACTGACCTAAGACAGGGCATTTTTACTAGGATTAAATGTCAGGAATTGTGAAAAACTGAGTTTAAATGTATTTGGCTAAGGTGTATGTAAACTTCCGACTTCAACTGTACCTTTAATAGGCTATTAGGCTATTGAGAGATCCCTGCCCAGCACTAAATTAAATTAGCTGGAAGGCAGATTTAACCTACAGTACTTTCACATTTACTTTGTCTTGCTGAGTCTCTGTGAACCATGAAAGTGATAGATATGTGCAAGATAAAAAATCTATACTTGCTTGCTTGCTGTTGCTTAGAGCAGTGGTGGTCTTTTCACCTTCATACTGCTTATTTCCTTTAATCACATTTCTGTAGGTGACTTTTTGATCCAGGCAATTTTATCTTATTTGCATGAACATGAGCAAGTGCTGCCACTCAATAACATGACATGAAACAATAGGATACTCAACCATGGATGGACAATTTATAACGTTCAGTATGTCTATACAATCATGTTCTTTCCATGTGTTGTCTGCATGCTTTGTTCCTCACCTCCCCCTCTTCACAGTTTTGCATACCCCACCATACCATGAGACATGTCTTCATCGCTGAAAAAGATGAACAGTTGAGTTAGATATCATATAACAGCTTACAAATATGGTTATCAAACAGTTTAATAATTTTGTTTTATTATTGTAATTTTTTTTACCTTTAACATGAATTATCTAAAAACAAGTAAATAAAAACGCATAAACTGAGAATGTTTTTCTTCTCGTATTGCTTAGACCGCTATTTTACATAATCTCAGGTGTTTTCGTTGCACCCGCCATCGGTTGATAGATACCGACAGCACTCTCACTAACAGACCTAGTGGTCAAAAGGTTTTTGGCCTCCAGAAATATGTTACGGTACTGTATTCTGTGGAGTGGAATTACAGTACCATTTTAAATACAGCCATTCTTTCCATGCCCACAACATTTTCCCACAACCCACCATAATTGACAGTATGCTGCAGTATAATGCTTCACAGTATTTTACTGTTAAGAAATGTACAAATTTACCATATACAGTGCATTCGTAAAGTATTCAGACCCCTTGACTTTTTACACATTTTGTTATGTTTCAGCCTTATTCTAAAATGTATGTAATTGTTTTTTTCCCCCTTAACAATATCCCATAAGGACAATGCAAAACAAAAAATGAAATATCACATTTACGTAAATATTCAGACCCTTTACTCAGTACTTTGTTGAAGCACTTTTGGCAGCGATTACAGCCTTACATCTTCTTGGGTAAGACACTACAAGCTTTCCACACCTGTATAGGGGAGGTTTCTCCCATTCTTCTCTGCAGATCCTCTCAAGCTGTGCCAGGTTGGATGGGAAGCGTCACTGCACAGCTATTTTCAGGTCTCTCCAGAGATGTTCGATTGGGTTCAAGTCCGGGCTCTGGCTGGGCCACTCAAGGACATTCAGAGGTTTTCATCAAGGATCTTTCTGTACTTGCACCATTAATCTTTCCCTCGATCCCAGTACCTGCCGCTGAAAAACATCCCCACATCATGATGCTGCCACCACCATGCTTCACCGTAGGGATGGTGCCAGGTTTCCTCCAGACGTGACACATGGTATTCAGGTCAAAGAGTTCAATCTTGGTTTCATCAGACCAGAGAATCTTGTTTCTTATGGTCTGAGAGTTCTTTAGGTGCCTTTTGGCAAACTCCAAGTGGGCTGTCGTGTGCCTTTTACATAGGAGTTGTTTCCATCTGGCCACTCTACCATAAAGGCCTGATTGGTGGAGTGCTGCAGAGATGGTTGTACTTCTGGAAGGTTCTCCCTCTCCACAGAGAAACTCTGGAGTTCTGTCAAAGTGACCATTGGGTTCTTGGTCACCTCCCTGACAAAGGCCCTTCTCCCCAGATTGGTCAGTTTGGCCGGGAGGCCAGCTCTAGGAAGAGTCTTGGTGGTTCCTAACTGCTTCCATTTAAGAATGATGGAGGCCACTTTGTTTTTAGGGACCTTCAATTCTGCCTAAATGTTTCGGTACCCTTCCCCAGATCAGTGCCTCTGCACAATCCTGTCTCGGAGCTCTACGGGCAATTCCTTTGACCTCATGGCTTGGTTTTCGCTCTGACATGCACTGTCAACTGTAGGACCTTATATAGACAGGTGTGTGCCTTTCTAAATCATGTCCAATCAATTGAATTCACCACAGGTGGATTCCAATGAAGTTGTAGAAACATCTCCAGGATGATAAATGGAAACAGGATGCACCTGAGCTCAATTTCGAGTCTCATAGCAAAGGCTCTGAATACTTGTGTAAACAAGGTTTGTAATTTTTTATACATTTGCAAACATTTCTAAAACCGGTTTTCGTTTTATCATTATGGGGTATTGTTTGTAGATTGATGAGGATTTATTTATATTTTTTATCCATTTTAGAATAAGGCTAGAATGGAACAAAATGTGGAAAAGTGAATCTGCACCGGCTAAAGGCTAGAGCTACCGCTTTGAAGGAGCGGGGCACTAATCCGGTCGCTTATAAGAAATCCCGCTCTGCCCTCAGTTTGCAAGCCCTCAAACAGGCAAAGTGTCAATACAGGACTAAGATTAAAACCTATAACACCGGCTTGCAAACTATTACGGACTACAAAGGGAAACCCAGCATCGAGCTGCCCAGTGTCCCAAGCCTACCAGACAGGCTAATGCTCACTTCGAGGCAAGCAACACTGAAGCATGCATGAGAACGCCAGCTGTTCGGGACTACTCCAGACGGATTTCCAGGAGGTGTACTCAAAGGATGCGCGGACCAACTGGGAAGTGTCTTCAATGACATTTTTAACCCCTCTCTGAACAAATCTGTAATACCTACATATTTCAAGCAGAAATAGATTGTTTTACAGTGTAGGGTTGTTTTGTTTGAGTTAGTCCAGTTAGTTAAAATGGTATATGAATGTGAGTTGAGAGTGTCTCCGTAAGGTTTTGGCTCAGTGGTGTTTGGTCAGCTTTCCTGTAATAACATTATCATCATCAATCCAGGGCAATTCATCTGGGCCTTTGAATGTATATCATCCTAAGCCAATATGTGCACAAATACTCAGACAAATGTGTCAACGGATTTGCATCATTGGTAGGCAGCACCAGGGCTCTTGCTGGAGACAAATCCACAGCATAAAATTCAATGCGCTTTGGTTTACATGGCAAAGTGCCTGTAGGCCTACCTCCAATACATTAGATTTCAGTTTTTTACCTTCCTACAAAGGTACCTCTAATCGAGCTACCCACGCATTGGTACCATTAAATGCCAGACGGGTTACCAAATTATCCTCGCGTCCATGTGATGTGGTGTGATTGGAGAGGACACACGGTTGTGGAGGGCTCTGCAGAGGGAGATTAGGGGACCTGTGAAGCAGCAAGAAATGTCAAGAAGCAGCTTGTTGGAGTTGCCACGTCTCAGCTGCTCTCAGAGCTGCGATTTATTCCTAAAGCTGTCTGAAAGGCCCCCTCACGCAGCGCTGCTAGGGCACCACATGGGCTCCAGTTCCTTCACTTCAGTCCACAGCAGAAGGCAAAAAGGCAAGAGGTTTATTGCAGGGTACAAGACAATAATATATATTGAGGTAGTAGAGGTTTTTAATTTCTACTACCTACTTCAACTTTCATCTCTGTAATAAAGAAAATAATACTGCTAACCAAAACCTTGGAAACAAAATGTACAAAATGTATTTATGGGTAAAGGAAACATGTTTGTTTTCTTGTTGCTGTGACAACAGAGTGGACCACCAATTCAATCTATTTCCAGTCAAAGATGCTTCAGTCTGCATAAAGAGACATTAGATTAGGCTGCTAGTATTATAATTATTGCACAAACTACCTTACTGGAACCATGAATTCTGACATATTAAACATGTGACTCACAGACCCATGTTTTCTGAGAAGCAGGGAACTGCAGCTGTGCCTTTTAAAATGTTCCTGAACAATATCAAAATTATTCAAAGATATGGTCAAACATTTGGAAAACCATGTTATGAGTGTTATGAGTGTGAAGGCAACATATTCTTATGATGTGATAATACACTATATATACAAAAGTATGTGGACACCCCTTCAAATTAGTGGATTAGGCTATTTCAGTCACACCCGTTGCTGATAATTCAATTAAATCGAGCACAGCGCCATGCAATCTCCATAGACAAACATTGGCAGTAGAATGGCCTTACTGAAGAGCTCAGTGACTTTCCACGTAGCACCTTCCAACAAGTCAGTTCGCCAGATTTCTGCCCTGCTAAAGCTGCCCCGGGCAACTGTAAGTGCTGTTATTGGGAAGTGGAAACATCTAGGAGCAACAACGGCTCAGCTGCGAAGTGATAGGCCTCACAAGCTCACAGAACGTAACTGCAGAGTGCTGAGCGTGTAGCACATAAAAATCGTCTGTCCTCGGTTGCGACACTCACTACTGAGTTCCAAACTGCCTCTGTAAGCAACGTCAGCACAATATCTGTTCGTCGGGAGCTTCATGAAATGGGTTTTGCATGGCCGAGCAGCCGTACAAAAGCCTAAGATCACCATGCGCAATGCCAAGTGTCGGCTGGAGTGGTGTAAAGCTGGACTTTGGAGAGTGGAAACGCATTCTCTGGAGTGATGAATCGTGCTTCACCATCTGGTAGTCCAACAGACAAATCTGGGTTTGGCGGATGCCAGGAGAACGTTACCTGCCCAAATGCATAGTGCCAACTGTAATGTTTGGTGGAGGAGGAATAATGATCTGGGGCTGTTTTTCATGGTTTGGGCTATGCCCCTTAGTTCCAGTAAGGGAAATCTTAACGCTACAGCATACAATCACATTTTAGACGAGTCTGTGCTTCCATCTTTTGGCAACAGTTTGGGGAAGGCCCTTTCCTGTCTCAGCATGACAATGCCTCCGTGCACAAAGTGAGGTCCATACAGAAATGGTTTTTCGAGATTGGTGTGGAAGAACTTGACTGGCCTGCACAGAGCCCTGACCTCAACCCCATGGAACACCTTTGGGATGTATTGGAACGCAGACTGTGAGCCAGGCCTAACCGCCCTACATCAGTGCTCGACCTCACTAATGTTCTTGTGGCTGAATGGAAGCAAGTCCCCGCAGCAATGTTCCAACATTTAATGGAAAGCCTTCCCAGAAGAGTGGAAGCTGTTATAGCAGCAAAGGGGCGACCAGCTCCATATTAATGCCCATGATTTTGGAATGAGATGTTCGACAAGTAGGTGTCCACATACTTTTCATGTAGTGTAGCTTCTACAATATGTCCATACAGCAGAGCAATGTAGGATATGTCATAAACAATGTTTTTCCATCAAGTAATGGGTTTCCATCAACATTCTGCCTGTTGCCATGAGAAAAACAGAACAGTGGGTATCGTCATTAATCAATTAGTTAGGGCTTGGCTTCTGTACATCCTGGAGAGGTCCCTGACATTCCAGAGGACTGGAAATGATGACAGAATTGTGTGGGCTGGCATTTTTTTGTCCTGATACATTGGCCTTTCCCAACGGGTTGGTAGAGTTGGCATATCAGCAACTGTTGAAAACAGCTCAACTTGTTCCGAAACTTGAGAAATCACCAATTGCTTCAGAACATGGATCCTTGGCAAGAGGCGTTTCGGGGGGCCGTTTCGGGCGCTTGCTCTGTGCTGTGAGTTCAGCGTTAATTTTGGCACTCTTTTTAAAATGTAGTCTAGCCTTAGTCATTATGACTAAAATATAATTTAGTCTCAGTCACATTTGTGTAAATGTCACCCACTGAGCATGCTCTGGATCCATGCATATGACAGTATGTTCCAGTTCCCACCAATATCCAGCAACATTGCACAGCCTTTGAAGAGGAGAGGGACAACATTCCACAGGCCACAATCAACAGCCTGATCAACACTATGCGAAGAGTTGCATGAGGCAAATGGTTGTCACACCAAATACTGGCTAGTTTTCTGATCCAAGCCCCTACCTTTTTTAAAGGTATCTGTGACCAACAGATGCATATTTGTGTTCCCAGTCATGTGAAATCCATGGATTAGGGCCAAATATATTTATTTCAATTGACTGATTTCCTTGTATGAACTGCAACTCAGTAAAATCTTTGAAATTGTTGCATGTTGCTTTTATATTTTTTGTTCAGTGTAGATATTGCACATTGAGAGAGAAGAGAGAAGAGAGAGAAGAGAGAGAGAGAGAGAGAGAGAGAGTAGCACAATCACCAGATGGTGATTAGCAAAGTAGTATGGGTTGCACTTCCATCACTCGGTTATCAGCGTTCAACAGACGCAGCAACCACATTGATGTCCAAAAGTGGGTCTAATGACTTTGAAAGGGAGCTACTGACTGTTTCGCCCAGTGATGTAGTCGAGTCACTAAACCTCAAGTCTGAATTGCGTCCCAATTCCCCTGTGCTCGAGTCCTAGTCCATGTCCAAGTTACCAGTGGTCGAGTCACGGGTCCCTATGACTGAAGTCCGAGTCCCAGTGCTGGAGTCGTGGTCCAAGTCTGAGTCACTGGGTACACATTAAGTCAAAATAAAGTTATTTACCCAGTCAGATAAAGTGTAGTGGCAAGAGGAGCCTAAGCACCCTTAGTCTCATGGGTCACGGACTACCTGACCGGTAGGCCACAATTTGTGCGACTACAGAGCTGTGTGTCAGAACGGGCAGTGAGCAACACAGGGGCCCCCCAGGGAATGGTCCTGTCCCCCTTCCTGTTCACCCTCTACACCTCGGACTTCAGATATAACTCTGAAACATGCCACCTACAGAAGTTCTCGGATGACTCCGCAATTGTAGGGTGCATCAGGGTTGGGCAGGAGGAGGAGTACAGGAGCACAATCAGTGACTTTGTGTTGTGGTGTGAGCAGAACCACCTTCAGCTCAACATCAGCAAAACAAAGGAGATGGTGGTGGACTTCAGGAGAACCAAGGCACAACTGACTGCAGTCCCTATACAGGGGATGGATGTGGAAATGGTTGGGTCATACAAGTTCCTGGGAGTCCATATGGACAACAGGCTGGAATGGGCTGGTAACACCGGGGCCCTGTACAAAAAGGGCCAGAGCCGACTCTACTTTCTGAGGAGGCTCAGGTCCTTCAACGTGTGCAGTAAACTACTGCATACCTTCTACCAGTCTGTGGTGGCCAGTGCCATCTTTTTTGCAGTGGTGTGCTGGGGAGCCAACATAAAAGCCGGTGATGCTTCTCGGGTAAATAAGCTGATCAGGAAGGCTAGCTCTGTCCTGGGGATGAGTCTTGACACTCTAGAGGAGGTTGCGGAGAGACGGATCCTGGCCAAACTGCTGGCCATCATGGACAACGTCACCCACCCTCGGCATGCCATGGTTATGACGCAGAGGAGCACCTTCAGTCACAGACTGATCTCATCACGGTGTGCCAGAAAGCGCTACAGGAGGTCCTTCCTTCCTGCCGGCGGCTATTAGACTATTTAATGCCTCACCGGGGTGCCGTGCCGTCGGCAACACAGACCTGGAACTGTTGAGGTGTTAGGACCTAGTTTAACAATTGTGCATCCATCCGTGAGTAACTCTGGTCTGTAATCACTCATTCACTCAGGTCTTATTTATTAATTCAGGTCTGTATATACATACTCATGTACAGTTGTTATATCATATCACGTGCAATTTTGCAAGTAATTCTTGGACTTAACTTACATAGTCATTCACACAGGAATGCATATTAGTATCCTGTCAGTTGTGTATTTTTTCATTGCTTTTAGTATATTGAATGTTCTGTAATTAAACCCTGCGCACTAAGGACTGTATTTTAAGGGAATTACTATTATTACCCCAAATGATATCATACACACATTTAGCTATTTAAGTATCTCTTCCTGTCATTTACCTGTACAGTTAATGTAACCATGCTAATATTCACTTACCTGTAAATTTAACTGTATATTTACCTGTACAGTTAATTTAACCATGCAAAATATTCACTTACCTGTTCATTTAACCAATATGTCTATTAAGCAAACTATTATTACCCTCACTCATATCATACGCATTTTTAGCTATTGAAGTATTTCTCTGCCATCAACCTGTATAGTATAGTTAACCATCCACCAATGTATAGTGTACATATTCAGCCAACCACCCATACTATGCAATGTCTTTTGATAGCTTTTTTTTTCACTCCAGACTTCTTGTATTTCTATACTTTTTCATACTGCCACTCTATGTATCATGTATCGTGTATCTGTCTTTTGTGTATTTTCGTTCTGGCATTTTGCACCTGCCCTATGTTTTGTTGTAGCTGCTTGACAAAGAAATTTCCCCTCGGGGATCAATAAAGTATCTATCTATCTATCTATCTATCTATCTATCTATCTATCTATCTATCTATCTATCTATCTATCTATCTATCTATCTATCTATCTATCTATCTATCTATCTATCTATCTATCTATCTATCTATCTATCTATCTATCTATCTATCTATCTATCTATCTATCTATCTATCTATGTTACCAGGGCCACGTTCAGTTGCAAAATGTTCTCAGACTGCAGATATAAATTACATTAATAGAGCCAACCTTATTCCTTATTCAACATGTCAGAGAGGCATGTTTGTTCTACATAGCATATTTCTATCTACACGTTCCAAAGCGTTGCATCCTGCTGAACGCCCCCCAGGTTGTTAGCTATAGCTACCTAATGAGGTAACACGACTGAACAAGAAGTAGTGGCGTGTGGCGTGTCCTTCCCACTGCTGAACAGAATTGTGCTAGGCATCTGTGATGGTCATAATTGTGCTTATCACTGAAATCTCTCCAAAAAACGATTGTCCAGTGTACTTAGTAGTCAGATTTTAGTCACAAAGATAATTTTGTCTCGTCTCGTTTTAGTCAACTGAAATAAAAAATCCTTTATTATAGTTTTTTAGTTCTTGTTTTTTTGGGGTCTATTTAGTCAGTTATAGTCTCGTCAATTGACACTGAAAAATAGGTGTTTTTGACAAATACTTTTGTCAATTTCGTTGTTGGCTAAATTAACACTGTGTGAGATAGCTCCAACAGAGGGCACCAGGACTCATTCTAACTCCTGTCCACTACCCCTCACTGTGCAGACACTGGGAACCAATTATCTGGATGTGCAGTTTAGAGTGAATGAATAGTGTTTTTTTAAGAGACTGCATTAACCCAGTTGTAACGTATCGATTTGGGTCCCTGACCAAAGAAAGTCAAGAGCAGGAGATCGCTGTTTTCAATTCACCCCCTCTTGGCTGCATCTCTTTCCATTCCGCTTCAATCTGCAACCATAATGAGTCCATTAAGAGCCTTCAACCCTACGGCCCTCACTATTGTTTCCTCTTTGGACAACGCTTTTAGAGCAGGATGTCTTTCAATTGGGCCCTGAACTTTTGGCAGCTCTGTCTTTCCTGAACCAGATATATTATATATATATTAGTTTTTTTTATCTGGTAGGTAAGAAAAAATGGCCTACAAAAGGCAGAGGTGACACCATCAACATCACTCGGTCGGTCTTTCCCCTGAACACCCAATCCCCATGGATACACAGAGGATCTCCAACAGGAAGCACGCTTGGTGACTGACCTTCACCAATGTAATCTCACAGATGACAATCTCAAAGATGACAAGTAAGAGCGAAAAAGAAAATCAAGAATAATCCATATTGAGAAATAATGATACATGAACAATAGGTTTGATACCATCAAAAAACATCACAAAATGAATTAGACCCAGATCTGACAATGCTGCTCTCCTTTCATGACATAAAAAATATAGGGCACATATTTTTCAGGGTCTTTCTATATTTTAGCCAATTCTGCAATTATAGATATTGGTAGCAGTAGATGTCAGAGGAGGGCTGTAGCATGGTGGAGCCTAACCCCCTGGAGCATGGTGGAGCCTAACCCCCAGGAACATGGTGGAGCCTAACCCCCAGGAACATTGTGGAGCCTAGCCCCTGGTGGCACAGCAGGACCAGATGTAGCCTGTCTGTCCGCATCCCCTCTGGTCAAAAGAAGTGCACTATATAGGGAATAGGATGGCATTTGGGATGCATCCCAGGTCTCACTGCAGCTCAGTGACCCTGAGGTGATTATCCTCTCTATGAGGATGGACTGTCAGGGGTTTTCTACACTGGCACAGACAGACACAGGCTGCTGCTGTACCAGCTCAGCCTACACTTATACCTAGTAATACCTCACAGTGATGATGATGATACTTACTGTATATTGGCATAGATTTTAATAAAGTGAAAGTAGTACTGTGATGTAATGTCCACGCCATTATTGGTAAGAGGGCTTACTCACGGATATTGGAATTTCAATATAACATTCAAAAGGAAGGATAATAATGGATAATAAAGGCAGCAGGTAGCCTAGCGGATAAGATCGTTGGGCCAGTAACTGAAAGGTCGCTGGTTCAAATCTGGCAAGGTGGAAAAATCTGCTTTTCTGCAGATTTTCTCCAACAACAACTGCTCCCTGGGTGCCGATGATGTGGACGCCGATCATTAAAAAAGTAACTGTCCTATCCAAATGTTTTTTGCAGTTCACACCAACAAGATTAACCACAGCATTTGACTAACCGAAATGCAAACCAGGAAAACAGGGCAATAATGCCCTCCGCTGATAGACATGGAGGCTTGAGCTGTTATCACGATCAAACCTGAATGGGCTTATTGTGTGAAACAGAAGAAAAAAAGATAAATAATCCTCGGGGGAGAAACATTAATGATGCCAAGATGAATGTCTGTAATGTTTGATGAGAATAAAAAACTAACAATTATTCAAAAAAAAGAGAGATTGAAGTCATGTGACGTTTCAGTATTTCACAGTGTTTGGGATTTCTGAGTTATTCCAGCGTGTTAAGTGGAACATAAACAACGGATGCATTGTGATGTTGAAAACAAAAGTCTCTCAGCTGTAAACCTCCAGTATGCGTAGCATCGTTCATTTCACCAGAGATAATCGCTAGGCATGGACCAGATTTCACTGCTATTCAATCTCTTAACTAAGGCCTTTCAGTGTGTGTGGGTATAATTAAGGGGACATTTCTTATTATGATTCATTCTGTATTGATGGTAGAGGTAGTCTGCTGGCTCCTCAAAGCCCCTTTAAATTTCTATTGTGCTCCATATGCAAGCTAGTCCATGCAACTACTGTTCTGGGGAATGTGTGTTCCCTCCTTGTTGTTCTAGTCTAGCTATTCCCTGTATATGTTTTCTACTACACTATCATGTAGTTTTTGTGTTACAGTAACAGAAAAAGTATTGAATACCAATCCCCTTGTGGGGTTTCAACTTGAATTGAACCATCCGCTTGTGTGGTCTTGGCTTGAACTACAGGGCCTATAGGTTTTATAAAAAGAAAATAGGTGCAATAGATTGACTTTTAGCATTGCCCTTTCTATATGTTGAAGAACAAACGTTGTATCACCTAAAGCAAACCCAACCTGCCACTGGATGATAATCTGATATTAAAAGGTTACATGCTGACGGTAATAAGTTTGTCTTCTTCCTCCCTCAATGCTCATTAGCTTCAGATGAGAAACTGAAAAAGAAGAATAGGAGATGGAAAATTGCACTTTAATGTGTTACGTTAAAGGGCTTTTTATTATCACCTTTCATAAGACACACACTCATTTTGTCACCATTCTAGTTTCTGGGAAGATAACTGTATTCCCATCCAAAAGTGAACAGGGCAATTGGCATTTCAAACTATGATTTAAACAAGAAACCTGCCCTTGGTTTCAGCCTTGAGAATACAGTTGGCACAAGGGTTATGTGGACATTCTGTATTTTTTTCCAGTGTCCTCTCAGCCCTTATATTTGCACCATGGCATTTATACTTAATGATTTGCCAAGCATGGGAGCCACTCTCCTGCTTTTTAAAACTGAAGTTCAGTTTGATCATATTTGTCAGCACTGCTGTGTTCAGGAATAACTAAGCAGCATTTTTAATCTACTGAAGAAGCAATCTGATAAAGGAAGGCAGCAATAAGTGGAGATCTTATTAACATGACTGTGTAGCTTTATCGTAATCGTGTTATGAACACAGTCAAACCAGACATACTCACAAATGGAATTAGCAGAGTTAAAATGTCTAAATAATTGGATTGTGATGATAAAGCAGTTGCCAACCTTTTAATCAATAAGCAAGCTGACATTTTGTCACAACTCATTCATATGGGGATCCCATAAAATTAGGCTACTATACCGTTAACAGAGAAAAAAAAATATGAAAAGAATGTATAAATAATAAACCTATAAAATGCCAGCAGTCCCTTTCCCTGATAATGTTACAGTAGACATCAACCAGGGACATGCATTTCCTTTGATTCCATTTGGTTCTCACTTAGTCTAATGACCGTCATGGAGGATTTCTTGTAGTATTTCTTAGACTCTTATAGAGGCGTGGTAAATACTTAAAACCCAGCCAATTGGAGGGATCTGTATTGCAATTCTGCAAGATAGGAAATAAAGCCAGCCATTTTTCGTTGAGGCTATTGACAGGTTTATAGATGCAAAAGCAATTCCTGTGTGACTCATTCACACAGTTTGATTATCTGGTCAGCATTTATATTCCCTGTAAAGCAATGCTGTTTAATCAATTATGTATGATGAATGGTTTGGCCATGAACTGTGATATCTGTGACGCTTTGCACTGTTGCAGAAATCCATAAAGAGCAGAGAGCTAACAACTTATCTCAGCATCCATTTACCTACCAACGCTGTGGCTCTCTAGGCCTGTCTTGGGCAATTCCTTCAGCCGTGCGTGCTGTGGATTGGGTGGAGATATAAGAGAACAGATGGGAACACATTGTGATGTACAGCAGCATCATGGTATTGTTCATCACAGACACATCTATTACAAGATCGGCTGGTCATTGTTATTCACAATCAGCTGTGTCAGTTGCCAGACAGGATATGGAAGCTTGATTTCTCTTATGACACCATTAACAATGAGGACACCTCAACAACTGTATAGTGACTACTCAAGGACTACCGAAAGAGAACTAGGACAAAGTTAACTTTCCCACATTTTGGAAAACTATATCAATATCGAACGCAAATATACAGTTGAAGTCGGAAGTTTACATACACCTTAGCCAAATACATTTAAAATCAATTTTTCACAATTCCTGACGTAATCCTAGTAAATAATTCCCTGTCTTAGGTCAGTTAGGATCACTACTTTATTTTAAGAATGTGAAATGTCAGAATAATAGTAGAGAGAATGATTTATTTCAGCTTTTATTTATTTCATCACATTCCCAGTGGGTCAGAAGTTTACATACACTCAATTAGTATTTGGTAGCATTGCCTTTAAATTGTTTAACTTGGGTCAAACATTTCAGGTAGCCTTCCACAAGCTTCCCACAATAAGTTGGGTGAATTTTGGCCCATTCCTCCTGACAGAACTGGTGTAACTGAGTCAGGTTTGTAGGCCTCCATGCTCGCACAGGCTTTTTCAGTTCTGTCCACACATTTTCTATAGGATTGAGGTCAGACCTTTGTGATGCCTTGACTTTGTTGTCCTTAAGCCATTTTGCCACAACTTTGGAAGTATTCTTGGGGTAATTGTCCATTTGGAAGACTCATTTGCGACCAAGCTTTAACTTCCTGACTGATGTCTTGAGATGTTGCTTCAATATATCCACATAATTTTCCTTCCTCATGATGCCATCTATTTTGTGAAGTGCACCAGTCCCTCCTGCAGCAAAGCACCCCCACGACTTGCAAGCCTCCTCCTTTTTCCTCCAAACATAACAATGGTCATTATGGCCAAACAGTTCTATTTTTGTTTCATCAGACCAGAGGACATTTCTCCAAAAAGTATGATATTTTTCCCCATGTGCAGTTGCAAACCGGAGTCTGGCTTTTTTATGGCGGTTTTGGAGCAGTGGCTTCTTCCTTGCTGAGTGGCCTTTCGGGTTATGTCGATATAGGACTCGTTTTAATGTGGATATAGAAACTTTTGTACCTTTTTCCTCCAGCATCTTTATAAGGTCCTTTGCTGTTGTTTTGGAATTTATTTGCACTTTTCGCACCAAAGTACGTTCATCTCTAGGAGACAGAACACGTCTCCTTCCTGAGCGGTATGACGGCTGCGTGGTCCCATGGTGTTTATACTTGAGTACTATTGTTTACAGATGAACGTGGTACCTTCAGGCGTTTGGAAATTGCTCCCAAAGATGAAAAGGACTTGTGAAGGTCTACAATTATTGGCTGATTTCTTTTGATTTTCCCATGATGTCGAGCAAAGAGGCACTGAGTTTGACTCAAATTGACTCAAATTATGTCAATTAGTCTATCAGAAGCTTCTAATGCCATGACATCATTTTCTGGAATTTTCCAAGCTGTTTAATGGCACAGTCAACTTAGTGTATGTAAACTGACCCATTGGAATTGCGATATAGTGAATTATAAGTGAAATAATCTGTCTGTAAACAATTGTTGGAAGAATTACTTGTGTCATGCACAAAGTAGATGTCCTAACCGACTTGCCAAAACTATAGTTTGTTAACATGAAATCTGTAGAGTGGTTGAAAAATGAGTTTTAATGACTATGTAAACTTCCGACTTCAACGGTAGCTACTAGCAGCAATGAACGGGGTTCACAGGATGACAGAACGAACACAAGATCAATTGGATAACAAAGCAAGCACTCTATCTTGTCGGAACTATCTTCCTTTATGTGCAATCATGAGTCTAAATCCACAATCTGGCGTGAATCTGACGTATGGTTCATGATGAGAAGAGAATTTGGAGCATTACGTTACATATGCAAAGAATGAGTTGTTAATAGTTTTCTTGTTTTTAAAGATATCAATACCAAATTCAGTGTGTTACATTGTAGGGACGTCCGTGATAGTGATGACATGTTTAAAGTTGATAGGCCTCTATGGAGTGGATTTGGAGTGGTTTAAATGCACACGTAAAATCCGATTTTTGATTGTCAATAACTCAGCCATATTTTGACCAATCCCTTAGCTAAGTTAAGACATGTACCAAATATTTATTAAGTGTTTTTAGCATATTTTATCATATAAGCAGATATGCTAATATGCATCTACTGGTATAGTGTGGCTATCTTTCAATGCATCAATGTTATTTTCTCAAACTCTTTTTTATGGTTATTTTAAGCATTATCATTACATAGTCACACAAGTGAATTGTTAATAGTTTCCTTTTTTTTATATCAATGCCAAATTTAACAACTTAATATCTCAGTCATCTCTTAACAAATCCCTTAGCTTTTCTCAAACTTAAGATATGTACCATGGGCCTACATACAGAAGTTGGTGTTATTTGGACTTATGGTTCATGAGAATACATTTTTCAAATGTTTTCAGAAAAAATCTATCCTAACGAACCTTATGGGTCCTTGAGGAAAATGTGTTCAGTATGAGGAAAGTCACCTACATACAACGTTTCAAGTCTCTAGGTCAAACGGGGTGGTGGATATGAGGGTTTAAGTGAGACTGCTTATAACAACGCCACCTATAGGCCAATTGGCACCATTATTTTTGACCAAGTTACCCATGGCTCTAGTTTCTGTGTGCCAAATTAGTTTTTAAAAAAGCTTAAGAGATACAAATTAATTTAGATCTGAGCCAGGGTTGAAATTGCAGTGTCGCACCACGGCTCCATGAATTACATTGATATAGGAAAGCTTGATACAGAGACACATAGAGGTACACAACAGGCCTTTGCAGTTTTTTTTATTTTTTACTGTGACACTGTCCCCCTTTATTACTCCTATGTCTACCTGTCAGGTCTTCTCCTGGGGGTTCTTAGAGACTTGAATCAAATGTGATTGATGATAGAAACAGTGGCTTGGTTTTCATTATGAGACCGAGAGGTGGAGGAATTATTTTCAGGAGACCTGCCATTGAGGACATGAGGTCAAGTCCACTCAAACTTATACAGTGCTACGGAGTGGAGGAGAGAGGCTTCATAAAAATATTTGGCTGAATTTAACAGTATCCCTATTTGATAATAACCATTCTATGATAACTTATTTAATTAAATCATAATAAGTCTAACTAATTACTCACCTAACAGCACTGAGTAACACTCCATGTCAGAAAAAAGCATTCTAAGACAATCGACATATACTTATCTGTAGTAACAAGCTACTGATTTGACTGAGAGTGCTTGGTTTTTGCAGAATCACTTGGCTACCTTCCAATACGCCATATCCTCTCCTCTCACACTCCCACAGTGGTTGATTCCCAGTTTCTGGGCCTGTGTTATTCTCTCCAGTGCTCGGTTGTGGGGGATATATCTCTGTTCCTGGTCCAGCTTCGCCCCAAGGTCCCCTGGCTGTGGTTATGGCTGTGCACACCACACCACCAACACCAAGGGCCTTTACAACACCTCCAATATTTCCGTTAGTATGGAACTCAGTCGGTAGAGCATGGCGCTTGAAATGCCAAGGTTGTGGGTTCAATTCCCACTGGGTATTTTTGTTTGCTTGTCTATACCATTGTTGTATTTTGTTGTTGTTGATAATTTGGAGTAAAGTAAAATTGTCTTTATATAACCAGAAAACAATATTGTGACTGAGCGTACAGTTGGAAAGCTTTAGTGCAACTGTGGAGGCTCCGGTTTTTGATTACTTCAGTCACATTGTTTTACTTTACTCCTAATTATCATAAATAAAATACAACAATGGTATAAATTCAACTCATTGTTAACTCATTGATGATCCGTTGAAATGCCTTGTGGTATTTCAGGGGAAGAATGATATAACACTGTATTGTGTTGTATATTAAATATTGTGTCATTCGAAAGGGCGGGGTCTGGTGTGCTCATCCAGTCATGCATTGTTTACACATCATGCTTGAAAACAATGGTTCACATAGCCATTAGCCTGCATCTCAGTCTGGGAAATGAAACAAGCCCATTTAAATCTACCATGTGATGTCAAACAAAGCAGTAACTATCAAAATCTTGTGAATATCTTCACAGGAATAAAATAGCCTGCCAATATTTGCTGTTCTTTAGCTAGTCTTGAGGCTACTGTACATCTGAAGTACCTGTAACCTTACTACCAATGTATTACTATAGATTTTTTTTTTTTTTTATCTGACAAAAAAGTCAAACATGATCCTACATTTTCTTGCTAACTAGCTGTGAATTAATTCGATTTATGACCACTCTTCTGTAAAAATAGCATGTTTAATGAGCCAGGACTAGCTACAGCCTTCTGGAACACTATACACCTAGTCCTGGTAATCAAAAGGGATGTTTGAAAAGTGTGTTTATGTTTCTTTCCCTTTTACTTAATGTATACCGAGACCTGACCTGTGGCCGTGAGCACCTTTAACACATTCACTTTGTTGTCTACTTGGCTTTTTCTTTATTTCTTTCCCCTGTTCTCTCCATTTCAAACCTTGTCTTGATTCGTCAATCCTGTATTACCTTCCAGTGATGTTTCCTCTGTGTAGGCAGGTAACCTAGGAGTTAAGAGCGTTGGGCCAGTAACCGAAAAGGTTGCTGGTTTGAATCCCTGAGACCACTAAGAAATCTGTTGATGTGCCCTTGAGGAAGCCAATTAACCCTAGTTGCTCTGAATAAGTGTCTGCTAAATGTGTTTCAGAGAGAGCAAATCAGGGTTATTTGGTAAGTGTTGCAAGAGCAGAGCTGACTATATGCTGTCCAAACATGTTTGACTCCTGAATTTGGCACCTTCCAAAGGCTCTTCAGCCCACCCACCCTTTGCAGAGAGATGTAAAAGCAGCCTTTGATTTCAGCTATTTACATGGCAGCCAGCTTGCTTCTCAATCCCTCACTGAAGAGTCAGTGCGTCTCATTGGAGAAGAGCTGAGGGTCAAGTATGATAGGCCTATAGTCTGACAGAATTACAGACTCACTTACTCTGCTGTGTAATTACAAGCCCACATCAAATACAATCATGTTGCATGTCATCTCTTCTTACATCTCTCTATCGTGTCATTGATCAGACTGACTTGACACCCAAGAAGGCATGAATGCAGCAAATTGCCAGCAGTCATACTCAAGTCAGCCTAAAGGGACCAATAAATAGATATTAGTACTTCCTATGAATGAATGGGAAAGTACAGCAAATTGCAGCTGTTGATTGATTGGTATGCTACAGTAACCAGGGATTTCAAGATTTGATATGTCGTTAATCTGCAACTCATATTTACAGTTCCCATAGTGTCTGCAGAGGGCTTATACTGCGTTATTACAAGTAGCCCATCCTGTCCAATCACCAAACAGCTCACTTTGCAACTGTGAAGAATAACCTTTACTTTTCATGAGACATCTACAATCCCTCCCTCCGGTAAACAGGCTGAATACATGTATAGTGGCACCAGTGTACCACTTTGTGTGAATTATAGTGATAAGTGGCACTGTCAATGTGAATGGGTCACAAAGGCTATGCGGCTTTTAATTAATGCATTTCATGGATCTAGTCTATACATATTCATCCAATTCAAAGTTAATCAAGAATTTAATGCAACACAAATTCAACTGGATACACTTTCTGTTCCGTTTGGATAGAAAACGACGTATGAAAACGAAGCAGTTGTAGCACTTTGCCAACGTTAGGGGGAGCCTGCTGTCGCTGTCAGAGCCTGCCGAGCAGCCAAATCTCTCTGAGCAGAGCCGTTTGAATAGGTGACAATGCTGACGTCATGGACTTTCACTCCACTCACGGAGAAACAAAGTATCCGCAAGAGTGAAGCGGTGAGAATGGAGCCCGTGAATCCACAGGAATACTAAGCGTCTCAAACTGCTTTAAAACTTTAACAACTCTATAAACAAACATGGATACATTTAGACTTGGCTTCATACTACTCTACTCTTCAATTCTAAGCGTCGGGACACAATTCACGACAGGTAATGATCTTTAAACCTTTCTGTGAGACTACTAGCGGAGCGTAGAGGAAAGTTGGTGGTGAATGTTTTTAGTTGGAGAAATTTAAATCAAGGTGTGGGCTGTTGCATTTCGTTGATCCGGAAAAAACTTGATACAAAAGAACAATTAGCTTAGCTTATGTCTTTGCCAAGTCTGATAGCCTAATGTTTCTGAGATTGTTCCGAATCATTGACTGAAAATCGGGTCTGATTCCTGCCGTGGCTTTATTGCAGGTATAGCGAGCAAGTTACCATTCCGAATATGCGGTTACGTCCCAAAATGTTGCCACCTAGAACGAAAGTATTTGACTCCGTCCTGACGTCGCAATACGCAACCGTAGACTATGTAGCCTATTTGGAAAAAGTTATCGGATCCATGATTTCTGCGTGATCACAACATTGAAATGGATTGTATGGACACTTCGATCATATCAGACAAATACGGCAGTAAATAGCTTGTTATAATTTCGCATTATGTTGCATACTGTAGCCTAATGAAGAGGTCGCGCAAACCTGAAGTCATTGAATAAACACCAACTTTCCATTAAGGAACTTCACGCTAAGAATAGGCTGGCTAATGGTGAGACTAAAAGTAGGAGCCTGCTGTCTCTACTGTTACCTTAAATATGGCTTGATATGGTTGTACAGTAGGCCTAATTAACAACTTCGTGGACATGAGAAAGAGTGGTCATTCGAATAGGCTACAATGACTCAAATACCGGTATATAATTTATGATAGCCTAATTCTTCCTTATTACCTGGAACCAAAGGTTAAAGTCAGTTTGTTTGGAAACATGAATTAATACAATGCACAATTGTGATTACAGAATGAAAGCTTTTGCCCTTTTGAACTTTCGCAGTGACCTTTAAGTAAAAATGCAGATCATGGAACCATACAATAAATCATCACAAAGTTACTCTTAGGGTAAAAAATATATACTTTTTAGTATGTCTCAACTCTGAGGGTCAAATGCTTTTCACCTTTAGTTGCAACGCTTTCATCTAAATTGGCAAAACTAGTTTTTCATAAGTGCTCTAGAGAGAAAAAAATAAACCACCCGTTTTAATGGCTAAATCACTCATTTAAACTGTGTTGATTTTTTGGAACCTAATGTATAGGCTCTACTAGACTATTTGGAATGCTAAAACATATTATTCGCTTTTTCTGTTGTGTAAATGAAATCCTATACATCTCATGCTAGTCTCGTGTAGCTCAGTTGGTAGAGCATGTGGCTTGCAACGCCGGGGTTGCGGGTTCAAATGCCACGGGGGACAAGTATGAAAATGTACGTACTCACTACTGTAAGTCGCTCTGGAAAAGAGCTTCTGCTAAATGACTGTAATGTAAATGTGTCCTAGGGGACTTGAGAAACAGCAGGAGGGTGGTGTCCTGTTTTCTATAAACCATTCAAAATGCAAATTCTTAAGAAACCTGTTTGTCATTTAAATAATAGATGTTAATTCCATTTACTAATTTAACATGTACTTTTAATTGATCTCTTATATTTGTATTGCAATCCATATGATCTCTTTTGAAACAATTTTCACATTTTTGGAATGCCTATTGAGAATCTGATGTGTTCAGATATAGTGGGGTCCGAAATGATTGACAGCCTTGATAAAGATGAGCAATAATGACTGAATAAAATAAATAATTCAAATATTGAGCCATATTTTATTCTCAAAAATGATGGGGAATTATATAATTTTTGTTTAACAAGTAATACATTATTTTGGCATAAAGGTAAGGGTCAGAATTATTGACACCCCTAAAGATTCTTATAAAGAAAGTAGTCAAAAGTTTAGTATTTGGTCCCATACTCCTAGCAGGCAATGACTACATCAAGCTTGTGACTCTACTAGGGCTGATCCCATTTAGATAGTTTGGTTGATATGCTGTTGACCGACCGAGAGTTTGCTAGTTGAGCAGTTGCAAAAGAAATAAGCACGTCTTGATTGACGGCTGTCTCAGTGGACTAATCCATTGCGAAGGCCGTGGGGATGGCAGACCAGTATCACCAGTAGTACATTTACCGTTAATTAATTCCCAGAACATCTAATCTACAATATTTGTTTGGTTACGGTCATTTCTGTTAATGCATTGAATATATTATTATTACAGTATTTTACAGTTCTCATCGTCAAAGTGGACACATTGTTTGCAGAACGCACAACCCAGGCTACACTTGTGAGAAACAAGTTTTGGTTTATTTCATTCCATTTACGAGTTGTCAATTTATTCATTGTGTGTTGTTTGGAGCGCTCCTGTCAATGTTGAGTAAGGACGCGCACCTGACTACGCACAGAAGTAGGACTAGGCTACCTGGTCTGCAAGCAAATGTAGGCTTATAAATGTGCCCATTTGGGAATCTGATAGTATTTCAGATTCTCTTAACTCCCCACCACTAATGAGCTGTGGAGCTTATCAAAGTGATTTTTTCTTCACCTCAAACAGCAAGTAAACAAAGTCTGTTTTTACATACCTTGAGAATGAGAATAGTTCCTCAAATCTTTCCATCTCTTGCCCTTTCGATAAGGTGTGAAAGGGAAAATGTTTAATGCACTGATCCGGTAGAAACTTCATAAAAATTACTTCTTATCACTTGCGCAAATAGCATACAGCTGTGTCAGGAGCTCACTGGTGTGGGAAACTGAGGTTCCAGAATATTTGATACAATGTTGCAAGTTTGTTAGCACAAGCTTGGGGCTGGACCAAGTTGATAGTTCATACAGTGTTTCAAGTTCCTTGTAGACAGGCCATCCTTAGCCAATGTGATTAATTTTCTTCCTGCAGGCTGCAATGTTTTATGTAGGCTATTTTAATATAGTTGGCAAGGGCAATAGAAGTTACTTTTAGATTTGTATAATTTTCATTTAGATATAATTTGTATTAATCACATGAAAATTACTTTGAGATTCAATGACTTTATGAAAATTGTAACTGGCACGCATATCGATAGAAATTGTAAATTAAATTGGCACTCCAAATGGAAAAGGTTGCCAACCCCTGGTGTAGCCTATTACTGACAACTTCGGGAGTTTAATGGCAGAATCTGCAAAGGCTATCTTGATCTCTGGCTCCCTCTTTAGTCATTTGTTGTCTTAATGATTTAATCACAGTGTGCTTAAAGCATCAGACAAGCCTAGTAGCATACATATAGTTTATTTTATTAAAACACAAAAGGTGTGTCTATATATGGAAAAATACACGTTTTGTCGAAAGAACAGATGACTCTTGGTCAGCCAAGATTGTTTTAGTTGGGGACTGAATCGTGAATAATAATGATGAGTGAGAAAAGTTACAGGGGGTCAAAGATCATACCCCCAAGACATGCTATCCTCTCACCATCACCAATAACAGGGGAGATTTACATGTCTTGTGGGTATGATCTTTGACAGTCTGTAACTTTCTCACTCACGATTCATTCAGGATTATCTGTAATCATGGTAGCATTTACAGTGATGTAGAACTACAAATGCATCCAACAAGTTCTGTAGAGTCACAAGCTTGATGTAGTCATTGCATGCTAGAAATATGGGACCAAATACTAAACTTTTGACTACATTATTTACAAGAATCTTTAGGGGAGTCAATAATATTACTTCTTATAAAATATCTTTCTCTGAGCAATTGTATTAGTATAAAAAAATATAACTTCCTGTTTTTTGGGGGGCATACAATATAGCTCAGTATTTGAATAATGTATTTTATACAGTCATTATTGCTCATGTTTATCTAGGGTGTCAATACTTTAGCCACTGCCTCTATAGCCTTTTGGCCTTAGACCCTTTTTTTCATTGCTGATTAACTAAGGGCATCCATAAGTCTTTGCTCTTCAAAGCGGCAACACACTTTCCTCACATATCTGTTTGAGTGTAACCTGCATCATCAGATTAATTCACCACTGGTGGGGGGTTGGAAATAGAAAATACAGCTGTCTATATAATTGCAGATTAATTAATCAGAAAGTCTTAACCATGGATTCATTACATTAGACTAATCAAAAACACGCAATGACAAAAGGCAAATTACACATTTTGGAGATTGATTCGTAAATGATGTGATTATGCTGGCGGTATTATGGAAATTAACTGGAAGATCACTTTACATAAATGTAAAATGTCAATTTCATAAAGCAATGCTGCTCTGCGATGATAATATACAAATCGGTGTGCTAATCCACATATTATTTATTTTCTGTTGCTTGCATCTGGCCGCAGCGCAAATGGGACAACCGGTGAAGGGTGAGTTACTGAGCTGTGCTATCATTGACAGGAGCCCCTGTCCTGATTAATTGTGACCTGATGACTCCTGGCTGTTGTACTATGCCACCTTGAATGCTCAATATGGTCTCTGTGCATCGGTGCCACTGCAGCTCTCTGTTAATGGCTCTCTCTTCAGAAATGGCTAGTGCTGCTCTCACATGATTTGGGACAATAAACCACAGCATATAAGAGGTTAACTCGTATATAAAACAGACCATTTTCAAACCTTTGCGGGCTACAGTTTATGTGAGGTTAGCCAAATACCACACATTAGTTTGGTTGTGATGTGTGTGTGTGCAATAACATGAAATAACTGCAGCTGTTGCAGATAAGCAACACAGTTTCCTTCATTACATGCATGGAATAAATATTTTTTTTATTTTTTAAACGCAGTTACCCTTTAGTGTTTGCTTTGTAAAGTAATTACACAGAAGCAAAGTCATTTAGTTGCCCACCTATCAGAGAATCAAGTGTGAATGACTCTCGGGAGAGATGGCCATTAACCAAAAGGTAGACACTGCAGGAGATGAACAGCAGTTACTGGGTGAGATGTATTCAAAATGGACCCCTAATGAGAAGAACACTATTGATGCTTTCATATGGTCAGTCAGCTCTAGAAATAACTAGCATAATCTTACTCTTATTGGTTGATCTGACAAACAATTCATCATTAAGGGTGGCAGGTAACCTAGCGGTTAGAGCGTTGGGCCAGTAACTGAAAGGTTGCTAGTTTGAATACCCTAGCCGACCAGGTGAAAAACCTGTCGATGTGTCCTTGAGCAAGGCACTTAACCCTAATTTGCTCCAGGGGCTGACCGTCTAGGTAGGCTGTCATTGTAAATAAGAATTTGTTCTTAACTGACTTGACTAGTTAAATAAAGGTTAAAATACAAATAGCCCTTGCATTTCCAGTACATTTGTATGTTTTTACTTTGATATGTTTGTGACTTGGGTTCAGGAGAGTGAGTTTTCTCCATTCTCCAAGGCCTAAAGGGGTATCCTTCACTACATCTCAGCTTCAGGTTTTTTACGCACGCAACCCTAGAGTATGGTTAGTTGCATGCTTTGTCCAAGGTCTACATCCTGGTTTGGTTTAACCACTTCTTTTAAAAAATCAACTTGGTGCCATGAACTACTATGCCCCCTCATGTAAACATAGGCCATGGTAGACCATGGTCTAGTGTGTGTGAGGTAATACAGAGAGGAAGATCCCCCCCCCCCTCTGCTATTCAATACCAATAAGACTCTTCTAAGAGTGGAAGTTGCTGACCACTCATTGGAGCACAAGCAGTCTTATATCGTAGTTTTATTACAGGTTAGGCGACGGTGAGAGAAGTTGCTTATCTCAGCACCTGTGAGAGAATTGTATGTTTTTTATGCATAGCCTCAACAAAATCTATTTGCAGCATGCAGACACTTATTGTTACCTTAGTTTTCTGAAGTTTTATATTATGCATGTTGAATCAATACCTGACAGAATGTGTCAAGTGATTTTGCAGCGGTATGGATTTTTAATTTGGTTCAAATCAGCAGCCTCCATATAAATTCTCCCCTTTATTTATTTATTCAGAACTGCACCTGTAAGGGTTTTGTCAGCATGTTACCCATCTGCCAGTTCTTCTTGGGATTACGAAATGAATAAGCACATTTGTTCCTGTTATAAACCCAACAGACATGTTAAACACAGGCCCACTGCCTTGAATAACGCATCCAATGACCCTTTTACCGTACAGTATTACATGTCTGCTGGGTTTCCAAGGCCCTGTGCTCTTATTGTTTATTTGGCCCCGGGAGGTGCCGACTCAGACAGATGTATTCTGAACTGGATTTAAAGGAGCATTTTATCCTTCTTCATGCCCACAGCAACACGGGCCATGGGCCTATTGTAACACGCAAGGCAACAAAAGCCTTGTGGAGTTGCACTTGAAGCTCTGCATGGGAGGACAGTGTTGATATGTCTCTGCTCTCAGCATGCATCATACTCCTGTCTGCTGGGTATTTGGGACAGGGAGAGATGCTCTGCAATTGTTCGTGTTCGGGGCCCCGGTGAATGTCTCAGACCCCAGTTATCCCCAGTCTTTGTCATCACAGCATTTTGGAGATTAAAGCCGTAATGGTGTTTTTGGTGGTCTATTCTGGTGCCTTTTTAAAAGCTGACTGGACGTTTCCTAAGGGAGACTGGGAGAGAAAATGGTGGATTAGATTTTTGGCATTTTTACTTTGTTGTTCTGGTTGGAGGGTTTAAGGAGATCAAAGTATCATTGCATTGACTCCATTAATATTATGATTTAAGTGATCATACATTCAACACCCTGTTCTGGGAAGTGCAGCTCCCATGTCCTTAATTTGACAGAAAAACAACTCACAATACCAGAATTTTTACTTTGATTCTGTTTAGTACCACAATGTTCGATACCATCACGATGCTTGATGCCAAAACCATACTACTGCAAAAAAAGAAGGCATATTTATTAGCCAAAGTCACAGAATGATCCAGACAGATGACTCCGCTACTGCTCTGTTCAATCGTTGGGCATCTTTTGAGTTCAATATCATTACAGTTGCATTTTTTGTTTTATTAAAATTTTTCTGAGACAGCCATATATGTATTAATGAATGATAGAATCAATTTGGCTTTGTTTTAATGGTAAATCTCTATTAATATACTGGGTAAATCAAGATGTAGCCTAAGCCTATCCACAATACAGGTGAATGCATATTCAATTGGAGTGCATGCATTGAGTTACAGTCTTTTTCCCTTCTATTTGGGACGGATTTTATTGTACTGATCAACAATATTTGCATAGAAATAGCTTCTTTTATAAAAAATGTGCGCTGTCTTTTTAAGCAGTAATGACGTCATTCACGAGGCAGTTATTTTGCTGAGGAAATAGGTAGTCTTTGGGAGAAACGTGTGAGAGAGACTGAACAGAGCTCGCCAGCTTGTAGTCAATTAGTTACCTCTAGTTTTGTTCAGCCATTCCTATGGGGAAAATGAATGGGAAGATAATAGGGTTTTGGGATAAATGCTGAAAATAAGGTCTGAGGTTATCCTTTATGAATTATGAAGCTTTTATGTTTTTACATAAATGCTTAAAAATTCACAAAAGCTGACGTTAGCTGATGAAGATTATCTCATAGAACAAAACACATAAGATCTCCTAAGCCTTTGTTTACCTCAGACCTTATTTTCTGCGTTTATCCAAAAACCCATAAATTTTCCCATAGGCTTTGTCCAACGAACCATGGCAGAGTTAGTGCCTACAAAAATACGCAATTACTATTGCTCTCTATAAGTGAATTAATAATGTTTTTGGTGCAATCAGCTTTGAAATCAGCATATTTTGCGTTATGGTTTGCATTTTATCACAGAGTACCCGGGTAGTGAATTGATGTTAGCTTTAGCTGTCAGCTAGCAAGGAAAGTTAGCCTACAAAGCTGGACGCTACCAGTATCTTCTTCCATTGTAAATGTGTTCTAATGTTCTATTGTTCTAGCCTCTGTGGACGTTGTTTTGTGTAAATCTGTCACCAATTACATGGAAACCTAGTATTGACAGGTTTCACGGACATGCTGGAGAAAAAGCTGTTCCACAGCCAGTGTCTGGTGATTTAAAACAGACATTCAGCCTGTCCTGCCTCTACTTTCACTTCGAATCACGACTCCAATATATATGCAGATGACTAGTTAATAGCTAAAGTGGATGAGAATGTCCAACAATTGACTGACATCAGATTTCTTTATATATGATGAATTACAAAATATGACCTACAGTACATACAAGTTCAGAACCTCAGATAGCAAATGCTCATTCCAAATAAATGTCATGCCATGTGTAGACCTGTCTGCTCCTCATGAATGACTTTCTGTAGATATGTCTGCAGTTAGATAGATAGATAGATAGATAGATAGATAGATTTATTCAATTTTATCGTCAAGCAGCTACGAAAAAACAAAAGACAGATACACGATACATGATACAGTCTGTAGAGTGCAAAAAAGCTATAAAAAGACATTGCATAGTATGGGTGGATGGCTGAATATGTACACTAAACATTGTTACAGAGTGTTAGGTGAAGAAAAAACATTTTTTTTTTTTTTTTTTAAATGCTTGAGTATTTATAGTCGACATGTTGCTACTGCGTGGAGCTGCTGTGTGATTGACTCACAGTGATCTGCCCCACCACCACCACCACATCATCGTCCTGTCTGTCTTCCAGGTGGAGTGGGTTTACCTCGTCGTCATGTTTGTAGCAGTCTGGATATCATGTGATTTTTTAACTGCTGTATACCTGTGTCTGAAAACCTCCTGAGGGCTGAAGTCTCAACATCATATTAAAGTGGAATTCACCCACAGCCACACCTGCTCAGGGCTGAAACAGATAAGAAAAGAAGACTGTTGCCTTTTCTGTCTGGAAGGCTTTATGTTTTCCCCTCAATACGTGTCTGTCTGGCACTATTGTCTGGATTGTTTGTACAACAGAAAAGTTAAGTGCAGACCAATCATCATGTTGAAGTTAAATGATGTAGCATTTGATATTTTACAGTACTCCATGTTTATTTCCTCAATGTATCATTTTATTATTTTCAAGCAAAAAATAAATAGCATTGCTTAATAAACTTAATCTGTTTACTTTCCTGTGGAAAAGCAGACAACGAAGCTTAGAACAACACATGATCCTCATGATCACTGCTGACGTGTTATTTGTTGAATTTTAGCAGGGAGGCTTTCGGAAAAGAGGATTTGCTTGTTAAGTCGGCACAAATTAATGTAAATGATATAGATTTAACCATGACCCTCCATGGCCCTCCCACCTCCCCCAGTCCGTTTTCTGCATTGATGTTAAGCAGAACCCCCCCTGCTGGTTGCCGAGACAAGTGGTCTGTCACGTACTGGTACATTAAAGGCACAAAGAGCCGACTCCTCACGCCCTGCTCAACTTGAAATGTATTGCCCCTTACTCAAACAAAGGAGCAAAGGATTTCTCAGGACTACCCCAGCACTCTCCTTATCCAACACATACCTATGGAGGATAGCATAGATCCTGACGCCCATAGTGTATACTGAGGTCTCTTCAGAGATGTTCGATTGGGTTCAAGTCTGGGCTCTGGCTGGGCCACTCAAGGACATTCAGAGACTTGTCCCGAAGCCCTCCTGCGTTGTCTTGGCTGTGTGCTTAGGGCCGTTGTGCTGTTGGAAGGTGATCCTTCGCCCCAGTCTGAGGTCCTGAGCGCTCTGGAGCAGGTTTTCATCAAGGATCTTTCTGTACTTTGCTCCGTTCATCTTTCCCTCGATCCTGACTAGACTCCCATTCCTCTCTCAACTGTGGGACCTTATATACACTACCGGTCAAAAGTTTTAGAACACCTACTCATTCAAGGGTTTCTCTTTATTTGTACTATTTTGTAGAATTATAGTAAAGACATCAAAACTATGAAATAACACATATGGAATAATGTAGTAACCAATAAAGTGTTTAAAAAAAATCTAAATATATTTTATATTTGAGATTCTTCAAATAGCCTCCCTTTGCCTTGATGACAGCTTTGCACACTAGATTGCTGAGGATTTTTATTTTTAAGGCTGTAACGTAACAAAATGTGGAAAACGTCAAAGGGGTCTGAATACTTTCCGAAAGGCACTGTATGTGCACAGTTTATTTAAGGTAAATTCCTAGAATGATCTTGTCAGAAGCATTAAACTGGATATGGAAAAATGTGCTTGGTGTAGATTAAGTTAAGCTAGAGTCTTTGTATGACAGACGTTGTCTTGGATAGTTATGTCTAGAAGAGATGTGCTTACTGTATGAATAACAGAGCCCATGGAACATTTCTGTCCTAGGCCTTTGTTTGGTTATTTTCCCATCCTGTGTTGTATACTCTAGAAAAGTAGTGCCCCCCAGACTCCCCTCCCTGTGACTCTACGAAAAGGCCACCAACTGACTCCAGTATTTATGGTCAACTCATGACTTTCTCCCACATGTGGTTTAGGTTAACCACAGCTCTGTGTGTTTGAACTGAAATTAAAGGTCATTTGGGTAAAACCAGTCATTTTGAAATACATAACACTGTATATTTAGACGAACCCTTGCCCTGGAAACATGACAACTGATTGTAGGTACTCAAAGAGGAAAAAATAGAGGTACCTAGACCGTATATGTATATATCCTCGTCATCTGGCATAACATGGGCAGGGCTCTAAATTAACACAACATAGTGTGTCATAATACCCATAAAACCTAGTGGTCAAACAGGGAATGGTTCCAATAGTTTTTCCTCCATTAATGTTTCACTTAGGTTATCAATGTATTCGGCTCTATTTACTCTCAGGTTCGAAAATGCTAATTAGCATCAAAGTAGACACCATGCAAAATGGCTTATCCCTGCAAGCTCCTGCACGTCATCTCTAGCTGACACCTTTGCTAACAAGTATTATTTCAATTTAAAACTTGCACAAGACATTTCACACAATTGTCCATTTAAAGAAATGTAGCCAATTTATTCTTTACTACATTTAGCTAACAGACGGTTAATCCAGAGATTCTTACCTTTGCCTCTATTCGGCAGTTTTGTCCAGATCATCATGGCATTTGTAGTTCTTTATGATAGCCACTTTAGCAGCTAATTAGTGTTTCCTTTTTGGAGGGTAAATACAGGCAAATATATTTATAAAAGTCAACTTGTCCTAGAGTGATTTACACTGTTATCAAAACATCACACCAGGGTTTTTTATGTATTTTTTATTTAACCTTTATTTAACTAGGCAAGTCAGTTAAGAACAAATTCTTATTTACGATGAAGGCCTACTTGTAAAGTTTAATTAAAAAAAAAAAATAAAGCCCCCCTGGCCAAATCCTCCCCTAACCCGGACAACACTGTGCCAATTGTGGGCCGCCCAATGGGACTCCCGATCACGGCCGGTTGTGATACAGCCCGGGATCGAACCAGGGTCTGTAGTGACGCCTCTAGCACTGCGATGCAGTGCCTTAGACCTCTGCGGCTCTCGGGAGGGTAAGTCTACACGAAACACAGCCCTTTTTTGGAATGTTTCTAAAATCCCCATGGCACACTCATATGCCATGAGTGTGCAAAGCTGTCATCAAGGCAAAAAGTGGCTACTTTGAAGAATCTCAAATATAAAATACATTTTGTTTAACCATTTTCTTGGTTGCTACATGATTCCATATGTGTTATGTAATAGTTTTGATGTCTTCACTTTTATTCTACAATGTAAAAAATAGTGCAAATAAAGAATAACCCTTGAATGAGTAATATTATATATATATAAAACAATTATACAGTGGGGAGAACATGTATTTCATACACTGCCGATTTTGCAGGTTTTCCTACTTACAAAGCATGTAGAGGTCTGTAAGTTTTATCATAGGTACACTTCAACTGTGAGAGACGGAATCTAAAACAAAAATCCAGAAAATCACATTGTATGATTTTTAAATAATGAATTTACATTTTATTGCATGACATAAGTATTTGATCACCTACCAACCAGTAAGAATTCCGGCTCTCACAGACCTGTTAGTTTTTCTTTAAGAAGCCCTCCTGTTCTCCACTCATTACCTGTATTAACTGCACCTGTTTGAACTCGTTACCTGTATAAAAGACACCTGTCCACACACTCAATCAAACAGATTCCAACCTCTCCACAATGGCCAAGACCAGAGAGATGTGTAAGGACATCAGGGATAAAATTGTAGACCTGCACAAGGCTGGGATGGGCTACAGGACAATAGGCAAGCAGCTTGGTGAGAAGGCAACAACTGTTGGCGCAATTATTAGAAAATGGAAGGGTTTAAAAAATGTATTTACATAAGTATTCAGAACCTTTGCTATGTGACTCGAAATTGAGCTCAAGTGCATCCTTGAGATGTTTCTACAACTTGATTGGAGTCCACCTGTGGTAAATTCAATTAATTGGACATGATTTGGAAAGGCGCACACCTGTCTATATAAAGGTCCCACAGTTGACAGTGCATGTCAGAACAAAAACCAAGCCATGAGGTCGAAGAAATTGTCCGTAGAGCTCCAAGACAGTATTGTGTCGATGTACAGATCTGGGGAAGGTTACCAAAACATTTCTGCAGCATTGAAGGTCCCCAAGAACACTGTGGCCTCCATCATTCTTAAATGGAAGAAGTTTGGACTTCCACCAAGACTTTTCCTAGAGCTGGCCACCCGGAAATTGGGGGAGAAGGGTCTTGGCCAGGGATGTGACGAAGAACCCGATCGTCACTCTGACAGAGCTCCAGAGTTCCTCTGTGGAGATGGGAGAACCTTCCAGAAGGACAACCATCTCTGCAGCACTCCACCGATCAGGCCTTTATTGTAGAGTGTCCAGACATAAGCCACTCCTCAGTAAAAGGCACATGACAGCCCGCTTAGAGTTTGCCAAAAGGCACCTAAAGGACTCTCAGACCATGAGAAATAAGATTCTCTGGTCTGATGAAACCAAGATTGAACTCTTTCGCCTGAATGCCAAGCGTCACATCTGGAGGAAACCTGGCACCAACCCTATGGTGGTGGCAGCATCATGCAGGGGGGAATTTGTTTTTAGCGGCAAGGACTGGGAGACTAGTCAGGATCGAGGGAAAGATGAACAGAGCAAAGTTTTAAAAAAATGTAACCTTTATTTAACTAGGCAAGTCAGTTACGAACAAATTCTTATTTACCATGACAGCCTACCTACAGGGACAGCCATAGTAGTACAGCGCCCCTGGAGCAAATTAGGGTTAAGTGCCTTGCCTTGCTCAAGGACAACCTGTACCAGAGCGCTCAGGACTTCAGACTAGGGCGAAGGTTCACCATCCAATAGGACAATGACCCTAAGCACACAGCCAAGACAATGCACGAGTGGCTTTGGGACAAGTCTCTGAATGTCCGTGAGTAGTCCAGTCAGAGACCGGACTTGAACTCTATCAAACATCTCTGGAGAGACCTGAAAATAGCTGACGCTCCCCATCCAACCTGACAGCTTGAGAGGATCTGCAGAGAAGAATGTCTGTGTGACTTGGAGTTTTAATTGGCATAAAAATGTGTAGCGCTTTAGAGCCCTCAACAACGGGCTGAATTTGGAGCTGTCAGACACGCCTTGGCTTCGAGACTCATTGGTATTCTTAAAAGAGGTGCGGGTCCTGGGAGTTCATCCCTTGTTTGTCAGTGACATAATTTACAAGCTGAGAACTTTGATAGGTTCAAGTTAACCCAGCAGGTTAACATTATTTCATGGTAGCCCATCTCTAATAAAGAAATGTGCATATCTATGGCAGCCTAGAGATGAAGGTTAAATAGCTGTGATTCTGCTGCTTGGGAAAGCCCAATCTGATTACCCAATCAGAATTCTGTCGCTTGGAAAACAATGTCTCTGTCACGCTTAACGCAATGTTTCAAAGGTAGCTCATACTGTGTGTATTGATATTGAATATAATTTTTACATCTCTATTTGAAATATAAACATGAAAGCAGCATATTATTTCTAGCTGTTTTTATGTTAATTCCTAAAAGCCTATTTCCATGGGGTGTTGCGAATCAGAGAAGGGAAAGAGGAAACCAAATATCATCCATACTGTTTCAATCTAACCCAGTGATGTAACTCAGTTGGGGTCTCAAGAACTCAGTTGGCATCTCAACTTACTGTTGAGAGTGGTAGAATACACATGATGCAGTTTTGGAATTTGTTTGTGCATCAGCTAGCCAAGAGGCTTGTCTCTGACAGCATGTGTGGGTATGGATGTGGTTACGCAGGATCACGAGCCACTGCGTCCCCTCATGATAAGTCCGTTAACGCCATTTACCGTTCATTGGCTCGCCCTCCTTAGATTACTTTTACACTACATTAATCCGAAAATTGGCCTCTTCCTTTCCTCATTCTCTGACTGAGCAACGTCTACCTTAAAGTTTAAGTTTGTTGCTAGTTTGATTTTGATCAAACACACAAATGCCAAGAAAATTCCAAATTGAAACGTTGGGTTCTAAATGTTTACTTGTCACAGATCTTTCAAATGACAACCACTATGCATGCTAGGCTTGTTAACATAACAAATGTAGGTGGATGCAGCAGTGGACGTTGGCGGCAGACACATTTTTTTCTCAGATCCTTCGCAAGTAGCTTGGTTTTAGACTGCACCTGGACCTGCCAGTTCCTTGATCGTCTTGGGTCTTTGATGTGATCACATGGTTTAGTCATAGTCTCTCCTCAGAACAGGACATGGGTCAGGACACAATACCACAATTGTCCTCTCAGCAAAGAAGGTTAGCAGAAGTGGTGGAGAATTATGATCAATCGTCTTCAGCTGAGGATCTTCACTCTGTAATCTGCTCCTCAATGTCTCTTTGTCCAAGCTTGGGAACCCTCAGATTTCAGTGTTTTTCCCCCAATTGCCAAAACAGTCTCGGCCTCATGAAAGAGAGGGTTCTTTCCTGCTAAGAAAACACATTTGGCCTGTATGAGCATGCTGAGACAAGTTGATTTAGGGGGAGGGTGGTTTAAAACGCCTCCCTGTTCCCTAGCCATGCAGCTTATCAGGTCTTCCCAAAGTGTCTGTGTGCCTTCTTGGCTCCTGTCCACTTCTGTGTTTTGTGGGCCAGTGTCACCCCATGTCAATCAAAGTTAGCACAGCCCCATGAACACTAATCTCTCATTTGATATGAGGAGTTTGCAGGAAGGACTCTGTTGAACACTGACATACGTTGAACCACAGGCTTGACTTCAAACATGGAAAAATTTTTTTTTTGTTAATACTACTAATCGTATTATTCATCCTTACCAACTCATTTGCCTAGAAGCTGTTCTTATATGTGGGGGTTTTATCACAGGAAGGAAACAGACTTCATTAATAAACCCCCCATTAAACTACCCAAGTCTATGTCGTAGCAGGCTTGTTGAGTAGTTTTTGCCATGTTGTTTACGATGATGCGTCTTGGCAGGTATTTAATTATAAGACTGTGGACTCCCAGGCTTGACAGGCTGTCTTAATGAGGATGCTGTCTGAACTGTGGGGATGATCCGGGGTGACAGAGTCTTCCAGCATGGAACCAGAATGCATGCAGTGAAGTCAGAAGTTCATTCTCGCAGCCCCTGTGTCTGTGATCCGTCATCTCTACCGTCAGAAACTCTGTCGATGGCGGTTAGCCCAGATCTCTTGATTGATTTCCCCTCCTTCATGTATCACCAAATTGTTTTAACTAGTGTGATGGAAAAGGCCTTCTTGTCACCTTCCTGTAGGCAGAGGAAGTGGTAGAGAGAGCTAAAACCTGACTTCCTCTCACATATTTCCAGGAAACGATTAATATTTAAGTGCCACCTTGGCTTCAATACGTCATTACACTTTTCTTTGTATTGTAACATTTGACCCCCAGGTGTTCCATTCTTTTTTAACGGTTGCAACACTGTGGGACACAGTTTGCTCAAGAAAATTGTTTCGGTGATTGCCTACACAGCACCAGAGACAAATTCCAGGGAGTCAGTATGGCAGTTTTCAACACAACATATTTTCGCTCAAGTGGTTCAGCTATTATAAACAGTGAAATGCCAATGTGGAAAAGAAAGTGATTTGAAGCGCATTGAAATATCTAAAAAGAATGTCTGACTTTACTTTGGTTTGGCCATTGTCAATGCGTTAATGTTACGAAAACATTACATTATATATGCTATCAAATTATATTTTTATTCAAGTAGAGAATGTCTTAACTAGCTCTGATAAATAAAGCCTCATGGTACCAGCAAAAAACAGTCACACAAAGCTTTCGGTAATAGATAAAAACATATTTCATGAATCCTTTGTACATGGCCTTGTAAGGTAATAGGTATGAATTACAAACCTATTATAGACACTTACCCTGCCCCCACCCCCTCAATGGATATTTATCATTGCTACAGTTGTAAATGTGTATGTTATTATTATTGTTTTATTTTTTAATTGATTTAGCGTGAGAATACTATGAGCATAAAAATCATTTTATTTACTTAAAGGCCCAGTGCAGTCAGAATGTGTTTTTTCCTTTGTTTTGTATCATATTGTACAACAGCTGATGAAACTAACACTGTAAATGTCTGAACAAATGTAATAATTGCAGTTTCCTGTTTTGAAAAGACACTCTACATAGTGAACTCTAATAAGCATGTTTTGCACCTGTCCAAGTTTAACATTGTTGTCATCTATCACCTGCCAGAGGGGTATCCTACGAAGCAGGTTTGAGGAGTTAGCGATATAACTTTGGTCAACTCCTAGTTCAACTCGGGATAACCGGTCATGCGAAAGTAGCTCACCTTTTAGCCAGGTACATTTCCATGGCAACAAATTCTTCAGAACTGACCTGCTCTAGGTCAGGCTAATTCACGGCTAACTCCACTTAACCTGAGTGAAATGAGCCGTGAGTTGAGGATCAATGAAATCAGATTCCCTTCCTCTTGCAAAGATTGCATCGTCGTTCCGTTCATTTGAGGAAGACGACTGATAAAATAATTTATTTGTGTAAAAAAAATATATGTCACATTACACATTTAGAAATTACAGAATGCATTTTAAACGTCACGTAATGTAACACTTTTGTATGACTTAATAAAAAAAATATTGATTTGGAGTGGGAAAAAAGGTGCACAAATGAAATTTTGCACAAATGAAAATGTGGCATTGACTCGTCCATGGATTGATGTTTCAGCACTGTCTCAATGAAGAGTTCGGCATTCGGACAGGTCGTCCCACCAAAGTCAGCCCAAGACTTTCCAAGCAATTCAAAGTACATCATTCCATTTCCAAGCAATTCGAAGTACATCCTTCCACTGTCCGACGAAAATTCCCGACCACTGGCAAACTACCTAGGACAGGTCGTCCCACCAAAGTCAGCCCAAGAGCTGACCGAAAGATGCTCACAGAAGTCTCTAAGAACCCCAGGGTAACATCAAGGGATCTACAGGCCTCTTGCCACAATCAATGTCGAATTGCATGGGTACACTGTCAGAAGAGACTGCACAAACTTGGCCTACATGGGAGGTCAGGAAGGAAGAAGCCTCTGCTCTCAAAAAATAATATCAAGACACAACTGACTTTGTGTCAGTTGTGTCTTGATATTCTTTTTTGAGAGCATGGGCATCAATAATCTTTATTCTGAGGGCCTCGGGTAGGTCTTTTGATCTTTGAATTATGTGTTACCACACATCCATATGGTTCAGACCAAACCAGACCAATTTTCTTATCTTTATGGAAGGCTATGGAGTAATGTAATGTTTTCTAATCATGTGCACTTGTTTTGGTACCTAATTCAAATTTTAGCCATTTTATGTGATGGTAAAGGTAGAGGTGTACTAACTTTTTCCCCATAAGGAAAATACATTTTTGTTTATTCTAATTGCATAATTTTTTTTGGTGCGATTTGTCAAATCTGGTAACCTTTATCTGTCAATAATGTTAAAGTGAAGATTACATATCCATCTGTCCAAATATGTAAACAAACAAAGAGAACTTTCCAGAGGGTGTAGTTACTTTTTCACATGACGGTATGTGGATACCAAAATATGTTTTAATTTCAACAGTTTTCTGGAAGAAATGGTGCATTATTTGAAAAAGGTGCAAGGGTGCCAATATTCTTAATATATATTTAATTCCCATTAATTCCCACGGAAAGTTTCCACCTCTCAATATTCCCCAAAATGTTCAACCCTAATTGTATGACACCCTTCAGGTGCCCTTAGAGAGTTCCTCAATGAGCTCGACACCTTTCCTGACGATGGTTAACCGCTCTTCGTGCTGTGAGACTTCCACCTTCCGAAATCTGCCTTTGATTCATTACTTTCCACCTCTTTCTTTCCTCTTCTTATGCAATATGCTTGACCTCATCTTTACTAGAAGCTGTTCGCTTAGTAATCTCACTGCAACCCCCTCCAGGCCTCTGATCACGACTTTGTTTCCTTTTCTGTCTCCCTCTCCTCTAGCCCCTACCCAGATGCAATTGCAATATTCGCTTACTTTCTCCTCTTCTGTCCTATCATCTCTCCCTTCTGCTAAATCCTTCTCCTTCCTGTCTCCTGATTCTGCCTCTTCGACCCTACTCTCCTCCCTTTCCGCATTCTATCACTCGCACTGTCTCCTATCGCCCCGGCTGGCTCGACCCTCCCCTCCTGCTCCGTGGCTGAGTGACTCATTGCGAGCTTACAGAACAGGGCCGCGGGCAGCTGAAAGAAAATGGAGGAAAACCTCCGGAGGACCTATCATCCTTTCACTCCCTCCTCTCTACCTTCTCTTCCTCTGTATCCACTGATAAAGCCACGTTCTATCGCTCTAAATTTCAAGCGTCTGCCTCTAATCCTAGGAAACTATTTTCCACCTTCTCCTTCCTCCTTAATCCTCCACCCCTCCCTCCCTCTCTGCGGACAATTCTTTCAACCACTTAAAAAAAAAGAAGGTTGAAAACATCCCCTCTCATTAATTCATCCTGTTCCCTCTCTCTCCAAATTAAATTCTGCTGCTAGTGAGGTCCAGCCACTCGACCACCTGCCCGCTCGACCCCATCCCCTCCTCCCTTCTCCGGGCCATCTCTGGACACCTTCTTCCATTCCTCACTTCCCTCATCAACTCGTCCCAAAATGGCCCAGAATGGCCGGAGTTGCTCCCCTCCTCAAGAAACCATTCGACCCCTCTGTCAAAAAAATACCGACCAGTATCCCTTCTTTCTTTTCTCTCCAAGACACTTGAGCATTGTGTCTCCAATCAACTCTCTCACAATCTTTCTCAGAATGATCTTCTTGACCCTAACCAGTCAAGCTTCAAGACAGGTCACTCATCCAAGACTGCTCTCTGTGTCACGGAGGCTCTCCACACTGCCATCAGATCCTCCTCTCCACCCTTTTATGGCTGGCCATCACAGGCTCTGCACACTCTTGGATTGCATCCTACCTGGCAGGCCGCTCCTACCAAGTTACGCGGAGAGGATTTGTGTCTGCACCACGTACTCTCACTACTGGTGTCCCCCAGGGCTCGGTCCGCTCTCCTCTTCTCTCTATACACGAAGTCACTCGGCTCTGTGATATCCTCACATGGTCTCTCTTATCATTGCTATAGGGATGACACTCAAATACCTTTCTCCTTCCCCCTTCTGACACCCAGGTGACGGCACGCTTCTCTGCCCACCTGGCAGATATGAATCTCAACTCGGACGTCGGCCCACCACCTCAAGCTCAACCTCGACAAGACTGAGCTGCTCTTCCTCCCAGGGAAGGTCTGCCCGCTACAAGACCTCTCTATCACGGTTGACAACTCCATACTGTCCCCTCCCAAAGTGCAAAGAACCTTGGCGCGACCCTTGACAACAACCTGTTTTCTCTGCAAACATCAAGGCAGTGACTTGCTCCTGCAGGTTCATGCTCTACAACAATCATAGAGTAACTTGCCTGGTGTTTAAACTTCCCAAGTTCTCCCATGTCACCATGCTCCTCCGCACTCTCCAATGGCTTCCAGTCGAAGCTCGCATCCACTACAAGAATATGGTACTTGCCTACGGAGCAGAAAGAGGAACTGCCCCTCCCTACCTATGCTCAAGCGCTACACCCCAACCCGAGTACTCCGTTCCGCCACTCTGGTCTCTTGGCCCTCCCAAGAGGTTCTGCTAAATGACTAAAATATAAATGGTGTTTCAGCTTGCCTGGTGACATTAGTTAATAGACCAATAACAAAGAGAGTCCAAAACCTCTCTGCCAATAATAGTTGGTTTTCAGTTCTCCCCTCCCAACTCCCAAACAGTCCTAGTAATTTGTTTTGCTAAAAAGCCAAGCGTTGTTTATTTTTTTCCATTTTGATGGAAAGATATTACAGTAAGGTACTTAATTGTTACCCAGACATGATTTGATAATGATGATATAAAACGGCTGCATTGGGACTTTAATATTTATTAAATTTTGTATGTAATTCTATGACTATGAGGCCAAAGATCTCTCTGGCTCTGTGTGTATGCAGGCAGAGATGGTGTAGTGATGCTTCAGTATACACAAGACACCCTTGTGTAAATCCCCCAGCCAGCCCAGTGTGGCCCTGTATTGAAAGGCTAATCTAATAGACAGTGATGACTCTGTGTAAGTGGAGGATCTGCTAGTGTTTCTTCCTCTGCTGCGTACTCACATATTTTGACAAGACGAAGCCCACAATGAATCTTAATTACCAGAAGTTTAACCTCTAATGTCCTGAAACATCCACAGAATCCACAAAATACCACAATAGAATTGCTCTGTGACTGAAGAATAGTTTTGGAGATGTAGATCTGCAACAAAAAAAGACAAACCCAAACATCAAGTCATTTTGCAAATCAAGTGTTGTTTTGGTATATGTATAACATGTCGATTTTGTTTTATTTTATGTTTTTATTGCACCTATGTTCTAGACATCCGTGTTATACACTGAACAAAAATATAAATGCAACATGCAACAATTTCAAAGATTTTACTAAGCTAAAGTTCATATAAGGAAATCAGTCAAATGAAATAAATAAATTAGGCCCTAGTCTATGGATTTCACATACAGTGGGGAGAACAAGTATTTGATACACTGCTGATTTTGCAGGTTTTCCTACTTACAAAGCATGTAGAAGTCTGTAATTTTTATCATAGGTACACTTCAACTGTGAGAGAGGGAATCTAAAACAAAAATCCATAAAATCACATTGTATGATTTTTAAATAATTAATTTGCATTTTATTGCATGACATAAGTATTTGATCACCTACCAACCAGTAAGAATTCCGTCTCTCACAGACCTGTTAGTTTTTCTTTAAGAAGCCCTCCTGTCCTCCACTCATTACCTGTATTAACTGCACCTGTTTGAACTCGTTACCTGTATAAAAGACACCTGTCCACACACTCAATCAAACAGACTCCAACCTCTCCACAATGGCCAAGACCAGAGAGATGTGTAAGGACATCAGGGATAAAATTGTAGACCTGCACAAGGCTGGCTGGGCTACAGGACAATAGGCAAGCAGCTTGGTGAGAAGGCAACAACTGTTGGCGCAATTATTAGAAAATGGAAGAAGTTCAAGATGACGGTCAAGCTCCCTCTGTCTGGGGCACCATGCAAGATCTCACCTCGTGGGGCATCAATGATCATGAGGAAGGTGAGGGATCAGCCCAGAACCACACAGCAGGACCTGGTCAATGACCTGAAGAGAGCTGGGACCACAGTCTCAAAGAAAACCATTAGTAACACACTACGCCGTCATGGATTAAAATCCTGCAGCGCACGCAAGGTCCCCCTGCTCAAGCCAGTGCATGTCCAGGCCCATCTGAAGTTTGCCAATGACCATCTGGATGATCCAGAGGAGGAATGGAAGAAGGTAATGTGGTCTGATGAGACAAAAATATAGCTTTTTGGTCTAAACTCCACTCGCCGTGTTTGGAGGAAGAAGAAGGATGAGTACAACCCCAAGAACACCATCCTAACCGTGAAGCATGGAGGTGGAAACATCATTCTTTGGGGATGCTTTTCTGCAAAGGGGACAGGACGACTGCACTGTATTGAGGGGAGGATGGATGGGGCCATGTATCGCGAGATCTTGGCCAACAACCTCCTTCCCTCAGTAAGAGCATTGAAGATGGGTCGTGGCTGGGTCTTCCAGCATGACAACGACCCGAAACACACAGCCAGGGCAACTAAGGAGTGGCTCCGTAAGAAGCATCTCAAGGTCCTGGAGTGGCCTAGCCAGTCTCCAGACCTGAACCCAATAGAAAATCTTTGGAGGGAGCTGAAAGTCCGTATTGCCCAGCGACAGCCCCGAAACCTGAAGGATCTGGAGAAGGTGGGCCAAAATCCCTGCTGCAGTGTGTGCAAACCTGGTCAAGAACTACAGGAAACATTTGATCTCTGTAATTGCAAACAAAGGTTTCTGTACCAAATATTAAGTTCTGCTTTTCTGATGTATCAAATACTTATGTCATGCAATAAAATGCAAATTAATTACTTAAAAATCATACAATGTGATTTTCTGGATTTTTGTTTTAGATTCCGTCACACACATATGAAACAGTTGAAGAGTACCTATGATAAAAATTATAGACTTCTACATGCTTTGTAAGAGGGAAAACCTGCAAAATCGGCAGTGTATCAAATACTTGTTCTCCCCACTGTAACTGTCACAGATACCTTAAAAACAAAAAAGGTAGGGGCGAAAATTCAGTCAGTATCTGGAGTGACCACCATTTGCCTCATGCAGCGCAACACATTTCGTTTGCATAGAGTTGATCAGGCTGTTGATTGTGGCCTGTGTAATGTTGTCCCACTCCTCTTCAATGGCTATGTGAAGTTGCTGGGTATTGGCGGGAACTGGAACACGCTGTTGTACACGTCAATCCAGAGCATCCCAAACATACTCAATGAGTGACATGTCTGGTGAGTATGCAGGCCATGGAATAACTTTGCTGAAAATGATCCTTGCGACAGGGGGCCATGCATTATCGTGTTAAAATATGAGGTGATGGCAGCAGATGAACGTCACGAAAATGGGCCTGAGGATCTCTTCATGGTATCTCTTTACATTCAAATTGCCATTGATAAAATGCAATTGTGTTCGTTGTCCGTAGCTCATGCCTGCCCATACCGTAACCACACCACCACAATGGGCACTCTGTTCACAACTTTGACATCAGCAAACCGCTCGCCCACACAACGCCATACATTCTGTCTGCCAACCAGGATTCATCTGTAAAGAGCACACTTCACCAGCATACCAGGGGCCATCGAAGATGAGCATTTTCCCACTGAAGTTGATTACGAAGCCGAACTGCAGTCAGGTCAAAACCCTGGTCAGGATTACGAGCACACAGATGAGCTTCACTGAGACCGTTTCTGACAGTTTGTGCAGAAATTGTTTGTTTGTGCAAACCCACAGTTTCATCAGCTGCCTGGGTAGCTGGTCTCAGACAATCCCGTGGTTGAAGAAGCAGGATGTGGAGGTTCTGGACTGGCGTGGTTACATGTGGTCTGCGGTTGTGAGGCCGGTTGGACGTACTGCCAAATTCTTTAAAACGATGTTGGAGGCGGCTTATAGTAGAGAAATTAACATTAAATTATCTGTCAACAGCTCTGGTGGACATTCCTGCAGTCAGCATGCCAATTGCACTCTCCCTCAACTTGAGTAATCTGTGGCGTGTTGTGTGGCCTTTTATTGTACCCAGGTGCACCTGTGTAATGATCATGCTGTTTAATCAGCTACGTGATATGCCATACCTGTCAGGTGGATGATCTTGGCAAAGGAGAAATGCTCACTATCAGGGATGTAAACTCATTTGTGTACAACACTTGAGAGAAATAATATTTTGTGTGTATGAAACATTTCTGGGATCTTTTATTTCAGCTCATGAAACATGGGACCAAACCTTTACATGTTGCGTTTATATTTTTGTTCAGTGTATGTTTATTATGTTATGGAGGTGCATGCTCTGTCAGTAATGTCTGTCAGAGTATGACACCGACAGAGTTTCCTGTTGAAAGTGAGGTTGATTTGACACTTGAGTGATGTCATGTTAGAGATGTCATGTTAGAGATGGGGTTAATAAGGAGGTAAATAGCCACCACTTTATCTGTAGGATTGCTCCAGCTGCACTTGTAATGATGTAGGAAAGGGCATTACAGAGGTACTACAGGGAATCTGTCCATAACCACAGGTAACTGCCAAAATTAGGGAAGCACCTGAGTAAATGAGGGATACAAAGTATATTGAAAGCAGGTGCTTCCACACAGTTGTGTTTCTTGAGTTAATTAAGCAATCAAATCAAATCAATTTTTTGGTCACACATATTTAGCAGCTGGTATTGCGGGTGTAGCGAAATGCTTGTGTTCCTAGCTCCAACAGTGCAGTCGTATCTAACAATTCGCAACAATACACACACATCTAAAAGTAAAATAATGGAATTAAGAAATATATAAATATTAGGACGAGCAATGTCGGAGTGGCATTGACTAAAATACAGTAGAATGGAATACAGTATATACTGTACATATGAAATGAGTAAAGCAGTATGTTATCATTATTAAAGTGACCAGTGTTCCATTATTAAAGTGACCAGTGTTGTATATAGGGCAGCAGCCTCTAAGGTGCAGGGTTGAGTAACCAGGTGGTAGCCGGCTAGCGATGGCTATTTAACAGTCTGATGGCCTTGAGATAGAAGCTGTTTTTCAGTCTCTCGGCCCCAGCTTTGATGCACCTGTACTGACCTCACCTTCTGGATGATAGTGGGGTGAACAGGCCGTGGCTCGGGTGGTTGATGTGCTTGATTATCTTTTGGCCTTCCTGTGACATCGGGTGCTGTATGTGTCCTGCAGGGCAGGCGGTGTGTCCCCGGTGATGCGTTGGGCAGTTGCCGTACCAGGCGGTGATACAGCCCGACAGGATGCTCTCAATTGTGCATCTGTAAAAGTTTGTGAGGGTCTTATGGGCCAAGACAAATTTCTTCAGCCTCCTGAGGTTGAAGAGGCGCTATTGCGCCTTCTTCACCTATTGCGCCTTCTTCACCACACTGTCTGTGTGGGTGGACCATTTCAGATCGTCAGGTATGTGTACGCGAGGAACATTATTTTGGCTACCATGGCTAGAAGATGAAATCTATGTGACTTTGAAAGAGGGGTCTCAAAGGAGCATAGGGGTTTTACAGGGTGTGTGTGTGTGTGTCAGTCACCAGATCTCAACCCAACTGAACACTTATGGGAGATTCTGGGGCGGCGCCTGAGACATCGTTTTCTACCACCATCAACAAAACACCAAATTATGGAACTTCTCGCAGAAGAATGGATCCCTGCATCCTTCAAATAGACTCCCAGACACTTGTAGAATCTATGTTAATAGGCAATGTTAATAGGCAATGTCGTGACATTGCCTATTAACACCCTATTAAGACACTTTGTTTGTGTTTCATTTTTTTAGGCAGTTACCTGGATCTTGGACAATTATACATCCCTGCCATTTCCACTGAAGGAATTGTGACAATCTTAAACTTTGACACATATGGTTTCTCCATGATGTCAGTGATGGAGAAAACATAGTTGGGTGGAGTTAGATTATCACCAGTCAGGAATCAGACCTGTTTAGTCATAGCAGAGAGGGAGAGGCGAAGCGATAGGGTCGACTCCGCCCAAAATATGTCCGCGTAGATCAAGCAGACTTTGATTGCTTATAGCGTTAAGCAGACTAAGTGATAACTTTCTGTATGGGGGGCAATGAGAGAGTGTCTAATTTGGTCAAGATAAAAGTGAATTGCTATTTTGATAGGTGAGGCTTTTTTGATTTAATAGAAGTTTCATAATGCTTATGTTGTTACGAGTGTATTGATATGTTTTCTACAAAAGATCATTGGCTAGAATGTTCCCAACTGATTTTGCCTCCTCCCGCTTGCCTTTCACCTTTTGTGGACATGTATTTCCATTGTTATAGCGGTCAGTCGACCATCTTTGGTCATAGTAATTGGATGATCTTTGACTGTCAAAAGCTCTTGTTAGCCATGACATGGCTGAACCTATGGCTGACAGCAGTCAATGGCTGTGTGGAAATGAAGATGAATTGATGACGCAGGTCACTCATGCTGATTCACTATGAAAGAGGAGTTTATTTAATAAACTCAATATTAAATTAGAATTTTGTAAATTTTTATTTTTGATCAGGTTTACTGTTCTACTCTAGAGTTGATCTTGACCCTGCATAACATTTTATATATACATTTGTATGCTGTTTGATTCTTCCCTGTTACCGGATGTTCTTGAATATTAATTAACTTAACCAATTAAGATCAAGTACTCTTTTATGATGTTGCTGTGATTTAGCATCACAGAATATAGGGCAATCATTCACTACATTAGTGTATTGTTTATATCTGTGTGTTAAAACAATAATTGTTACAAATCTCATCCTCGGTTAAAACCTTTTCTTTTAAAACCTTTTGGAGCTCACGGTTGACTTTGTCGTGACATTGCCTGGCTAATTCTCATCGTGTGAGAGAGGATGCACAGAATGGCATTTTCTGGAGTGAGAGGCTGGGGGTCAGCACAAGGGAGTTCGGATGTAGCATGTGGGAGTGCTCAGGGCTGGATGTGTTATTGCTCACAAGGAGACAGATGGTGGTAATGTCTGTTCCATACAGTGCTCTACCCCTCCTGTTGACTGAAGACAGGCCCACACTGTTTCTATTGGGTACCCTCGCCTTGGCTTCAAGTGTTGCTACGCAAAAAAACGCTAAGATAACATCTTAAAACAGTGTTTTTCATTAGTGATGGCTGATCAGACGGTTACAGACTCATTTTCAGCCGGCAACATTTTCCACTTCATATTAACTAGGCTACTTTGCATTTAAAAGTTTCAATTCGCTAGTACGTGATCCCTCTCCCGCTAGAATGAACGTTATGCATATTTTACCGATCTATTGATAGGATGGGCGCCTGTCTGTCACAACGTGAGCCACGACAGGGAAATGCAGCCGAGAGGAAGAGGCGAAGCGAGATGTTTCACTCTTGCCAAAATCTGCCCAAAATAAGCCCTATGGGTTTATTTTGGACCTAAGGTTGTCGCCTGCTGTCCCGCCTTTGGGACAACGACTCCCAGGGCAGAGATATCTTGTCATTATATAGCCTATATATCTCTTTTTGCCGAATCGCATCGGTGAAAGAGACGTTCATTTGGCTCCCTAATTTGCATAGGCTACTGGTATCCCTAGACTTTTTGGCGATTATCTGCAGATTCATTATGAAAACATCATCAGAAATGTAGTGGAGTAAAAGTACATATAAAGAGTAAATTACAGAAACGCCCCAAAACGCCCCAAAACTACTTATTATTAAGTATTTTTACTTAATTTATTTACACCACTGGCATTCTCACATAGGTGTTCCTCTTGCCCAGATGTGTTGCGTCCGTGTGAATAGCGATGGAAATAGTGTCTTCCTTGGATCTGTTGGAGCGGTAGGCAAATTGGAGTGGGTCCAGTGTGCCTTTGTGAGTATTCACTCTTGAGAGTTTTCCTCACGTCAGCACATGGTCCTCCAGAGCAGCGAGAGTCTTCCTACATGGCTCAGTATTGTCTGCCTGTAAGCAAGCATAAAATGTGTTGCGCTCTTCTGGGAGGGAGGCTTCGGTGGGCACCGCACAGCTGGATTTTCCTTTGTAGTCTGTGATGGTCTTTATCCTTGCCACATACGATGCAAATCTAAATTGTCGAACATCAATTCAAGTTTGAGTTTGTTTTGTCTTTTTGCATCCCTAATGGATTTGTGGAGCTCGTACCTGCTTGCCTTGTAGGGTTCATTCTGCCGACATTGAATGCTGAAGTACAGGCTCTCAGCATTGTACGAATAACTAACTAATCTCTGTTAATCTCAAGAGAAGATTAAGGTTAAATGTTTATAAAGGTTTAATGTTCTCTACATTAGAAAATAGTCCTGATCATATAGACCTAGACAATATCCAAAACAACTAACGATACACTGAATTCATACATTTTCAGTAATTTAAATTGTAAAGTCATGTCTTTCTACACAATACCACAAGTCATGTTTCTAATCTGAGAGGTAAACTCAATAAAGTATTAAATAATTTTGCTGTGTATTTCAGATGGAATCAAAGCATTAGAATGTACCAGAGGCCACCAAAATAGAAGGGATCACCTGGCTGGCTACTTTATGCATTTGTGGAAAACACTGTTAAAACCAAGCACAATACAGTGAGTAGTAAGTACTGACTCCTCCACTGAGTTGGAAAGTCCTGCTGAGAGCTAAGGCCATGCCATGGAGTGGTACAGTGTATGGGTCGGCTTGGTACTGCGCTGATGCAGAACTGGGGTAGGAGGATCACTCAACTGTCTGGGAGTATTAGCCTTCCCATGATGCTCTGTGAACTGGATCTGTCAGGAAGTGTTGTGGGCATGAGTGTCTTCGCCGCTCTGCCCTATAGCGTCAGCTGCCTTGCTACTCTGGGATGTAGTTACAGTGATGCCGTGGTAGATGATCTGTGACTCAACTGGGAGAGGGCATTCATTCTGTGAGACCTCCTCTCTGTAACGCCACCATTACATCACTATGGTCAGTCTACTTCATGCTCGGACTTTGCTGTAGTTTTTGTGTTGTTGAGATGTTTTAATTCCTCCGGTGCTGTCATCGTTTTTCTGCTGTCTTACGGATGCAGCCTGTGGCTGAACTGAACAGGTGAGGGGATAACAAACCTATTAGTTGGGTTTGATGGATGCCCTCATTAAGGCTACATCCCATGGCTTTAGTTCCACTCGCCGCGTCCTCCTCCTGTGCAGATTACAGTGGAGATAATACCATCAGCCTGGCCCAGCATTGTTTATGCTCCCCCTCCGTGATTATAGAGCGATACTGCCGAGGAGGCTTATTATGAGGCCTGGGGGTCACGTGTTTAAATGCAGATGGATAGGACCCCATTGGTCACCATCACTTAGATCCCTGCCATTTGAAGACCCCCAGCCATTTTACTGACCATTTTAGTCCACTGGTTATGCTAATAGAACATTTTACAGAACATAACCATTTGCATACTTTTATCTGCATAGTACAGTCACTGATCCCCGAACTGAGGCGCGGTCATAAATTCCTGTAATTTTATATTTTATATCAAAATTATTTGAGGGCAGGAGACAGCTGGTCTCCAGCCAGTCTCCGTGCCCTGCTCCATACGCTGGTCCTCCACCGTGGCATGCCTGCCTGCCCAACCCGGTACTGTCCAGTGGGTGATGCGTGGCGTGGGGCGGCCATATGGGGCTGGAGGTAGTGAACAGGGGGTCTCTCCAGATGGCCCACAGCACCCCCCCCACCCCCTCCAAGTCCCCTCCCCAACACCCAGCTGACAGACAGCAAATGGCACTGTCCATTCCAATGGCTCTGATGGCTTCACTTCACCAGAGGCACTTTCTCTGCCCCAGGACCATTCCTCCAGGTGCCCATGCAGGAAATGTTTTCAGATCCTACACTCATTATGTTCATCAGAATTTCTTCCATTCACATGCAAAGTACAGGGGCATAAGCTCGATGACATTATTACATTTCAATAGGAACAGAAAACAAAAGAGTAAGGGTTCCTTTTTCCCCACTGAGCTCTATTGGAATGCATGATCAGCCAATTGGATAGAGCAAGGAGGAGTGTGTGCGAATTAATTAGTGAGTCTGAATATAGCTTATTAAGTGTAGCGTAGCCAGGTGAGGGTGTAGTGTGGGAGAAAGGGAACATCTCTGGTTATTAGTGCATCACTGAATCAGGAGAAATTGAGGTCTCAACCTTTGGGTTTTTCTGTGGAAATGCTTGTGGTGACGTTGACCGGCCATTATAGTATACATCCTACAGGTTGGCTGCTGGTTCAGCCCTGTGACAGCTTGATGTATTGATATCCAGCTCACTGAGAAACCATCACCACCACTGGCCCAGCAATGATGAAATTTGGGATGAGAGGTTGATAGGCGCAGTTTGACTTCATTTCTCCTCATATAAGCACTAAGGATATCCAGCCGTGTTCCTCCCAGTGAAGCCAGAGCTCTTATTTTGTCACTGAGAAAAACAATATACAGTAGGCTAGCTCTGCACGTGCAAAGCCAGACCTAGAGATGAATCTTATATGACTGGACTTAGCGACGCTCAGCTGTTTCACATTGGGCTGTGTTTTCTATGTGGTCAGCAGTCTTCTCCTCAAACTTTCAATAATTACATTTTTGGGAGAGTGCTTCCTTTTTATATAGAATGTTGTATAGACTGTGACAACCACAGGGACTACACATTATGGGACTGTTTCACTTCTTGACATTCCCACTTCGTTATAGAACACTTTTCTATTAAGGCCACTCCAGTCTACAGAAAGCCTTACAGCTACTTCCTCATTTAGAATAGCTTTGTGCTCTAACAGTCAAGCTACATAAACATTCTGTCCCTGTGTCCGCAGCCTCCACCTCGTTCTGATCGAAGTGCCTCCAGTAAATGATAAAATTGGAACAGGTGGACGTGTTATTTAATGACATTTCTAAGTGGCTTTTCATTGAGGATCAGGCCATGAACAGTAAATGTCCAACACTCCGCTGGCCTTATGTTAAAATGAATATTTCTATGCTCACAGAGAGAGGAAAGTAGAATACATTTTGTTATCTATAATGAAATCGGGCTTCAGTTTTTTATAAAGGAATATATTTTGTTCAGCCCATTGTTCTTCCTCACCTTTTATTAAAACACTCATTAGTAATCTGAAGGCATTTTTCCTTTCTCAATAGTATTGAGAGGTATATTTTCAATATCACCCATGCAAATGAATATTAACCGGTACTGTAGCGGTGTGTATGAACACTGTCTGAGAGGCATATTCAGAACAAGGGAAGATGTACACTGTCTCCTTATCTTCGACAACATCCCACGGTGTGTGTTTGTTCCTGCTGAAATTAACACAGTGCCAAGCAATTAACCAAGTGTGTACTTTGAACAACTGAATTGTTCATCCTGTTTATAGAAAACTAGCATCTACAAACCCTTTACTCTCAGCTCCCTAGTCCTCTTGAGTAGAGAAACTTCACGCATGGCCGAGCCTGAAAACATTTCCTCCTCTGTGGTCTGGACAATTATCCAAGGAATGGACAATTCGGACATTGTTTTGTCGTCATGTGACCAGGGGCTTGTCACCACTGTTCAATCGAACGCAGGCCAACTAGGGCATCATGCCCCTGCACCCATCCTCTAGGGCATCATGCCCCTGCACCCATCCTCTAGGGCATCATGCCCGTGCACCCATCCTCTAGGGCATCATGCCCCTGCACCCATCCTCTAGGGCATCATGCCCCTGCACCCATCCTCTAGGGGCATCATGCCCCTGCACCCATCCTCTAGGGCATCATGCCCCTGCACCCATCCTCTAGGGGCATCATGCCCCTGCACCCATCCTCTAGGGCATCATGCCCCTGCACCCATCCTCTAGGGCATCATGCCCCTGCACCCATCCTCTAGGGCATCATGCCCCTGCACCCATCCTCTAGGGCATCATGCCCCTGCACCCATCCTCTAGGGCATCATGCCCCTGCACCCATCCTCTAGGGCATCATGCCTCCGGAAGGTGGATTGTCTTTCTTATACAGATACAAGGTCCTCTGTAGTTGTCCAGTTTAATGTAACTAATGAAACTGGGCATTTGCCTTTGTGCTGCCAAGAGGCATGGGGTTTGTGTCTTCCCCAACCCCCCCCCCCCCCCCCAAAAAACTGTTATTTTTTTCCTTCTGGCTGCACTATGATTGGTAGTAGCAAGGATGAGCTCTATAGTTTGCAGTTTGTTTATGTAATCTTGTGCTGATAACATTTAACTTGCTATAATTTCGTATTGCATGCATGACTCTCTGGGGTGCTGACTCTGTATGTATTTGAAGTCAAATCATATGAAAAAGATGATTGATGAATATTGTTCTTCCACATTCAAAACAGATTGAGGGAATTTATTTTCGCTTTCTTTTTGCATTAGACCTGGTCATTGCCAGTCTCCTGTAGGGAAGGAGATTTGCAGAATTCTCCTGGAGCATGAGTTAGAATCTAAAGTATACTGCTTGAAAAATGAACAAAGTCCGTTCACTGGGCTATTTTCAATACATACTGTATAAGAACAGCAGAACACTGCGGGTTGCATTTGAGGCGAAATAAACTGTGTGTGTGTGTGATGCCAGGAGGAGGGTAAATCCTTTCCAACAATGGCTAAGTGTAAACAGCTTTTTGGACTAATGTCTAGCTCTTGGGTGGTTTCCTCTTATATCTGGGTTGTCCGTCATGCCTCTGTGGCTGTCCTCAGGCAACTGGGCAATGGGGTTGCTTCATGCCTGGGAATACATGAAAGGTATGAGGCAGCAGAGGCTGTATGTGGAGGATTTTTTTTTTTTACACCAATGCCTCCACAAAGTGCATCCCTCTAGCTGTGGCCTATAGTATTTACGCATGGATGCGTGAACAAACATCCAACATCAGGAGCCTTGGAAAGCCTGTCGAAAATGTTTCAAATAAAAGTAGCAAATGTATAGTAATTTACTCCTTTACTCATAATCACTTGGTCTAAAGTTGCTCGTCAGCTGCTAATATTTTTGGACTCAAGGTCAGGGTTATTGAGGAAGGGCGTGTTGCCTCCGCAGATGATCATAATGGGGAGGGACAGCGCTTTAAAGAGAGCCGTGGTGCGGTAACTCCTCAAGGGGCTTTGGGCCTGAACCAGACTCTTAATAGCATTGTAATAGTACTCCTCTCTTTGGAAATGGACATGCGAGGCAGGCGGGTTGGGAGGGGGGAGGGAGTCCCAGAACAACAGTGCCTCTGGTGACTAAATGGGGAGGTATTGTGTTTTTCTGCCCAGAGGCTGTCTCCTCTTAACTGAATGTCTCACACACGCTGAATGAGTCAGACCGGTTGGACTCTTTTCCTAGTCTCACATTGTCATTGCACAATAGACGGCACTGCAAACTCCCCGAGCCACTCCCGTGCACGGCGGCACAGCGCTACACACGCCCTCAGCCAGTCACAGATGAGGGAGGGCTGACATTCTAGCGTCCTCTCCTCCTGCTGGCGATTCTTGTTAAGTGTAAAGCAAACTATTTCCATCCCTTTTAATGACAGTCATAAAGTTCCCTCCAACTCCCAAACCTAATTTAACCAGGAATGCCTGGTGGCTCAGATCGTTTTGAAAGCAAAGTGTTTAGTTTTCTCTTCCCTAAGTGACGTTTGACCAACATTTTTAATTTTTTATTTCACCTTTATTTAGTTACAACTGAAGGTGAGCCAATCCCTCTCCTCCCCACTCCAACCTGTATTGTCTCTATATTATATATTACTGAATCCACCCAAGAGGTCATTAATGGTTTATATTACAGGACAATGTTAATGGCTGCTGTATCACATCCGACCGTGATTGGGAGTCCCACAGGGCAGCGTACAAGTGGCCGGGTTTGGCCGGGGTAGGCCGTCATTATAAATAAGAATTTGTTTCTTAACCGACTTGTCTAATTAAATAATAAAAAATAAAATAAAAAATAAAAAAAAATAATCTTCCTTTGCATTCATAACCTGTCTTCTCAAATATGAACATATTCCAATTTTTTTTTAAATTGTCTGGAATTATGAATGACCCAATTGGCTCAACCATTGCCATGGAGCTTTATGTGTGTCTCTGAATGGGACAAAACAGCTTGCCTGTGGTCTGTTCCATCAGTGTCCACTTGTTTTATACCCCTTGTGTTATCGGAGGTTGCTGATCATTGTTTAACTGATGCTGCCTTAATCGACTTCCTGTCCTCTGAGCACAAATTAGTGCCCTGTAACCGCTCTTGTCAATCAATGAATAAATAACTCCATGCTACGGGGTACTAGCAGGCTGCTCGGCCCGGCCGTTATCGACCTATCAGCAGCTCTGGTGGTGGCACTGCCAGGTGTTTGTGTGGTGGAGATAGTGTAAACCTAGCCTGGTGGATCCTGGAGTATAAGCCAGCCTGAAAAAGTCTTCAGCTTCCACTCCCATGACATTACTAAACTCAAAGTAGAGTTGAGCCACTCAAAATATGCTCATGACTCAGGACATGTTCTGACTTGTACTCCACAAAAGGGCCGTCTAAACAGGATGAGTGAATATAGTGTAGATGATATGACTGGTCTGTTGGGCTGCAGTTAAAGGGATGAAACGGGAAATTAAGTTATGGGTGATATCAGATGAATTTAGATGAGTTTCCTCGCCACGTGGACTGAGTCTGGGAGATAACTGCTGTGCAAAGAGAGACCGACGTGCAGCCCTTTCCATGAGGCTATCAGACACTTTCAATTAATCAACAGAGCATGGGGACTCAATTGATACTGTGGAGGGAGCATATTCATTCCCTTTTGCAGGAAGATCATAGGTTCACACATGGTGGCTGGAAAAATATCTAGAGCAAAGTATAGCATAGGCATATTCAAAAGATAAATATCCTTCTATTTTGGATCGATAGATACTTCACTGCAGTGATTGAGTGCTCGTCTCTAAAGAGGAGCCAGCCAGTAGTACCCTCTCTCTCTCTCTCTCTCTTTCTGTGTTTGCACTGCGAATGGTTACCGGGATGCTTGGCTGGGCTCTTGGCAGCATAAAAGGCAGGCCTCACTAACAAGTTTATACTGTTACAGGGGGTTCTTTCTGGTGTTGTCAGTCACATCTTCAACCTGAATAAAAGCCACACGGAGAGCAGATCAACAACAAAACTGCTGTGCCGGAGGAAAGTGCGTTCACAAGCTGCAGTCAGGGGAGCATTATGTCACTTCAGCCGTGTTATTAACCTGCAATGTGAGCGTTTGCCGTACTTATTTTCTGCTGCGCTCGGATTGAATTCTTCTCAGCCCACTGTCCTTTTTTCTCTCTGTTCCCTCAATCCCACTATCCCCACCTGACCTTTATCTAGACAGGTGAACTCTAGGCTGTGCTTACGTTGACGGAAGGCGTCCTTAAGCCTTGCCTGCTCATGTTTAGAATGGGTGTGTGATTTTAGAACGGAGGTTTGTTGTGAAGGGGCTTTGGCAGTGTGGTCCAGGGTGTGAGTGCCTAGGACCCCTGCCGAGCTCTGGACATTTTAAAGGCTTATCACCTCCTACAGACGAGGCTGTAAAACTGCTGCCTGCCTGGGAAAACATCTGGTCTGGCCTTGGAGAGGACAAAGCAAACCCTTTCTTTCACAGCACTGTTTAATCGCTGCATTTATTGTGGACCTCCATCTTTTTGTTAAATGGGAGTGGGGCCAAGTGGGTTTGACTTGATCGCGCTGTGTCGAGTTTCAACTTTACAATGACTTTTGTAATTTGTTTGGAGAGCTAAAAACTGAGGATTTTTTTTACAAAGATATTTAAATTTTTGATTTAAAAAAGTGGAAGCCATCTGTCCTAAAGCCTCACACTGTTACACCATAAGATGCTATAATCAGGAGTTAGGATTCTGACCTAGACATTTTGACCTCTCCCACAAAGTTTACCAAAGACTAATATCTGCTAAGATATGCTACTTTATGTTCCAAAATAAACAAACACCTTATTGTAAATTCTTGTGTCTCAGACAGTGTAGGCATATTACATGTTTGCTGTTCTGTGTGCTTTCATTCCAAGAATGTTAAAAACAATGTGTGTTCAACTGCTACCTCAAATGTCAATAAAAGGGTTGAATGGTAACTCTTGTCTTGAAGCCTCAAGGTTGCTTGAGGATATCCCAACACTAATTGGAATTAGTTAACTTTGTTTTAAATGGATATTGGCGCTTCTCAATGAGATTGAGTGGCTCTTAATGCTATAAAACATGTAAAACATTAGTCGTAATATTTCTATATTACTTCATTCCATAATTTAACTTTTTTGATTTGTGTGTATTGTTGTGTATTGTTAGATACTACTGCACTGTTGGAGCTAGGAATACAAGCATTTCGCTACACCCGCAATAACATCTGATAAATATGTGTATGCGAACAGTAAAATCTGATTTGATTTGAAGCACGGCAACCAAAATACCAAAAACAACTATATTTTAGTCCTCTCTAAATTAGTAAAAATATGTAAAAATACAACACAATACAGTATTCAAACATGATGCATGCAGTGGCACAGTAATTATCTACTCGACAATAGCTTGAGGGATCAACAGAGTTGGTCAGAGGTTAAAAGGCTCTTCACTCCAGTTGGAATGGCCTCAAATCAGCCACCCTAATTTTACCCTCTTGGCTATTTATTGTACCATTTAATCCTAATACCCAACCCAGGAAACCGTTGACATTTTCAAACTGTGGTTGTTGTGAAGCTAGGTGTTCATGCTTATATCCCAACCCAGTATTATTGTCAAACAGGCTGCCTGACAGGGCAGGGATTACACAGTGGAGGGCTGTTATGAGGCACAATTGGACCACACTAGATTGTTTGCTATTTCCCCCGTCCATCTGAGCTATTTCAAACACAGTGTTGGTTACAATGGTCTGGTGAAGAAGACACTCCTAGAAGTCTTCTCGGATCCCAAAATTGAGATCCAAACCGAATTGGATCCTATCATTTCCTACCCGACCCCGACAGGATCTGGTCATTTAAATATCTCTCTATAAATATATACAGTTGAAGTCGGAAGTTTACATACACCTTAGCCAAATACATTTAAACTCAGTTTTTCACAATTCCTGACATTTAATCCTATTAAAAATTCCCTGTCTTAGGTCAGTTAGGATCGCCACTTTATTTGAAGAATGTGAAATGTCAGAATAATAGTAGATAGAATGATTTATTTCAGCTTTTATTTCTTTCATCACATTCCCAGTGGGTCAGAAGTTTACATACACTCAAATAGTATTTGGTAGCATTGCCTTTAAATTGTTTAATTTGGGTCAAATGTTTTGGGTAGCCTTCCACAATTTTGTCCCATTCCTCCTGACAGAACTGGTGTAACTGTCGATATAAGACTCGTTTTACTGTGGATATAGATACTTTTGTACCTGTTTCCTCCAGCATCTTCACAAGGTCCTTTGTTGTTGTTCGGGGATTGATTTGCACTTTTCGCACCAATGTACGTTCATCTCTAGGAGACAGAATGCATCTCCTTCCTGAGTGGTATGACGGCTGCGTGGTCCCATGGTGTTTATAGTTGCGTACTATTGCTTGTACAGATGAACGTGGTACCTTCAGGCATTTGGAAATTGCTCCCAAAGATAAACCAGACTTGTGGAGGTCTACAATTTTCTTTTCTGAGGTCTTGGCTGATATATTTTGATTTTCCCATGATGTCGAGCAAAGAGGCACTGAGTTTGAAGGTAGGCCTTGAAATACATCCACATGTACACCTCCAATTGATTCAAATGATGTCAATTAGTCTATCAGAAGCTACTAAAGCCATGACATCTTTTTCTGGAATTTTCCAAGCTGTTTAAAGGCACAGTCAACTTAGTGTATGTAAACTTCTGACCCACTGGAATTGTGATATTAGTGAATTATAAGTTAAATAATCTGTAAACAATTGTTGGAAGAATTACTTGTGTCATGCACAAAGTAGATGTCCTAACCGACTTGCCAAAACTATAGTTTGTTAACATGAAATCTGTGGAGTGGTTGTAAAATGATTTTTAATGACTTCAACCTAAGTGTATGTTATTTTATGTAGAACTGTATATGTCTATATATATCTCAGATTCCGATCCGAGGTGGACTAGATCCGACCCAAAACACGTCAGTTGAGAGAGAATCTGATCCAAATTGGATCGGGTCTGTATCCCCCCCAAAAGAAAATTATGTATTTGACTTGCCTGGCAGTGAACTTTAATGTGCATTTTCGGTTGTGTCTAAAATAATGTATTTGTGGACTATTTTCATTGAGGTTTTCAGAAATGTTTTCCTTATTTCTGATGTCTTATTTCTGATGATTTTGTTACGTGATGATCATCACATGACAGACTGAGAGGAGAAAATAGTTCACTTTTGTCTTTAACCTAATATTCTGTAGGCCTATTATTTTACTGGGCAACATTGCAATCTAGCCTATTTAAAGGTTTTGCTCAACATTGATTTAGACAAAAATTAGGCCTGTTTGACCATCTGTATTCCAGTGTCATTTTCAACAATTGTGATTTGTAGGTCTAGGTTAGTGCTCCCACTATGACAATGCTATAGTTGGATGTAGAATTTCTTGTGGTTTTTAGAGATCTGTTCATTTTGTTTCTGTTGACCACATTTTTGAGATTAGAGGATTTTTATCTGGTGATTTTATGAGTGCTAGACATATTTTGGTAGGCTATATCTACAGTCGTGGCCAACCGTTTTGAGAATGACACAAGTATTGGTCTCCACAAAGTTTGCTGCCTCAGTGTTGATGATATGCAATTTGCATATACTCCAGAATGTCGTGAAGAGTGATCAGATGAATTGCAATTAATTGCAAAGTCCCTCTTTGCCATGAAAATGAACTTAATCCCCCAAAAACATTTCCACTGCATTTCAGCCCTGCCACAAAAGGACCAGCTGCCATCATGTCAGTGATTGTCTCGTTAACACAGGTGAGAGTGTTGACGAGGACAAGGCTGGAGATCACTCAGTCATGCTGATTGAATCAGAATAACAGACTGGAAGCTTTAAAAGGAGGGTGGTGCTTGAAATCATTGTTCTTCCTCTGTCAACCATGGTTACCTGCAAGGAAACACGTGCCGTCATCATTGCTTTGCACAAAAAGGGCTTCACAGGCAAAGATATTGCTGCTAGTAAGATTGCACCTAAATCAACCATTTATCGGATCATCAAGAACTTCAAGGAGAGAGGTTCAATTGTTGTGAAGAAGGCGTCAGGGCACCCAAGAAAGTCCAGCAAGCGCCAGGAACTGTCTCCTAATGTTGATTCAGCTGCGGGATATACCCAAATACACATAAATATAAGTAAGGAATGGATTGAGAATATATACATATATGTCAGGGCGGCATTGGACTAAGATACAGTGGCATAGTAAGCTTTATCGGACCTTCTCTGCTATGCAATCTGGTTTCCGAGCTGGTCATGGGTGCACCTCAGCTACGCTCAAGGTACTTAACGATATCATAACCGCCATCGATAGAAGACAGTACTGTGCAGCCGTCTTCATCGACCTGGCCAAGGCTTTCGACTCTGTCAATCACCGCATTCTTATTGGCAGACTCAACAGCCTTGGTTTATCAAGTGACTGCCTCGCCTGGTTCTCCAACTACTTCTCAGATAGAGTTCAGTGCGTAAAATCGGAGGGCCTGCTGTCCGGTCCCCTGGCAGTCTCTATGGGGGTGCCACAGGGTTCAATTCTTGGGCCAACCCTATTCTCTATATACATCAACGATGTCGCTCTCGCTGCTGGTGACTCTCTGATCCATCTCTACGCAGACGACACCATTCTGTATACATCTGGCCCCTCTTTGGACACTGTGTTAACTAACCTTCAAACAAGCTTCAATGCCATACAACACTCCTTCCATGGCCTCCAACTGCTCTTAAATGCTAGTAAGACTAAATGCATGCTCTTCAATAGAACGTTGCCCGCACCCGCCCACCGGACTATCATCACTACCCTCGACGGGTCTGACTTTGTGGACAACTACAAATACCTAGGCGTCTGGTTAGACTGTAAACTCAACTTCCAGACTCATATTAACCATCTCAAATCCAAACTTAAATCTAGAATTGGCTTCCTATTTCGCAACAAAGCCTCCTTCACTCATGCTGCCAAACATGCCCTTGTAAAACTTACCATCCTACCGATCCTTGACTTCGGCGATGTCAATTACAAAATAGCCTCCAACACTCTACTCAGCAAATTGGATGTAGTCTATCACAGTGCCATCCGTTTTGTTACCAAAGCCCCATATACTACCCACCACTGCGACCTGTATTCTCTCGTCGGCTGGCCCTCACTACATATTAGTCGCCAAACCCACTGGCTCCAGGTCATCTATAAGTCTTTATTAGGTAAATTCCCGTCTTATCTCAGCTCGCTGGTCACCATAGCAACACCTACCGGTAGCATGCGCTCCAGCAGGTATATCTCACTGGCCACCCCCAAAGCCTTGAAGCTAGAGGTTCCTATCTCCCTCACTAACTTTAAGCATCAGCTGTCAAAGCTGCTTATCGATCACTGCACCTGTATATACAGTGGGGAGAACAAGTATTTGATACACTGCCGATTTTGCAGGTTTTCCTACTTACAAAGCATGTAGAGGTCTGTAATTTTTATCATAGGTACACTTCAACTGTGAGAGACGGAATCTAAAACAAAAATCCAGAAAATCACATTGTATGATTTTTTTATAATTAATTTGCATTTTATTGCATGACATAAGTATTTCATCACCTACCAACCAGTAAGAATTCCGGCTCTCACAGACCTGTTAGTTTTTCTTTAAGAAGACCTCCTGTTCTCCACTCATTACCTGTATTAACTGCACCTGTTTGAACTCGTTACCTGTATAAAAGACACCTGTCCACACACTCAATCAAACAGACTCCAACCTCTCCACAATGGCTTAGACCAGAGAGCTGTGTAAGGACATCAGGGATAAAATTGTAGACCTGCACAAGGCTGGGATGGGCTACAGGAAAATAGGCAAGCAGCTTGGTGAGAAGGCAACAACTGTTGGCGCAATTATTAGAAAATGGAAGAAGTTCAAGATGACGGTCAATCTCCCTCGGTCTGGGGCACCATGCAAGATCTCACCTCGTGGGGCATCAATGATCATGAGGAAGGTGAGGGATCAGCCCAGAACTACACGGCAGGACCTGGTCAATGACCTGAAGAGAGCTGGGACCACATTCTCAAAGAAAACCATTAGTAACACACTACGCCGTCATGGATTAAAATCCTGCAGAACACGCAAGGTCCCCCTGCTCAAGCCAGCGCATGTCCAGGCCCGTCTGAAGTTTACCAATGACCATCTGGATGATCCAGAGGAGGAATGGGAGAAGGTCATGTGGTCTGACGAGACAAAAATATAGCTTTTTGGTCTAAACTCCACTCACTGTGTTTGGAGGAAGAAGAAGGATGAGTACAACCCCAAGAACACCATCCCAACCGTGAAGCATGGAGGTGGAAACATCATTCTTTGGGGATGCTTTTCTGCAAAGGGGACAGGACGACTGCACCGTATTGAGGGGAGGATGGATGGGGCCATGTATCGCGAGATCTTGGCCAACAACCTCCTTCCCTCATTAAGAGCATTGAAGATGGGTCGTGGCTGGGTCTTCCAGCATGACAACGACCCGAAACACACAGCCAGGGCAACTAAGGAGTGGCTCCGTAAGAAGCATCTCAAGGTCCTGGAGTGGCCTAGCCAGTCTCCAGACCTGAACCCAATAGAAAATCTTTGGAGGGAGCTGAAAGTCCGTATTGCCCAGCGACAGCCCCGAAACCTGAAGGATCTGTATGGAGGAGTGGGCCAAAATCCCTGCTGCAGTGTGTGCAAACCTGGTCAAGAACTACAGGAAACGTATGATCTCTGTAATTGCAAAAAAAAGGTTTCTGTACCAAATATTAAGTTCTGCTTTTCTGATGTATCAAATACTTACAGTGGGGAGAACAAGTATTTGATACACTGCCGATTTTGCAGGTTTTCCTACTTACAAAGCATATAGAGGTCTGTAATTTTTATCATAGGTACTCTTCAACTGTGAGTGACGGAATCTAAAACAAAAATCCAGAAAATCACATTGTATGATTTTTAAATAATTAATTTGCATTTTATTGCATGACATAAGTATTTAGCAGTCTGATGGCCTTGAGACAGAAGCTGTTTTTCAGTCTCGGTCCCAGCTTTGATGCACCTGTACTGACTTCGCCTTCTGGATGATAGCGGGGTGAACAGGCAGTGGCCCGGGTGGTTGATGTCTTTGATGATCTTTTTGGCATTCCTGTGGCAGTCGGTGTTGTAGGTGTCCAGGAGGGCGGGAAGTTTGCTCCCAGTAATGCGTTGGGCAGACCGCTCCACCTTCTGGAGAGCTTTGCGGTTATGGGCGGTGTAGTTGCCGTACCAGGCGGTGATGCAGCCCGACTCGTAGATTCGTGAAGAGCTCTCCTCTCCTGAAAGCTTTGAAATATTGTGTAAAGGTGCATCGTGGCCAAACCCAGTCCAAATCATGCTCCGTCATTTTGCTCTATTTTATCCCCAGAAAGCTTTTTCTCTAATGTAAACACCTCTCTGAAATGAAGTTAAATGTCTTATACACAATGTGAGCAACCTTACATGCCCCCTCAACCTTTCCAAGTGAGTGTTTTGGTTTTGTTTGCACTGAGGCGTCAGCCAGCATTTGCAAAGAGCAAGACAGGGCTGGAGACGTGCTGGGGTTATGCGATCAGACAAATACTTATGGAAAGGTTCTTTTCTCCATATCATGGATCTTTATTACTATTCAAATCTTGACATTTGCCGCTTCCCGAAAAGGTCTGCCTTATTGTCTCCCCGTGAAAAAAATATAGAAATTGTGCAGCCCTAGCTGTTAGATAAGCTTGTTGAAAGACCCTACAGAGCATTTGAACCAGGAGGAGAGCCGGATCCACACAATGTGTGTCCAAGAATGCGAGAACAGTGAAGCCCACACTTTCTCTATAATTATACGCTCCTGCCGGTTCACTTTCCTTTGTTCTTCATAACAGGCTGCATAATAGGGGTGGAGGTGTTGGGAGGGACAGGTTAACCGAAGGAAGAGACATCTTAGAGAAACATGCATAAAGCAACTTTGCAGGATCTGAAGGGATAAACAAGGACTAGGGAGACGGGTGCTTTGTTTTAAAATATGTGAGGTGACTGATTGGGCTGTTATCATCTCTTCATCAAGTTGCCATCTCGTAGCCATCATTCCCAGAAGATGTGGCTGCGGTTGAAGTTCCCTGGTATTAATGAGTGGGCTTTCTCCAATAGAAGCTTGTATTGTATCACAAGGTTGTACTTTATGAGAGAGGATAACAGCAACCCTACACTCACTGTCATCCTATCTGGCTTAATTTAGTTTGAAAATGTCTCCCACAAGAAACACATCATGTTTAATTGGAAGACTTAACACACACAAATAGGCTATTAACAATGGTCCAACATACCATTCCATGTAAAGCACTCATGAACCCAGGCATTTCCAGAGGTCCTGTTGGTCTCCAGTTACAGCTGCTTATTGTACTGCTACAGTATTCTTCTTGGAGCAAGTTGGCTTAGGGGTACTGAGGAAGTGAGCTGTTCCCCTTCAATGTCCGCTGTGAATATGTTCACATTTCTAACCCCTGAGAGAATCAGTTTTTTTTCCAGTTTTTTTTCTCTCACTATTGTCTCTTGTCTCTTGCCTCTTGCTTCTGCCTATTCTTTCCAAGTCGTGTAATTTGTGACTTTCTCTGCCATCACACCACTCTGGGGAGTGACATGGCACTTCCCTTGGAGCCTATCAACCGATGGAGAGGTTGGTTTCATGTCAGTGTGTATTGCCTCCCTGCAGAGTGGGCACTGTGGGGTTCTGAGTTGACTGCAGCTGTGAGCCCTCAGTGGCCCTGTCTCTGTCAGGTAAAAGTGGGTTTGGCCAAGAAGGCCAAGGCCATATCCCACTCCTCCTGAACAGGCCCTGGCCAGCACTCTGCCTCATTAACCGGGAGAAGCCGTACGCCACGTTTAAGTGGAAGCAGATTTGTATTAAATGCGTGGCATTGCGAACAGGGAAGAAGTAGATTTTGGACTTCACAATCATCCTGCCAAACTATGTGCGTGAGAACAGAGGGTGAATCGGAGTGGGAGAGCTGAGGAGCTGAAAGCGGTCAAAAATGAGAAAAAATAGGTGCTTATTAGTTAGAAAGCAAACAGGCGCCATGTTAACATTGAATTAAATCTCCCGATTCAGCTGAAACGGAGGGGGAAGCATTGTGGCTGGTCTTGCAGCTAATGCATCATTACAGGGCTACAGAGGACGAAAAGGCCAAAAAAGAAACAGGGCTTTTTTTGGGGGACAAAATCTTAATAGGGTTTCATTCATTGGTTTTAATTGGGCTTTTCTTTGGCAGTGGCGTAGAATTCCTTCTTCATCTTATCCCCCGCTCAATGAATTACTGCCAATGTCATGCTCTTGTTTAACAAAAGCGAGGTGAGGTGTACGCTGCTTCCCCTGCCTGTATCTGGGCTGTCCTTTTGCTGATGATAGATCTGCACTCGCAGTGCACTGAGGCTCAATGACCAACTAGACCATGTAGAGTAAACATATTGTGGATGGAAGAAAAATGTCACCTTGTGTAGTTTCTAAGCAATTTCACCTTTTCTCATGTAAAACGGGGGCATAAATCAGGATTTGATAAAAAAAATATATATATACTGTCCTTTTGGTGTTTTCAAAGTCAGGCACTGAGCTTTGGAGAGTGTTTTAAATGAAGATTGATTTGTGTCCAGTTTTCAACTTTTTGTTAGGTTGACTAAACCTTTTCATTGTTTTCATGGCACAGTACTGTGTGTTTTGTTCAAAACAGCAGTGAACTTCCGTGTTTGAGGTTGAACTTGTTTTTGGAATGTTGCAATTGTCCAGTTGACAGCATTTTGGCCCCACTTTGTGATACCATCACATTAGTATAATTTTCAGTGTCCATATTTAGTATACTCAACGTGATTGTAAGGGCTTTGATCGTAGTTGGATCAGACAAAACATTCTACCATGACTAACCCTCAGTTGAATCTCAGTGTGATAATTATTCATTAGAACACTTCAGAGCTGATTTGTATTCCTCTATCTAAATTAGATCATTATTCATATTTTCAATTTAGTTCAACAGATGATGGTTTTATGATTGATTGATTTTCTGTTTGCGTTTTGGACACTTTATTGAACAATTATTTTGTAATGTTTTTAGTAGGCTTTACGAGCCTCTAGGCTTTGCCAGAATGTATTGGTTTCAGCACAATGACTTGGGTTTGTTTCTATCTCATCTACATTTATCGTGCTGTATGCAATGGCTGAATAATCCCTGACCACAACAATACACCGGCTATTAGTGTGTGTTTTCCCGCTGTGTCTCTCTCTCTGGTCTAGACAGTTGCGAAAGTATCACGTTGTATACGTGGGCATACCTTTTGAGATATATTATTTCAAGTGCACTTGCTTGTGGAAAATATGCTATGCCACCTATTTCCTTCCCGGAGCTATAAAGCAGATCAATAGTCATTTATCTCTAAAAGCTATGAGTGGGGGAGCTGTATTTCTCAGCCCTGTTATAACCGGGAATCATTTACCCAGGTAGTCTACAGCACAAATGAAATGTAAGACATGAGCTATTATCAAAGTCTGCAGGATAGTTATTGGCTTACTAGCTGACATATTTACTCTCTTAACATTATGAGATGGTGGAATGTTTCACTGAATGTTTCCTAGTTTGGCTGAACCCTGCATTTACTTAGTGCCTTTAGTAGGTCCAAATGTATTCCCAATAATGAGGCTTGTATTACGTTGTCCAATAACTGCAAGCGGTTTGTTCCAATATCCCTCACACAAACGGCGCTGAGCGGCTACGGTTTATGTATGCGTTGTGATCGAGCTGTTAACCCACTTTTATCAGGGATGTGAACAATGTTCGCCCTTGAGGTTTATCAGCCACAAGAATTATTTTATTATGTAAATGAAGCGCAAACTATTATTTCATTAGCAGACTTCCAAATTTGAGTCCTCAGATTAGTATGCAAATCATCACGCCGGGGTCCTTGCAGGCAGAGGGGATTTGCAACTCATTTCTTAGCAGCTAGTTGTTATCTCACTGTTAATGCAATTATAACACCACTGACCTGTTATGTATGCTTGCATAAGCAATGCCGAGTGGCAAGGTGACTATCATTAAGAGTCTTCGTTTTTACCCTCAAACCTTGACTAACGTCTGTCTACCTCCAATTTGTTTACCACTGCCAACGCTCCAAACTCTGTTTTGTCAACACATGGAGGGCTTTATATTGTGCTCTTGAAGTTTTTAGTGAAGTGTCACTGAATGAGACAGAAGACAAGAACACGACTCTAGACAACAATGATAAATGCTTGAAAGTCTACCAGAACACCCAGGACAGAGATGCACAGGTGCCAGAGACTGTCAGACTGTGTGCGTGCGTGCAGATTGTGGTGTGGCACACTGGTTTTTCTGGCAGGACAAAGAGGAGAGGAGAAGGAGGTGTTTGCTAAGACGTGGGCTGGAGGATGGCTCTGCTGCCTGTGTGTGTGGGCAGACACTTTCACACACATTAGTCCCTCAGTGCCACGCATCCAACAGGCCGTCTCATCTCCCCTTCGTGGATTAGTCAAACTCACTATAACATATAGTACTCTAAAGTAGATTTATGAGGGGGAAATGTTAACACATCCAGAAGAGTGCCACATGATTGTCAGTAATGGAGAAATGAACATGGCTTTATATACAGACGTTGAGGGGAGGTGTTTCTCTGGAATGTTGTAGCAAAACTGCACATTCCATGTTCATGACTGAACCATTTTGTTCATGGGCACTCATGCGTACATTGCGGTGTTTGCTGAGTTTAAATGTCCTACATCCATTTTCGGTTTGTACTGTATTCGGGAAAACATTAGGCTACAGTGACAGGTGAAGTGATTAACAACTACATCCAGGGAAAGATTTAGGTATGGCGATGCGAATGGCACTTCTGTTAAGAGACGTAAGCATCACATTAATGTAACTCCTTGTGTTAAGCCTTCTCCAGCTGCTTGGAGTAATCTAGACCACACCAAGGCCTCTGTCACATTCACTAGTTCGGCAGGAAGAAGTAGTTAAGGAAGCCCTGGTGCTACAAGGGTCTTATTTTGTCAGTTGCAGCTCTTCAGATTTGCATATTGATAGAATTGGTAGAAATGGAAAGATATTTTTACAAGTGATAAATGGTTTTTGGTGCTGCGAGCTGTTTGTATTTGCATGTATTTGATCTACGGTGGCTGTGCAGTCACAACAAAAAGCAGGGGCTGTGTTGAGTCATCACCTTCAAAATCGGAGATTAAACAGCACTACTGTAAATTGACAGGAAGTTATTAAAGGGATATTTTGGGATTTTGGCAATCAAGCCCTTTATCTATATACTTCCCCGGAGTCAGATGAACTCGTGGATACCATTTTTATGTCTCTGCATGCAGTTTGAAGGAAGTTGCTAACTAGCGTTAGCGCAAGTGATAACTAGCATGCTAGTTATTACCATAGATTTCCAGTCATTGCGCTTACACTAGTTAGCATTGGCTCGCAAAACTACCATACTGGACACAGGGACATACAAATGGTATCATTTTGGATTCATTGCCAAAATCCTGAAGTATCCCTTTAATTCTGAATCACTGTATGTAATTGATTGTGCTTTCTGTCAATGGTAAATTCCTGTATTACTCAGGATATGTTGTCCAGGGACTGTAGCTTTGATTTGTTCTCAATTCTAAGATGTAGCCTAGTCTATTTCTCGGGCTTATTCCACCCCACTTTAATTAGCCATTGGAAATATGAGTCAATATAAACTGCAATACAGAGTGCCCACTTGTTGTTTCCTCTGTAATGACTGGTGTTTGTGTTCAATGTAGATGCTGTTGAGGTTATGTTATCTTAGAAAGCACAGTGTATCATCATGTGGGAATTTGAATATTATTTATTTTAGCTACAACCCTCTGGTAGCCAGTGTTAATTAGCATCTACTTTTGTCCTGGAATTAAAATGCAAATTATGATATTTCTGTGTGCCATCACTCAGAGGTTTGAAAGATCAGCGGTTGTACCCAGATTCGGTGACCTTTTTCCATTTGTGAAGAACTCTCTCTTGGTAATGAGCAGAGAGGTACAGGCCATTTATATGGGCCTTTCCGGTCATTGGGATTTTAACCTACAATTAACCGTGTTCAAATTTGACCATTAAATATAGACCTGGCAGTTCAAATACATAGCTTGCTAGAAAACTCAGAGGAAAAATACTGCCGAACACAATCCTCTTTCTCTTAAAACTGAGAAGCTCTTTCTCAACAACCAATGATTCATCCAGAGGACTTGGAACGAGTATCTCCTCCCATAAGCCACCAGTGACCTCAGGTGGAATTGGCTACATGTATTAGGCACCCATGTCAAAGTCATTAGAGGCCTGTCTCTCCACTCCGCTCCGGTCAGACCCTGTGACATGTCTACTTCCAGGCAGGGCCGGCAGGGGGGCCTTTGTTTTTGCACACCATCTCACAAATGACTGGCTCCGAGTTATGCCTGAAACCCAAAAAGGAGAGCGCTGTGTGACAGAGCTGTCTGGCGGCCTGGCCTCCTCTTGCCTACTCACTTGTCAGATTTTAGCACATGCTGCACTACCCAACAGAGGAGGCTCTATCTGGATAGGAAGGAGGGGGATAGAAGGCCTCTACTGCCTGGCTGGTGATCAGAGGTACCACTGGGCTCACCTGTTGCAATTGGTGGTAATTAATTAATAAAGGGCACGATGTTATTCACCGGCAATATGGAGTTAGCTGAGAAAATGACCTCATGTTTTTCTCTTTGTCCTTCCAGGTGGCTGTACGTTTGACGATGGTCCAGCCCAGTGTGACTACCAGCAGGATCCCTACGACGACTTTGACTGGACCCATGTCAGCGCACAGGAGGTGCCATACTTATCATCTGAACTGCCTCAAGGTGAGAGTCCCTGCCACCATGTCCACAAACCTAATGGACGCTGTCCCCTCCCTGCACTGTGTTATGCAAACATGACCAAGGCCACCGCACCAGGTTCCCAACACCTGCTATTTAGAAAGACCAACATAACTTTTTTTAGACTTTTGTTTTTCTTCTCCCCTCCAGTGTACTTAATGACAAGAGCTGAAACAAAAGCAACACAGTTAACTTTACATTAGCAGATAAATGTGCAGGGCAATCTATTTAGTGCTTCCATCGCAAAAAGAAGCGAAGAACAGTATTGGGCTAATGTGTAAACTCACCAGAGTAAGTGGAGGAGCTAATGAGGGAACCACAGACAGCTGCTTGTTTCGGAGACAAGGAAGGAATGTTAAACAATGGATAGGTAGTAGGAAATGAATCTCAGGGCCTTGCTGCTCTTTTCTGTCTTTGTTACCACCCGGAATACAGTCTTAATTCTAACGTTTCAAAATTGTAAGAAAGAAAAAACATTTTTATTTTTATTCATGAGAGAGATAAAGGTTTGCGCTCAGCAGTGAAAAATTGCTATTTAGGTTTGAAGACTGTCCAACACGATGAAGGTTTTTAAATAAGATCAGGGAAGGCAGCGTGGTAAGTGGATAGCATGAGCCCTGTGACCTCGTCTATTCACCTCTCCACAGCTTAATCACTTGTTTTTTTAGACAGGAATGGTATGCGTAGGATTTTAAAGCATTTCACGTTCAGCTAAATTTCCCAATTAATAAGATATTAGGTAATTAATCACGCAAGGGAACAGAAAAAGGTAATCAGCAAAAAGGTTGTGTTCCATTACAATGTTATACAATGAGGCTGCCTTTGTCTGGCCCAAAAATGATGGCTGGGCACTTTTTACAACACGACTTGACCAGAAATCTGAAATCTTATCTCACAATATTTACATTGTCTTTTGTGAGGTATGAAATTCAAAGTATTTATTATGGGCAAGAACTACATTGCTCTTGTAGTGTTAACAGATGGCTTGAGAAAATCGCAATAGCATAGCCACATAGTCAAACACTGATAGTTCTGGCTCTGAGGATATTTGTCTTAACATTGTTGGAGGATGACACAGTAGTCTTTTGTTTTCATTTGTTCCTTGGTGCCAGTTTACTGTATGTCAGTTATGGTGAATAACCTAGTTTTTGAGGTAGAGACAGCACAGCGAACAGTATAGCTGATGCTCCTTTAATCTAAAGAGGAGGCATGAATTTCCATTCCAATGGGAATTAGCTCCATTTAACAGGCCTCTCGGGTTTGTTTGAAAACACGCAACGGCAGTGATAATGAAATAAAGGGATTGTTTCATTCATCATGACTTCAAGCGTGAACTAAAGCAGGTGGACTGATTATCTTGCCAGCGGAAAAAAGTCTCACCTTTGTGTAAACCTCCTCTTGGAGGTTTGGAGGGACCTGTGTACTGGCTAACTAGAATATTCCCACATTTCTGTTGCCGGAGAAGAATGCGAGGCAGCTCTAGCTGAGATCCTCCATTTTAATGGGTGAAAGGTTGCCTGTAGGACCACTCTCTACTCTCCCCCCCCCATTCATAACACAGAAAACAGAGCTCCAGCATGATTTGCCAGCCTCCAATGTTCTCCAGCTAGCAACCAGATCCCGCAAATGGAATAAGCTTCATCATAAAGTGGCTTAACATACTTTCTCAGCCAGGGAGGATGAAAAGCAGACACATCAGGGAGTGATATTTACCCTGCAGAAACCTCCTGTTCCTTATCTCTGAAAACCACGGTTGATTGACATTTTGGGAGAGGTTCGGTCTAAGAACCCTTTTCTAAACAGCATTCTCAACACTGGAGAACAAATGCTTGAGACTCCCTCGATCAATACTCATTTGGAGCTGTGCTTATAGTTTGGTCCTGGTGGGGTTAGGCTTGGCTCAGTGCCGGTGTCAGGCCCTGTTGGTCTATTAAGCCTCCCATTGGAGAGGCTGAGTGGGTGTATGGCACTGACTGCACCAGTGTGTTAAACCTCACGCCTCTCTCTCTGAGTGCTGGTGCTCCTGGTAAAGCCTACACCTCTCCTGACAATCAGTAGAGGCTGATCACTAATGTGGGGCAAGGCAGTGTATAACGAGGTGAAGCCTGACTTTTTGCACTGTTAGATAAAAGTCCTAATAGGGAATAGCATGGTTTAAATTGCCAGGATTTTTATGCCCTGCGAGAGCTGCAGTCGTTGTTTGGCATATCAGGCTGTCTCTGTTTCCTTTGTAACTCACAAGACTGTTCTGCCAGCGGTTGAGGCCATGATGGGTGACAGCCATCTTGTGTACTGGCATGAATCTGATGACAGCCATCTTGTGGACTGCATTCATCCTCTGGATACCTGACGTTGATGTGAAGTAAACACATCCACTCTAAAATACATATTTCTTTAATATTCCTTTATTTAATATTCTGGCGCTGGATGAGTAATTGCAAAGTAATAGGAAAGGAAATTATACAGAATGTTGTCATTATGTTTTTCAGCCCCTCGATGTCATACCCAGTTGCGTAACGGCAGGGGAAATGGCTTGTTATATTCATTTATTGTACATGTTGTTTTGCACAATGTTCTCACCATTAGTCTTTCTCAAATTGTTGCATTTATAAGCTTTTCTGAACACAAATATTCTCAGCATGAATGCTGATATAAAAGCAACATTCAGTAGAAGAAAAAAAAACAAGTAGTACACATGTAAGGCTTCTGGAGTTTTAGAGGGTTTGTGTGTAGTTGTGTTGGTAAAGTACTATTGTCTGTTTAACCCCTGTTTTCTTTCTTGTAACTTCCCAGCCCAACTCTGTGGTTGTGCCTGTTAATAAGCCTTTGGGAAAGGCCCATTCATGATTTATGCTTGTGTGTTCTGGCATCTAGTTGTTGTGTGTAGTCATCTTGGAGTTCCTTTAAATGTTTTTTTTTTACATTTTCTGTAGGCCCTAGTCATCCAATGAACTTATTCCATATGGTATGTTAAAATTACATTTCCCAACATGCTTCTTCCTCTGTTTCAAACTCTGCTTGATACACTCACATCAGATCCAATAACATCAGATCCTTTTAAATGTACCAAGCTCACCAAAACAACAGCTTAGAGAGTTTTTCTCTTGTTTCAGAATAGTTTGTTTGGGTTCTTTCTGGCTGGGATCATTGGGTGTTTGTCTAAGGGATCGATGTATGCTAGGAGTGGATTGTGGAGATCTGTGAACCTCCATGTGTGACGGTAGGTAGGTTGGTTGGTTGTGGAGGAGTGATATGGTGCTCTGTTAATGTCTCTCTCATGTACTGCTCATGAATGGTGCAGCGATCTAAGAGGCATCACTACAGACCCTGGTTTGATTCCAGGCTGTATCACAACCGGCTGTGATTGGGAGTCCCATAGGGCGGCGCACAATTGGCCCAGCGTCGTCAGGATTTGGCCGGGGTAGGCCGTCATTGTAAATAAGAATTTGTTCTTAACTGACTTGCCTAGTTAAATAAAGGTTAAATAAAAAATTCATAAATAAATGTTTCTGTCATGTGCTGCTCTGACTCATCCAGCACTGCAGTTCAGCTCGGCTCCAACTCTGGCTCCACCGTCATTAGTTTCAGCTCTTGATTAAACACCATCGCCAATCACCAGTGTTGGCGAGTAGTGAACTACATTTAGTTCAACTAGTAATTTAATAACATTTTGCAGTAGCTTGGTGGTAGTTGAACTCAATTAAAATCTTAGTAGTTAATTACTTTTTTGCTAACTACTGGAACTACACAGTCTTTTTTTTTGTTGCTAAAATAACATGTGGGTGAAGTAGGCAAGAATGTCCTTTCTTTTTTGGTATCAAACCTACCTAATTCTCACTTATGTGCTTAATACTCTATTTTTGTGTTTAAATTACACATTCTGTTAACACCTGACTCCAGAGTGATCTCTGCTTTAAATTTTTTGTCTATGACATTTCAGATTAAGATATCATAGTTTTTCACAAATAGATGTAGTGAACTACTTTTTCTTAGTCATTTCTATTAACTAAGCTATATTTTTCTCAAGGGTAGCTTAACTTCTTCCAGTGTGAAGTAATTTGTAGCTTGGTAAACTATAAACTAGATTTTCAATGTAGCTTCCCAAACACTGCCAATCACTCACATTAGAATAATCCAGATTCATCAAACAAACACAGCTCCCCCTCCCTGTTGTAAAAAGCCTGTCTGAATCAGGCGATATGGCCTGATAGGAAATTAGTTGGGTCTTCCTTACAATCGGATCGCTCTGGCATTAGCGGAGAGACTTTCTTTCGTTTTTCTAGCTCGCTTTCCCTTGTTCCAGACATACATGTATTTTTTTTCTCACACTGCTTCTACACCTCGTGATGAACTGTATACATTGACATAAAGAAGAGAGGAGATTGTGTTCGTTTCACTCGAACAAAGCGGCTTTGAATGGCTATCGGGTTTCACTACAAAACACCACCAGGCATAAACATTTGCTTTTGATCTCCAGCGCAATTCTGAAGTCTGTATCGTGTTGGATATGAGTGATGATGTGCTTGTTTGCTTAAGTCTAACGCAATGCATTAAAACCCAATTTTATAAACCGTTGGCTCACACTTCTTAAACTACTTTCAAAGAAAATGGAATTTACATAAATTAATTATTTGTGGATGTTGAATTATGATCAAGAATCTAATCAGTCAGTGGTCCAGAGAGGGAGATCACCACAGCTGTCAATGCTCCCACCGCCTTTTGAGAATCTCATATTTCAGCTGAGTTTATCTGGCCCATGTTGATGTAGAATGATAGCATGGGAAGGCTGTGTTTGTGAGAGAAAGGGAGAACCCTGAGGATTGGAGCTCTGAGTGATATAACAGGCTTAGGCCTTCCCCTGTTCCCCAGGCCAAGGGCTTTATCAGATCCAATGTTCTGGAGGCTCTGCAAAGGAATACCACCACAGCACAAGTCTGTGGCACTCGCTCCCCAGACACTGTAGAGAAGCCAGTGTTTTGTGGCAGTGCAGCACTGTACTCAACTTAACACCAGGGTTTGGCCCGACCTTAATTGCAGGTTGTTGTTTTTTAGGAAATTGAGTTTTGTAATCTGTCATAAAGCAGTAGTTGAGAGGAGGCCTGGTTTCTGGTGTTTTCAGCCGTGGTTTAAGAGTGGACCCAGCTGCATCCTAAAACACTGCTTATGAAACTGAGAAGGGTTCTTGCCTTGATGTCATTGATGGTTTTAACAGATTTAGCCTTTGGTGAGACACACTGGAGAAAAACAAACCCTTGCTCGATCTTGATTTGTCATGGATATCATACTTCAAGTAAAAAACGCCATTCTAAGGGGCCTAAGTGGAATCAATCATAAAACAGAAAACATAAGACTGAGACCCTTACCAATTTGCGTTGAGGCACAAGAGGCCATTCATGAGTAATATGATACAATGGGATCCCCATCTGGTCATTTCACATAGCCGCATTACTCCTGGCCCTGATCACCAGGTCATTCAGGACCTGGTTTGATAAACAGGTGTTTACCCAACAATTATCACAACGAGGAAGGGCCTATGGGGTTAAAAGCAGCTCACATTCTCATTCTCTAGTTTTTTTTAATGAGATTGGAGACCAGTGGCTATGAAATGGGTAGAAATTGGTTCCATGAGGTGCTTTGGTTTTCAACACTGTTTTCACCTTATTGTGAGGGCGGGCTTGACGTGAAATAAATACAAGTAGGCTAACTGAGTGCATATTTTAAGTGCAAGTAGGTATTTTTGATAGTTGAGCACATGCAGCATGTAAGGAGTGCTCAGGTACAGTATGTTGTTAATATGATGGGAAGTTTTCAAACCTGTCGGTGTCGGAAAGGAGGATGGTGCTTTGAGCCTGGCTGTGGGATTCAGAGAGATAGCAGGCTATCGTGGTAAAGTTGCAATGTGGAGGCATAAACAGAAGAAAGGTGGTGAATTTGTTTGTTGTCAGTCCACATTGATTTCAAATGCTGTTTAGCAAATGATTCCCATCTCTCCCATAATCATTAACGCTGTACGATTATTTCCCTCTCAGAACAAAGTTTTTATAGGGAAAAAAATATGAATTTGGGCGTCCTTTGTTTGAGCTTTAGTGGGGAAGTGAAATAAATAAATAAAATCATAGATGTGTGTAATAGAATTGCCAACTTCTTTTGGCTGTAGCTCTCTTTCTGTTTCTTTAGTTTTTCCTCTGACTTCTTGATGATCTTGCTCTCATAAAGAAGTCATGCATGAGAGAGAAACAGACGTTTTTTTTTTTTTGAGGCCTCATGTTTGTTTTGTACCTTGATGAGAAACACACTGCCTGGCCTGGAAGGGTTCGTCAGGGAGGCGGGAGGAGGGGTTAGCAGGGGAGGGTGCAAAATACACTGCCTGGCCCTGCTGGAACGGTCTGTCAGAAGGAGGGAGCGGGGGGAGGGGCGTTGGGAAGAGCGAAGCGCCTAACTTTGGGGAGGAAGGCTTTCTTGTAAGTTTTCCTGAAACAAACCTCCAACAGTCAAACTCCCTTTGTTCCCAATGACAAAGACTCGCCTTTTGAACACAGACCATTTCAAAGGTCTTTGACTAAAATGTACATTTCAACAATTAGCTATTTGTAAATGCAATTTTCCAAAAAAGCTGTTGTACTACAAATCAAGAAAATGTATGCCCTTCTGGTTTCTCTGTATTTATCCTCTATGAAAGCAGAGCAATCATTCAGACCACTGCCTTGAAAATATCACAGCAAATTATCTCCATTTAAAAAACCAGCACACATAAACACGGCCTGATGGGTTCCTACAAGATTTCTTAGAACTGCCTCTTTGCTTGGAGCTGAACACACAGTGAGGGTTCAGAGTTCTCATACAATATGAATCATCAGAACTTAAGTTAAATTGGAGTCATTGTTTTGGCAGGCCTGAAAATGGTGAACAGATGTACTGATTTTGTGGTTGTGAAAGGAGGCTTTGGCCAGTCCTGATGTCTTGATTAAAGGGGTAACACATGAGCGAAAGAGATTTAAATCATGCATAACAAAGGTTCCAATAGGAATTGAATTAGATATGTGTTTCTTCAATCAATACTAAATGACCTGCACTGAACTTTACATGGCAATTTCCGCCAAATAATCTTATTTGTTCTCATTTAGTGAATCAATCAATCATTTATTTGAAGCATTTCTATTTGTTTGGTCTTTACCCTAAATGTGTTACTAAAAAACATTGAACCACTTAAAGTGGAGTGGGGAGCCCTTAGTTGCTAAGAGTCTGACTCTAGGCCCCTCTTCTCTCCATGTCATCTAATGCATCCTCTCCTCTCCTCTCCTCTCCTCTCCTCTCCTCTCCTCTCCTCTCCTCTCCTCTCCTCTCCTCTCCTCTCCTCTCCTCTCCTCTCCTCTCCTCTCCTCTCCTCTCCTCTCCTCAGGTTCCTACATGATGGTGGACTCCTCCCAGCACGACGCCGGAGAGAAGGCACGCATCCAGATGCCAGTAATGAAGGAAAACGACACCCACTGTATTGACTTCAACTACTTATTGTACACCCAAGATGGCTCCAGCCCGGGGACGCTGAACATCCTGGTGAAGGTCAACAAAGGTCCCCTGGCTAATCCCATCTGGAATGTAACCAGCTACACCGGGAAGGACTGGCTCCGTGCTGAGCTGGCCGTCAGTACCTTCTGGCCCAATGAGTATCAGGTACACAGAGCCACTACACCACTCCATTACCTATCCATCTGGGTCCATATGAAACGACTCAGAGTAGGAGTGCTGATTTAGGATCAGTTTTGACTTTTAGATCACAATAAATGCGATTCTAGATCAGCTCTCCTACTCTGAGACATTTGATACATACGGACCAAGACCTCTGTAGCACTGATATGGAGATGAACCTATTTGGCTGTATGTCTCTTGTTCACTGGTTCACTGGTCTTTGTTGAGGCTCGATGATCTTCAAGCCAAGAAGGAATTGTAATTTTCTTCACCACTTGCAATTAGATTCTCAAAAAAGTCAGGAAAAGGATATTAAATACTATAAATTATAGCAGTTTAATTATTAAAAGTTAAAGTAATTATTATTGAGAGGGAATGTGGCACTGAACTGATTCTATATAAATAGGGATTCATTTGCACATATTAGCATTTTTCAAATACCACACTGATTGTGAGGGTCTAAACGTGAAAACAGGCAAATGCATAGTTCTCCAAATGTCAGCTGGATCATTGAATTTATTTATTGTTTATTATGTTTTCATTCTTTATTGGCAATTAATTTTGCTCCGTTTTGGCCAATAAACGGCTAAACTAATTGTACCGTATAATGTCATCATGCATAGTCATGCAACATGACGAGAAACGGTGTTTCATTTCACAGGTAAATACGTTTTTTTTTTTGCTGTAAATTGGAGAGTGATAGTATGATCATTAACCCTTCCTCACAGTCAGATTTACAGCTGATAAGAAAGGCTCTCAAGTAGCCAGTTGTGTAATGAGAATGGATGGTTAAGGAGGAGATCGGGAGGAAGACCCACAGCCCCGCTCTGCCCTTGTGTTCCCCTATCTGGGATGGGGTCCTAAAAGAGGTCACGACTGGTACTAATAAGTCAATTTAACAAACACACAAGCATACACACATGCACATACATGCTTGCACACACACACACACACATACACATACACGCATGCGACAGTGGTCGTTTGTTGTGCACGGCTAATGAGTGCTTGTCTTAGCAATGTGGTTGAGTGGAGCTGGATCAGGGATCTTTGTCTAAGACATTGGGGAAAGAGGCTTGGCCACTGATTTATCGGGGTTGACCGGGACACAGGAGTAAAGACTGGGGCGCAAAGGCAATGTGTGTGGCTGTGTACGCCGGAGGGGCCCGGTAGGATAGCTGCATATCACTCTGCGCCATCTAAAGCCGGCCTGACAACCCAAACCTCCCATCCCTAAGTATGGGTTCTCAGTGAGGAATTCAGGGGTGACAACCCAAACTGCCTAGAGCTACACCTCTGAAAGGCTGTAACACAGGAACAAGGGTGATAGCCTGGTTCTTTATCATCAGAGTCTTGCTAATAGCTGCTACTGTTGTTGCTGCAGCCTGTAACATAAGTGGAGGAAGGTTTTTATTTCCCCATGCAATGTTCAGAGTTGTTGTTTTTTTACATCCTTGGAGGCACCATACGAGACGACTACATTGGCTGTAAATGACTAAAAACGGATTTGAAATATTCAGAATGCATGTTGATTGATGAGAGCGGAGAATTTGAAAGCTAAAGATGTTCGACTAGACTCGGTGCCAGATACTTTGTGATTATCAAATTAGCATGTAGCAGCTAGTGTACTCTCTCCTCTCGCCGCCTCTTCCTCTCTCCCTCCTTTCGCTCTTCTGATACATTATTTATCCTCCTTTTGGAATGGGATTTGATTCAATAAGCTCGCCTCCTTTTCTTTCTCTGCCAATGCCGTATTTGTAAGTATTTCATTAGCATTTTGCTGCCTCCTTTTTTCTCTGTATGGTTAATGAAACCCGTAGCCTGTCATGTCACTAATTGGAAGGAATGAATGATTCAGTACTCTTGTCAACACGCGTCATCTTGGAGTGATAGGGAATTTTAAGTGGGTGATGTGTATGCTTATTATTATAATCAGACATTTGGTTTCTTAGTATCCTTTCCCAGTGGTGTCAGAGCTAGAGTTGTAAAGGCCCTCTGACTTGCTGTCGCGCTGACAATGGCTATAATTGGACACCTGTGTTTCCATATGCCTCTGTGAGGACACTTTGCTGTAATACCAGAACAATAGTATTCGTGAGAGATGAAATAGAACCATTCAGTTCCAAAAGCGTCATATATGAAATGTTTTATTTGATAAGGTTTTTTGTTTTTTGTTTTTTTAAGTGCACTTACGTTAGCGTGAGCTATTGGTGAAGTGAGTGAAGTTAGTAAGAGAAAAACGTTTGGCCACAGGTGTGCGCTTGTCTTTGTTATAGTTGGCTGCCTCTGCTGGTCACGAGAAGTCATTACACATGTAGTCTCTTCAAACTGTAGTTGCTGAACTGCACACGTAGATTTATACCATCAATAAGATTTATTAAAAGGCATCATAATTCATTCATTCACTTATCAATTGTGTATATGTTTCAGTGATGATTCATAACTCTATTGCCAATATTTACAATGTCAGCCTACTCTATTGCCAATATTTTGAGTTGACCACATTCAGGTAAAACAAGTTATTTTTGATCGTAGGCCAGAGCTCAAAATCCCATCGTTCCCCCCCTGCTGAACGACATTTTGCATCTCCCACTGAGCTGCTCTCTCCCAAAAGGTGTGCTGGGAAAAGCGTTGTCTGAATAGATCCACTCATAGAGACCTGACAGTCCCCACCCGCCCCCATCTCCTATCCCCTGTAGAGGCCGGAGGAGCAAGCTTAGACATCTTAGCCTGTAAATACGCCTGTACACGCAGGGGATTAGGGATCATTTGGGCGAGCAGAGCGTTATAATTAATAGCCTCTGATATCAGAGGGGAGAAACTAATGAAGCGTTAGGGTTAGTGTCGGCATGCCTCTTTGTCTTCTCGCTCTCTCTCTCTTTTGCTCTCTCACTCTCTCACTCTCGCTCTCTCTGTCATTCTCTCTCGCTCTCTCTTGCTCTCTCGCTCTCTCGCTCTCTCGCTCTCTCTCTCACTCTCTCGCTCCGGTCAATCACTCACTCACTCATTCTCTCTCTTGCTCTCTTTCTCTAGCTCTCTTTCTCTCGCTCTCTCTCTAGTTCTCTCACTCACTCTCTCTCACTCTCTCACTCTCTCGCTCCGGTCAGTCAGTCAGTCAGTCACTCACTCATTCACTCTTCTCTCTCTCTCTCTCTCTCTCTCTCTCTCTCTCTCTCTCTCTCTCTCTCTCTCTCTCTCTCTCTCTCTAAAGCTGCTGCTCATTTGACCTTTGTTCGCATTTCTCCAACTCCACATCACCTTGAAGCCCAGGATGGTGTGTAAATAATATAGTCTGTTACTATAAAGAATCATGTGATTTTGCTTTTATGATAGTTCTTTACTTCTGGCATGTGCATTGAAATAAATGAAATAGGACTGACTGAACGTGTCAAAATGAATGTTTAATAAAATGTTAGAGGTGAGATTACATACTCTCCAGGAGATTGTTAAACAATGAATACTGTCAGATATTACACCAGAATGTAGCAGCTGAGCACATATTGGTGAAGCAGTCATACATGCATGATTTCAATGTATCAATAGACTATTTGTGTGTCTCTTCAGACAGTTTTGACTAATTGCCATGGATATGTGATGTAGACACTGTTTTGTAATGATGCAGCTGCAATTGGAAAGTAAACATGCGATCTCCTCTTTGTCCTGGGGTAAGGGCACTGACCTACATGGTCTTAGCTGCTGTCCAGAACCCTCAGCCGTCAACTCTAGTTGTCTTTAAGGGGGATCTCAGAGGAACTATGGTGTCACAGAGGGGGTCTGGGCTGGAATGGCAATGAGGGGCCTGTAAGACCCAAGTGATTTATTCACAAGCAGGTGTTTACTCTTTAGCTCAAGACCAAATTGGCGTGTGGATTTAACCAATCAAGACTGTTAAAACAATTAGGGCTCAGACTGGTAGGCTTTTCCACGCTAGAGGTGTGCGTGTGTCTGCGTGTCTGTGTGCGTGTGTGTGTGTGAGCCTCGTTTAATTAGTGGAGTAACAAGTGAGGACTTAAAGGAGTGTTAGTCACTAGGAGTGTGAGAGAGGGCAAGCCAGAGCCTGTGGCACTCCTTGTTGTGTACACTTTGTGTGGGTGGGGGTTGGTTTGTTCAAATGTGTGTGTGTATAGGGAAGTGAGGAGTTGTGGGGGAGGGTGGAGGTCTGAAGGCTGAGGGCTGGCATTTCTTGTCAAGGTCGTTCCATCTCCTCTCGTCAACGCTTTTCCACAACTGCCCCCCCCCCCCATATTTTGGCCCAACACAGACTCTGACTACGTCTGAACCTATAGATGGCCTGCAGAAGATTGGAACGGGGGCAAATCAAGAGTTGAGGTCTATGATAAGCCCTGAATATTTCCATCTGCGTCGTGACGTGTGATGGTTATGACCCCTGCATGTGCGATCCAGAGGAATGACCACCGCGTTGCTCTCAGCACTTCTCTGCACTGGAGGAAACAAAAGACAAGAAGGCTCTTCTAAAGCACAGCCTGACAAAGAGCTAGAATGTCTCTCCTTTGTTCAGAGCTATGACTGTGTGTGCGTGAATACAGCCCTCCTGTCGAGTACAAATAACATGTCTTATCATTAATGGTCCATATTTGAACTGTTGGAAGGTGCTGACTGTGCTACATTGAGTTAAATTGAATTCTTGCACCAAGGGCTTTTTCTAGCCGGAGCAGAGCTATGCAATAAATCCATTAGGGTTATTTAATCAGTGTTAACGACACAGTTTTAAGATGATTAACGTGATTAGAGCCACACTCACAATGGATTTTAGAGTCTAATTCTTATTGAGGTGAAATGAGCCTGGGCCCTCTTAAGACTTGTGTTTGCTCTTCCATCGTGGTCAGTGTTGGTTCCTTATTCTGGTAGATCTCCTGTCCCTGGTTTAGTGGTTTGATGATTTTGTCAGGAATTTGCTCTCTGTTCAGGGTGAACATCCACCCTCACCACTGGCCTCTCCCCTTCCTCGCATCATGCTTCAGACTCGATCTCTCCAAGTGCTATCGCTCTAATTTGGCCCCGGCCATTGATCTGAATACGGAAACAATCAATGTTAATAAGATAGAGTATCAGTATCTACCTCAAAACATGTTTTCATTTTCCTGAAGCCCCTTATCTCATTATTGTTGGGGCTCTCTGCCGTATTAAAGTAAAGTATGGTGTAATGGCCGCTTATGGAGATTGCTCCTCTGCCGGCATGCAGTGGGTGAAATGATAGATTGAAATTGATCGCTCAAAGCTGAGAGATTACTCTTCAACTGAGAGGGATGCACCTCCTATGAACCGCCCTGTGAGGAATCATGGGAGGGAGTCTGAAGCCAGAATATATTGCTTCTAATGGGCCATCCTGGAGGGGATCGAGAGCCTTTGCAGCACTGCACATCACATCGGAGCCCTGAAAACAGGTTGCTGCGTCTTTCTTTAAAAGTAAACATTTCGGCAACACATCTCCCACCGTAGACATGATGAATGACGTCTCCCCGGCTGCTCCCAGGGAAATAAAAGGCTTTTCTCTCGTCACATTTGTATCAATTGTGGTATTTTTTCTGACAGTGTTTACTCTGTGACTGCTGTGGTAATGATCAGCAGAATGAATGCAGATGGGGGGGGGGTATAGCTCCTCTCCTCCTCTCTTCACCGGGCCTCTCTGTGACAGGTGAAGTGATAAGAGAACAGCAAATACCCCCACCCCCCATCAGGTGGGCGATGTGATGAGTGGGTGCCTGGCAGACAGAGGGGGTGTTATTTGTACGTGTGTACGCATGCGCACATGCATACGTTTCCCTCTCTGACAATGTTTGCTGTATATTTCCAAGTCGCGGCAGTAGTTTGCCTCGATGGGTGGGGTCGCACGTTTTGATATTCTTGAGCCATGTCTACGTTGGTTGCGTGTGTGTTGATATAATGACCAATGGATTGCATTTTTCTCTGTTTGAGAGAAAGGGGTAGAAAAAAAGACTTTATGATCCCCCCCGCACACACACACACACACACACACACACACACACACACACACACACACACACACACACACACACACACACACACACACACACACACACACACACACAACCTATACCAGCTGGTAGGGCAGGTCATTTGAGCAGCTCATGCAGGCTTAATGCAGGCTCCAGCCCAGCTGCAGTCTCTGCCTGGCCGTCCGTCCGTCCCTGATTCTGTCCCAGCATGTCTCCATGTGAGGCTCCAGCAGACAGGAAACCCTTCTCTAGGTCCATCTGCCACCCCCTCCTAGACCACAGAGCTCCTCTCCTTCCCTCTCCTTCTCTAGCCAAGACCTGCTGGTCCAAGGCTCTACCCAGCATTCAGCCTCCGAAAGGTAACCTCAGTGCTGTAGACTTTGAGTTGGGTTCGTTGTAGTTCAGATTTCAGAGTCATTCAGTACTCTGTATTTACTGACTGTATATGGAGACGTTTTGGGTAAAATAACTTCCAATTGACTTTATCTCATAATGACTTGGAATTTCTGATGAAACTCATCAGTTCCTCTAAACAAAGGTAAACCAACAATTTGGATATATCCACTGTGAGCGTTTTTATTCCATTGGCTGTCATCCTTAGCCTGTGTTGTGAATATGTCAGTATTTTCTCCTCATCCAGGGTAGAGCAGTGTATTATTTTTAAAGAGCTGTCAGGGGGGTGATACTGTGAGCGTTCACTCTGTGAGCCTACTGGCTTGTGGCTTGGTAACATCAGGGCTAGTCTGTCACAGCTAGCTCGGTTAAGATAATTGCTCCAGCACAGGGTGTCACAGCAGAGTTTTTTTTTTTAAATCTCAACTTGTTTGTTTAATTTTCAATGATGTCCAGCCTCTTCTCTTTACTTTCACAACTAAATATTGCAACCGGTAGTTCCAAAAGGGCTACTCTTTCACCTTTTCCCTCGGAGAGTAATATGTGTTGTTGTTAATCTATGTTGTACGACCAGGCTCTAATAAGATCATGTTATTGAGTGATAAAGCTGGAAATCGAATATGGTACATCTCTCCGTTTTCACTAGTTGTGGAAAAACTATATATAACGGGGGGGTTGGGAGCATGGCAGATTCCCGTGACTGCCCTGACTACCATAATCCTCTCATTGGAATTATCGCAAGTGCTGGCTTAAGATTTGTTTAGCAAATGTAGTAGGCATTAAGAGAGAGATCACTTTAAAAAAAATATGAATCTCAACTAAAAGCAAAATACCATCATTAAGCTAGAGCTAGGCTGCAGCTGGCACAAACTATTATTGTAAATGTTTATTCTGTCTCTCTCTTTTCCTGCTGAAAGGCATGTTTAGAATGCAATTCAGGGGATCAGGATTCATCCGTAAAGTGTCCTTAGATCCCACAATACATTTTGAAAAGTCTAAGAAAGGTGAATTAAAAGTAGTGTTCAGTGGGAAACAAAGTGCATGATGTTTGAGGTTTATTTTCTATAACCAGCTTCAAGGGGAGGCCAACCTTTTAAACTGACCATTTATAGCTAAATCTGTTCTCCCGTTGCCCGTCCAATACTGAGCCATTCTTACAGTGCCTTCATAAAGTATTCATACCAATTTATTTATTCCATATTTTGATGTGATACAGCCTAAATTCAAAATGGATTAAATGTATTTTTCTCTCTCACCCATCTACACACAATACCCCATAATGAAGTGGAAACATGGTTTTAGAAATTGTTGCACTTGAGTCAATACATGTTAGAATAACCTTTGGCAGCGATTACAGCTGTGAGTCTTTCTGTATAAGTCTCTAAGAGCTTTGCACACCTGGATTGTACAATATTTGCGCATTATTCTTATTAAAATTCTTCAAGCTCTGTCAAGTTGGTTGTTAATCAATGCTAGACAGCCATTTTCAAGTCTTGCCATAGATCCCATAGATGGGTGATGCAGTATGTAAACACGTTTACAATTTATGCATATGAGATGAGTAATGCAAGATACGGAAACATTATTAAAGTGGTTAGTACTTCATTATTTAAAGTGGCCAGTGATTTCTAGTCTATGTCGATAGGCCGCTGCCTCTGATATGCTAGTGATGGCTGTTTAGCATTCTCATGGCCTTGAGATAGAAGCAGTTTTTCAGTCTCTCGGTCCCAGCTTTGATGCACCTGTACTGACCTCACCTTCTGGATGATAGCGGGGTGAACAGGCAGTGGCTCGGGTGGTTGATGTCTTTGATTATCTTTTTGGCCTTCCTGTGGCATCTTTGTGGTTGAATCTGTGTTAGAAATTCACAGCTCGACTGAGGGACCTTACAAATAATTGTATGTGTGGGGTACACATACAAAAATAATGTTAAACACTATTATTGCACACAGAGTGAGTTCTTATTATTGTTAAGCAAATCTTTACTCCTAAACTTATTTAGGCTTTACATTGTTTCTTAATTTCAAAAAATGTCTATGAACATAATTCCAATTTCACATTATGGGGTATTGTGTGTACCAAATCTTAATTTAATCCATTTTAAATTCAGGCTGTAACACAACAAAATGTTAAAAATGTCAAGAGGTGTGAATACTTTCTGATGGCACTGCATGTGTCCAGAGTAGTAAAAACCATGTAAAGAATGTCAGTTTGATGTATCGTAAGTCAATCAAATGTATTTATAAAGCCCTTTTCACATCAGCCGATGTCACAAAGGGCTATACAGAAACCCAGCCTAAAACCCCAAACAGCAAGCAATGCAGATGTAGAAGCACGGTGGCTAGGAAAAACTCCCTAGATTCGGTCAATGGACTCTTTTTTGGGGGGGTAAAAAGCTGGATATATTCCAACATGTCACCAGATTTTCTGTGAGTGGGCAACTGGCCATAATTTGCCAGAGGCCTAAGAGTCCCAACCATCAATTTGTATTGATGGATGAAAGCAGAGGGCCATTGAGCCCCAGTCTCCACAGCAGGTCCTGTAAGTACTCTGATTAGCATGACATCCTCAGTACTGTAATCATATTTCTGACAGCCTGATGTGGGGGCAGCGATGGACAACTGCAATACACTGTAGCCATGTAGCCAGCTATCCCCACACAAAGGTATAAACGTTAATCTGGGGTTGACATTGTATGTCAACCTATTAAGGCTGAACCATATGTTCTGCCCACACAATTAGTAATTTTCCCCTCTTTGTGTGCAAGAGTAAGGACAAAAATTTAGATGGTCATTATTTCCCACTGTGTGGAATTTTAGCTTAAACATTTTCCATGGTAACAGTATGGTACAGTTGAAGTCGGAAGTTTACATACACCTTAGCCAAATACATTTAAACTCAGTTTTTCACAATTCCTGACATTTAGGTCAGTTAGGATTCACAACTTTATTTTAAGAATGTGAAATGTCATAATAATAGTAGAGAGAATGATTTATTTCAGCTTTTATTTCTTTCATCACATTCCCAGTGGGTCAGAAGTTTACATACACTCAATTAGTATTTGGTAGCATTGCCTTTAAATTGTTTAACTTGGGTCAAATGTTTCGGGTAGCCTTCCACAAGTTTCCCACAATAAGTTGGGTGAATTTTGGCCCATTCCTCCTGACATACAGCGGGTGAAATAAGTATTGAACACGTCACCATTTTTCTCAGTACATATATTTCCAAAGGTGCTATTGACACCTTTGGAAATAATCCATACATATAAAGAAACCAAAACAAATAAGTTCAGAAATTAAGTTATGTGTAATAATGTGAAATGACACAGGGAAAAAGTATTGAACACATGAAGAAAGGGAGGTTCAAAAAGACATGGAAAGCCAAGACAACAGCTGAAAACTATCAGTAATTAAAAAGCAATCCAGCCCCCTGTCAGTGCAAATTAATATCAGCTGGTTCAGTCCCAACTGATGGCCTACAAAAAGGTCTCATTGCCAAGGTGTCACACAAGACACATCTCATGATGGGTAAAAGCAAAGAGCTGTCTCAAGACATTCGCAACCTAATTGTTGCAAAACATAATGATGGCATTGGTTATAGGCGCATTTCTAAGCTTCTGAATGTTCCAGTGAGCACTGTTGGGGCCATAATACGTAAGTGGAAAGACAATCATTTCACCATAAATTTGCCACAACCTTTATTTTTTACAGAATTATATCGACTCTTGATGTATTTATATTCCCCTTTCACTTTTTATCTGGAGAAGAGGATTTCTGTCCCAGTTTACGATCACATCCCATGCCACCATAAAGTGCCCGCAGCGGATATACCAATCGGCTGCCTGTCGGAACCTGCAAGTGTCTTGGGCGGAATGATTAAGCATTAGGGATCGATCTGTGAAAATTTGATGAAAATGAGTGTTGTAAACATCCTCTCCTCCTCTCTCTCTCCCCCCCCCCTCTCTCTCTCTGGTAGGTCATATTTGAGGCGGAGGTCTCGGACGGGAAGACAGGCTTCGTTGCGATTGATGACATCCAGGTTTTGAGCTATCCATGTGGTAAGTCATTACACAGGCAGTAATTGCCAGACACTCCTGCATTGCTGCTGATGGATTTGTTGTTGCTACGCAAATTAAGATACGTAAGAAAGGGACACTGGTTGAGGGAAAGGATGAAGTGAGCAAGTTTTGCTGCTGGAAGACAATAAAGTGGGCTGACCTGCATTTGAAAACATTCGGCAGAGGAGGGAATAAAGAAATACATTAATAAATGAATCATCCGTGTAATAAAGGATAATTGTGCTCTCTCAACATTACTTTATGGGTTGTAAAAGCTGGCTTCCACCCACTTCAGCACAATGAGGTACTTGAACTTTAACCTTCAAAAATCCCTGGCTTCCCGATGACCTGACCATTTAAATATAGTAGTGTTTTTTTTTTTTTTTTACTCAGAGACCATTTTACAAAAACACAGTGAAAGCATGTTTCCGGTAGCTTCTACAGATGCCAAGAATCCTAGACGTCGTTGGAAATCGACTTTTCATTATTGAATAAGAAGTGTTATTGAGAAAACCTAGTGAGGGTGTGTCCACAGTTGTTTGCTCTGTACTCACACTCTTACACATCAAAAGGGCCCAACCTGAATTTTTTCACATTTATATTTTTCCCTCACCTCAGTTTTGTCTATAATTATTCGGATTAGTCTACCAAGGATGATAAAGGATTAAATGAAATAATGGAAAGGTATCCCAATTAGGAGCACCAGCAACCACAGGGGGTAGGGATTTCACCTTCACTAATGAGGTCTCCTAACTAGGAGTGTAATCCTTTTGAACAGTGTAATAAACCTTTTGTGACAGTTAATTATAAGGGGTGGGTAAAATGGCTGGTTTAGGGACACTGGACCCTTTGAGGACTAGACTGGTGCAGTCCAGTGTGTCAAGCCATGCGCCCTCTCCCGCTACCTCCTCCTAGGTTGCATCCGTACCGGCACCCTATTCACTATATTGTGCACTACTTTTGACCAGAGTCCTTTGGGCCCTGATCAAAAGTAGTGCACTATGTAGTGAATAGGGTGCCATTTGAGATGCAGCCCTAGCCCCCACAGTAGCAGCATTCATTTAAATTGACAGCTGCATCCAGAGAAATGCTCTGAGCAGTGAGCAGTACTGAGCACTAGCCACCCCTCATTTGGCAGTTGGGTAAGTGGATTGATTCAGGGGACCGATACATCCCAAGCTAATTTGGAGCTAATCTGCTAATGCCGTCGCTCCAGAGGGTAATTTCTGTTGAATTTAACAATAATAATTATCCCTCGGTCTCAAACATTTACCGATTTATTACTTTGGAGAAACCCATTTAATTTTTTTTGAAGGAGTGTTAAGTATTTAGTGAGCACTATAAGAAAACAATCATATTCCCAATAAGTGCGTTATCGCTCTTCAATAACAAATGCTGCTGATTTGGACCAACCAGTTAATCAGCAAATGTATTTTTCTATTGCACTTTCTATTAAACCACTTGGTTTCAAAGCGTCTGGCATGGCCATATCCTCCTGGTTATCAGTGGCCACTGGCTCTGATCCCTGTCTCAAGAGAAGCTTGCAGCTCTTCAGCGGCAGAGAGGCTAGGATGGATCGCTGACTAAGCTCTGTGTGAAATGAGTGTGTGCTTAACCACCCAACTCTCTATCCACCCATTGCGCTGATCATAATGAACTAGTTAAGCAAACACCCTAGCTGACAAACCCTTAGACACTTTGATTCTCAGTCTCAGCCATCGTCTCATAGATTAGTTAAAGCTAGTTAAATCACTATGGTTGGGGCTTTTTTTTACGGTTCCATTGGATCATTTCATTGTTCTATCTCCTCTTCCTCACTTCACGACCGCCTCTAGATCTCACACTCTGTAATGCTCTCGCAGTCTAAGATTCTGTCTCTTTGTACGTATGGGATGTTCATAAAATTTGCCTAAAACGATTTTTCCGCTATAGTATACAGGCTAATTTGGGGGATTACCCTTAGGCTGTGTTTTGAATTCGCTGCTGGATTATAGAATACAATTAAATTCACAATCACTCCAAAACATTCATTAAAATAAAACATCTACAGGCAGTGAGTTTTCCTCCTCAAGTCAAATTGAAGAAAGATGTTAAATGCAGCATCTTTAAACTTGCACACAGATGTAGTTACAGAGAGAAACACTTGCCACGCCATCGTTTGACCCGTTAGATAATATGTAACGAGGATCCCTGGACGTTAACAGCACTGTGGAGCCAGACAACCGTTTTGACCATGTGGTCCTGTTGCGTTCAGATCGAGTTTAGCTCCTTTTCGTTAAACGTTCCTCCTAGTCATGTATGCTCAGTTATCGCTGGCACTGCTCCAGACTACCACACGGCATCTGGACTGCCAACCAGCCAAATCACCATGAATAATTTAGCTGTCCAGATCAAAACTCTGCTTGTTAATATTCTTCCTTCTATCCTTCTCCTCATGTCAGTGCAATGTTGTTCTCGGGTCTTTTTTCCAAACCACATCTAGGTTTTCTTCTCTTTGGTTTGCCTCTTTCCTCATGTCCCACTGCCCTCTTAGAACACTAGTATCGTTTGATCTGACGTGCTAGTGCGTATTGTAATAATCCAGGGCGTTCATAGCAGTGTGTGTGTTTACCCGTATCACCACCCTCTCATCTCTTGACTGTGTTCGTGTGACAGATGAGGTAGAAGCTAGTAATTAGGACTGGCCGTCTGACATGGCGAGGAGAGGGGGGTGCTGGGAAACCGCAGGGCTGCATTGATCCTGTCGTGTACGTTGCATTTATGACTGGCTGTAATTGTTTTCTTCCCCGTAGATAAATCGCCTCACTTCCTGCGCCTGGGAGATGTGGAAGTCAACGCGGGGCAGAATGCCACCTTCCAGTGCATCGCCACAGGCCGGGATGCCAACAACAACAAACTGTGGCTGCAGGTAGGGACTGGGACTGGGAGCGGGCAGGGCAGGCTAACCACTGAACACCAGGAATCATTATTAAAGGATGGGGTCAGACTGTTGTTCATGGATCACACCAATAGACAAAAAGTGAGCAAAGAATTCTACCAAATTATAATCTATCACTCAGTATATCACTAAGCATTGTGTCCTCAAAACTCAAACACCTCTCTACACTCTCTCAAATATGATACGCTACTCAAGGTAATGCCACATCTCTTTGGGGAAATGTCTATTATGAAAGAATGGAACATCTATTTTGTCAGCTAGGGCTGCGGGAAAATCACTGTTCAGGTGACTGCATTGTAGAAGTCCTTCCTAATGCCTAGAGTGAACTGATAAGGCCCACAGATATGAAGGGAGAGCGGGATGGAGGGAGAGAAGGAGAGAAGGAGGTCGGGAGGGAACAAGAGATAACTCCTCTCATGGATGACTGGGTGGGAAAGGGCGAGAGGCTATGTGACCATTTCGGTGCCGGTGGTCGTGAAGGTGAAACTGTAAAAGAGACAGTGCTGTCGACACCAAACTTGTCTGATAACGTTTACCGTGATAAAGCCCGTAGAGGAAGTGGTAGCTTAACAGACCCATTTATTGCCTCCCTCTGAGATACACTTTTACAGTGTTTGTTACTAGCTTGACTCATCCTTGATGCCATGTTTGTTTTCGAGAAATCAAATCAAATCACATGCGGCGAATACAACAGGTGTAGACTTTACAGTGAAACGCTTACCTACAAGCCCTTAACCAAAAATAAAAGTAACAAATAATTCAACAGCAGCAGTAAAATAACAATAGCGAGGCTATATACAGGGGTACCGGTACGGGGTCAATGTGCAGGGGCACCGGTTAGTCCAGGTAATTGAGGTAATATAACCTCAATTACCTGGCAGACATATGATTTCATATGTCTGCCACCAACTTCCTGATAATGTAACGACCTTCCAATAAGTGCAAACGCATATTTGTTCCTTGTTTTTATCTTGCAGAGGAGAAATGGGGAGGACATTCCCGTGGCGTCGACTAAAAACATCAACCACAGGCGGTTCGCTGCCTCGTTCAGACTCAAGGAAGTGTCCAATCTGGACCAAGACCTTTATCGATGTGTCACCCAATCAGAAAGAGGATCTGGTGTGTCCAACTTCGCCGGACTCATCGTCAGAGGTATGTGCGCCCTCCTCAGATTAACATCCATGCACACCTGTTTACTACCTTATAAATGTATGGTAGCGGCACTTATTCAGTTTGGTCAGTTGTGGTTTTGAACTCAGTTGCAAGAATTCCCCAAATTCCTTCATAAACATTATGCATAAATCAAAAATAAATATGTGAGGGAAGACACAACTAGCATATGTTTATTCAGATGGAGTTTGAATATTATTAGGATATTCAAATGAGAATCACCAAAGGGAGAATAAATACACAAGTTCTCATGTCATGATGTGTGAAGTCCGCTTGTGGGAATGCTTCTCAGATGGGGTCAGTGGAGAGAGCAGAGAGACTTGGCGACGGGCCATGCTTCAACAAACACCTCACAATCAGGAGACTTCTCTCTCTGAGCTGCTCTGCATATCTCCAGCCACACAGAGAATTAATGCGGACAATCTTAGCATCTTCCCAGTTCCTACCTCTGCTCCCAACTCAGAGGAAGGGAGGGACAGTTTTCTTGCATCAGTTAAGCAAATCCTATTGTTAGTGCAGGCCAGAGGGCCCCAGAACCCTGGTGTTAGAAGGGAGTTGAACATTAACTGCACTGACAGGTCCGGTATCTCACTGGCGCTTGAAAGCTGACATCCTGCTACAGCGATCCGAAAGATGGTAATTTTAAAGGAAATTTTGGGGCCATTGATACAGGCGGCCCATAATGAGAGCTGGCATGGAGTTGCCCGTTGTCGATTATGGCCTAAGGGTAACAGTTTATTAGTGGGTCCTCTGCCAAAGCCGAAGTGACAGAGGATGCTGCCGGCAATTTTGGTCCGCTTTGTAACAAATGAAAATTTAAGTGGCAAATTCCTTTCACCGAATAACTATTGATCTATGTGTCCCCCAGCGGTGAGGAAACAACACAGTGGAACACAATTCACTTCGTCATGAGGTTAGCGTGGCTCCCAGAGCTCTTTGAGTAATGATGTTGCCCCCTTGCTAGTAGAAACAAAACTTTATTGACAAGGTTGTTCATTGGAACAGACCCTACAACAAACATGCCTGGTGCGCTCTGCTCTAACAAATCAAATGAAAGCAGCCCGTTAGCGGCTTTGATTGTGAGATATTTCTTACGGCTTATTGGAAGACTTCTGAGTTGACCTTAGGTGCAATTCTCAACATGGTATTTCAATAGTATTTTTATTCCAAGGCTTTATGATTAGGAATCCATGTGAAATATGTGCTTAATCTAAAGGGTTCTAGTAGATTGTCTTGTGTATGTGCATGTGATTGCTTGCACAAGTGTGTGTGTGTGTGTGTGTGTACACTCTAATGACTGTTGTGTAGATAGTGTGTGCTGTCATCTCCCCCGGTGTGCGTGTGGGGGCCAGTGTGCCACCGTGCCGTAAACAAACTGGCTGATTGGTGGCAGACACGACTGTCAGCTGAGGAGCAGGCTGGGAGATATTTTCTGCTTAAAAGTAGATTCAAACTCGATACCTGCCAGCTCTTCCCCCACTGAAGAAAGGCTCCTGCTTGACAATCCCAGGCTCAAAGAGAGATTGTTAAACTCTGATGAAGCCTCATAATGATGCCAAAGGAAGAACTTGGAAGGTACTCAAGAAAAGAGAAACGTCAACACAGGAATTTTATTTTTCTTCTAATGATATAAATATGAAACTGGGTTGATTCCAAGGCATAGGGGAACTAATTTTAACAATATTGGTTAAGAATGTATTTTGTGGTGTTCTAATTTTACCTGAAATGAACTCCAAGCAGTCGCTGGACTGTTTGCTTCTTAACCACAGGGTTTAAGATGCAAAAGGATTGTGTCACCTTGTAGATGATAGCCTAATACCGTCAGCCCAAACAGTGTCTACATGCTGGAAGTAAAGTGGGGGAGACAGGTGGAGGAAGGGATCACTCCTCTGCATCCTGTAACGCCATCAGTCAGCTGTAGATTGCTGCGTGCGCTTTGCTGTTCCAAGGCCTGCCTCGTCGCTGTCATCTTTTGCCTCAGAGATTATCATTAACTTCAAAATAAGCGTTTCCTCTCGCACAAAATGAAGTTGCTGCAGCACACAGTTTTTTTTTCTCTCTCTCTCTATATCTCTCCTTTCTTTTCTCACTCCTCTTCCTCCCCCTACCCCGCTCCTCTTCCTCCCTCTAACTCGCTCCTCTTCCTCCCCCTACCCCGCTCCTCTTCCTCCCCCTACCCCGCTCCTCTTCCTCCCCCTACCCCGCTCCTCTTCCTCCCCCTACCCTGCTCCTCTTCCTCCCCCTACCCCGCTCCTCTTCCTCCTCCTCCCCCCCCCCCATTTTTTGATCAAGCTACTGCCTTGGAGATTGTCGACTGCATCGGCAATAAATGAAAATCAATTACTATTAGAATGGCTTCGGGGCCGGGCATGCTTGGGGCTCGGTCAGAGCAGTCAGAGCAGAGCTGCAGGCTGGCCAGTCAGTAGCCTAAGTTGTGCGACGGCACGGCGGATGTTTAGCGGCGCGGCCCGCTGAAGGATGAGAGATGGATGAGACAAGGTTCAAGGAACAGTAATGCGAGGGCTCGGCGATATCATTCCACGCTGTCACCCCACATATGATGGATGGGCTGCTTGGGAAGAAGCAATACTAGATGATGAAAGATTCATCATCGTCTCTCTCCCCTCCCCCCTCTGCCCGCCCACCACTATCTACCCGCTCAACCCAACTGTTACTATCATCACACCACCGTTATGAAGCCCTAAATGGGGAGAGAGTCAGCCAGCCTGCCTGCCTAGTGCCTGTCATAGGAAGGCAGTTAAAAAGCCTGCTTGCCAAAGCCTTCTGCATGCTACTGTGCATTTTATTGCAAGCGTATTTATAGTTTTTCATTTGAAAAAATACATTTTGGGTGTCATTTACTCCAGACCTCCTCTTTTATGTTTAGGCCGTTTCCTCCAAACATCTTAATGAAAATGAGAATGGTCCTCGCCTACAGGTACAAATGCAAATTAGATTGTCAATTGCCTCTGCATTTAAATGGCTTTTTTTCTCGTTCTGTTTTTTCCATTGATGGTGTTGGTTTGTTTTCCTGGAAAACTACTTCTACCTAATAAACATCAGTGGTTTCAATAATTAATTGTTTTGATTAAATAAATTGTGAAGATGGTTCTGATTCGTTTTAGTTGGAGTCTGTAAGCAATCCAGTATTTTGACCCAATGTAGTTACCTGGAAACAGGATTTTAGGAATTCAAACATAAAGAAAATACACGTTTCTGGTGAAATATACATGTAACATGCATTTTCATATACAGTATGCTCTTTGCTTTTCATATATGCTTTCTGGCACTAGTGCAGTAGGCAACAGTAGTTGTGTCCGTTTCAAATGCTCTTATGTTATTGAATTATGAGATATTCGATTTTCCAGAGTAGCCTAATAATTTTTGAAGCATGCGTCTCATGCACAACTAATGAGACAGAGAGAGATGAATTGGCGTAGAAAACCAGGAAGCTAACACAATTAAAAACTCCAGGGAACTCCATACATTGGAATGTCCTGGGTTCAGGTATTGTGTGTTCCACAAAGAGAGCACTTCTGAGACGTTATCCACCATCACCACCATACAGTATTCACCAGCTTATTAAAGAGCTACGTCCTCCTGGGTATTAATAAAACAAAAGAGCTAAACAATTACTTACTAATTTATGGTCTTCTGTTGAGCCTTCATTCAAGCAAATACCAATTTGTCTCATGAACACAATGTATCTTTGTGTGCCCTGCAGGGCTAAACACTAAACAGGTCCTTTTTGTAGATAATTGTTAGGTTCAGCAGACAAAAGCATGGGTCACGTCAGATGGGGGTCCTACGAGCCAAAATGTACCCAAATTTCATTCTGAACTAAAGCACTGGATTCCATGTTTATGACTCACAGTGTAAGTGCTATTATACACTTGAGTATACAAACTCGACCACATGATTCCAGGTAAAGCTATGATCCCTTATTGATGTCACTTGTTAAATCCACTTTAATCAGTGTAGATAATGATGGGGAGGAGACAGGCTAAAGAATGGATTTTTTAAGGATTTTGTTTGCATGCCATTCAGAGGCTTGTGTCAAGAACTGCAACGCTGCTGGGTTTTTCACGCTCAACAGTTTCCTTTGTGTATCAAGAATGGTCCACCACCCAAAGGACAACCAACCAACTTGACACAACTGTGGGAAGCATTGGAGTCAACATGGGGCCAGCATTAGATCATTTGTTTTGGTGCTGTCCATATGTAGCTTGTTTTTGGTCACGGGTTCGGGAATGACTGAAGAATTGCAACATTTACCTGGAGCTAATGCTGCAAATCGCACTGCTTGGTGCTTTAAAAAGTCATAGTGAATCGATCAAAAATGTTTATCTTTAATTTACAATCTGTTGAAACTATGAGAATAGAAAGGTTCAGAGCCTTTGTGAAACATCACAGCACAGTTGAGAAATATATGGCAAATATAAATAAATCTGGATGGTGTTCAGAGATAGATGGGAGGGGTTGAGTGGAGCTGAAGGGCGGGACTAAAAATAAGTGTTGCTGTCCATTAGTTTACTCCAATTAGGGGAAGGATGGTAGGGTAAGAGCAAAATAATACAATAAAATATATTTAAAAAATATATATATTTTATATACAGTACTATTTTCTACATTGTATAATAATAGTGAAGACATCAAAACTATGAAATAAGACATATGGAATCATGTAGTAACCAAAAAAGTGTTAAACACTTTAGATTCTTCAAAAAGTAGCCACGCTTTGATGACAGCTTTGCACACTCTGGGCATTCTGTAAACCAGCTTCACTGGGAATGAAGGAGTTCCCACGTACAGTTGGGTGAATTTTGGCCCATTCCTCCTGACAGAACTGGTGTAATTGAGTCAGGTTTGTAGGCCTCCTTGCTCGCACACACTTTTTCAGTGTTGCCCACAAATGTTCTATAGGATTGAGGTCAGGGCTTTGTGATGGCCACTCCAATACCTTGACTTTGTTGTCCTTAAGCCATTTTGCCACAACTTTGGAAGTCTGCTTGTCCATTTGGAAGACCCATTTGCGACCAAGCTCTAACTTCCTGACTGATGTCTTGAGATGTTGCTTCAAAATATCCACATAATTTTCCTTCGTCATTATGCCATTTATTTTGTGAAGTGCACCAGGCCCTCCTGCAGCAAATCACCCCCACAACATGATGCTGCCACCCCCGTGCTTCACGGTTGCTGCCACCCCTGTGCTTCCCCTTTTTCCTCCAAACGTAACGATGGTCATTATGGCCAAACAGTTCTATTTTTGTTTCATCAGACCAGAGGACGATCTTTGTCCCCATGTGCAGTTGCAAACCGTAGTCTGGCTTTTTTATGGCGGTTTTGGAGCAGTGGCTTCTTCCTTGCTGAGCGGCCTTTCAGGTTATGTTGATATAGGACTCGTTTTACTGTGGATATAGATACTTTTGTACCTTTTTCCTCCAGCATCTTCACAAGGTCCTTTGTTGTTGGAAAGGTACACACCTGTCTATATACAGTGCCTTCGGAAAGTATTCAAACACCTTCACTTTTTCCACATTTTGTTACGTTACAGCCTTATTCTAAAATTGATTAAATTGTTTTTACCCTCATCAATCTACACATAATACCCAATATTGACAAAGCAAAAACAATTCCTTCGACCTCCTGGCTTGGTTTTTGCTCTGACATGTACTGTCAACTGTGGGACCTTATATAGACAGGTTTGTGCCTTTCCAATCAATTGAATTTGAATTGGACTCCAATCAAGTTGTAGATACATCTCAAGGATGATCAATGGGAACAGGATGCACCTGAGCTCAATTTAGAATCTCATAGCGTAGGGTCTGGATACTTATGTACATAAGGTATTTTTTTTATTTTTATACATTTGCTAAAATATCTAAAAACCTGTTTTCACTTTCTCATTATGGGGTATAGTGTGTAGTTTGCTAAGGATTGTTTTTTATTTAATACATTTTAGAATAAGGTCAAGAAAAAGTCAAGGGGTCTGAATCCTTTCTTAAGGCACTGTAAGGTCCCACAGTTGACAGTGCATGTCAGAGCAAAAACCAAGCCATGAGGTCTAAGGAATTGTCCGTAGAGCTCCGAGACAGGATTGTGTCAAGGCAAAAAATGTCTGCAGCATTGAAGGTCCCCAAGAACACTGTGGCCTCCATCATTCTTAAATATATATATTTTTTTTTTTATTTAACCTTTATTTTACTAGGCAAGTCAGTTAAGAACAAATTCTTATTTACAATGACAGCCTAGGAACAGTGGGTTAACTGCCTTATTCAGGGGCAGAACGACTTGTCAGCTCGGGGATTTATACCTTGTCAGCTCGGGGATTCGATCCAGCAACCTTTCAGTTACGGGCCCAACACTCTAACCACTAGGCTACCTGCGGCCCCAATATAAATATAAGAAGTTTGGAATCACCAAGACTCTTCCAAGAGCTGGATGCCCGGCCAAACTGAGAAATCGGGGGAGAAGGGCCTTGGTCAGGGAGGTGTTACCAAGAACCCGATGGTCACTCTGACAGAGCTCCAGAGATCCTCTTTGGAGATGGGAGAACCTTCCAGAAGAACAACCATCTCTGCAGCACTCCACCAATCAGGCTTCTATAGTAGAGTGGCCAGACGGAAGCCACTCCTCAGTAAAAGGCACATTACAGCCCGCTTGAATTTTGCCAAATAGAAGCTAAAGGACTCTCAGACCATGAGAAACAAGATTCTCTGGTCTGATGAAACCAAGATTGAACTCTTTGGCCTGAATGCCAAGCGTCACATCTGGAGGAAACCTGGCACCATCCCTACGTTGAAGCATGTTGGCGGCAGCATCATGCTGTGGGGATTTCAACTCCATATTAAGAAGGTGTTCCTAATGTTTGGTATACTCAGTGTACATGTACCATAGTTTTTGATAAACAGATGATTAAGTGGAAGGTAAACAGGTGGACGTAAAAGGTACTGCAAGCAGAATGGTGAATAGCAGACTTTGTGATGGTAACGTGTGTTCACGAAGATGAAATGGGCAGGATGGCATAGCACTAGTACAGTGACTATCAGATTGGACCTAATGTGATCTCTGAGTATTGCCACTGCTGCTGAATTAGCTTCAACAAATGAGTCGGCCGACAGCCATCTGGCCTGGTAGAAAAGAAAGAGATAGTAGAGGGAGAAGAAGAGGCCTGCGTGACGTGCAGAGCCGGAGACCAACTTCATCTGAGAGTGTTAAACAATGTTTATGTCTCCTTATCAAATGTTATTGGTCACATGCAAATATTTAGCAGATGTTGCGGATGTAGCGAAATGCTTGTAAGAAATAACACACAAAAAAATTAAATACTGCAAAGTTGCTTAGGTGCTAGAAGCAGAGCTTATGGACTAGAGTCACCCAGCACTCTTCATAAAGAAACGTCAGACCAGTTGACAGGCCTTATATTGGTCTTACAGTGAAGGATTGACATAACAATGGCTGCTCATGTCCCTCAGTATGTTTCCCTCAGTATCTCTGTTTTGTCTGACAAAACAGAGATGCTAATTCTAGGTCCCAAGAAACAAAGAGATCTGCTTTTGGATCTGACAATTAATCTTGATGGTTGTACCGTCGTCCCCCAAAAAACACCTTGGCGTTACTCTGGACCCTGATCTATCTTTTAACAAACATATCAAGAATATTTCAACAGCTTTTTTCCATCTTCGTAACATTGCAAAAATCAGAAATGTTTTGTCCAAAAATGATGCAGAAAAGCTAATCCATGTCACTTCTAGATTAGATTACGGCAATGCTCTACTCTCCGGCTACCCGGATAAAGCACTAAATAAACTTCAATTAGTGCTAAACGTGGCTCCGGTCACAAGACGCAGGCCTCCTTATTGTCTCTAGAATTTCTAAGCAAACAGCTGGAGTTAGGGCTTTCTCCTATAAAGCTAAATTTTTTTGGAATGGTCTGCCTATCCATGTGAGAGACGCAGATTCGGTCTCGACCTTTAAGTCTTTACTGAAGAAGACTCTTCAGTGGGTCCTATGATTGAGTGTAGTCTGGCCCAGGGGTGCAAGGGTGAACGGCAAGGAACTGGAGCGACGAACCACCCTTGCTGTCTCTGCCTGGCCGGTTCCCGTCTCTCCATTGGGATTCTCTGCCTCAGCCCCTATTATGGGGGCTGAGTCACTGGCTTACTGGTGCTTTCCATGCCATCCATAGGAGGGGTGCGTCACTTCCTGTCCGGTTTGTCGCCCCCTCTGGCTTGTGCAGTGGAGGGGATCTTTCGTGGGCTATACTCAGCCTTGTCTCAGGGTAGTAAGTTGGTGGTTGTTGATATCCTTCTATTGGTGTAGGGGCTTTGCTTTGGCAGAGTGGGTGAGGTTATATCCTGCCTGGTTGGCCCTCTCTGGGGGTATTGTCGGAGTGGGCCACAAATCAAATCAAATCTAATTTATTTATAAAGCCCTTTTTACATCAGCCGATGTCGCAAAGTGCTATACAGAAACCCAGCCTAAAACCCCAAACAGCAAGCAATGCAGATGTAGAAGCACGGTGGCTAGGAAAACCTAGAAAGGCAAAACCTAGGAAGAAACCTAGAGAGGAACCAGGCTCTGAGGGGTGGCCAGTCCTCTTCTGGCTGTGCCGGGTGGAGATTATAACAATTCATGGCCATTAAGGCCAGTTCTTTCTCCAAGATGTTCAAATGTTCATAGATGACCAGCAGGGTCAAATAATAATAAAAGTAGTTGTGTAGGTTGCAACAGGTAAATACATCAGGAGGGAATTTCTTCCTAGGTTTTGCCTTTCTAGGTTTTGCCTTTCCACCGTGCTTCTACATCTGCATTGGTTGCTGTTTGGGGTTTTAGGCTGGGTTTCTGTATAGCACTTTGTGACATCGGCTGATGTAAAAAGGGCTTTATAAATACATTTGATTTGATTTGAAACTTCCATTAATTAGTTAGTTAGTCAACTCTCTGAGGGGGAGGGTTACATTGGCTTCCATTTGCAGTGAGAATGGTGAATGTAGTACATGTGATTTGGTATTAAATGATCAGGTGTCCCTGTGCTATGTTCTAGTCCAGCAGGCTCTGGGCCTGCCAAAACTGCCCTAGTTGAGGTCCAGACCCGTCCAGACTGACTGGAAGTGGAACCATCTGGTTGGTCTGAGAATGTTTGATAGTTTGGTGCCCTCGGCCCATTCTAACTTGAACTTGTTGCTGATGAATTCATTGGGTGTCTGACAATTACACAAATCTCATTAGATTGATTATTGATATGGAAAGGAGAATCCAGACTTGTTAGTTGGATACTGCTGATTGAATAGATACTATGTCATTTGCAATGAAACACACAGAAGTTGAACGCTTTTGCCAAAAATAGATCATGTCCCCAATTGAAATGTCTTGAGAAGTATGCTGTGCTAAACCATATTCTCTGTCTCCTCCAGAACCACCACGGCCTATCGCACCCCCTCAGCTGCTGGGCGTTGGGCCCACCTACCTTCTGATCCAGCTCAATGCCAACTCCATATTCGGGGACGGCCCCATCATTCTGAAGGAGGTGGAGTACCGCATGACATCAGGGAGCTGGATAGAGACCCACGCTGTCAACTCCCCTAACTACAAGCTGTGGCACCTGGACCCAGACACAGAGTACGAGATCCGTGTGCTGCTCACCAGACCAGGGGAGGGGGGCACCGGCCAGTCTGGACCACCTCTCATTACCAGGACCAAGTGTGCCGGTAAGTCTCCATCTCCATCCTTCCTTTTTTCCCCCTTTATTGTTTTGAATTTTCTCTCTTTTGCTCCCTGTTGCCTCTCTCCGTGTTCCACTGCTCTGTGATATTTGCATACAGATAATTGCCTTGGGCGCTCTTAGAAAACGTAATTGGAAAAGCCAGGGAAAATAAACAAGGTTCCTGGTAGAGGTAGTGTCATGGCCGTCACTCACTAAGAGTTCCTTTCAGATGTGTGGGGGGGGGGGGAGGGGGGGGGGGTTTCTAAGGAAATAAACTAGCATGCTTTTCAGAACGAACCTCGCTAGTATTTACCCTGGGGTCCATGGATGACAAACCTGAGGAAGGAATTCTCATTCATTTCTGTCGGGCGGTCGTGATACACAGACCTGGGTTGCCATGGCATCTGTATTAAACAGCATATCAACAAGGCAGGGACTAGATACAGAAGTCATGTGGGGGAGCACGTAGTGGAGCGGTTGTGTTCGGAGAAGGAATCTGAAGATGGAAAGTGGTTATTAAGAATGATGCGGAATGTATGCAGTGTTTCATTGGCATTGCCTTTCCATCAGTCTGAGACACTATCCATCTATTCCCATGCCTCACGCTCAGAAGTGAATAGACCAGCTGTATTCCCAGATTGACATTCAGAGGGGGCACTCTCTGCAGTTTTGTGTTTCCCCTTGGCTACTGTCAGGTTGTGGAGTTTTTCAGGGGATATAGTACAGCTCTGTAGTCTGCTTGGGAGGAGATGCCTACTGTATGTCAGTGCTTTCATCCATCATAGCCAATCATATAATTAAATGATGTGCTGCCCATGGTATTGTCAGGAACTGAATTGGCAGGTGTGCATTATATGTTTATGGCAATACAGGAAGCTTTTATATCAATATCTTCCTCTTCCTTAGTTTGTCCTCAATCTCAGCGCACGCTCCCACCTAGCAAAATCCATTTTTTCTAGTTTAATATTTTGGTGTTCAGACCTTGACATCTACTGCAAAAGGAATCCCTGGTGATTAGAATGTCAATTTGAGAGATGTAGGCACCAGGCACCTGTGTAAATAGAAGCTGTGTTATGTCTGTGGTCACAGCAGACACATGTTGATTACTGGGCTTAAAGAGGCTGCCTATCTCTGAGTTTTATGTCCTGTATGTAAGGCATAGGGGCTTTTATACTAGACGACGCATCCCCTAAGATTCCTTTGAGATTAATAGTTCATCTTCAGCAAGAATTTTATATCATCATAACATGGATCATTTGAGGTTATGTTTTCCAGCTACTGTACCTGGAATCAAGTTGAATGACAACATCAAATTATTGTAAGAAGTCATAAGAGAGGTTCTTCCACAGTAACATCACAGGTCACAATCAAATAATGTGTGCCTTACGTGACAGGGGACAGAGGAACCAGGATATCCTTGCTTTGAATCTAAAACAAAAATATGAAGCATCTGATCATCTTCCTCCGCAATCCCGGAATGGGTGCAATGAACAAGTGGAGGCCAAGAATGGCAAACAGTGCTCAGAGATTTCTTATGTATGTGTTCTCCTACAAAAACAACATCAACTTCCTCTCACATTGTTTAACATTTTTCTGTGAAGTTCAGATTTTTTTCACTCACAGTATATTACTATTAGGACAAGGGCTCCTGGGTAGCAGAGAGGCGGGGTGGCTCGCAGACTAGTCAATGTCACGTTTCCTGATTGGCAGGGTGAGCGAACGCATTATTAAAATCCTCAGGGCGCCTCTCTCCAGAGGGTTTCCGTTTGTATTTATGTATTTTTTTGCATGCTTCCCATGTCATTTATTTCTTACAAATGTCATGCCATTTCAGCAAAATAACATATTGATCATTTCCCCATGCTTCACTGTTAAATAACAAAGAAATAAATGATTCGAAGGCCAGGGAATGAAAGCTAATAATTGCTGGTGCATGTTCCTGACACCATTTATTGCTGCATAGAATTCACGTTCCAGATATTTCTCGTTCCCCACCATTTTGTGTAATAGTATTGTAGCACTGGGAAAAAGGGTGGGTCCATTAGTGTCTGGTTTTATATTACGGTGGTGGCATTCCTACCATGTTGTCACATTGTCATTTGTCCCAGCACATTAAACATATGTCATGCACCACCATGGTTCCCAGCTGTACTTAATTTCCCCTGACTGCATCAGACCACGTAGATGCGCCTCAAGTCCCCCGTTTCCTGCCATAAGCACTGCCAAGAAGAGAGAAAAAACATTAGACACCATCTTCTTCGCGGTTGCTTTTAAGCTGGATGTATGTGTGTGTGAATAGGTGTGGCAGGATTGTGGAAGAACTATACTATTGTGTAAGTGTCTCAGATTTCCTGAGGGAAGCACATGACACGGTGCTGCTGAAACAGCCAGGCAGGCCGCCACTGTCTGCCACCTGAACCCTATTGGACTGGTTACCTACCAGCAGACAGCAGACTGGGACTGAGGGATAGAGAGGAGAGAAAATATAGTGAAAGAGAGACAGAGCAGGTCTGCTTTCCCATGGGAAGGATTTTCTTTCATCAACTGCGAGACAAACCCCTCACCCGCACGATAGTGAGACAACATGGAGGACTGTTGGTCTCATCAAGACCTCTCTCATCATCTAGCCAAGCAACGCCTCCTACAAGCAGAATTGATGAGTAAAAAATAAATAAAGTTTACATTCAACTGGAGATTTCAAATATAAGCTCAACATCGTCATAAGCTTATGTTGAGCTATGGAGGTTAGGTTACTCAATATGTGTCCCATATCTGGTAGAGTGAGCAGAGGCTTCATTTGGACTGGTTTCTTATTGAAAGGACAGATTCAGCAGTCCTCTGCACTCTTCGCTCCAAGGACCTAACATGGTTTCCATACCGCTGCCTGTTCAAAAACACCTCAGCTGGAAATTAGATAGTGTATAATGAAATGAACAGCCCACTCGGTTCCAAATGCCCAGTGGGGGTTTTACCGGAGAGTGTTGAAATGTTGTCGCCTTTTAAATTCAAACAGGAAACACTGTATTGACTGGAGAGGAAGTAGTAGAGTTGTTAAGCTGACACTTGCACTACAACAGTTTCCTGCATGACAGACAGGCAGGGAAAATTAATGCTCTTAGTGCACAGTACGGCTTTGATTCGCCTGTACTCATGCATTTCTACGAGCACCTCAGCTGCGCTACAAATGCCTTTTGCCATCTGTAACCAACCTGATTGGTTTTAATGGTTCTACACGTCTGAACATGTTGTGCTTTCAGAGCATCACAGGCTAGTATAATCTCTTGAAGCCAGTTCAAAAAGCAATTAACTCTGCAGCACCAGCTAGCACTGCACTTGGTCCTCAGCCATATACTTTAGCCTCGCTCCTCCAGACAGACGAGTCCTGCATTGGCTTTAGTAATATCACCCTTAATGTTGAAGAGCATTGGGATGGAGCAAAAGTAGCCATATCTGTGTCCCAAATGGCAACTTATTACATAGTGCACTACTTTTGATCTATGTCCTATGGGCCCTGGTCAAAAGTATTGCACTAAAAAGGGAATAGTGTGTCATTTGGGAAGAATCCCATGTTTAGGTTGAGCTGAGGCTGATGTATCCACTGTCCACTAATGGAGTGTCAGGCTTCCTTTGACTGGCAATCAGAACAGAGGCCTATCTATCAGGGAGATGTTTCAGGACCACTCCGTCAGTGTTTTCTCCAAGGACCTCAGTCAGTGTGATGGTCAGGGCGTCACACTCATGGCAAGACACCATTCCAATTAGTTAAGGCAATAGAGAACCACGAGCGGCTGACCATCACATTGCTGATTACACAGATTTTATTTTTTTACTGATTACTACTGAATGACCTCTCTGGGCTGACATTTGCAGTGGCAGGCCTTTTATTGAGGCAATTTCAATTATATCACGGGCAGCCCTTCAGATGAACAGTTGATCCAATAACAACCTAAGTAGAGTTGAGGTCAACAGTTCAACCTGTGTTGTGGTACTGAAATGAATGTATTTTTCCACTAATGTGTCACCAAGGTGTTTGATTTGGTGTATGTTTTCGCCATCTATTTGCTGAAAGCCGCAAGGACCGGCAATTAGGAGTCTCAAAACAAACATTCAGAAGACAACAGTCGTGTTTGGTGATACAGTGATGGCTAATTCCTCTCAGGTGCAAAGACACTGGCCTCCACCCTTCCACTCTCATATGCAACATTGACTTTCCACACATTATCAATGTTCAGTCTTATATATTGATTTTGATTTGGCCCTGCAGCCAGAAATACTATTAAGGGGTCTAATTATTTGAGTTCTGCATTCATTTCAAAGACCCTTAAAGCAATAGAGATAATTTTGTCCCCCGTATGGATGATTATTTCTTTCTCCTGCAGAGGAAAGTGGAAAACGGTCATGGTGATAATGGCCCCATTGATGTTATTAACATCCAAGTATACTGGAATTAATACTATTGATTTGGGCACTCAGTCTGTACTCTCCAATTTACACGTTTGAAAATAACCACATACACACAACTGTACATGCAGTAACTGACCTACCTCAGAGGGACTCGAGTTTCTATAAGAATTAATAATCTGCTAATCTGTTGCCCATGACTTTGCCTGTAGTGAGTCTTACACCAGTTGTGGTGGGGTCGTCCATGGTTCAGTGAAACTTTTCACACAGTATTATCCTCCAAAAATACCCCATAAGTACTGAAAGGCACTAAAAGCTGGGATTGGGATAATAAATGCACAATAATACATAGTATCAGAATGTGTGTGTGTGTGTGTGAGAGAGAGTGAGAGAGAGTGTGAGAGAGAGAGAGAGAGAGAGTGAGAGAGAGAGAGAGAGAGAGAGAGAGAGAGAGAGAGAGAGAGAGAGAGAGAGAGAGAGAGAGAGAGAGAGAGAGAGAGAGAGAGAGAGAGAGAGAGAGAGAGAGAGAGAGAGAGAGAGAGAGAGAGAGAGAGAGAGAGAGAGAGAGAGAGAGAGAGAGAGAGAGAGAGAGAGAGAGAGAGAGAGAGAGAGAGAGAGAGAGAGAGAGAGAGAGAGAGAGAGAGATCCAAAATATTAGCTGTTGTACTAGACTAGTAATAGTAGCGGTAGTCGTTATATCAGTAGTCCTAGTAGCAGTCACAGTTGTGATCGTCCTCTAGAGCAGTGGTTACCAAACTGTGGGGCGGGTCCCGTAGGGATCTCAGCCCAGATTCAACTTACTTTTGAAAGTTGTAATAGTAGGTGCAATTTCTAAATTGGGTAGTGCATCATCAGTTCCTCTTGTTCATCAGTTCCTCTTGTCATGTCAGTCATTGTATACCTTAGATAATGTTCCCTAATGTTGGAAGGGGGGGCCTAAGTGAAAAAGTTTAGGAACCCCTGCTCTAAAGGACGCGTTAGAACACAGCATCTATTAGTACGACTCCCTACTGGAATATTATATTTTGATGGATTCAAGCGGAGAGGAAGTACATTCCACTGCCAAATGAGTTTGAATGGTTGATAACATAAATGACTGTCAAGCAGTGAATGGCAGGGGACAAGGAGTTGGTATACTGCTTTCCTTACCTCAGGCGCTTCCAGAGAGTCTCCCCCGGTAGGCCTGGCATTACTCTTTCATGGGAGTCAGAGAAATGGGAGGCTGCGCGGGATGAAGATGAATCATAAGGAATGTGGTTCAGACACTGACAATCCACACAGGACTGCTGAAGCATGGACTCTGATGTATTATTTAAATGCACCCTGTTTGGCATGGGTGGTAAATAGAGTTTATTTTCTGTGTTGTTCCTCTCATGTTACATGTCATATTTCCTACCATAACCTAGGCCTGATAGAAAAACAAGTCCATCATTTTGTCAATAGGACTCACTGTCAGAGCAGAGGTGGTGGACGGTAGTGTTTCCTCCTCCCAGGCACCGCTCTTCCTCTCAAGCATATCTCTACCAAGTCCCCTGGCCAGTGTTCTCAATCAAGGCAACACTGCTGGAACTCTGGGAAAATGATGGGGAATCTTCTCTCCAGAAATCCTCTCGTTCGTTTGTTTGTTTGTTTGCCCCACTTTTAATCACGAGCGCCTCTGAGAAATCCTGTCTTGTTTGGTATTTGTGGTGTTTTTTTTCCTGCTGCCTCACAAACCATTTTGACTTTATGTGGATTATTGTTAATTGTGTGGCTGCTCAGTGATTCTCAGTAACGATGCAAACACAGGAAGGCTTACTCTACAATAGGAAGGAGGCCGGCTTTTATTTCACGATGATAAATGAGGATATTTACAAAGCAAAGCAATTTGTCCTGTCTCATTCCACATCAGGCATTGGATAAGGGATTAGGAGGGGGAACAATTCATATCAATTAAGATCGATTTAATGTGTCGTGACACAATTTCTGCCAACTCAAGAAATAATGAACTGTAATAGTGCAGGGTATTAAAAAACATTATTTGACTTGACCACGCTCTATCTTAGGGGCAATGTTCTGTATGAATAAAAATCGAGTTCATTTCTTTTGTGTCTTTTTGCCTCTATAAGTGTGAGATTTAAAAAAAAATCTGTGAGTTACGTGTTATTTACCCTCCAGTCACACAGCCAAGTAATTACATGTGTCACTTTTATTCAACTCTGTCTGCTGAGAACCCCAAGCAAACTCTTTCTCCATTTCCTTCTCTTTTCTTCATCTCACTCAACCTCTGGGATATATTGACCTCTTTGCCATCCATCGAAGATAGTGTATTCTACTCTGTATGCTACTACGTGAATCTAAAACTGCATCTTTCCGTAGTTGACCATATATGATTCAGTGCCACAGCAGAAGAGTGGGACACTGTAAGGCCGATGGGTCTTAAATGGAACTAATGAGTGTAGGAGCCAGAGAAAGGTGTCCTCGTACGCCCCAGTAGGAGCAGCACGTCCATTTGGCCAGAGTGTGGGCTGAGCCTGATGGTGTGCAATGCTTCAGTATAAACAAAGTGCAGAGAGGAAAATACAAGGGAACAAGGAGACACTTTGCTCTGTCGTTGAGAGCTGGTCAGCAGCCTTTTTTGATGCCATTGAAGGACTAACTCCATTATAGTGCATATTGATACTGGTAAATAATGCAACAGCTGAAAAGAACATGGGGACTGAGCTGTACAGAAGTCTATATAGTAGTCAGGCTAGAAGCCCAGTGGGAGATACCATATGTCTCTATTTGACAGGATGTAAGCTTTGCTCTCTGTCTTTTGACCTGTCGTGACTCTCCCTCCCAGTGATTGTTTTTACCCAGAGAGCAGGGCTACATTACATGTATTAATTAGAAGAAAGGCCTTACCTGTAGTCCTCTTTAGATTAAAGTATGATTAAAGTCTTAATGATTTCTCTACAGAGAAGAGGCCTCCTCGGCTGCAGGCCACAATCAACACATGACCCACACTTGACCTTCGCTGTTCCGAGAGGACGCTAATGGGCAATTTCATGGCAACGGAATTACGCTGAGACTTTAAAATGTATGCCAAACAACAACCAGTGTTTTCAAAGTGTAGCCTTTTCCACTCACAGCCCCTGTATACTGTACAGTCCTCTGTATGTGGTCCTCTGTAGCTCAGTTGGTAGAGCAGGGCGCATGCTACGCCAAGATAGTGGGTTTGATTCCTGGGACTACCCATACTTAAAATGTATGCACACATGACTAAGTCACTTTGGATAAAGGCATCTGCTAAATGGTGTATATTATATTATTATTATTACGGGTTGAAAATGGCATATTTTGTCATTGATAAGCGCCTGAATTGGAATGCAGTGGCTGTAGAGTAACATGCTATACATGATGTCAGAGCTCAGGTTCAACGTTTCACAGCGCTGTATGGGTTTTGACTGACAGCTGTTAAACTTGAGCACCGCGCGTAACAAGAAAGTGCCCCCACCCCCCCCCCTCTACTGTTGCACATTTGTTGTTGTCTGAGTGAGGGAAATGCTGTAAATCGAGTTAATACCGCGTTGATGTCATACTAGCAAACCACACACCCATGAGTCCAAATGTGCACATTTCCATAATTGAAAACTCCTGTCATTAACAGTATCAACGTTTATGATCGCTACGTCCACAGTTACATGGATGACATGCGTTATACCCTGCGTTGTCCTGAACAGAATAAGCCTATTTTTGTCATATTGTGAAGAAGAGTAGCTGCAGAACACACACACGACTCCATTCCATGCACACCAAAATTACAATCTGTTTGTCTGACGTGCTTTTTGAAAGCCTACACTGTACGATCATATTTTAGAACTTAGCTAGCCATGTTGGCAATATAATAAGCTTTCAAATAATGCCAACCTAACCCTGATTGCGATTTACGATGGAACATTTTGGGATTGCGTAAAACAACAACAGTAATTGCATGATGGTGGGGACGCAGGGCTGTGTTCCAAACAAACAACTTTAAGTTCCTCAATGGCAAAGCTAGTACAGCTTAAAAAAACACCTTTTTAATAGAAGGCTCTTTCCTTGAGTCATAGAATTGCATTGATATTACGTAGGAACTGTGCGTGTGTGTGGCCACTTGGAGACACCAGTTAGACCTCTCACTCAAACCCTTGTAATCGTTTTTTTATAATCTTGCACCTACTCTAAAATTGTAATTAATATTCTTATTATGTTACTGAATGTATCCAGCATATTTTCAGATTTTGTGATTGACAAATTCTGTAAAAAGTACAGTAAATGTAAAATGCACAGAAAATCAACAGTGTAATGTTTGGATTTAGTCTTGTTTCGGGTGAACTGTTATGTCCTCACCTTTGGACTGATAATTTCTCCGTAAGCTCCAGTGTTCTCTTTCAATTGCTTCCATGTTCATGCATATTAGTGCTGAGCGATTAACTGAAATGTCGGTTCTTTTTTTATTATTATTTTTTACAACTAATTGATCTACGTCGGTTCAATTATTTGAATTGCATTTAGTTCTTTTTTTCTCTGTGAGCTCAATGCCGGCATTACACAGTTTCTCTAGAGATACATCTGATCCAGCTCGAACTGTGCGATGTAGTAGGGAGTTGAGGTTTCCCACAGACCAGGTTCTACATAGTTTAGCACATAAAATGTGGTAATTAACTACAATGACCATACTCCATTGCGCATCTACTTGTCTGGTCGCTTGTTTATTTTATGCCCACTACGGAAGAGCTAAAGAATGAGCGGCCCTGAGGGGATATAGAGAGCAGCTGTTGCTTCGCAAGGTATCTCTGCATGAAAATACATGATCTAAGTGATTGATATTTGGTATTCAGCAGTCATAAAAGTGTGCCTTATTTACTTTGAAGAACTAGAAAATAGTGATTTTGTCAGACAGCATAGACAGCAGCTCTAAAGAGATGAGACGATGACTTGGAATGAAATAATCTTCAAATAAATAAAACAAATGTAATACACAACTGAAATATTTTATAAAAATTATGTGAATAAATCATGGTTAATAAGTGATAAGCAGTAATGAGCATCACTACCATCATGGGAATTATATAAATTGTTTTATTCTGTGTTACAGCATTTAAATAATCAAAAACAGTGTTTATTTTTATATACCTCAAAAAGCACTAATCGCTCATCACTAATATATATGCTATTTATACTTCTTCTGTTAGAAACATTTACTTTTGGGCATATCCATAAAGGCCAATTTCCACGAATGTAAGGGGTTAACAAACCATACAACTCTATGCACAATAACTACCTTTAACAATTTACACAGAAAATGGTATAAAAACACATTTACTGGAAAAACTGTACAGATGCAAAGTTTGGTAACAGAATAAGGTAAAAATCTCCCTCAGTTTTACTGTGCTATTCAGGGCTCATCCTTAAAAGAGACCTTGTCCTCAGTATAGTAAAGCATAGATTAGTTAGAGTGCACACACTCATACACACACACACACACACACACACACACACACACACACACTTGGATACCTGAAATAAATTCTGAGGAGTAAGTTAAATGAAAGCAATACATTGAAAATGTGGTTTGTCCTTGTGTTGAAACAGAAGGGTCTGCTTTGCCTTAAAGTAACAGTACACTATTGAAGGCTTTTGTGCTTTTGTTGAAAGCATAAAATGCCATGTTATTCACACACGCTGTACCAAACAATTCACACAAAAGGATCTAGTGAATAGCAGTTCTCATGAGACAATTGATTGTTTGGTATTGATCAGGTTGCCAGAGAAAAACATTTCAACGTTCCAATTGTCTTTTCTTTTCCAACAGTAAGAAAGTATGATTTTACATAAACTTTCACCACGTACATATTTTCACATCTCAGACAATGAATTATTGGTTATACAGACTCTTCCTTGAAACGCTGTTATCCTCAGAAAGCCTCTTTTTGAATAGTTAAATTACAGGGCCGTTCTATTCTTCCTCCCTGACATAGTAGCATGTCTGCGAGTTATCACTCATTCTTGTGAAATTACAACAGTCATTCCCCCAACGAGTGGCTGTCCACAAATATATATAACTCTGAGCAATTTTCCCAAATGCCCTGCGGAAGCCTTCCCGACTATCTCATCTTCCCAGGCTGAAGCCTTTTAAATAGGCGGTAGTAATGAAATGCAGGGGAGGCCTCTGGCTCTGTGTCGCACCCCGCGGTGTGCCGGGGCCTCCCTAACAGCAGAACGCTTGGCTGTGTTGTGGAGGCTGGGCCCGGGCAGAGCAGATAAAGGAGATGGTGATTAATGTTTGTTCAACAGTTAGCCCAGGCTTCTTCTGCAGAATACACAACGAAGCGTCAGTGGGACCACAGATCCTTTCAACAAACGTTATGAAGTTGCTCAGATTATCTGTATGTGAGAGGGAAATGTTATTTAAATGTAAATGCCTTCTCTCTTTTTTTTTTGTTGCTCTGTTCGGGGTGGATTTTTGTAATCCAGCAACCCATCTCTTGCTCTATTATGTTAAGGGGAAAAAAAACATGATCCCTCGCATTACTCCGGATGTGATGAACACAATGTCGCTTTCCATGTGAATGATAAATAGTAATGAATGACAAGACGGAAAAGAAGAACACCTCCACGATATTGTGCACAAACATGTACACGCCTCATACACCTGTTGCCAGAATAGTGTATTACTGAACGAATTCCGAGTAGTCAATTCTCACAATGGATTCTCTAGCCTTTTTACTGAACCAGTTGAACATCTTCTCCTATCTGTGTTTAAACATAAGTATGCTAAAACATGACTACCTAGACCTTAGGCTGCCCTCCGCACTTCTCTGATTCAGAGGGCTTGGGTTAAATGCGGAAGACACATTTCAGTTGAATGCATTGAGTTGTACAAGTGACTAGTATCCCCTTTTCCCTTTACTTCCTCATAAACACTTACTCTGCATATTGTTTTGACTGCCTGGCCATGAACTGAGATTTAGTCCTTAATTATATTTTTTATTCCCTTTCCATCATTTCATATACTCCATCTGTACGAGATCTTAGGGTGTGTGTTTACTACTCCTTTAGACTACTTATCAGCTTCCTCACAGGCTCTGCAATTTGAATTTCAAACAAGGCAATTGGAAGAATGTGTGGCTTTTTTTTTTTACTCTAGTACCTGGCCATTTCTCAGTCTCCTCCCACCTCTTCCACTCGCTCTCTCTCCTTCTGGCTCTTTCTCCCACTCGGTCTTCCTCAGACTGCACCGGCTGCAATTTCAATACAATTATAGATCACAGGAATATAGACTTTCTATTCTACTGTATATGCTACTCTGCACATCTACCATTCTGCAGTGGTTAATATCATACCACATCAATATGCTCTGTAAGATAAGGCACTAACTACTTGCTTGGGACTTGGTTGTCTGAGGTAAGATTGTGACTCTACACTAGTGATTATACATTAGTTATCCCTCTACCTCATACAGTAGTGCTTACTTAGCGCCGATAGTAATCCATAACATTGGAGATTAATAAAAAATATATATTTTTAAATAGGTGCCTCCTTGACATTTTGCTCTTGCCAAAGTTAGGTAATCTGTGTCTGGGCTTGTTTTACAGATGTATCTGTCTCCTCCCCTCCAGTGATTTGTGGTGATACTCTTTATATAGGGATGTATGGATCACCAGCCTCCTGTGTAAATGGCATTGCCTCTCTCTGGAATAGACCTCATATTTCACCGCTAACGATCATACTGTGCCTGCTATTGGTATACTACACCCATTATCAGCGACGGTCAAAGAGGGACCTGCTCTCCGTAATGGGTGGATGGAGGAATGTGTATGGAAAGTGACAGCAGCAGTGGAGCAGCTTTCTGCTTGTCCCGGGGCTGTAAACCTCCTCAGAAGCCATTAGATTAATTGTCAGTGACTAGGAAGTAGCGAGTCTAGCGACTGCTGTGTTCTGAATGGCTGGGCACCGTGACTTGATATGTACAAACATTTCACATCCACTCCACAGTAGTGTAGTTTGTCAGGTCGTATGCCCGACGCAAGCTAAAAGGGATGTGCGTGTAATCAAAACACATGAGGTGGCCATGACTTCACAGCGGCATGCCGAATACCCCCTCCAAACATTTACTTACAGTACACACACACACACACACACACACACACACACACACACACACACACACACACACACACACACACACACACACACACACAGGCATGCACAAACACACTAAACGTCCGTAGTTCACTGAAATCTCAGCTCTTTGATGTGAGGCAAAGCAGAATGTGAAAGTTGTGTAGTCTTGCTGAATGTATCAGTGTACTTTTTTAATATCAAAAACAGTTAATTCACCAATCTATATGCAGATTCCCAGAAATAATAATATTGTGAAATTACGGTAATTTAAAATGCACAAATTAAGTAGGACTTTTTCTTCCTCTAGTGTATCAGTAGCCTAATACAAGCCTCACTTGTTACATCAGAGTATGTACTCCATTAGATCTCTCATAATAGTTTCCCTGTTAGAAGGTGTAGAAGCAAATAGTGCTTATTTCCAGCTCCATCCAGAGTCAGCCCTTCTCTGACTCTGTTAATTGAAAATCCTTGTTCGGTACAGAAGATCACAAGGAGGAAAATCACATCCGCCCTCTCCCTGAATACAATTTCTCTAGTGCTAGTGGTAACTGTGTGGGTAATTGATATGATACCGGAGTGACACACACAGCGTTTCCTTTCCCCGCTGGGAATAGTGAGAATTAGTTTTTCAGCGGTCCCCGGGGGAGGCAGATACAGACAACGCTCGCCATTCCATTGTTATATTTTCTATGAGGAGTTTTGTTCCTTCTCAAGAAGTGATTTATTGGTACTTGTCTGAGAAGAATAAAAGTTGAAATATAGTCAAGTTTGGGAAGGACTGGGAGGTTAGTCTGAATGGTGGCGAGCCCAGGCTGGAAATGACTTACACAGGAAATGGATGGCAAATTGGTTAATTGCAGGAAAATATAATATTGTGACCACGTCTCCTCTACTTCTCAAGTTTGGGATAAACACGTCTATGTAAAAACATCTTGAAAACCCCATGCAGACTAAAATCTGAAACCATTATCACACATCGTGTTAGCGTCTGTGGGTGAAATAGTTAATGGTTAGTGAAGAGTGAGAAATGTAACACCCAGTATGGGCCATGTGGTTGATTATGAGAAGCAGCGCTGATGAGGCTGTTCAGCCATCGGGCTGTGAGGCGCCATATTTCAGGGGCGACAGGCTTATGGCCTGAGAGAGGAGGGGAATGGAGAAAGGCTTGTGGAGGTCAGGAACAGACAATCTCTATCTGGAAGTGGGATATGGCTAAATAGTTAAAACAGCATAGCACAGTAGCTAGTTACGGCAGTGAGGTGTTACCCAAAGAACTTTTCATCTCTAAACCCGATCCACCTTTAATCCTGTGCATTATTTCAAGTTGACAGACTCAGGCATGTAGCTCTTCCAAACCTGTCAATGATTGTGATCCAAAAGAGACTGGGTTGAAAAAGGCACAATGCTATTCACTCTATTCATTTAGCAGACACACTTATCTAGAGCGACTTACAGGGCTTCATTATGAAGATAGCTAGATGGGACAACCACATCTTTCAGTCATAGTAAGTAGATTTTTCCTAAAAAAAAAGTAGCTATCAGCAGTCAGTGCTGGTGGGGGGTGGGGGTGTGTGGGAGGGGGTGGTATTTATTTATGATACTCTTTGAAGAGGTTGGGTTTCAGATGTTTTCAGAAGAAGTGCAGGGAATTTGCTGTCCTAGTTTCAGGGGCCAAGAGATCAGTGACAGAACAGAGTACTTTGGTTGGGGTGTAAGGTTTGAGCATAGCCTGAAGCTAGGGAGGGGCAGTTCCTCTTGCTGCTCTGTAGGCAAGTACCATGGTCTTGTAGTGGATGCGAGCTTCGACTGGAAGCCAGTGGAGTGTGCAGAGGAGCAGGGTGACATGGGAAGGTTGAACCCCACTCAGGCTACAGCGTTATGGATAAGTTGCAGGCTTTTGATGGAACAAGCGGGGAGCCCAGCCAACAGCTAGTTACAGTAGTCCAGACGGGAGATAAGTGCCTGGATTTGGACCTGCGCTGCCTCCTGTGTGAGGATATGACTGAGCCGAGTAACTTGGTGTGTAGAGAGAAGAGGAAAGGGCCTAGAACCGAGCCCTGAGGGGCTCCGGTAGTCAGAGTATGTGGTGCAGACACAGATCCTCTCCACGTGAACTGGTAGGAGCGGTCTATTATGGTAGGGTGCAATCCAAGAGTGTGCAGAGCCTGAGACGCCCAGCCCTGAGAGGGTGGAGAGGAGGATCTGATGGTTCACAGAGGAGAGAGTCAGAAGCGAAGAGCCTCTGTGACACAGGAGAGCACTCGTTTGAATGACTCGTCTTGAAGCCTTACTGGTTAGGGTGTTTTGGAAAGAAAAGAAAGAAGGGATACAGGTCTATAGTTTTTTACGTCAGAGGGAGCGACTTTGGCCATTTTGAAGTCAGAGGGCACACAGCCAGTGGTCAGGGATGAGTTGACGAGGGAAGTGAGGAATAGGAGAAGGTCTTCAGAGATGGTCTAGAGAAGGGAGGAGGGGATGGGGTCCAGCGGGTAGGTTGTCTGGCTGGACCTCACTAGTCGAAGGATTTAATCTTGAGAGCGAGAGAGGGGAGAAAGATGAAAAGGCGAAGGGTAGTTCTGTGTGAGTGGGGACAAGTGGACTCAATGAGGAGCAGATGTTGTCAACCTTTTCAAAGTGGTTGACAAAGTCGTCCACAGAGAGGGAGGAGGGAGGGGATGGAGGATTAAGGAGGGAGGAGATGGTGGAAAATAGTTTTCTAGGGTTAGGGGCAGAAACTTGAAATTTGGAGTGATAGAAAGTCGCTTTAGCAGTGGATACAGAGGAATAGAAGGTAGAGAGGAGGGAGTGAAATTATGATAGGTCCTCCATAAGTTTAGTTTTCCTCCATTTTTTGTCAGCTGAACGCAGCCCTGTTCTGTTTGCTCACAATGAGTCACTCAGCCACGGAGCAGGAAGGGAGGGCCGAGCCTGCCGGGGACAGTGCGAGTCATAGGATGCGGAAAGGGAGTAGAGTAGGGCCGAAGAGGCAGAATCAGGAGACAGGAGGGAGAAGGATTTAACAGAAGGGAGAGATGATAGGATAGAAGAGGATAGGGAAGTGGGAGAGAAAAAGAGAAGATTGTTACGGTGCATGACCATCTGGGTAGGGGATAAGTGGGTAGGGTTGGAGGAGAGATGGAGAAAAGTCGTGACAGACACCTGGAGGGGGGTTGCAGTGAGATTTGTAGACTTTAGTCATGATGAGTGCAAGTGTATTGCTAGCGTTGTGAGTGGGAGTGGACTGGGAAAGGGTGAGGTCAAAAGAGGTAAGGAGGGGAAAGAAAGAGGTGAAAATAAATTAATCATGTGTGGACGTCAGGAGGTTGAAGTCGCCCAGTGCGATGAGCTGTGAGCCATCTTCAGGAAATTAGCTTATCAAGGTGTCAAGCTCATTGAGGAACTATCTAAGGGCACCTGGTAGGTGATATATGAAAACCATGTTAAGCTTGAGTGGACAAGTGACGGTGACAGCATCAAATTCAAATTAGGAGATGGACAGGTGAGTGAGGGAGAAATTATTAGCCCTGTGCCATCACCGCATCGACCAGATTCTCTCAGACAATGAGGGGACACATAGTCAGATGAAGAGAAAGCAGCTGGGGCAGCATTGTTCTCTTGGGTGGTCCATGTCTCCAGCAGGGCCAAAAAGTGTAGGGACTGAAGGGCTGCATAGGCTGATGAACTCTGCGTTCTTGACCGCAGATCAGCAGTTTCGAACGCTGCCGGAGACCAGGAATTCTACATGGGTTGTACGTGCGGGGTACACTAAATTAGAAGGGAGAGGTCTACAGGGAGAGAAGCAAACAGGTATAGAAAACGCACACATAGTGGACAAAGCTACAAAAGAGCAAAATTAGATCATCTGAAAATAACTAGGTAAGATACTCAAGTGAGAGAGTGGTGTGGAGCCTTCCTCTCTTTCCTTCCTTGAACAACTCATCAGTAGGGTCTTAGTTTTGGCGACGAGACCGCCTCTGACACTCCCACAGCTTACAGGTGCCGCTGAGAAAGTACTAACACTAATTGCCTAGCAAAGGTTAAGAGCACACCTCCCGGTACTAATTGCTGATTGCCTAGGAGAGGAGAATACTCTAGTTATAGATTGAAGCATTGAACCCCCCCACCCACACACACACACACCCCTTCACAGTCTCAGCCTTCATTTATTTATTTTGTTCTGTGATCAACATTTTAATAGCTATATACAGAGAGAGATGCCAGCCAGTAATGTGTAGATGGTTAGATATATTCCAACTGCTCCGACTTCCTGTAGTGCACTGCTAGTCACTTTAGAGAGTAAATAAGAGCAAATACATTTGTAAGCAAAGAACCAAGGGTGTAAATGAGGGTCTGAGTTTCAATACCCCTGACTTCTAAAGAGACTGTGAAAAAAACAGCACTGGTTTGATAGGGTGTTTTAAACTCATGCAAATGACCACATTTCCTATTATGTCTGGGAAAAAGGGGTCTAAATGATTGGCTAATTTCAGTTGGGTAATTAACAGATGGCTGCTCCCATTATTCATCAGTAAAGCCAAGCTCATTTGGCAGCTGTAACTGGTTTTCAGGTGTTTACGCCGTCTCTGCTATGGCATCAGACGTCTTGGAGCAGTATTTGTGTACTAACCAGAGGGGATGACAGTTGTTTCAGGTTGAGGAAGAACGAGAAAACTCATGAGTTTATATTTAGCCTCAGGTACAGACAGATTGAGCACCTTGGAGGAGTTCAAACCCGAGCATACCTAGCTTTGTGAAGGATACTAGCTTTGCTATGTGAGATATTAGCCTAGTGTTTAAGAGCGTTGGGCTCATAACCAAAAGGTTGCTGTTTGAATCCCAGAACCCACTAGGTAAAATATCAGTTGATGTGCCTTTGAGCAAGGCACTTAACTGTAAGTCGCTCTGGATAAGAGAGTCTGCTAAATGGCTAAAAAACTGTGAAAAGTAACTTCTTACATTACTTTTGCGTTTTTACCAAAAACAAAAAACCTTCTGAAGATGCCTTGGTCATGCATTCTTATGCCCAGTACAGGGCGCACACTACCTTTGAATGGCTTGCATAAGCCTACCGTCCGTAGCCTAATTTATAACTCTGGGCTATACAAACTCAAGTAATAATGACAGAATTTGGTCAGTCAAAATTTGAGGGGTAACATCTGTCCTTTTCTTCTACCAATTCAAAGTAATGTGAATACTTCCACAATAAAGGCTGTTGTTTCTGCCATCTCGCTAGCTATCTAGCTACCAGCTACCATGCCAGCTAACCGCCACAAAATTTGTGCAGAAACAGCAACCACGGCAAACGTAGCTTAGGAGGAGGGATTTCAATTGTTTATTTGCACCAAAGAAAAAGATAAATAATATTTTTAAAGTAAAAAGTAACGTTTTAGGTTACTCACTATCACAAAAAAGTGCTCGAACACATTATTTTGTAGCACGTTACCCCCAACACTGGTTAACACACACACGCAGAAAATATTCACATCCCTTGACTTTTTCCACATTTTGTTGTGTTAAATTTAGATTTTGTGTCACTTGCCTACACACAGTAACCTTATTGTCAAAGTGGAATTATGTTTTTAGAATTTTTAAAAAATTTATTAAAACTGAAAAGCTAAAATTGTTAGTATTCAACCCCTTTGTTATGGCAAGAACAAATCACATAATACGTTGCATGTACTCACTCTGTGTGCAATAATACTGTTTAACATTTTTGAATGACTACCTCATCTCTGTACCACACGCATACAATTTTATTTTAAAGTCCCTCAGTCGAGCAGTGAATTTCTAACACAGATTCAACCACAAAGACCAGGGAGGTTTTCCAATGCCTCGCTGTCACGGTTGGTGGTAGGCAGGACTCAAGGCGCAGAGCTGTAGTCAATCGGCATACTTTATTTTCAGTATTTACAAAACAACAAAAGGAAAATGAAGCAACCATGAACTGATGTATGACATGCACAAACAATAACCCACACACAAGTGGGAAACTCATAAACTTTAATGATGTTGATTTTCCTAGAAACCTCCCCTCTGTCAGGCCCTGACACTCGCAAAGAAGTGCACCTATTGGTAGATAAGTAAGTAAAAATATTCCTTTGAGCATGTCCTGAATACAGGATTTGGGGCAAATCCAACACAACACATCACTGAGTACCACTCTTTATATTTCCAAGAATGTTGGCTGCCTCATGTTTTGAGTATTCTTGTCGTCGGCAAGGACTAGGGAGTTTTTTTAAGATAAAAATAAACCGAATAGAACTAAGCACAGGCCTAGTCCTAGAGGAAAACCTGGTTCAGTCTGCTTTCCAACAGACACCAGGAGACAAATTCACCTTTCAGCAGGACAAGAACCTAAAACACAAGGCCAAATATACACTGGAGTTGCTTACCAAGACGACATTGAAAATCTATAGCAAGACTTGAAAATGGCTGTCTAGCAATGATCAACAACCGACTTGGCAGTACTTGAATAATTTTTCAAAGAATAATGTGCAAATATTGTACAATCCAGGTGTGCAAAGCTCTTAGAGACTCAGAAAGACTCACATTCGTAATCGCTGCCAAAGCTGATTCTAACATGTATTGACTCAGGGGTGTGAATACTTATGTAAGTATTATGTAATTTGCTAAAATGTCCAAAAACATTTGTTTTCCCTTTGCTATTATGGGGTATTGTGTGTAGATTGGTAAGAAAAACATCTGTTAATAATCCATTTTGAATTCAGGCTGTAACACAACAAAATGTGGAATAAGTCAAGGGGTATGAATACTTTCTGAAGGCACTGTACATGCATACGCACTCGCACGCATAAACACACACACAAACTCACACACAAACACACACTGGCTCTGCGTGGCAAGTTCAACAACCGCTATCTCTTTTAAATGTCCGTTCTTCAGCCAGTGAGGAAACTGTGATAAACCTGTATCCTCTAAAGAGTTTGCAGTTTCCCTCTCTCCTCTCCCCGGTTGATATTGATATGTTTTTTTGGGGTCTGTATATTTCTCTCCGTTAAGTAATGTACACGCCATTAGCTAGATACAATGTCTTAGCCACCAGAGGTTAATGGAGCAAAGCACATTAGAAAGCCCTAGCGTCTAGTGCATCCCAGTGTTTTCCTCAACATTCACCGGTCCATAGGGAGCTACATGAGAAGCTAAAAACACAATTAAAAATAAATGATATTGGATTTACATTCTACCCATAGCCATGTAAGTGATGTGTGGTAGAAAAGCTATGTTGGCCAAGCTTTATTGTGGAGTGGATGTTCTGCGGTGGTTCGATGGGAAATGGAATAATGGGAAATGTGTGGGCTGCTGGCTGTTGATTTCGCCGCCGCCTCGTCACTGGAAGGTCTACATCAATTGGGTCGCCTCCAGAGAGCACCCAAATGGTTCCCAGGCTAATGGAGAGGTAAATGAAGAAAACAACCACCATTATTAATGCCTCTATTCCAAAGGCCAGCTTAGCCCCAAGTTCATTTCACCACCAGTCATCCATTTTCAACCCCCCCCCCACTTATCACAGGTATGTCGAGAGACAGAGAGAGAGAGAACTGCTGCACCGACGAACCGACGAGTGGCACTTACAAAATTGCATTCACATTTAGCTTTCTGACATGACAATTCTAATCAATTAGGTGAAATGCCTCCTATTACTCATCCCACTTGTTTTGTATTGACTTACAAGAGCAGAGAGATGGACAGACTAGTAATGGAGTGTTTCCACTGGATCTTATTCAAATAGAAACCTCTAGCTGTCCTCCCGGCTGGCCAGAGACATAGCGTGTGTCTGACGGTGGCTGTCAGATCTTCATTTAAAACTAGATGACTGCAGTTCCTTTTAAAACATCTTTCAGGTTTAAGAAGTGGAAAACATTCTGCTAGGCGTCTGCAGTCTGAAAGATAGAAGACAAATCACAATGGCGGGGCAAAAGATCAAGCACAATAGGGTGAATGCAATTACAGTGACTCTCAGATTGCTTTGTTGAGGAAGTATCCTTGTAAATGCTCTGTTCCTCTGCTGGCTGTCCTTAGGCTTTGTTCTCCCATGTCTCCTTGAGAAGGCGTGATAGTTGCACGTGACAGTTGTGAGAGTACGTCAGCCTGCTTGACTAAGGAATCATATAGCTTGTGTAGTCGTAAGGTCTTATTCTGTGTAAAATCTATATTGAAATGTTACGTGTCCTTTGAATGGGCCCATTTTTCCTAAGCAGGCTTTTGTGTCGAGATCACTGCCTCTCACAGTGGCCTGTTGTTGACCATCCAAGCTCAGGCAGCAAGGCCTATGAGGAATTGAAGTGCGTTTGCTCCAAACCCTGTTGTGCTGTTTCCCCTTCCTACGGTGATCCTATCCCCGTATACTGACACCATCAAAATCAAATCACACCATTTCTGGGAAACACCCATTATGCCTGGTCTTCCGCCACCCTCTCTGTGCCATGGAGGTCAAAGAGCAAAACATTCTGCAAAGTTTAGCCGCTCCGTTTGATTTACACAAGCTGCAATTTGTCTGCCTAATCCCCAATTACATTCTTTTTGGGCTGTTTCATTAACTTTTTTCCCCTTTCTTGTCATGATAAAAGAGTGACAGACAAGACATGTTGCAGAGCAACTCAGTGCAAGCCGCAGCCGTCTTCCTGGCTCACATTATTGCCATTCTAGGAGATAAAGTATCTGTTCTGCTCCAAAAGGTTTAGCTGCAGATTTCGTATGAAAGCCGGTGGAGCCTGGGAGAGATAGTGGTGGAGCAGTGTGGAAGACCGGCCGACTGTGATTGACGTTAAGAAGTTGGGAAGCAGAGAAGAAGCAATCTGTGAGCAAACAGGAGACTCCTGGTGCAATTAAAGATCTAATCCTCCTGTTCTGCCCACAAATAGGAGAAATGGATGCCTTGTTTTCCTGTGCGATAATGACAGCACCTGTTGTAGGGTCCACGTGGAGGCAAAGCTTCTTTGGTGTGCGTTCCGAGACTGACAACAATATTAGCATTTTCGAACGACTGATACATTTGCATCCGATAATTTAAAGGGATTTTTCTGCCTCCCTGCACCTGGTGTCTGCTGTATGACAATTAGAGATCTGATTGACATTACTTATCGCCTTCCTTGGAAGTGTATACAGCGACTACATGCATAAATGCACATAGCAACAATATAAAGCGTCTTCAATTCTCTCACTTCTGCTCTAGGCCCTTGAGCATTAACATGTCCGGCTATGCCAGACTAGCGAAACATTAGTGCATTACGTTGGGCTTTCCATCCAATCAACATCAATCATGGTCCGTAGAGCCTGGTTGGCAGCGTCACTGATTGCCATCCAGCAGGAAGGACAGTGACTGTAACCTGTCACATTCCCAGCCCCATGTGTGTCATTTGTTTGGACCAGCAGCGTATCAGCAATGCCATGACACATCCTCATGGTCATTTAGCCCAACGGGTGACATATTCTTAAACTCTCGTATAATGCAATCATGGCCCTGCTAATCTGATTAGCAAACAAATAATGGAATCAAACGACAAAATAAGGAGTGAAAATCTGAAATCAATACAGGATATCCAATGTGGTTTCTTTGCCATTTAAGGAGTCTGCTGACTGCTTATTTGATTATGATTGATTGCTGTCCTGCTTATGTACTTAATCAGGTGCTTCAGACAAGCTTTTGAATCATGTAAACACTCTTGTAGAGAAATATTTACCTCCATATATGCAAATGTTACATTTTCTCTCTGCTGAACGCCGTGGAGACAAAGAATGCATTGTTGCTCGCCACGAAGAGCGGGCTGTACAAACAATGGGTTTTGTTTTTAACATCAATGGTTGATTTAAAGATCCAGGGACGACGCCACAGTGTCCTCATTGCAAATGGCCAGACGTTCCAGACTCCCCCACCCCTCTTTTCCTTCACCCCTCCTCTCCTCTCCTCACCCCACCTACTGCGCTGTAGATAAAGGAAGATAAGGGAAGCCTAGTGCAAGGAGGGTCAGAGGGGAAATGTGTGTTTTAATTGCGCGGCCAAAGGAGGGCCCTGCATCCATCCTGAAAAAAGGGAGAGTTGGGAGAAGTGGGCACACCTTCCTAATCGCTCTGGCATCTTGCCTTTCCCAGGACCGTATATCTACTTTTAATTTAAGGCTTGAGAAATGCTCTGGGATTTTAGCATCTGAGGCTGCCGGAATCGATGGAATTTATTATAGGAGGCTTGCCTAATCTGTAAAGTTAATGCAGGACTTCACGGCTATTGATCAGCTCTGAAGGGTACACGCGTTGTTAATCATGGCCCTGGGTGATAGAATAAACAGAATAGAGAAGAGAAGAGGGGATGGGATGGGGGGGGGGGCGAGCGAGAGAGAGAGAGAGAGAGTGGGGGACAGGTAATTGTCTGCGGTGCAAATGTTATTGCTTCTTTGTGTGTACGCATGTGTTAAACTTTGAGGGGGCATTGGATGTCATAAGCAATTAATTTCTACCCACAACTTATTATTGCCTGGTTGACATTTAAATGATGGAGGATGTTAGGAATCTATCCGACTCTCTTCTTCCCTGGTACATTTATTTTTTTCTGCTCTTTTGTCTTTTCACACTAAACTGAATAGCTGAATTTTGGGTCATCGTGTGGGTTGGGCGCATACTAATAGGTTGATAATGTATAGCTTTGGCTTTGCCTCTCTTTCCCATTCAAGGCCCATTTCAGGTTGATCCTAAATCCTTTGGTCGTTACTGAGTTCAGGTCGTGCACATATCCTGGAGTAGGTAAAGTGTGGTAAAGATTATAGAAATAGTTTTACCCTGGCTTTTTCATGTTTCCACTTGGCAGATGAAATGTATCCCTGATCATAACGTGTCATTATGACTGAATTCTCCAATGCTTCTGTTAGAATGACCTTCTCTCATTTGTCATCGTTGGCCTCTCTCTCTCTATTGTCAGGAAAATCCGCTTTTGAAAAGATTTTGCCCTTGACCAAACTTACAAACAGTATTATTATGTGGGGAAAAATGCACCGACTTATTCATTCCATTCAATTCTGACGTGGCTCCCTAGGACCTGTCGAGATTTAATAAATAAAAAAATGTGCCATGTGAAAATGTGCAGAAGTGGCATGCTGTCACTGGCTCAACTGAATGTTGTGTGCGTTTCCCCATGAGTGACAGCCAGATAATGACTTGTTATAGGTAAAACGGACCTATGGGAGATGAGTGTCTCTACCCTTGTTCTTTTTCCTCTCTCCATTTTTTTTCTCTCTCTCCCTTGCTTTTATTTCCGCAATTATCTCTGAGTAAGTGTACATTGGCTCTACACAGAAAGGGTATCATATTGAACTATCATGTCGCCGGCTCGGGAAGCAAAAAAAGAGGGGAGAAATTGAATTTTAGTTTCCCGGTTTCTCTGGGTATTTATTAAATGCTTGTACTGTCAAGAGAAGAGAGAGGAGTTCAGCAGGTTGATCCCGATGGCTTCCGCTCTATTACAGACAACCTGTGGCCACTCCTGGACCAATTCCCCTCCGAGCACTGCTCACCCTCAGCAACACTGGCCACTAAATAAGTCACGACGAAGGTTTTTTCATCACCGGTGGCGCCACTCCAAATTAAACACTGCAGGGCAGCGGGTAACGATGGTAGAGGAGTGTGAACGTTTCTTTCCCCCACAAGGAAAAGAGGGATTTTAATTACATTTTGGTATCTATTGACATTTTCTATTGCCGTAGTTCAAATGTTACTATGTTTTCCCCAAGTTAGCTCCAACATCCATGCCATTGATTTGAGACAATACACCACATCGATATAAATGGCTCAAACAAATGTGTGTGAATAATAACAAGTGGTGTAGATTAATGGTTGGAGATGGCCCACTATCTCTTTAACAGTGTAAGGAGTTGTAGAGGGCTTTATTCTTAATAACCCCCAGAGCCAACAGTCGATCTAAGATTCATGTTAACAAGTCCCCAGTCTTTATTCAGAGCTTTTCATTTTAATTAGGCTAGAAAGGAAGGACTCTCCTGGGCCACGCTCATCAAACAGCAGCTGATTAAACCCAGCAGAAGGCCCGGCCTTTAAAAGTGGACAATCTGTAATTTAGCACCACGAGTTCACCTTTCTCCTTCTCTCTTTTTCAGTTTGGCCTATAAATAACATGTTATTAACATGCATATAGATAGAACATCTAACCTTTTTTCAATCTTTCTTTCTGTGGCTCAGAGCAGTGGTCGTAGAGATGAGACTATAAGGGCAGGTCTGTTTCCACAGAGGACATTTGAGAGAGAGGCTTTTGTGTGAGGATGGCATGGCATGCCAAGAGCCTGCATGGTGCACACGTACACCCCCCAGGCTGGCCATGGTAGAATCCTTACCCCGTTACTCAATTAATGAGTGTTGCAGAGTGTGCTGGGCACCAGGGCTCACTAGTATGGAAGACTTCGCTGAGATTGAACCCCCACAACCTCTACATGTCAGTTCATGCACTTTAACCACAACTAGGCCGGTGTCTGGAACACATCTGTCAATAGAGGAACAATTGAATAACCCTTAACCCTCAAAGCTGGCCCCTAACTCATGTTTATGTACGGACAGGAAATGCATAGTATTTTGAATATAAAGCCTAACATGATATTACTCTTTAGTGATAATCCAAATATGAATGTACAGAATGTCCAAATCAATGCAATGAGGAAATCAGCACAGCACAAATACAGTGTTAGAAGTGTTTAAAGTCATGTTCCTATTAAAGTCCTGCCATTGCTGGTTGCTACAGTGTTAGCTGCATCTCCACAATCCAAACAGTCATGGTGAGACAAAGGTGCTACTTGCATCATTGCCTTAATCTCGCAGGTAAATTGGACTATTAGAGTCATTAGTATCCAGCATGGCGTGATTGCTTGATGGATTGCGGGCCGGATTATATTGACTTTCTCCCAGGGTGATATATTGGCTAATTCAGAAGCTCTTAAACCGCTGTGTGAGAGTGTCCTCCTGGTCACCATCATCAGCTCAACACAATCCACACAGTTTACGTTGCTCATTTCCCTTCTCCTCTTTTCTCTCGCTTGGACATGTAATCCTCATAACAGCCTCATTATTTGTCTGTGGATATGTTCTGATCCGTTGTTGAGGAAAAGAAAAGTGCTGCACTGCTGAAGGACAATTGTCAGGCGCCATCATCAACACCTCGCTTTCACAGAGTATCCACATGGAACTGATGTGTTAATACTGGCTAACCGTCCACATTTCTGGGACAGACATGTTAGTGGCAGTATGTTTCGGAGCGGCAGGTAGCCTAGCGGTTAGAGTGTTGGGCCAGTAACCTGTCTGTGTCCTTGAGCAAGGCACTTAACCCTAATTTTCTCCAGGGGCTGACCCTGTAGGTAGGCCGTCATTGTAAATAAGAATTTGTTCTTAACTGACTTGCCTAGTTAAATAAATGTTAAGTAAAATATGTTGTCCCCAAATCAGATGACAGTGTACACAAACGGGTCTCTCCAGTGATTTTATGTTGGCCATAGTTGTAGTCATGGGTTTCTTTCTCTCCTCCAGAGCCGATGCGGACCCCGAAGAAGCTGAAGATTGCAGAGACCCAGGCCAGGTTCATCGCTGTGGACTGGGAGTCTCTGGGCTACAACATCACCCGCTGCCACACCTTCAACGTCACCATCTGCTACCATTACTACAACGCCAACAATAAGACCAAGGCCGACTGCCTGGACATGGACCCCAAGGCCCCACGCCACGTGGTGGGCAACCTGCCCCCCAACACCAACGTCAGCCTCAAGATGATCCTCACCAACCCTGAGGGACGCAAGGAGAGCGACGAGACCATCATCCAGACAGATGAAGATGGTATGTGTACTGTACATAACGGATAGTTGCCACGAAACAGGGAGGCTGTTTTTTTATTTTTTTTATTCAGATTTCAGATGTAGAATTCACACTTATTCGTCAGGGTTAACGATCAAACTCACCCACATACATTGTGCGTGTTTTTATATCTCTATAATACGCATGTATTTTTTGTAGCCTGTTGAGATTGACCCATGCTCTTTGCTGCCCCCTACAGCTTGGCTAAGTTAGTCATTTCAAAGCAGGGCACGTTTTCTCCCTACTGCTCTCTGAATAGACACTAGCTGGATAACTAACCAAGGGCTGAGATAACAGCACCGGCGGCAGCCTGGAATTTGTAACTCACATTAAATGATTCAGCATTATAGTCATGCAGCCAGGTGACCAGCTCTATCCTGTGGCTACCGGCAGACATGTTGTCCCTTGAAGAGGACCTGTTTAAATCTCACTTCACGTTCACGCAAGCCCAGGAGATAATGTTAGAGAAATGACTGAGCCCTCTGTAATTGTTCCACCAGAAGTTTTCTCTGATTCTGCATGTAGCTAGAGCTTTGGTTTTGGGCTTGTATTCCAATCCTCCTGTACATTTGTTTAGTTTTGTAATAGATTGGTATGTATGACATTTCAATAGTATTCCAACAGCAGAAGAGAAATCTGCCTGTTTTTAGCATGTCAAACCAAGCCCATTTTCAGTAGCATCAGACAGGAAAAAGGAATAAATGCATTCAGTTTTTTTATATGTAAAAAGATGTCTCAGTGACATCCATCTAGTAGATTTGATAAATATACGTTTTTTCTGACTGAGGTGCGAGGAGAGGAGAAGAGAGTTCCACGTAAACAGTTCCTCTAACACTGATCTGGAGACAGCAGACACGCACGTGCGCGTCGCCCCGGGCCCTGCTCCTCTCTTCAGACAGACAGGCCTGACAAGCACCCAACCATGTGACCTGGTCACGCTACTGCTCTTTGTCTGTCTGTCTGTCTGTCTGTCTGCTGTGAGGGAGAGAGCTTTGGACATCCACGACCCAGCCTGACTAGACTAGAACACAGCCCAGGGAGACAGGCATGCAGGCAGACACAGCCCCACGGCAGAACAGTCCCCTAGCAGCCATAGAGACCCATGGGACTGCCAGGTTTCATCAGTAGTGATGAGGCTGTCAGTCAGTAGTGTTCACCAATCCAGGACGTATTACAAAGGTCTTCAGAATATTAGGCTACTACTGTTACCCATTGACAGCCATGCTATCTCAGCTATTGTACTGCTGAAACATTAGACAAAACACTTGTTTGGATCCAATGTTATGTTTAGTGTAGAGGAAGTATCTTCGTAGAGAGCTCCTATATATCAGCGTTCTGGATTGGAAATTCTACTCAATACATTTTGTTTTTCACTGATCAGTATTCATGTCACAGAGGTCTGGCAATTCTGGTTTCTCTGGCTGATGGATGTGCTCTAATGGTGAAAGGGACAAAACCCCAAAATTAAAGGAGACTAATTTGATCATAAAACATGCAGGCAGAGAGAGAGAGAGAGAGAGAGAGAGGATGCTCTTGAAAGGACATTGCACCTTGATCTCATCTCATGTAAATACATTGTTGAAATTCAATAAAAAAAACACCAGGGATTTGAGTGTCTGCCATTTAGTGCAAGCACAGAGCTCTACATTATCATGCTATTCAACATGCTGCTTTACTGTAAGTAAAACCAATCAGTGGTCTCGTTACGGGCGCAGAGGCTCAGGAGTGGCTCTCTCTGTGAGAATAAGATTCATTACAGCACAGTGGCCATCCTTTGATTGCGTTAGGACTCACTTCTCCTGTCTTCTGTCCTAATGCAGTGCCTGGCCCCGTTCCCAGCCAGTCCATGAAAGCCACACCGTTCGAGGATCGGATCTTCCTTTACTGGAAGGAACCGCTGGAGCCCAATGGGATCATCACCCAGTATGAGGTAAAGAAGCATTATGGTCAGAAGGAGGTGGGGGGAGGGGGGAGGTGGAGAAGGAGGGGAGATGTGGGGGAGTGAGGGAGGGGTGGGGTGGTGATGGAGGGGCGATGTGGTTCGTATATCTAAACCATGTTTTGCAGGTTTTATGAACCTTTAGTGTCCCTCTGGAAAGCTGCACAGATGACTGAAAAACATCCTGCTCTTTCTCATACAGGACTATGGGGCAAATACTGTAACTCAAAAAGGGAACTATGGGTCCAAAGGGGAACTCATTGTATGTTACTGTTGCAAAATACCTTTTAGAGTCCTGCTAAGATACAGTATGCAAAGAAGGTGTTCTGATCCATAATGAACTGTATTTAATTACTACTTTAATCAGGTAAAAACAATAACCTACAATGACTCATAGCTTGTGTGCAATGGGGTTTATGGGAAGAATGGATGACATTCTTCCAGCTGTGAAAATATGAGGACACTGTCCCACATAGTTCATGGGAAAGTCACATGACACTTACTACATCATGACATGGGAAGTCACATGACACTTACTACATCATGACATGGGAAGTCACATGACACTTACTACATCATGACATGGGAAGTGACATGCTCAACTTCTTTATCACACATGAGATTGTCTCAATATGCATTCATATGCACCACAAGTCTTAGTATGCATGTTGTAAACACAATGCAGAAAAATCCCTCAACTAATTTCATTTGTTTTACTTTGCTACAGTGCATTCGAAAGTATTCTTTTCACATGTTGTTACGTTAAATCCTTATTCTAAAATGGATTTAAAAAAATATATAATAATCCTCATCAATATACACACAATACCCTCATCAATATACACACACAATACCCTCATCAATATACACACACAATACCCTCATCAATATACACACACAATACCCTCATCAATATACACACACAATACCCTCATCAATATACACACAATACCACAATACCCCATAATGACAAAGTGAAAAGTGAAATATGGCACAAATAATTTATTTAGATTATTATTCAGACCCTTTGCTATGAGACTTGAAATTGTTCTCAGGTGCATCCTGAAGATCCACAAGAACACAGTGGCCTCCATCATTCTTAAATGGAATAAGTTTGGAACCACCAAGACTCGACACAAGACCGGCCAAACTGAGCAATTGGGGGAGAAGGGCCTTGGTCAGGGAGGTTACCAAGAAGCCGATGGTCACTCTGACAGAGCTCCAGCTTCCTCTGTGGAGATGGGAGAACCTTCCAGAAGGACAACCATCTCTGCAGCACTCCACCAATCAGGCCTTTATGGAAGAGTGACCAGACACTCTTCAGTAAAAGGCACATGACAGCCCGCTTGGAGTTTGCCAGAAGGCACCTAAAGGACTCTCACACTATAAGAAACAAGATTCTCTGGTCTGATGAAACCAAGATTGTGTTGAATGCCAAGCGTCTCGTCTGGAGAAAACCTGGCACCATCCATACGGGGAAGCATGGTGGAGGCAGCATCATGCTGTGGGGATGTTTTTCAGAGGCAGGGACTGGGAGACTAGTCAGGGTCGAGGGAAAGATGAATGGACCAAAGTACAGAGAGATCCTGATGAAAACCTACTCAGGACCTCAGACTGGGGCAAGGGTTCACTTTCCAACAGGACAACGACCCTAAGCACACAGCCAAGACAACGCAGGAGTGGCTTCGGTACAAGCCTCTGAATGTCCTTGAGTGGTTTTGCTTTGTCATTATGGGGTGTTGTGTGTAGATTGATGAGGGAAAAAAATTATTGTATACATTTTAGAATGCTGTAACATAACAGCATTTGGAAAAAGTCAAGGGGTCTGAATACTTTCCGAATTCACTTTATGTACTTTGCCATGTATGTGCATTCCACTTACTTCAAGACAGAAAAATATATATAATGTAACAGAAATTCCATTACCATTTGCTTGAACACTTTTTCGACAGCTCATAAGGTAAATATTGTATTTCTCTCTCTACTCCCTCCCCTAACAGATCAGCTACAGTGGTATTCGGTCCTTTGACCCCTCGGTGCCATTACTGCGGCCTCCTCTGATCGTGTCTTCGCCCTGGAACACTTCTCACCACATCTTCAACCAGCTCCACCCTGGCACCACCTACCAGTTCATCATACGAGCCAGCACTGTCAAGGGCTTCGGCCCTCCAACCACACTTAACGTCACAACCAACATTTCTGGTAAATTTATTTAAAGTCCCAGTGCTGTCAAAAACGTGATTTTTCTGTGTTTTATATACACTGAGTATACCAAACATTAGGAATATCTTCCTAATATTGAGTTGCACCCCTTTTTCTCTCGGAACAGCCTCAATTTGTCGGGTCATGGACGCTGCAAGGTGTTGAAAGCATTCCACAGGGATGCTGGCCCATGTTGACTCCAATGCTTCCCACAGTTGTGTTAAGTTGACTGAATATCCTTTGTGTCATGGACCATTCTTGATACACACAGGAAACTGTTGATTATGAAAAACACAGCAGCGTTGCTGATCTTGACACAAACTTGTGCTCCTGGCACCTACTACTCTACTCCGTTCAAAGGTCTTTCTCATTCATCCTCTGAATGGCACAGGTTCACAGTTCATGTCTCAATTTTCTCAGAGCTTAAAAATCCTGTCTCCTACCCCATCTACACTTATTGAAGTGGATTTAACAAGATTTAAAGGGGTCATAGCTTTCACCTGGATTCACCTGATCAGTCTATGTCATGGTTCTTTATGTTTTGTACACTCAGCATATACAGTATTTCCGCACTATGAGGTTGTAATAATACTGTGAAATTGTGAAAATTATGACAAACCCTTTTAGTGTAAAAATACCACCTGACATTTCAGCCTGTTTTGGTGGGATGGAGTTTTGGCCTGCCTGGTGACATCACCAGGTGGTAAATTAGTTAATAGACCAATAAGAAAGAGTTCCAAACCTCTCTGCCAATAACTGCTAGTTTTCAGTTTTCCCCTCCCCACTCAGACCACTCCCAGACAGTCCTAGCAAAATTTTTGCTTGACAAATTGCTATTGTGTTAAATGGATGCATAATGTAATTGTTATCTTACGACATTCCTGCCTGTTGTTGTTATGTTAAAAGGCTCTTCAGCTGCAAATTGCATCTAGGAAACAAAGTAACCAAAATGGGGTGAAAATAGTGCATTTTAATGCGTAATGTGGTTGGATTATGTTTTTTTTGATTTTCAGAGCAATTTCACCCATAATACTAAGCACAGTGCCGAGATATCTGTCAGACAGTTGCGTTTCTCCATACCTGTTGGAGTCATTTTCTGTAGCACACTATTTTCCCAACTCTAATCTTGGCAGCACTCAACGTTCACTAGACAGGGAGGTATTTGAAATCTGTTGCAATGACAGCCTAGGACCTCATTAGATAATAATGTGAACCACAGGCAGCATTTAAATCAATCAAATTAAGCAGGTGAATGGAAGCTAAAAGCTTCTTGACATATCCCTTCTAGGCAAATGAGGCCAGTAGCCTTTTTTAAATAAGTCTGGCCTGGTGCTTTTTGCATTAAACAACTGCTTCAATCTTTACGAAATGTAATATAGATGTAATCACACAAGGGGAAAATTACTATTGTTTGTTGGCTAGCAATTCTCAGAAATACTTTAGAAAACATCTTCCAAGCAGGAGAGGGGCTGTTTACTTTACTAACTATAATAGAGTTCAGCCAAGTTCAAAATTAAACAAAATATGTCCTGAGCATGCTTTTCCCAAGACTTCAACATGTTACACCCCATTGCCATCAATTACCCCCACTCTTGCATTTTTCCTCCATCTGTGATTTTGCATTTGGTTCTTGTCTGTCTTTTTTCCAATAGCCCCAACACTGGAGGAGTATGATGGGTCCGAGGCGTTTCTGAATGAGACGGCCACCACCATCACGGTCCTACTGAAGCCAGCTCAAGCCAAAGGTGCCCCTATCAGGTAAGATAAATAATGCCTGGCTTTGTTCTAGTCCAAGGGTTCCATCCAGTCATTTTAATGAAGCTCCTCCGTCCATTTGCCTGACCTCTCGGTCAGTATGTTTGTGTTGTGTTGTTCCCTATACCTCCCTGTTAATGTAGCACAGCCCACAAATAGAGACAGCAGTGCTGGGTAATGCTTGCAGAGACTCTGCAGGGAATTTAGATATTCAGGTCCATGGCCCTGCCGATCTCAATTTGATTGGGCCATTGTTGGCCTGTGCCTTTTCATTTCCCCTCCCCTTTTACAATCGGCAGGAATATGGAGTTTGAAGGTACTTGTCATAAAGGGGATTTGAAGATAACTCTTTGCTCTCAGATTCAGTAAATCAGCTATTATGCGGCCAGGCCTGGGCTTCTATTGTGAAATTGGAGGGGCTGCAAATGGGGTGGGGAAGGACAACAGCCCTGAATACAAAACCAGCTGACTGCATTTCTCCCTCACAAGCACTCACTCAGTAGATGTGGCAGTTGTTGCTAATATGTCTCTAAATGTGGGTGTTTTTTTGTCTGGGATGCAGATGTTGTGTACAGTATTGTTACAAATATCATACAGATTAATCGCATAACCAGATACCAAATATGCAATGGTGGGTGGGTATTAGGATTGGGAAATACACTGCAACTAGGATTATGTCATGTTTTTACCAGCTTAAAGGTCCAATGCAGCTGTTTTTATCTCAATATCAAATAATTTCTGGGTAACAATTAAAGATGCAGTCGGGATCTTAAGCTCAACAAAATTGCGTATTGTACGAATTGGATTCGTAACATATCATACAAAATGCAAAAAAATATATATATATATTGCCATTTTTCAGAACGTAACATATCATATGTAATGGATGATGTAGTAAAACACAAACGTCTAGTTGTTTAATGGGCCTTTAAAGGATTTAGAAGGATTTAGAAGCATCAACTAATCAAAGACGTGCATTTTTAAAACAATGATTCGGAATTCGACAGGTTGTGACCTGAGTGCATTATCAAAAGGATTGTTTAATTTGATCTGTTTTGGCCGTGCACCGTAAAACTGGCCAAGCTCTGATGAAAGCCGATTGGCTAATCACGCAGCAACTCTGTGCAGCGGTAATTTAGAGAGGGTTGGTTAAGGTGTGTATGAGGGATTGAGCTATAGCGAGCCTCAGGCCATCTGCTCAGGTAATTTGTAACAGTTTGACAAGCAATACAAAGAAGAAGAAACTAACCAGAGCACTCACTCTATTTCGGTGGAAGGGGGCAGATTTTGTGTCCATCTGCGCCCGGCATTATGGAGTGTCACTTGCATTTTAGATCTGCAGCGCTTTGAGCTAAAATAGGAGCTATGGAAGGTCAGGGAGGTGGCGAGGCTGTCAGGCCGCTGGGCGGTAATGGTGAGGGAAGGGCGGACGGGGGGAGAGAGATGCGCCCCTGGGCAGTCATTACCAAGGGTGGGAGGGTGGGGGTCGCACTCTCAGAGCGGAACTAAGGGTGGCGAAGTCCAGGAGGGGGGCTCTGAGCTGTGGAGGTGGAAGGAAGGAGGGTCTGCTAGGTTTACAGCTCCATGGGTGTGTGAAGGGGCTCCTCCTCGCCTCACTCTGCACCGTGTTAATAAGTTGCCCTGGCACTGATGTTAGTGCGTGTCTCGCCACATTAAGACCCTTAGGGGGAAAGACGAAGCACAGCAGTGTGACTTTGAAATACTAATGAGAGACGCAACCTATTTACTCCCACTGGAGTTTCATCAACCTTTTCTCTCTAGTCAACAGCCTCCCAGTCTGAGAGAATGGATTGTTATTAGTTAACCTCTACAAGATCGTGTCCCGCCCTCCTAACGGTTGAGCTAACGTGTGCTAATGTGATTAGCATGACGTTGTAAGTAGCAAGAAAATCACAATTTACAGTAGCTATTACAGCTACTGTAAAGCCATGCTTTTGTTTGAGGAGAGTGCACAGTTCTGTACTTGAAAATGTATCAATAAACCAATAGGCATAATTGGGCAGACTTGATACAACATTTTGAACAGTATTGCAATGGTTCCTTGGATCTGTCTAAAACGATGCACATACACTGCTGCCCTCTAGTGGCCAAAATCTAAATTGTCCCTTGACTCCTAAGTAATATTATGGCCTTTCTCTTGCATTTCAAAGATGATGTGACAAAAGAAAACGCATGTTTTTCTCTTTGTATTATCTCTTACCAGATCAAATGTGTTATATTAGGGGCTTCCAAGTGGTGCAGGGGTCTAAGCGCTGCATCTCAGTGCTAGAGGCGTCACTACAGACAATCTGTTTTGAATCCAGACTGTATCACAACTGGCCGTGATTGGGAGTCCCATAGGGCGGTGCACAATTGGCCCAGCGTCGTCCGAGTTTGGCCGGTGTAGGCTGTCATTGTAAATAAGAATTTGTTCTTAACTGACTTGCCTAGTTAAGTAAAGGTTACATTTAAAAAACAAGAGGTTAAAGGCCATCTGCAGATAAATGGGCTCAGGTAGAGATATCAGGGCCTGTAGTGTAGGACGTTGCCAAGCCACGGCTAATTCCAGGAGTTAAACTTTGGCATGCCCTCTCTGTTCTCCGTGAAGTGAGAGATTGCTTTAAGATTAGCCTGCCTTTTGTTTGGCTAGCTGACTTTTGTTTGCCTGTGCTGTTTTGTGGGTATTGATTGCCTGTGATGTCCTGTCCCTCTCCGCAGTGCTTATCAGATCGTGGTGGAGGAGCTGAACCCACATCGCACTCGCAGGGAGGCCAGCTCCGTGGACTGCTACCAGGTCCCAGTCTCCTTCCACGCCTCCAGTGGCGGTTCACCATATTATTTTGCGGCAGAACTCCCACCAGGGAACCTTCCAGAGCCCTCTCCGTTCACGGTGGGCGACAACAAGACATACCACGGCTTCTGGAACCCTCCGCTCGCCCCCAGGAAGAACTACAACATCTACTTCCAAGCCGTCAGCAGTGTGGAGAAGGTGAATATACACCACGCTCTATCAGCCAATAGGACCTTCAAAGTTCCCTCATTAGGTTATTGGGGTTTTAAATCTGTCTTAAAACTGAGTTTTACATTGAGGAGCATTGTTTGCCACCCCATCCTTTTGAATTAATAAAAAGTATTTCTTATGTTGTATTGTATTTTTTTTATTGTATTCTTTCTTTTTTTCACAGGAAACAAAAACACAATGTCTGAGACTTGCAACAAAAGGTAAGACCTTTATTTGTACATCAATAAAAGTCCTTCTGGCCCAATATTAATGCATTGACTGTACAGTACAGTTGGACTTTCCCAGTAGCCAATGAATGCCCTCTCTCGTGCTCCAACAAAGAACTGTTACGTGATAATGCGTGTGCCACTTTATTTTCTGTCACTCTTCCAAGAGAATTGTCAGGCAGCGAGGATCTGGATTGTGGCAGAATTAAGGAAAGCTTATTTATTTGTAATATTTGCGCTTGTAAAGCACCTTCTCAGGCGAACAGCTTGCTTCTGTGGGAACAGGCGGCTAGCAGTGCCAACCCTTTGGATTACACAGACAGAGAGAGAGAGCTCACTGTTTTTTATTATAAAGCCATGCTGTTGGTTTTTAGTGATTAAGAGGGAGTAGTCATTAAATTGATACAAATCATACAGTGCCAGCTCATCCATGGTGTAAATCGATGGGAGATTTATGGACTCTTGTCCTCTGGCTTTGCACTATTGGAATGACCTGCATTATAGATTATGGACAACATTTATGCTGAACATGCATTTTTGCTAATTCATTGGAGTTAACTGGCCATGTAGTTCAAGTACGTATGGCCATGTCTCTTTCTACATTTAAAGGGCCAGTCAGTTTAGCTTCAGCATCACATTCAAAAGGCACTAGGCTAATAGCAATAGTCCCATCAAGTTGACAGGTAATTGAGTTCCACCCTACCTCTTTCTCTCCCACTACTCTCTCCTCTTCTATCCTATCATCTCTCCCTTCTGCTAAATCCTTCTTCTTCCTGTCTCCTGATTCTTCGACCCTACTCTCCTCCCTTTCCGCATTCTATGACTCGCACTGTCTCCTATCGCCCCGGCTGGCTCGGCCCTCCCCTCCTGCTCCGTGGCTGAGTGACTCATTACGAGCTTACAGAACAGGGCTGCGGGCAGCTGAGCAAGAATGGAGGAAAAATAAACTTCTGGAGGATCTATCATCCTTTCACTCCCTCCTCTCTACCGTCTCTTTCTCTTCATTCAGCCTATTGAGTCCACTGGTGTCATTCACACAGAACTACCCTACGCCATGACCTCTTTCTCCCCTCTCTCCAGATGAAATCCTGCGACTAATGAGGTCTGGCCACCCGACAACCTGCCTGCTCTCCCTTCTCCAGACCATCCCTGGAAATCTTCTCCCATTCCTCACTTCCTTCATCAATTCATCCCTGAATACTGGCTGCGTCCCCTCTGACTTAAAAATAGTACTCCCCTCCTCAAGAAACGAACACTCGACCCATCTGACGTCAATAACTACAGACCAGTATCCCTTCTTTCTTTTCTTTCCAAAACACTTGGGCATTGTGTCTCCAATCAACTTTCTTGTTATCTCTCTCAGGACGATCTTCTTGACCCTAAACAGTCAGGCTTCAAGACGGGTCACTCAACCGAGACTGCTCTTCTCTGTGTCACAGAGGCTCTCCGCACTACCAAAGCTGACTCTCTCTCCTCTGTTCTCATCCTCCTAGATCTATCCGCTGCCTTCGACACCGCAAACCATCAGATCCTCCTCTCCACCCTCTCAGGGCTGGGCGTCTTAGGCTATGCACACACTTGGATTGCATCCTACCTGGCAGGCCGCTCCCACCAAGTGACGTGGAGAGGAGCTGTCTCTGCACCATGTACTCTCACACTACGGGTGTCCCCCAGGGCTCGGTTCTAGGCCCTCTCCTCTTTTCTCTATATACCAAGTCACTTGGCGCCGTCATATCCTCATGGTCTCTCCTATCATTGCTATGTGGATGACACTCAACTACTTCTCTCCTTCCCCCCTTCTGACACCCAGGTGGTGACATCTCTGTGTTCCTGGCAGATATCTCAACTTGGACGTCGGCCCATCACCTCAAGCTCAACCTCGACAAGACGGAACTGCTCTTCCTCCCGGGGAAGTCCTGCCCGCTCAAAGACCTCTCCATCACGGTTGACAACTCTACAGTGTCACCCTCCCAGAGTGCAAAGAATCTTGGCGTGACCCTGGACAACACCATGTCGTTCTCTGCAAACATCAAAGCATCCGTAGAGTACAACCCTACCTCACACAGGAAGTGGCGCAGGTCCTTATCCAGGCACTGCAACTCGCTGTTGGCTAGGCTCCTCGCTTGTGCCATAAAAACCCTGCAACTTATCCAGAACACTGCAGCCCGCCTGGTGTTCAACCTTCCCAAGTTCTCTCATTTCACCCCACTCTCCACTGGCTTCCAGTCGAAGCTCGCATCCACTACAAGACCATGGTACTTGCCTACAGAGCAGCAAGAGGAACTGCCCCTCCCTACCTTCAGGATATGCTCAAACCCTACACCCCAACCCGAGCACTCCGTTCTGCTACCTCAGGTCACTTGGTCCTCCCACCCCTACCTCTTCAAACAGTATCTTAAATAATCCTCCTCCTCACCTTCTAGCACCTTCTAGTACCGTCTATGCCTGTGATATGTTGTTTTCCCACCTAGCTATCTTGAGATGAATGCACTAACTGTAAATCGCTCTAAATTACTAAAATGAAACAAATTATAATAATGTTCTTACCCCAACAGCAACTTTAATTCCACTAGGAGGTATGAAAACTAGGAGGTATGAAACAAGCAAAACCCTACCATCCTTCAGTTGAGAGCTATATGATGAAATTGCTACTGGCAAAACATCTCCTGATCTCCGATGTCAGCCTAAGGTGGCAGCCTAAGGTGACAGCGACAGTGATGTCAAACCTGATGCAGCTAAGCTAATCAGCTTAGCTGCATCAGGTTTCAGCGAAGGTTGACATCACTGTCGCTGTGCTTGCTAGGAATGACAAGCTTGCATCCCTTACATTACATCACGAATAGAATAGGACAAGTTCCAACATGGAACTCATTATCAGTGATGATGTTGTCACCCACAATGGTGTATTATTAGCATAGATTAATTTATGCTAATAATATGAGTCCATCAATTGGACTCATATTTCTGTGTTTGAATGTTTGTGAGTTTTTCTCATCGATGCGAACAAATATCCCCGTAAGTCAGTTCTTATTAATCAGTTAAGATTTATAAGTGGTGTGTGTTTTCAACGGGGATATCAGTCCACAAATGCTATTAGATTATCAGACATGGAAGCACTATATCTATAATCCGTAAACAGCTGTCTATGCATTAACACAACAGGGTTTGGACTTGTTGTTCATTTCAAAAATCGGACAGGAAAAATTGTGCCGTATTTTTCATCATGGCTTTGGTAGAGAGAATCCATTGGCCACATCAACACACTCTTATGAAGTGACTGAACTGTGAATGATTTTTATTAGTGTCACAATTATGTGTGCCCATGTTGTCAGTGTCACTTCAATTAGGTGTGGGTGGTTTCATGACTGGAAAAGGAGAATACCAAACGTAGCTGTTGATTTCTAAACCCGGTAATAATAACGAAATAGGCTTATATGAGAGTAAAGTACAACAAATATTAGTATTACATCCATTAACAGTGTTGTTTAGTCTGAACAATAAACGGTCCATTTCCCAGAACTGTGTCCTGCTCAGAATTTCAAGTAGCTCTGTGTGTGTCCATGCAATATCCACTTGGAGTATGTGTAGGCTTTGGCCACTTGTGCCTGTCACACTCAATCATTCACGCTTTCCATTTGTGATACATTAAATGCCAGAAGTGCTCTCATTCTCTGAATTGAAAACCACCTTAATTGCCCTAACTTAATTGGATATGAAAGCTTTGTTGGTTTTTTTAACTTATTTTTTTTGTACTGTTGTCATTAATTGTTTTCCGCGTACAAATGTCTCCGAAGCGCATTGGCCCGGAGGTTGTCAAACCAATCCAGACAGAATTTGATAAGGGCTCTGCTATGTAGCCCACCGTTAAGAATGAAAATTGATTTTAATTTTAAGCAGGGAATTGTATCTACAAAATAGTTGTAATCCAATTCCATTTGAATTTACTCCTGTATTTTTTCATGAATGTATCTCATAAGCTCTAACATAAACATAAGTATTCTTGAGGCGAGATGGGGATTATGTCTCAAGCAATACCTTAAAGCATTTGATACTGGTCTGCAGACCTGATTAATAACCTTTTAACTGGTGTCAACATCTATTGTGAAACCTGCTCTGCTAGTAAACCTATTGGTTTTCTTGTTGCACTCCATATTACATTTGTTTTAGTGCTCTTGATGGCATAGTCTGGCTGTTGCATGTAATGCATTGAGTGGATTAGTGTATTGTATGCCTGTGAGACTATTTAATGCTGCTGTTTTACCATATGGAAGAAAAAAAACTGGAGAAAAGGTGACTTATTTATGTGACTGACTCCAAGGCTTTTCTTTCATATTTTCTTTGTTCCATAATATTTGCTGCAATGAATGACAAGTAACCTTTGACAGAAAAACACATAGTTCTATCCTACTAATGTCCTGCCTTGGTTATCACCATATGGCTACGTTCAGGAATTCTCTCAGCAGATCCAAACTATTCTGCTTCAGTTAATTTTTTTCTGAATGTGTTTGAACCGGACTTAAATACCAGAAAATTGTTTCTGTACAGTCATTTCCCTGGGTACAATAGCATGGCTAAAGTGAGGGTGAAAGAGCTGTCAAACAGAGAGAGGAGCCGTAGGAGTGTTGAAGTGTTAAATCTGGCGGCATGGCCAGTGGGTGACAACGTGAGAGACAAGGACAGTTTGTCCTGCTCCTCTGGGACACTTTCTGTAGACGTCCGTCTCCCTCCAACCTGATAGCGAGAGGGAGAGATTTGCAGAGGCTCACAGAGAGGGGTGTGTGAGGTAAGGGGCTCACTGTCAAGCACAACAGACAGAGTCCCCCCTACACTGACAGAGATTAGTTTAAGCCCCAGAGACCACTTCCTTCCTGCTACATACAACCAGCTTTCTCTTCCTAGATGTGTTTTTAGTGGCTGTTGGACATGCTCTCTAGGGTGGTTTCATCCATCCACAACTTGTTAGTGATCTCTCTGATCACAGATTATGCTCTACGCGCAGAAAATTATATTTTCCTGTAAAAATAAATACCTAGCTGTGGGACCACCAAACACTCAACCACCAACACAGTCTTTCCATCTGAAAAGGTCAGTTTGCTCTGTTTGTAAAGATTATGGCAACCTGCTCTTTGAAAAACACTGACCATTGATTTTCCCTTTCTTGATATAAAAAAAGGATTTGTGGGTCATCGAAATGAGCACTAGTTTAAAATCTGCTGAGCTCCTAAAAGCTTTTTTAATTTGCCCTCTTGCCCTAGGGTGGTGAGTTAGTGAAATACACAAGAGTGGCCCCTCTAGTGACAGAGATGCCAGCTTGTTGTTGTTCTCTCTCATGGTAGAAACTAGGCCATTGAATTGATCCTGAAGAATAACGGCTTGAGTGCTGGCTGAATATGGGCTTTGCCCATGTTTTCAAGTCTGTGCCAGGCAGCCCGTTGTATCTGTCTCCGTAAAGACCTTCCGTTTAATCTGAAGATGGGTGAGATGGGAGCCGTCATATTCCTAATGCCTTTCACTGATAGGAAACTAGCATCTGTTGGTTATTATTCAGCTGTTGACATAAAAGGGCTACGTTATTGTATGAATGAATGTACTAGGTTCGGCGTTGAATAGGGATACAACTATATTTTGTACATCATATTCACCCTGAAGGTTATAGGAGATATAGGACCTGGGTCCAGAAAATACTTACATTGTTGAAATTATATAATAGTATTACAGTGTACTACTACTGTAGGAATCACATTGGGAGTATTGGGAGAGTAGAGGGAAGTGTTAGGCTTTGTTTTTTTGTGTGTGTTTTTTACATTAGAAAGAGGATTATTGCATTTGAATATATCAATAGCAAAATATTACAATAAATCAGAGAGGGAACAGTATCAGTGTAGATATTTTGATTGTTTTTACTTGTATTATTTGGTACATCGTTTTTTTAGCTTTTCAGTATTGTCCCTATTTGTAATTAGTTTAGCAAATAACCCGTTTTGTACTAAGATATCGTAGTTGATTATTTGTTTTATAATGACTATCCACACCCAATGCTTTACAGAAGTTAATGGCTTTGAAGATTTAGAAAATATCGAAAGACCACAGAATGTATGCTTTGAATATCTCATAGGACCATGGGGGGTATGGAACATAATTAGAAATTCAATTCTGAAGGCATTTTAGTAGAAATCATGAAATTAGTGTGTGTAGAACCAATGCACAAAGATATTATACGGTAATGGGAATATAAGTGTATTTAAATATGATTACCTATGTTTTTAGATGTCTTTTTAATGTGTTTGTGCTCAAATCATTGCTGTGACATGAGGTATTGTCGCTCAATCTGGAAGACGTCCACAGTAAATCTTGAAGTGTATGTTATCATGTGTGATGGAACAGAATGTATGTGGCATGGGAGCGGACCACCATCTGGTCAACTAAAGTAATCATCATAGTCAAAGAAAGTATAGTTCCGCTGGAAGAGACTCACTTTTGCACCATGCCCTTTCTAGTTTTGGGTTTCCTGGTCAAAACTACAACAATCTCCCTTTCTATTAATTGTATCTTTGTTTCTAACCTGTCACCTAGGAGCTACAGAGGAGCCAGAGGTAATACCAGACCCAGCCAAGCAGACAGACCGGGTGGTGAAGATAGCTGGTATCAGTGCTGGGGTGCTGGTATTCATCCTACTGGTGCTGGTAGCCATTCTTCTGGTCAAGAAGAGGTGAGTGGAGCATTGTAAACAGGAAACGCTGTGTTACTGGTTATATGCGACCATACATATACACATGCACACCATGAGCATCCTCTACTCCATCCCATGCCATCAGCATAACCATGACTTCCAGTGAAGGCTGGGTCATGACTATCGGGGGGGGGGGGGGCAGTACTGTATGTTATTGTTTTTGTAGTGCCAAGACTACGTGTAATGCTGTTTTACCAGGGTTTGGCTGAGAGTTGGATTGAGTTTCAAGGAGAGGCAGGCAGAGTACTGTACATGCAGCTGATTTAGAAGAGGACCCATAAGGCCTGTCTCTCGGAGCAGCACAATGAATTTATGAGCATATAGATTTCCCCAGGTTCTCTTAACATCTTCTGAGATTTTCTATCTGAGGTGGCTGGTCTGAAAAGCCATGAGCTTTGAAGTAGATACCAGTGGTGTACAATGCAAACAGACAACACCCCCCAGCTTTGCTGCAAAGTGGAATATTTATTTGAAGCCTTGGAGAGGTGTCTTCTAATGAATAGATAGTATTCAGATGTGAATTACTGTGGGTAGTTAGCACTTCACTGCAGGTTATTCAAAGGTTTCTGGTTTTATGCTGTCATTTACAAGAAGGTGGAAAGCTTTTTGTCGAGGGTTGCTTTCAGGATACATACTGTAACAATAATATTGAGCTGTTTCTGCTAGCCTCAATTTCATGAATTTTGTCACCTGCTTTGATTCCTCATCCCCACTCAGTAATTCTGGAGCTGCTTCATTCAAGACTCATTCAGAACATTGTTTATTGCATGATTATTACACTGCACATGTATTTATATTTCCTGGCCTTTATTCTGTTGGATTTGACTGTGTTGACCATCGAACTGCATTAAAGTCATTCATTGGCAAACTAACAGCCCCTAGTCATCACCAATAGACAGACGCCCGCTGATGCAGAGAATGAGTTGAGGCTATATGAGCTCTTGTGCTATCTAATATGTGACTGTTATTGGAATTGATTAGGTCCAAAGTCAACATGCTTTTACTATACTTTGCTATTAGTATTCGTAAATATTTTCCAAAATAGACAAGTTATGGAGGAATAGACAGTATTTTGGAAGGTTATGGGCTAATATACAATCCCTAAACTCTGATGTTGTCTAAATGCTACTTTTCTTTTTAGTCATGGAGGCTTTACTACGAAGAATTGGTCAGTCAGGTGTGTGTTTTTATTTGTTGATACAAATATGTACACACACACACACACAAACACACACACACACACACACACACACACACACACACACACACACATTTGAGGTCACGTGGAGGTGGCAGGTTGCAGAGATCAGGAAGAGTCTGGGGTCTTGAGAGAGTAAATTATGTCTTGCTGTAATTACTTTGTGAACCTTTTTCAGAAAAGGTTTTGTAATGAACACTGGCAAACTGAACTGTCTCCAGCACCTGTGATGAATGCTTTGGAAAGCCCACATGTTCTATTATTCTCCGAAGAAATTTTGATAGTTTTAAAGGGAAAATATCGATTACTCGCGCCTATCCCCAGTCGGAGCACATCTCTACATGCTGAACAGGTTTAGCAGGAACGATATGCGCAGAGACTTTACCCTGCGCACCCTGTCTCTCTCTTTCCATGACATATAGCACCATCGTGTGGACATTTAACAGAATTACAGTTTTTCACTCTCCTCTTAGAAGTCAATTACCATGTAAAAAATATACACGTTGATATCTCACATCATGAACACAGATGATGACACCCACATGGTGCATGGGTCGTTGATGTGTTAGATTTTCTAAGAACTGACCTACACAGTATCTAATCATCCAAACACATGAACAACATCTCAATGAACTTGAATGACATTAGTGCCTATAATTCAGAGGGTACTGGTGAAGCGAATAAGGTTGATGAATGAGAGGTGTTTGTACACCTGTTCCTGGTAGAAATACACTGAGTGTACATAACATTAAGAATAACTTCCACCCGACAAGGTGTCGAAAGCACTCCATGTTGGTCTATGTTGACTCCGATGCTTCCCACTGTTTTGTCAAGTTGGCTGGATGTCTCTTGAGTGGTGGACCATTCTTGATACACACGGGAAACTGTTGAGTGTGGGAAAACCCAGCAGCGTTGTAGTTCTGGACACAAACCCCGTGTGCCTGGCACCTATTACCATACACCATTCAAAGACACTTAAATCTTATGTCTTGCCCATTCTCCCTCTGAATGGCTCACATACACAATCCATGTCTCAAGGCTTAAAAATAATTATTGAAACTGTCTCCTCCCCCTTGGATTTAAGGGACATCAATAAGGGATCATGACTTTCACCTGGATTCACCTGGTCAGTCTATGTCATGGAAAGAGCATTCATAATGTTTTGTAGTGTTGGACAGTCAAGCAGCGCCTGTGACTACTGATGAGTGAGGCTTTCCCCTGCCATCCCCCTTCCATACCCCTCCATAACCTTTCAACTTGAGAGAAATCTCGTTCTGCCACACCCTCCTTCACCACAAGTCATTCCTTTAGCGTCATTATTTATTCCCCCTCTCCCTCCCTCCCTTCCTCCCTCCCTCTTTTTCTCCTCTCCTAAGATTTAGTGGAGCCAGTCCAGGAGATAAGAGGAGAAGGTCAGGTTATAAACTGAGTCTTTTTTCCCACTGGTCGTGAGTGACAGACGTGGGTTGAGTGACAATAACGACGTTTCCTTTTCGCTGATATTAAAAGAAAGGGACTTTTCGTCAATGCTCTTTTGGGTCAAGAGTGACTTTTGAATGATGCTACAGTAAGTCTGGCATATACAAACGTCTTTGTTCAGTATTACAAACAATTGGTTTGTGTTGGTTTGGTGTTGGTGTACTATTGTAGGGGTTGCATAGTAGTTCCGTGTTTTGTAACAGGACTAGCTAATCTATTCACTGTGGTTTAGAATCTTTTTCAGAGAGATGGGAAGGGGTTAATTTCATTGAATGCTTTTCATATAAGCCATTGCCATTAATTGCAGCGCCTGCTTTTGAGTTTTCGAACAGCTTCCTGGTTTGTAATTTCAGCCTTAAAATGGACTGGTGTTTAGAGCAATGGGGCACATTGAGTGCTAATGAGCCATAAACTCCTAATCCCATTGGAATGGATTAAAAGTACTGATGGTAATTGAATTCTGAAGTACGACTAATGTCTCTTTGTCCCCAAAGTAAAGATAATGCCTGTGAAAATCAATATAAAGGGCGAAATGCATTTGTTTTTAACTAGTTAGCTTGTGGATGTCTTGAATGTACACTGAACAAAAGTATAAACGCAACATGTAAAGTGTTGGTCCTATGTTTCATGAGCTGAAATAAAAGATCCCAGAAATGTTCCATACGGACAAAACCTTATTTCTCTCAAGTTTTGTGCACCAATGTGTTTACATCCCTGCTAGTGAGCCTTTCTCCTTTGCCAAGATAATCCATCCACCTGACAGGTGTGGCAGAACAAGAAGCTGATTAAACAGCATGATCATTGCACCTTGTGCTGGGGACAATAATAGGCCACTCTAAAATGTGCAGTTTTGTCACACAACACAATGCCACTGATGTCTCAAGTTTTGAGGCAGCGTGCAATTGGCATGCTGACTGCAGGAATGTCTACCAGAGCTCTTGCCAGAAGCTGCCTCTGACATTGTTTTAGAGAATTTGTCAGTACGCCAATCTACCATGCACGCCTCCATGTCGCAAGGATCTGTACACAATTACTGGAAGCTTAAAATGTCCCAGTTCTTCCGTGGCCTGCATATTCACCAGACATGTCACCCATTGAGCATGTTTGGGATGCTCTGAATCGACGTGTGCGACCTCGTGTTCCAATTCCTGCCAATATCCAGCAACTTCACACAGCCATTGAAGAGGAGTGGGTCAACGTTCCACAGGCCACAATCAACAGCCTGATCAACTCTATGCGAAGGAGATGTCGCGCTGCATGAAGCAAATGATGATCACACCAGAGTGACTGGTATTCTGATCTCGCCCCTACCTTTTTTTTTAAGGTGTCTGTGACCAACAGATGCGTATCTATATTCCCAGTCATGTGAAATCCATAGATTAGGGCCTAATTAATTTGTATCAATTGACTGATTTCCTTATATGAACTGTAACTCAGTAAAATATTTGACATTGTTGCATCTTGCGTTTATATTTTCTGTTCAGTGTAGTTGATAGTTGCTGTTGGTGCTTTAGTCAACTAGGTTTAGTTGTCATCTAGACATATATACTAGACATCAGCTAGATGTCTATACTAGAGATAATAAGATATACTAGAGATAATAAGAAAGGTGTCTTTTTCTCAGACACTCTTCCTCTTAGTTGCAATGACTTTCTTATCTTCCAAAATCAGGTGACCAGTCGAGTAGAACTCAATAATATACAATGCAATATAAGTTAATGAAGTGGATATTGGAATCTCGTAGTTGCTTTGCACAGAAACAATCAAGGTTGAAGCCAAAATGTAAATGCTGTGGCCGCATTTGTATGCTCTTATTTTGATGTTGTTTTTCTTGAATGGTCATGCTATGTGCGAAGGGAAGTTGTGAATTGATATTTGATCATTTCATTACACATACTAGTTGCTGGGGAGATCAATACTTAAGGGCAAGACACAAGTCATTGGTTTAATACAATAATGGATATGAGGTTCCCTTATTGAACTGAACTTAAATAAGATACTGCATCTTTAAAATGGTGGTCCATGACATGGCTTGTTTCCCAGGTAGCAAAGCAGCTTGTTCTTTAGTTTGGCACAATTTGTTTTGCAGCTGTGTTTATCCATTATGCTGATCAATACTTTACTTTTCATATGTAACACTGTAGCTTAAATCTAATGATGATAGGGTTGGGAGTCAGTCTTAAGACACCAACAGTCAGTCTTAAGACGGTCTGACTGTGAATGAGACAGTATTTAATGCATGATATTAATGATTACGCCCAATTCCAAATTCAACCAGAACAAAAAGATTAACTATTTATATGTTTGTAATGAAAATAATTTTCTTGCACACTATCTTCAATTACACTGAAACATTAAACTGCATGAAGCTCAATTTGAAGGAATGCATGTAAAAAACGGAAATTCTAACATTAGAAAGTTAATTCATAGAGATAAAATGTTGTTGTCTTGCACTTTTTTCTGCTTTTGTTGATCCGACTGATTCCCACTTTGCATTCACCAATATTTCTTTATCCTGCTGTCTCTGATTTGCGTGCCAGGAGGAGCTACTATTCTTACTCGTATTACCTGTAAGTAAACAGACAAACAACAACAACAAAACAGAAACAAACCAACCCAAAATACAATGAGTGCACTTGTACTTGGTTAGTTATGTAGTGTTTTAAAGATGCAGTATCCTTTTTTCAAGTGAAAACGCATATCGCTCAGAACCAATTCCCATTGCCATTGACCAGATCAAACATGCTTTGAAACACTCTCCAAACCAAAGTCATCATGACCAAAAGCGGTGTTATTTGAAAAAAGAATGCTGCACATTGTGTCCTGTATTCTATCTGTGTGCATGTGGTTGTATGTCAATAACTCATGTATTTCATTCATCTTCTTCATCTCCTTGACCTCTTTTGTCCATTGTAAGGTTATATGGGGTAATCTGTGTGCCTCTACACGTACACACTGCTTGTGTTGTATGTCTTATATATCTCATAAACCCTTTCCAATTGGTTGCTCTGAATGTTGGTTGCAGAGGGTTTCCTCTTTGTGTTGGTGTAGGTTCTTCCCCTGCTGTAGAAAGTAGACAGCCATCTGCACACTGCTGTGCTTTCCACTTGCTAAGGGCTGCAACGAGAAACAAAACTCCCCAATCTGTTGTCCTGACAAGACGCCATCAGTCTGCCGATGCACTCACATGCTCTACCATTCGACATGCTTGCCATTTTACCCTCACCTCTGTGAGAGTGTGTTTAAGCTACACAGGTCTCACATTTACCTTCCCACTCCTCTCATTTTTGTATTTCTCACAAACATTTTTCATTTCATGCCTAGAAGTGACACCCAACCTCAAGTGAGTTCAGGTGAATGAGCCTTTTCAGCATTTCAGAGATGATTCCCCCGACACAGGATTTTTTTCCTTCTGTTTTTATGAATTACTTTTTTTCTTGGCGAAATGAAAGATACTGTATCGGCTTCACGGTGAACATCTTATGCTGGCTTCTCTTCAAATGATTTTAGGACACCACATTTGTTAGCGCTGGGGGACATTTTTACAATTATATCCTGTTAAGTTTGGAATAATTGAAAAAACTGAAAGTTATCAATAATTACCTCAAATGTTAAATGAGTTTTTCCCGACGGGAAAGTGAGGTATCCTACAGTTTGCTTCAATTAAAGGTCATTAAAAAGCTCCAAACCCGGATAATTTTCTCATGACTCTTGATATAATTGACCGCATGCTGTGTTTGCCTATTTTCGATCCACTTCAAATTTATGATGGGCAGAAATGAGTATATTCTACCTATAATTGTCATTTTACTAGAACGGTATGAAATTATACTATTTGGTCTCTTTCTCGTGCTGCACCATCTGTCTCTTCTCTAGTATAAAGAGTCCACCCTTCAATCTCACTAGAGTGCCTCCTTAAAACCTCATCTCAGTGCTTTCATCTAACTGCAATCTGCAAACTCCAATCAGAGGACAATTTGTACATCAACACCTTTCTTCAGGGTGCACGCAAAGTGGAATTAAGCACTAGGAATAGAATAGAGTGGGTCTGTGTTTTCATCGCAGTGCTCCTTTTTACAATTCAAATGTAGTGAAAGTCGGATTACACAGTCGTAATTGCCCTTGAAATGCAAACCTCCCAGTCTTGTGGGTGTTCAATCAGCTTTTCTTAATCTGCGGCCAATGAGTGAGTCCGTACACAATAGGGGTCAACCGATTTGGCATATTAATCTTGTTAATATACTGTATTAACCCTATCAAGTCCTATCCAGATGAAATTATAATTATATAATCAACCAATTATTGAGTCCCCATTTCTCAGAATGTCTTGTCAGAGCCCAGACTGGGGATGACATGTGGCAACCTCTCACCTTAGCATGAAGCATCTACCTTTCCCCCTTGAAGCAGAAGTTATTGGGCCCTTTTGGATTTGCCCTAATGTTTCCTACAGTATACTGAATGGTAGTTGACCCTAATAATACAGTATTTGTGAGGTTTGCACCGATTATTGGATGAGATGTGTGTGTTTTAAAAAGGCCATAGGTGGAAGCCAAACCAATGGTCTGTTGTCATGGAGATGAGCTTTTCTCTTTCATCTCTTTCCCTTTAGTCTTTCCTGTTGTGTGTGAATGACAATGTGTTTTTGCGAGACTTAAACCTGCTCGTCCGATCCTTCAGGAAACTGGCCAAAAAGCGCAAAGATGCCATCGGGAACACTCGGCAGGAGATGACCCACATGGTGAACGCCATGGACCGCAGTTACGCTGATCAGAGCACGCTCCACGCTGAGGATCCCATGGCCGTCACCTTTATGGACTCCCACAACTTCAGCAACAGATGTAAGTATAATGGTCCTAAGACAGATACATGGGGAACACCTCCCTCCACAGACACATGATACATGTGAGAAAGCCTGCTGACAGTTAGATAATCTAATGCCTTACAATGGGAAAGACCCTAACACCGAGAAGGGTCCATGAGACACGCTCTGAAGAGAGGTGTTAAGTTGCCCTTGAACCTTACATGTTTTTACTTTAAAAGGAAAATCCCAAGATATGAATAAATGCCTTTAATGATTTGAACTGTTGGCACAGGATATTTTGGTAGAATTTCTTCTATTGTTATGCTCTGTTCAACTTTCCCCTGGAATTGTATAATTCAGTAGTTTGATGCAGCTTATCGAAGCCTTCTGGAATGTATTTCATAAGCTTTTTTCCCTACAGTGCCTAATGATCCACTTGTGCCAACGGCAGTGCTAGGTGAGGCTCTGGTGCTATTTCATCTGCCTTGCCATGGCTTGTTGTGTTCCTCATGCATGTCGTCGTCACAGTCCTATAGCCGTCCATTGTAAACTGTAAACCTGTAGCCGTCCATTGTAAACTGTAAACCTGTAGCCGTCCATTGTAAACTGTAAACCTGTAGCCGTCCATTGTAAACTGTAAACCTGTAGCCGTCCATTGTAAACTGTAAACCTGTAGCCGTCCATTGTAAACTGTAAACCTGTAGCCGTCCATTGTAAACTGTAAACCTGTAGCCGTCCATTGTAAACTGTAAACCTGTAGCCGTCCATTGTAAACTGTAAACCTGTAGCCGTCCATTGTAAACTGTAAACCTGTAGCCGTCCATTGTAAACTGTAAACCTGTAGCCGTCCTGTAGCCATCCATTGTAAACTGTAAACCTGTAGCCGTCCATTGATTGTCTCTGTATTGAGTCTGGTTAGTCACGTACAACTCACGCTAGTCCTGACAACATACAGTATCACAGTCAGAATGACTAGCCTCCACATTCACTTATCCAGTAAGAGGAATAAAATAGGAATTGTTTCCAGATTTTGGATTTGCCCTGGCTGCCAGTGTAAAACAGACTTGGCCCTCAGCCATGGTAGATTGGAGACATGGCAGTCCTCCAGTGAACAGATTAACGATCCTTCAGCTTTTAGGACCTACCTATGATCCGTTGGAGTGGAGCTAAAGGTCCAAACCACGTTCAGACACTCGCACTCACTCCTGTATGCATTACAACTGTCTGCACGCTCCAAATCGTGCTCAGGGCGTTGGTTTAGAGATGAGGAGGGAATATAACTAATTTAAACACAAGTGAAGATAGATGATAGATATGATGGCTAAATTCGCCTGAAGATCAACCTCCTGCATGACATGACACTTTTATAGAATGAAACCAGTCCTCCTGCCATTTAACATCACACTCAGCCCCTCTGGGACTTGTCTCTGTCTGTGTAGAGTCAAAAAACACATCTGACAGGTTCTATGTAATGGAGTTCGGTGTTCACTAGTGACATCAGGATGGAGAGTGTTACACACTCGACACGAGCAGTGAAGTCCACACTGACAGAACAAGCAAGCAACCGCAGAGGGTCTTTACGGCTCACTGAAAACCTAGATTTGATGGGGAATTAAAATGCCCCCTCAGGACACAGTGTTTGCTGTGAAAATGGCTTATTTTAGCTCTGTGTTCTCACTGGGCTTGGTAATAGGAAGTGAAGGGTGCAGTTCAAGCCCTGACTCAATCTAGCATGTTAGGGCCGAATTAAGTAGTACAAATTTGCAAATGAGTAGAAATGTCAGCTTAGATAGTCTCTACACTAGAGTGCAGCAGTTCCCTCGCCAGCTTAGTGTCACTCCTCTTAGATCCCGCCCACGGCATTAGTGTGTCTGTCAGTCTTGCCATAGCTTTCTAGAAAGCTATGTGGTAAAGTAGCTGCTTGGGTCAGTTGTCAGTCATCTGTGAATCCCTCATCACTGTTAGGTGATCACCTCCATCACCATCATGTTCCAGTATCATATATGTTCTACAACCCCTGTGTGCTTACTGTTGATCTAAAAGCTCTTGGGTTTTTCTCTTTTCTTGCTGCCTTAAGTGCCAATTACCGGTAAGTGTGTGTGGAAATTCTAAAGTGTCCCAAAGTGGTTAATGAAAAGAAATTGATTACCAGATCGCAAATACTGGATCTCAATGCTATTGTGTCATTTATTGATCCATTAAATGTGTGTGCAGTGTGATTGTCAGTAACAGTAGCCAACTTCCCCTCCCCTGACAGTAAATTGTGCAGGGTCTTTAAAACATTCCCCTTAACCTGATATAGAGGCTAGCAGTAGCTCAGGGGCGAGCCAAGCAGAAAATATATAGAGCTCATGGCTCAGTAGGTAATGTGATTGCCAGCAGGTCAGTTTGGGCTTTAGATGGGTGTAAATCCTGGCTGAAGATAACCTAGGACTCAACAGCTGGCCATCTCACCCCCCCCCCCCGCCCCCTCCACATACACACAACCACACACACTCACACACACACATCTCCACAGGCGCAATGGCTATGTTTCTGAGGGGTTGACATGGCTCAGATAAGACATGAAAGGGTGCATATGGTGCCCGTCAGTCCTGTGAGCCCAGTGTCTCTCCCCTGCCCTTGCACTGTCGTAAATGAGAGGCCCCCTGTGTATGCCCGTCTGTCTCCTGGGAAAGGCAGGCACCACTCCTCAGCTTTATCAAGCCCTATCTTGCCCACTCACCAAGCTGACGCAACATGTCAGTTACTGCCAGTGCCAGGTGCCTTATCGCTTACATCTTCCTAAAAAGCTTAGCTGCTTCACTGGGGGGTTAGTTTACATAGAAAGTGTGAAGGCAGGAGCCATGTTAATTTTTGCAAGAAAAACATAGTTTTGTAAGAGAAGCACGCCCAGTCTGGTTTTAATAGGGTATTCGTCTTGATTTGCCCCCAGGCCAGATTAGCCGAGTAAACCTCCACTCCACGATGTACTTCACATCGACGGAGTTGAGTGGATGGACTGGAGCGCTGAAGTCACACAAAATTATGTTTTTATAAAATACTTTGGATTTCAGCGCCCCAAAAATAGCACGCAATTACACGAGACAATGTGCCATTAATGTGAAGTACACAGTTATGTGTTCTGTGAGTGATGGTGATGTTGAGTGATGATTATCCTTCACAAGCCTGTGTAATCCTCACCAACGTGATTTCCTTGGACAGATGAGAACCACACTGCGGCTGCTGCAGAATCCAGTCGGCTGCTGGACGTGCCTCGGTACCACTGTGAGGGGACAGAGTCGCCCTACCAGACCGGTCAGTTGCACCCAGCCATCAGGGTGGCTGACCTGCTCCAACACATTAACCTGATGAAGACCTCCGACAGCTACGGCTTCAAGGAGGAATATGAGGTACATCCATAACATAACATAGGCCCGAAGACTCTAGCCTATATTCTTTTTATATATTTTTTATTTTATTTCACCTTCATTTAACCAGGTAGGCCAGTTGAGGACAAGTTGTCATTTACAACTGTGACCTGGCCAAGACAAAGCAAAGCAGTGCGACAAAAACAACAACACAGAGTTACACATGAGAATAAACAAACGTACAGGCAATAACACAATAGAGAATCTATGTACAGTGAGTGAAAATGTGGTAAGAATAGGAAGGTAAGGCAATAAATAGGCCATAGTGGCGAAATAATTACAATTTAGCATTTGATAAATGTGCAGATGATGATGTGCAAATAGAGATACTGCGGTGCAAATGAGCAAAAATAACAATATGGGAATGAGGTAGTAGAGTGGGCTATTTACAGATGGGCTGTGTACAGGTGCAGTGATCGGTAAGCTGCTCTGACAGCTGATGCTTAAAGTTATTGAGGGAGATGGTAGTCTCCAGCTTCAATGATTTTTGCAGTTCGTTCCAGTCATTGGCAGCAGATAACTGGAAGGAATGGTGGCCAAAGGAGGTTTTGGCTTTGGGGATGACCAGTGAAATGTAACTGCTGGAGCGCATGCTACGGGTGGGTGTTGCTATGGTGACCAGCGAGCTGAGATAAGGCAAGGATTTACCTAATAAAGACTTATAGATGACCTGGAGCCAGTGGGTTTGGCGACGAGAGAGCGTACAGGTCGCAGTGGTAGGAAGTACTGTTGAAGTCGGAAGTTTACTTACTTTTTGTCATTAACTGCACGTGGGGACAAAGATCTTACTTTTTGGAGAAATGTTCTCTGGTCTGATGAAACAAAAATAGAACTGTTTGGCCCTAATGACCATCGTTATGTTTGGAGGAAAAAGGGGGAGGCTTGCAAGCCGATCCCAACCGTGAAGCACGGGGGTTGTGGGGGTGTTTTGCTGCAGGAGGGACTGGCACACTTCACAAAATAGTTGGCATCATGAGGAAGGAAAATTATGTGGATATATTGAAGAAACATCTCAAGACATCAGTCAGGAAGTTAAAGCTTGGTCGCAAATGGGTCTTTCAAATGGACGATGACCCCAAGCATACTTCCAAAGTTGTGGCAAAATGGCTTAAGGGCAACAAAGTCAAGGTATTGGAGTGGCCATCACAAAGCCCTGACCTCAATCCTATAGAAGATTTGTAGGCAGAACTGAAAAAGCGTGTGCGAGCAAGGAGGCCTACCAACCTGACTCAGTTACACCAGTTCTGTCAGGAGGAATGGGCCAAAATTCACCCAACTTATTGTGGGAAGCTTGTGGAAAGCTACCCGAAACATTTGACCCAAGTTAAACAATTTAAAGGCAATGCTACCAAATACTAATTGAGTGTATGTAAACTTCTGACCCACTGGGAATGTGATGAAAGAAATAAATAAATCATTCTCTACTGTTATTATGACATTTCACATTCTTAAAATAAAGTTGTGATCCTAACTGACCTAAGACAGGACGTTTTTACTAGGATTAAATGTCAGGAATTGTGAAAAACTGAGTTTAAATGTTTTTGACTAAGATGTATGTAAACTTCCGACTTCAACTGTATATGGGGCTTTGGTAACAAAACGGATGGCACTGTGATAGACTTCATCCAATTTGCTGAGTAGAGTGTTGGAGGCTATTTTGTAAATTACATTGCCAAAGTCAAGGATCGGTAGGATAGTCAGTTTTACGAGGGCATGTTTGGCAGCATGTGTGAAGGAGGCTTTGTGAGTCTGGAAGGAGAGTTTACAGTCTAACCAGACACCTAGGTATTTGTAGGTGTCCACATATTCTAAGTCAGACCCGTCGAGAGTCGTGATGATAGTCTGGCGGGCGGGTGCAGGCAGCGTTCGATTGAAGAATATGCATTTTGTTTTACTAGCATTTAAGAGCAGTTGGAGGCCACGGAAGGAGTGTTGTATGGCATTGACGCTCGTTTGAAGGTTATTTAACACAGTGTCCAAAGGGCCAGATGTATACAGAATGGTGTCATCAGCGTAGAGGCGGATCAGAGAGTCACCAGCAGCAAGAGCGACATCATTGATATATACAGAGAATAGAGTCGTCCCAAGAATTGAACCCTGTGGCACCCCCATAGAGACTGCCAGAGGTTTGGACAACAGTTCCTCTGATTTGACACACTGAACTCTATCTGAGAAGTAGTTGGTAAACCAGGCGAGAGTCATTTGAGAAACCAAGGCTATTGAGTCTGCCGATAAGAATGTGGTGGTTGACATAGTCGATGAAGACAGTACTGTGCAGCCTTGGCCAGGTCGATGAAGACGGCTGCACAGTACTGTCTTTTATCGATGGCGGTTATGATATCGTTTAGGACCTTGAGCGTGGCTGAGGTGCACCCATGACCAGCTCAGGAACCATATTGCATAGTGGAGAAGGTACGGTGGGATTCGAAATGGTCGGTGATCTGTTTGTTAACTTGGCTTTCAAAGACTTTAGAAAGGCAGGGCAGGATTGATATAGGTCTGTAACAGTTTGAAGAGGGTCCAGATTGTCTAGCCCAGCAGATTTGTACGGGTCCAGATTTTGCAGCTCTTTCAGAACATTAGCTATCTGGATTTGGGTGAAGGAGAAGCGGGGGGGGCTTGGGCAAGTTGCTGCGGGGGGTGCATAGCTGTTGGCCGGGGTGCGGGTAGCCAGGTGGAAAGCATGGCCAGCCGTAGCAAAATGCTTATTGAAATTCCTTGATTATCGTAGAAGTGTTTTAGGGAGCTTTTGACAGTGATAAGGGGTGGTCGTTTGACCGCGGACCCATTACGGACGCAGGCAATGAGGCAGTGAACGCTGAGATCCTGGTTGAAGACAGCGGAGGTGTATTTGGAGGGCAAGTTAGTCAGCATGACGTCTATGAGGGTGCCCATGTTTACAGATTTAGGGTTGTACCTGGTAGGTTCCCTGATTTATTTGTGTGAGATTGAGGGCATCTAGCTTAGATTGTAGGACGGCCGGGGTGTTAAGCATATCCCAGTTTATTTGACTGTACGAACTCTGAAGATAGATGGGGGACAATCAATTCACATATGGTGTCCAGGACACAGCTGGGGGCTGAGGTGGTTTTGTAACAAGCGGCAACAGTGAGAGACCTATTTCTGGAAAGGTGGATTTTTAGTAGAAGTAGAAGCTCAAACTGTTTGGGCACAGACCTGGATAGTATGACAGAACTCTGTATAACATAGCATATTTACGATGCCCCTAAAGGGCAAGTAGCTTTTAAAATGAAGTGACAGCCCACACACATATTAGCTAAATGTATGAGGTCGTCAGCCCCAAAGACGGTCTTACTGAAAGTCTCACAATTCAAACAGTCAACCCACCTTCAAGTTCATACAAATACAATCTGCTTCAAATCAAGCATTTAACTGCATTATTGGGAGGTTCCTCAAAGAGACAATATCCCTACAGTGGAGAACAAGCAAAATACCTCCTAAATGTCACATCCTGTTGAGGTTCTGTGTTGCTCACTATGTTGACTGGATGGGCAACCACAGCCCTGCAAAGAAAGAGTTTCCTGTCAGCGAGGAGTGCCTGTGAGGGAAAGGTTTGCACTGCTGCAGGGGTTTAGAGACATCCAGTTACTTGCTCTGCAGCCTTTGAAAGTTGAAAAAAAACGTTACAGACAAAGATAACGTTATCTTCTATGAGTACGGCTCTGATAGTCATCTTCCCATAGATTATTTCACAATTATGCTGTTGTTCTAGGAAGTTTAAATGTGATGTCCAGTTCCTGTTATAATATTGTAATAATGATCACAGTGGGGAAGACCAAACATTGAGGTTTTAAGAATCAAACCACCTGCTGCAATGCCTCTTCAATTGACAGTTGAAGAAGTAATTTTACTTTTTAAATTGGCCACATCATAGCCAGTAAATGTGGTTTGATGCACCAGGCCAGACGAAGTGATGGTCCTTGACAGACATACAGTACAATAGAAAACTGCCCATTGATTATATTGTGCTTTAACTACAGTATAGTCTAGATAGTAGTGTTGTACATTCTTGCGAAATGTGTTTTCTTATCAGCCTCACTCACACGGTTTCATTCTGTTTGGTATGCAGAGTTTTTTTGAAGGCCAGTCCGCTTCCTGGGACGTTGCAAAGAAAGACACTAACAGAACCAAGAACCGCTATGGAAACATCATTGCATGTAAGTATTGTATTTAACTTTGAGGTGCTAGGTGTTAATGCCTCCTTTTGCCTAGCGTGTTTTTAGGAATGAGCTAATTAAATATGACAAAGCATAACGTCTGTTATCATGTACCTAGCTGTCTCTTAATCATTTTGATTTGACTTCCTGTTAATGAAATACAACTAGTCGGCATACTAACCCACGTTGTATTACAGACGATCATTCTAGAGTGATCCTGCAACCAATGGAAGACGACCCTTCCTCTGACTACATCAACGCCAACTACATTGACGTAAGTGGCGCATCCTCCTCCATTGGCGAACGTGTGCGACACAACCGTCCTTCTCTCGTATGTGAGGCCTTTCTACGCATGCCTTTGTCAACAATATGAATACAGCTTTTATTGCCCTCCTTCAGTCAAAGTGCTTGTACTCACTGACATTGGTTGTGCTTTCTTTCACTCTTGCCTATGATTTGGGCTGTAGATATGGCTGTACAGGGATGTAAGTATCACTGTAGGGGGACCTCGCCACACCCGTTTCCCACTCTCCTCCTCCCTTGTTCACCACTGGTTACCTCGAATAACATCTGCATGGCAACGCATGAGATGTTAGCCCCCCTTTCGTCTCCCCCTATTTGATTTAATCCTACCATGCTGTCGTCCATCTGCTTCTCTCATTTCACATGTCCTCATGCCCGACGTGTACGTCCCTGATCCGTGTGCTACTGTTCCCGATAGGGATATTGACAAGATGGTGACCACCATTTTTTTTCCTCCCTTTGTTGCCTCCCCTACTGTGCCTGTACCCAGCCAGATCCAATCTGATAGGGCTCATAAAGCAACTTGCTAATTAGCAGACAATTACAACAATGTAGTATTCCTACCAAGTAATCGCTAATGTGAAATTCTTGGCAATAAAACACACCAGAGTTGAGCTTTACAGAGAATAAACGTCCGTTTAATTGACAGATACTCAAAGCACAAGTAGGAAATGTGCTCTTATTGAAAGTGTATTTAAGTAAATTATCGAATGCACGAGAACAGCCCTGTGCACATTAGTGCATAAAGCCATTGACTCTCATGAAGATATATCGCATGCAGTCCGAGCTGGGGTTGAGGCACGGTGTGCTGTGTAGTAGTCTGCTGTTGTTGCTACACTGTATAAAAGTCTTAACCGAATGATATCTACATATTGTGTTTCTTGCACTTTTCAGGGTTATCAGAGGCCAAGTCATTACATTGCAACCCAAGGTAAGACAAATTACCGCCTTAACCTCTAAAGCAATTGATGGTTTTATAAAGAGTTATGAAATTGTATTGTATTTTGTTCAGAGATTGATTGATGGATTGTTATGTGTTGTCCTCTCCAGGGCCTGTCCATGAGACAGTCTATGATTTCTGGAGGATGGTCTGGCAAGAGCAGTCTGCCTGTATCGTCATGGTCACCAACCTAGTGGAAGTTGGACGGGTATGCCATAATATCATATTGCTGTCAGACCCCAAACCACAGGATATTGCCAGATCAATCTTCAGATATTGATCTGGCATACTGTATATCTGGGCACCTATTGTGTGCATGTCTGTGTAGTATTTAAAGACGTCTTTTGTTTTAAATGAATGAAATGCTTATGTTCTTGTAGGTGAAGTGTTACAAATACTGGCCCGATGATGCTGAGGTCTATGGTGATTTCAAAGTGACATTTGTGGAGGTGGAGCCCCTTGCTGAATATGTTGTCAGAACATTCACCTTGGAGAGGGTGAGACAATCCTTTATCCACCCATCACTTCCATATTCCACCCATATTCAGTTTAGTCTATACAAGGTAAAGGGGCAATCTGGGATTCACCACTTTGTTGTTGTTTGAATCCAAGATTTCCCCTTAAAATCAACACGTCTTGCAAATGTGAAATTCAGACTGAACCTAGACCAGTTGTTACCTATTAACATGTATGTTCTCTGTCATCAGAGAGGCTTTAATGAGCTGCGGGAGGTGAAGCAGTTTCATTTCACCGGCTGGCCTGACCACGGAGTTCCCTACCACGCCACAGGACTCCTCTCCTTTATCCGCCGGGTCAAGATGTCCAACCCCCCCAGCGCCGGGCCCATCGTGGTGCACTGCAGGTAAGCCCCTAACGCCACGCTTCCTCTATGCTCTCGCAGCCAGGCTGCCTGAGAAAACAGGTGCATCCGATTCACTTTTGTTTTAACGCTCACATGATACTGTCACATAGTTGTGAAATGAGTGCACCTGAACTCGCTAGCATGTTTCAACATCAACCACTGCTAAGCTAGGGCAGGATGTGGTTGTTGTAGATTTATACTTGTAAATGTCTATACTTGTCAATGTAATCTGCATATGTAGACTGTTGAAGCGCTGTGCTGTGCAGCCCCATGCTCACCTTCCTGTCCTCTTGCTGCCCTCTCACCTTGGTCAGCGCCGGAGCCGGACGCACGGGCTGTTACATCGTCATCGACATCATGCTGGACATGGCGGAGAGGGAGGGCGTGGTGGACATCTACAACTGTGTGAAGGCCCTTCGCTCCAGACGCATCAACATGGTACAGACTGAGGTGACTACTAGACCCACCCCACCGTCACACACCTCACCAATTAACATTAGCACCATTCGCCATTACTGTCTGTCTGTTCATTTCATGCTACTGTATGTATGGACTGTATGGAGACGCTGTGCGTTCCCTTGCTGACTGTGTGTCTGTGGTCCGGCCACAGGAGCAGTACATCTTCATCCATGACGCCATCCTAGAGGCCTGTCTGTGTGGCGAGACGGCCATCCCCGCCTGCGAGTACAAAGCAGCTCACTACGACATGATCAGGATAGACTCACAGAGCAACTCCTCACACCTCAAAGATGAATTCCAGGTACTGGAGGACGTTCTGGAGCCCTTTCATATTTGTTGTGGCACAAAGTTGTGTTTCAATCCTCAGTCTTTCATAGCCTGATGTTAATCATGTCTTGTACAACACTAAATGAAAACAATAAAAACATGGGTGCATCTATTCCCTAAAGTGGGATGCATCCCATGTCTTCCAACAAACAATGTTCCCGGTCATTTTTGGAGTTGAATGTTATTTGTGTTGTTTTCAGACCCTGAACTCGGTGACCCCTCAGCCGCAGCCAGAGGACTGCAGCATTGCCCTGCTGCCCAGGAACCACGAGAAGAACCGCTTCATGGACATGCTGCCTCCAGACCGCTGTCTGCCTTTCCTCATCACCATCGATGGGGAGAGCAGCAACTACATCAACGCTGCCCTCATGGATGTAAGTGTCCTCTCCCATCATGCACGCGTAAACACACACAGTATACAGACGCCCTCATGGATGTAAGTGTCCTCCCATCATGCACGCGTAAACACACACAGTATACAGATGCACGTACGCACGCAAATACATATGCAAGCACAGACAAATACACAGACACACACATACTCACTCGGCTTTACTACTGGATGTTATCTGAATGTGTAGCAAAGACTAAAGCTAGAGACAAATCCAGGTGTATACTTCTGTTTTGTGTACTCTTTTGGAAAATGTAGAAGGACTGATAATTATTGCATTTTAACGTGTGCTCAAGAGTTTCTGTTCTTTTTTGGAAATCCTTCAATTATATTCTGGTAGTGCAAGTAGTGATGTCGATGAAAATACCAATTTAAAATTTGCTAAAATTATTATTTTTTTAAAATTTAGAACGTTTTGGTCATCTAACTTTTCAACGATATAATTTGTTAACATTATTCTTCAAGATGGCTATTCATGTGGTCCTAAATTACACTTGAGCTTTTAAACATTTGGGTTTTCAAATGAAACAAAAAGTCCCCCCCAAAAATTTGACCTGTTTGATAAAAGGTTGAGGTAAGTGAAACAAGTGCGGTGTATAACCACATGTTATTTTATTATTAGTTCATTATTAGTCATTTACTACTGTATCCACATATTACAACAGTATGCATCACTATTTGACCTCTTGGATAAGGATTCTCTTAGTCTGATATCATGATCTGTGCCAGGAAGTAAATCCATCTCCTGGGAGTCGTCTTGTCATAGTTGTGTAATTGATGAAAGGTTCAGAAGCCACCGCGTGGCTGTACTCTTTTCCTGCCCTACATTGCATATAGCATTGAGAATGTGCTTGGTGACTTGACACTAATAACATGACCATAGCCTTTTTCTCCTGTATTGTACAGTGTATTTTACACAAAGAGGTTGAATTTAAATCTTCTCAGTCCTTGCTAGAATTCCAATGGACCCTGAAACAGGACTCTCAAAAGAGACTCTTGCTAAGTAAATGTATATCTGAATGAGATGATGTATAAATAATAACCTATGACAGAGTATTGACGTAGACCCTGGGAGATGGTATTTAATGTGCACAGAGAAGCATAACTTTGCCAGATTATGAGCTTTTTTATTTGGAGGGTAATGTTAAATCACTTCCTCGTACGCTTCACAAACTTTTGGACTTTTTCTAACCAAGCCGTCAGAAGAATACCAGGTAATTTCTGAACTTTTCACTTCTCAATAATTAAATGCTTCTAACAATACTGGATTTGTTTCATGGCTTAATTAAGATGTATGTCAGCAGATATTCATTTAATTTCTATACTATTGCTAGTAGCATGCCCACCACATGGATTGCCCTGGTTTAAAAAAAAAAAAAAAACGTGTCATTCAAACATGTGAAATGTCTCCACATTCCTTGCATGGTCATATATGCACACGTTGTTCATTGTGAGAGATGTATCATATCTTCAGTATGTGTTTCCTGTAAATGTCTGCAGTGCTATGAGATGTTACATAGTTCCTTGTTGACTTCCTCCACTGCAGAGCTACAGACAGCCAGCAGCCTTCATTGTGACCCAGCACCCTCTGCCCAACACGGTCAAAGACTTCTGGAGGCTTGTGTACGACTACGGCTGCACGTCCCTGGTCATGCTCAACGAGATTGACCTAGCACAGGTAATACCGGACCACCTCCCCCTCCTGCATTCACTGCTGTGGACCCTGATTACAAATGTAATTCTTGTGCATTGAGTGAAGGTAGGCTACACGTCATTGCTAAGGTTGTTTTTTGTTGTTGTTCTCAATCAGGGCTGTCCTCAGTATTGGCCTGAAGAGGGGATGCTCCGCTATGGTCCTGTCCAAGTTGAATGTATGTCCTGCTCCATGGATTGTGACGTCATCAGCCGTCTCTTCAGAATATGTAACCTCACCAGAGTAAGTGCTCCACTATCTCGTTGTTTTTAGCCGCTGCCATCGAGGTTGTAGAACGAGGATGGTTTGATCGTAATAATGTTATTATGTTCCAAGTTAAAGCCAAAATGGCTGCCGTTGATAATGTATGTTAATGTGTTCCGCACAGCCTCAGGAGGGCTACCTGATGGTGAGGCAGTTCCAGTACCTGGGCTGGGCCGCCCACAGAGAAGTGCCAGCGTCCAAGCGCTCCTTCCTCAAGCTCATACTGCAGGTGGACAAGTGGCAGGAGGAGTGTGAGGAGGGAGAGGGACGTACCATCATCCACTGCCTGTGAGTGTACACACACACACACACACACCTACATACATACATACAAATAAAAATCCCATCACCTCTCTCCTATCTGCACCCACCTGTATTTAACAAGTTTGGCAGTTAAGTAGAATAGCATTAGTCACCCAACCAACCTCCCGTTACCACCCTTGTGTTCCTGTTCTGTAGGAACGGAGGTGGGCGTAGTGGGATGTTCTGCGCTATCAGCATCGTGTGTGAGATGATCAAGAGGCAGAATGTGGTGGACGTGTTCCACGCCGTCAAGAGCCTGAGGAACAGCAAGCCCAACATGGTGGACAGCCCGGTAAGACAGGCCAGCAGCTGACTCCAGTTCTGTCAAACTGAGTTTCCCCCAACAGACGCATCTCTGACTCATAGAGTGCTTATATATTAGCTTAAGCCTACGCCACCTCTTATTTCTGGTGATATTCACTTATGAAATTTTCTCGAGAAATTTGGAGAGAAGCCAGTCAATATTATGAAGGTATTAAAGAACAGATAGGAACAACGGATGTTAGATTTGTTTTGCACACTGCTTGTGAATAAATTATAACCAAACATTGTCAAAAAACATACAACAATGATAATGTTATGGATCACCGACAAATGAATCAAAGATTCTGTTGAGATTATGAAATAAACTGTTGTGGGTAAACATGGGAGACACCTCGCCCTGTGTCAAAGTTACCTGTTACCTCCTCATTTCACTGCCAGAGAATAGTAAAAATAACATATTTTTATGTAAAGAATTTGATATGCCATTCAGTGGTGATTCATCTTGTTATCACCATGTTATTAGTGTATTGTTCATTATATACGGTTGTACTGTAGCATTGTGTTTATCATGTTTGATTTGTAAGTAATTCTTGGGCTGAATTTACGTAGTCATTCACTCAGGAATGCATATTAGTATCCTGTCAGTTGTATCTTTTTTCATTGCTTTTAGTATATCGAATGTGCAATATGTGCATTTATCTGTAATTAAACCCTGCACTAAGGACTGTATTTTAAGGGAATTTCTATTATTACCCTAAATTATATCATACACACATTTAGCTATTTAAGTATCTCTTCCTGTCATTTACCTGTACAGTTTATGTAACCATGCAAGTATTCATTTACCTGTAAATTTAACTGTATATTTACCTGTACAGCTAATTTAACCATGCAAAATATTCACTTACCTGTTTATTTAACCAGACTGTATATTAAGTAAACTATTATTACCCTCACTTATATCATACGCACTTTTAGCTATTTAAGTATTTCTCTGCCATCAACCTGTATAGTATAGTTAACCATGCAAATATTCCTTATTTAACTATATCAACTTTTGATCATTTAATTTTTTTTTATTATTAGACCTAACACTCTGTAACAATGTATATAGTGTACATATTCAGCCATCCACCCATACTATGCAATGTCTTTTTTGCACTCCAGACTTCTTGTATTTTTATACTTTTTCATACTCCTGCTCTATGTATCATGTATCGTGTATCTGTCTTTTGTGTATTTTCGTTCTGGCATTTTGCACCTGCCCTGTGTTTTTTTCGTAGCTTCTTGATAAAGAAAATTCCCCTCAGCGATCAATAAAGTATCTATCTATCTATCTATCTATCTATCTATCTATCTATCTATCTATCTATCTATCTATCTATCTATCTATCTATCTATCTATCTATCTATCTATCTATCTATCTATCTATCTATCTATCTATCTATCTATCTATCTACGGTTGTACTGTTATCACCATGTTATTAGTGCATTGTTCATTATATACGGTTGTGCTGTTATCATCATGTTATTAGTGTATTGTTAATTATATGCGGTTGTACTGTAGCATTGCGTTTATCATATTTAACACCACAACGTTTCACGCATTATTTGTTTTCATCTGAACAGGAGCAGTACCGCTTTTGCTACGACCTTGCTCTGGAGTTTATCGAGACATCTTAACCAAGAAGACGGGACGGAACACAACTCTGGAACTTGGCAACCATTCCAACACTACGGATCCTTTGGAGGCGGGCATCGTTGGCTAAGCCTGTACAGACTGCTATTGCTGGTTTTGGATTTTTTGAAAAATCTTTAATGTTTCTAATTGTACTGGGAGTATGATGTGAGTGATTTGTAAATGTCTCCATTGTACTCCGCCGTGTTCAGTGCCACAGAAACAAGTGTCGGCCGCTAGGCCACATTTGCTTCAATGTCTTTTGCAGATTGAGTTATTTTTATGTGCAACCATTGTAAAAAGGGTAACACTAATGCCAAGGTGTTGCATGCTAAAAACATTTTTTTTTTTTTATATATATTAGCAGCATTATTGTCAACAAACAATATATATCTATATATAGAAGTCAATCACAAATGTGAAAGAAAAAAATACTGCACTCTATAAGTGCTAATGTGTGACATTGGCTTGGTAATGTTTGTATCGTGCACTGATGGCTGACTCATTTTTTTTTTATTTTGTAGCAAATCTTAATCATAAGCCAAAGACTTATGTAAATATGTCTATATGGATAAAGCACATTGTTTGGATCTATTGTTTACTTGCATTCCTTTTTGAAGGCTAAAAACAATCATCTTCATTCCATGTTTACCTATGCCTTTAAACCGTAAACATTTAAAGTCATTTTTAAGTATTAGGATAGATTTCAGTAGTAGTATCTTATTTTAAAAAAAAATCTTATCCCCTGTGTGATGTTACAGTGGTTTATTTGTGTAAAAAATACTTGTGAATTCTACCCATGCAGATAGAATATTAGAAGCTCAAGTGGTGACCATGAAAGAGTTCTATTTTTTTCTCCTAACCTGTATTGGTATTTTGGAAAAGAAAAATAATTATAATCAGTATTGGATACAGCATATTAAGATGTAAGCCAACACATTAGAGGCACGTGTTGGGCCAGTCATACTGATGTGGGACATGAGTGGACCTCCTGGAGAAAAGGAAACAAGTCATTATCATATGGAGTTTAGTCATGTTTCATATATTTTTTTGTCTGTAACTGTTGGCTTATTGGCTGTAATAAAAAAGAAAAATATTTGAATAAAATGTAATTGTGTAAGACATCATTAATAACATCACAGGTGAGTATGTTTAGTTTAGTCATATATACCATACATTAGCCCACAACTGTTCAGAAACCATCCACCTAATGATTATTTTAATCTGGTCACTAGATATAAGATAAAAACAGATATTTCTGTCTGGAGACATTGTGCCGTTTTTTTTTTTTTGTCAGTTGCCCTTTAAACCAGTGCTTGCAGAAGTGCAAATCACTTCATTGGCATTATGACTAACACATTATGACTAGCTCTGTGGTGTTGTTCTCAGGCTGGATTCCCAGTAATACAACCTAGCTGCTTTAGTGAGTTGTGGTTAGTTCGCTGTCTCTGGTTTCCGGAGGCAGAGAGAGGGCTCCTGTATAAGCTGTTGCACTGGTGACAGATATGTGGCTGCTTCCACTTTCTGAGTCGCGTTGGTCACTGTGCCAGACTATGCTATAGAAAGAGAGACTTAATACTAAAGGATGAGCCCTGGCATGTAGGTTACTTGGCATTAATACACCTCTGGTCAACCTTTTGCTAACCCATGGAGAAGGTGGTGTCTCCTCTCTAGGCTTCCTTCAGTATATACCTTCTCTGGGTCACCCAGAGATCAAATGGAAAGGATGACTATGACACTGGATAAGTTCACCCGCTCACTGGATGCCAAGTCTCTCCCTAGAGTACTGCAGATACAATCTGGATATTATTTTCAAGGTAAGACTGAAGACATCATTATCCCAAACTGTATTCCTTACACACTGGACTGGAATTTTGGAATAAAAAAAATGTACGGTACACTTTGTAATAACTCATGAATAAGCCTTTATAAATGTTTATACATTAATTATTCATGCTTATTCATGATGATTATTATATAGTGCTACTGCCCTTTACTCATATTCGTAGTTTCTTGGATCCATTACTCCACCAGGAGAATAGAGCATTGACTGTTCTTAGATCCATTCAGTGCCACTGCAATAGATCCCTTTAAATGCCTTTTTACTAGGTAATGTGTATGAGCTGTATGGAAGAGAGTGGAGCTTGTCTTACGGAGAGCTCCTGAAGATCATTGGGATCAGTGTCACCAGACTCATTGTGGAGCTTCAGTCTGAGGGATCCAAATCCATGACAGTCGATCTATCGCTCGACTACCCAGGTGGGCCCGAAACATCCAAACTGTACCTTGAATATGAAATTCAATTTTTTTGGTGGTCAAATTTCCTAAGTTAATGGCTTAATTATTGGCCTTTACCATGTATTGCAGTTTACAGTATACATGTAAATGTCCAAATTTACATGTATGTTCTCGGATTAGAAAGGGACCTTATCAACATGTGGTTTGTGCATTGTACCAATAAATATAATTTAATATATTGCTTTGCCTGCCTGTATTGTCAGGCCTTTTCAGAATTGTGGCCGACAAGAAGCCATACGCCAGTATACAGGAGATTGTTGATTCAGTGCGTATCAGCCCTGAATGCCTGGGCCAACCAGAGTTCCACTGCCCTGAGGAGCTACCGCTGGCTGAGGGGACCATCCAGGCAGAGGAGAGCTTCAGACTCACTGCTGTTAGGACAGAGCATGGAGACAGCCATGTTGACTGTGAGGTCACGCGGAAAGACTCCAAGCACATCTTTACTGTGAAGCTCTCACACACTGGGGAGTTCTATGAGTGTGCCGACGACCAGTTCTACACCCTCAGGGAGCTGGTGGAATGGAAAATGCCCAAAGGAAGGAAAAGGACAGTGAGTTGGGCCAAGTGTTTGCCGTCAAAGGAGAATTGTGTGTCTGAGTTGCCAGAGGACTACAGTGGAGAGTTGGTTCTCACACCTGTCTACGAGCTTCAGACGGTATCCAAGTGTGAGTCTCAAACGGACCAGTAATATTTTCACTTTACATCAAAGTTATGTGGAATGAAAAAGGCTTTAATTGCCTGATAAAAAAAAAATAAAAAAATGTTATAATTGAATTTTTCTCATCTAAAGTTTTGTTTTCAAGTTGAAGGAAACACACTGCAATTGTGACAGCTAATGTACTTGAAAGCTACACTGGTCTTGGGTTGTTTCAGAAGCACAGACACGAAAGTAGTCAATGTTTTTATGTGTAATCATCAGGCAATCACAATGCATTTCTACTTTTTAGAAAAAGCTCAAAAGAAAACTTTATTCAAAGCTGCAGTAAAACAGACTAATGCCAAACCTTTAAAGATAAATTCAATGACTTAAAAAATATGTGTATATATACTGCATTATGAATTTATTTTTGGAAAAACATTTTAATTAGGAGTCTTGTTGAATCATTTCTTACAGAAAAGTAGCCGATCATTGCTTGTGCTGGCATACTAAAACGAAACAATAACATTTTTGTTCACAGTTGGGAAGAATGTTGTTTTCCTCCCATCCACTCTTGATGTTGAGGTCTTGGACGTTACAGAGGAGTGTGACAGTGCCTGTTTCATGCAGCCTCTGTCCTTCCATGATGTCTTTGCCAAGCCCAGCGAGTTCTTCCCCTTCAGAGCAGAAGTCATCGAGCCACCGTCACAAGTTCAGGAGGAATTGGGTTTCCTGAAATCCTCTAAGCAGGTCATTGTCCACAGTGCCTACCAGGCGAAGAGAATCCTAGCATCTGAGATTCGCAGCGAGGCCCAGAGACACTTCCTCATCCCAGTGTCTTACAACGGCAGGTTCAAGCGCAGGCCCCGGACATTTCCCACAGCGTATGACCTGGAGGTGGCCAAGAGTGGCATAGAGCAGCTGCACGTAGTGGCCACCAGGGACTTTGAGACCCACTACGAGGGGCTGTCCTCTGTGCTGGGGGGAGACCAGTACCTGGTCCACAAGAGGGAGACCAGCGAGGTGATCTACGGAGGCAAAAGGAAGACAGTGGAGGCCCTGGCCTGTGAGAAGATGGTGGGGAAGAAGTACGAGGCCGTGTTGATCCCCATGTGTCTGGACGGGGGCTTTGTGGAGGTGGTCCATGACAAGAAGCAATACATGCTCTCAGAGGTCTGCCACAGGTTCGCCCTGCCCTTCAATGTCAAGGTGTCCATGAGGGACCTCTCAGTGAAGGAGGACCTCCTGGCTGGGGCCACAGGGCTGTGTCTTGAGGAGGAGATCACTGACCCCTACCTTATTGTTTCCACCCCGGACCTTGCCCAGTGTTGGGAGGTGCCTGTCAACCGCACCAACATGGCCCTGCAGCTTCTGGAGTGGTGGAATGGCCCAAAGCTGACCCAGGGCGAGGCAGTCCGCTCAGCTGTAGAGGAGATAGGTGAAGACTGTCACTTCACCCTGAGGAGGTATGTCAATGCCAGCATGCTGCCTCCCCCTCGACCACCCAAGAGACCCCAAAAGCACTCAGAAGATACAATGAAACTGCCGCCTCCCAGGCCAAATAAGCCAGATCCCCCCTCTCTAAAAGTGAGTCAATCATCCATTATATTATATGCCTTAATAAATAATAAAATATCTATAAAACTCAACAACAACAATAGCTATCAGATGTATTTGAATGAAACGTTATATTCAATTGATTTCCAATACTAATTCTTTGTGTGGTCTGTTATTATATTGAAGAGCCCACATACAGCCAAACCAACAGTGCCTACCTCTAGATCATCTAGCTGTGCAGAACAGAACACCATTTCACCAAGAAATGAAACTTTCAACACAAGTCTGGTCACATTGCCTGATCCAGGCCCACAAACAGGTTTGTCTATGTTTCTATATTCAGAATATCAGAATACTTTTGTTGAATACTCAACATGCTTGAGGGATAGTGGTATGCAACATTGCAGCAGACACATTTTGCTACTTAACTTAATTAGCAGCTGTCAGTATAAATACTTTCTGGATTTTGGAAAGCAACCTGTAACTGATATTATAAACTGGGTGGTTCGAGCCCTCAATGCTGATTGGCTGTGGTATATGAGACCGTATACAACGGGTATGACAAAACATGTATTTTTACTGTTCTAATTATGTTTGTAACCCGTTTATAATAGCAATAAGGCACCTTGGAGGTTTGTGGTATATGGCCAATATACCACGGCTAATGGCTGTATCCAGACACCCCACGTTGCGTCGTGCATATGAACAGCGCTTTGCCGTGGTATATTGGCCAATATACCACACCCCCTCTGGCTTTATTGCTTAATTAATCTCTGTCTAAGCTTGCCCTTGATTCTTATGCCTTGTTGTGTTTGTGTTCTCTCAGCCATCAGTGAAAAAAACTGTCCTCAGCACAAGACAATTAAACCGGATGATGACGACACTCATGATTATGAATACAATGATGAGGACGAACTCGACAGCATCAGGAGAAAATTGAAAGACCAAAGTATTCACAGCACAGACAAGAGGAAAACAAGAAACACATATGCCATGCAGACTGCGAAACAAGTTTAGGATAGAAGAGAATCAATGGGTGTCTTTAGGATACAATAGCATCAATGGATTTGATGAATATCTAATACATATCCAAGCATAAAGTTTAAGTGTGAAGATCAATGAACATTTTGGCATGTGAGATATAATTACAATTTCAAGCAATATTTATTTATATTTGCTATTACGCACTTTATACCGAGACATTATTATACTCATCATACAATAAATACATTGTTTGTACATTAATTGTGCCTACTGTGGAAAAGGAATAATGGCAAACACAGGAAGTACCACTGTGTAAGTTTTATTTATTGGACTGATGAGCTGAAGACTGAGCAGCTGCTGGTCATCTCTGTCAGAATGGAGACGAAAGTGGAAACAGCGAATTTAGGGTCCAGGATCAGATTCTGTAGGAGCTCCCGGCCCTTCTCCCGAGCCTTGTCAGAGCACATGGCCGAGCGCCACATCTTAACCAGAGAGCCCACTGTCACAAGGTAAACAACAACTTGTTAAGAAAATGTGATCAAGTAACCGGATGCAAATGATTTGGTTGATCTCTCCATTTCAATGCACATCATACATTTTACCACTAGAGGGAGACTATAGACTTAATTTATCACTGACTGGTGTCTATCATCTCAATTTCACTCTGAAATGTTACTCTACTTTTCATACAAAGTAAAGAATAATAAAATATATTTTTTAACATCCGTCTTGGGGGACTAAAAGTAAAAGTACTCACTCAGAATCCTGTTCATGCTGGTCATCCAGCTAAATATATAGAGGGTGTGGTTCTCGTCTGTGCTTAGGTCAGCTATGTTAGGGGCGCTATCCCCCTTCTGAAGCACCCTGCTGGGCAGAGGCCTCATGAACAGCACAGAGTTATTCAGGTTGGACTGGAAGTACACAGCTGCCACGTAATCTGCAGCGTTCAACCAGCTGTTGGCGAATGAAACCTCTGGGCTGGAATAGTAGCTCATCCTATAACAAAGATTACCTTTATTTAACTAGGCAAGTCAGTTAAGAACAAATTCTTATTTCCAATGACGGCCTACCTACAGGGTCAGCCCCTGGAGACAATTAGGGTTAAGGGCCTTGCTCAAGGACACATCGACAGGTTTTCTTTCACCTTGTCAGCTCATATATTCGAACCAACGACCTTTCGTTTACTGGCCCATCGCCCTAACCGCTAGGCTAGCTGCCGCCCAATTAACTAATGTAATTGGGACTCAAAAGATTGAATTCAATAATATTTTTTATCAATAATAATCAATAATTAAGGTAATAGCTGATTGAAGAACATAACGTTTGAACTGAGAGTCATATATTTAATTTAAACTCAAAATTGTGTCAGAGTACCAAAAATCAAGACAAATGGTGATGACCTGCAGCATATAATGTTTATACTCACTTTGCCATGCAGCTGGATGAGGCAGTATTCAAAGAGATTGTTTCACCTGCCCAAAAGGCACCTAGAATCTGGTCCCTTTTCTCAAAGTCAGGAATATCAGATGCGCTAACGTCTTTCAGGGTCTAGAATGGAAAGGTAGCATATTATAAACAAAGAACAACAAGTCATTCTATGCATTCACCAATGGGTCACATATGAACAGTGACTTAAGGGCTTGATTTAATCAGATCCGCATAGCGTTTGTGTTGGCGGTGTAGGAAGTGCAACTGCGTTACAGCTGTCAAATCCACAAGTTTGAACATTGGAATGTGAGACCTAATATACACCTCGATTAGGATGATAGAAGTCATTTTTTGGATTTTTAAAAATTTGAATGTAATTATTTCTAAATGGCCTACAGTTTTGCGTTCTGAACTTCTAACGCAAGTGGTGTCATGATCACAAGGGCAGCTGCTCATCGATCTGACGGCTCCAACATAGTTCCACTTCTGACACCTGCCAAAACATCCCCTATACGAGTGTCTGCTATCAACGATTGATCTGATTGAATCTAGGCCTCACTCAATAAAATGAACAAACCGGTTTTGTCTCCTTTTTTTAATTTAACCTTTATTTAACTAGGAAAGTCAGTTGTATGAGAACTGAAGATCTCGTACAACGCTGTGTACTACTCCCCTCACAGAGCAGCGCAAACTGGCATTGTACGACATCTTCAGTTTCTTGGCAATTTCTCGTATGGAATAGCCTTCATTTCTTAGAACAAGAATAGACTGACGAGTTTCAGAAGAAAGTTCTTCGTTTCTGGCCATTTTGAGCCTGTTCTCGAACCCACACATTCTGATGCTCCAGATACTCAACTAGTCTAAAGAAGGCCAGTTTTATTGCTTCTTTAATCAGCACAACAGTTTTCATCTGTGCAAACATAATTGCAAAAGGGTTTTCTAATGATCAATTAGACTTTTAAACTTGGATTAGCTAAGACAACGTGCCATTGGAACACAGGGGTGATTGTTGCTGATAATGGGCAAGGACATTTCTAAGTGACCCCAAACTTTTGAACGGTAGTGTAAGTGCCTTGCTCAAGGACACATCGACAGGTTTTTCACCTTGTCGGCTCAGGTATTCGAACCACTGGCCTTTCAGTTACTGGCCCAACGTTCTAACCGCTAGGCTACCTGCCGCCCCTCCTAGGGCAAGAAGGAAAATGCTTCCCATGGGGAAGAAGGAAAACTAGAGGCTCATTGAAAAGCTTACCTGGAAGAATTCCTCCCATTTGGCCATTAGGTCTGGGTACTTAGCAGAGCAGTCTGTGTAGGAGGTGCAGTAGTCTTCAGCTGCCTCAGCTGGTGCCTGTACCTGGACCTGAATCAGACCATCTCCAATCAGTCCTTTCTGCACAGCAGCCAGGAACGGGATAACTGAGTGGTGGTAGTTCACACCTGGGGAGGGAGAGAGTGAGAGAGTTTACGAATGGTCTGTAATTGACACGCTGTGCATGTTAACCACACATGTAGGGCAACACACATGGCCTGCATGGTTGAATATATATCACAGTGCTTACATGCCCACCAGCTATTAGCGGAAATGCACATGGGATCTCCTTCCTGTCCACATGTTGTAGCGCCAGTGGGGTCAACCAACCGCCCTATAGGAACAGAAGCACACTTCCCCATGAAAACCATTGATAAACTATCTGATTGAGACAACTGAGAAACATAGTCAACATTATTGTGTACTATACTTATACTACACAAAAAGCATGGGCATATAGTAGTCACAAAAACAATGTGCATATATTTGAATCCTCAAAGCTACCTAATGATGGCGTCACATACCTGATCTGAGTTTCCAGGCCAGCTGCAGAGGCAGGCTCCACAATGGGCTGTCAGTCTCATTGGTTCCCATGGAGGCCATGTACTTGTCGGTGGAGCCCACCAGTACCCTATACAGACTCATCCTCTGCAGGTAGTTCCAGGGGTTGACTGTGACCACGTTGTCAGCCTGAGGCAGGTCTGACAGCTGGCTGGGTGCCTGGTCCCAGAGGATGGGGAGGCCATTTTCAGTGAGCACTGCTGCGTTGGCCCACAGGGCAACTAGCTGAAGCAGGGAGAGGGTCCAGATACACTGCATGCTGGCTACCTTACTAACTGGCTACCTTACTAACTGCACACCTGGATAAGTAACAGTTTCCCTGTCGTTTTGTACTGGAGTGGCCAGTGCACTTTGGCCTCACAACTTCACGTGATAGAGAATGGGTATCAGTGGGGGTATATCCACAGTACTTCTTATCATGCTGTTTTTTGTCCACTCAGCACTTTTGAAGCGCCTTTGGACAGAGAAACAACCAATACTCATAGATGGAAAGTTACATCATCCATCAGCAAACATGATCTATTGGGATGGCAGAGGCTTCAGGCATTGATCAGAGATTTCATGATTCTGAAAGAGCATGTCTATACTCCCCTGTGATTCTTCTTTGTCAATGCTTGTCTAAATTAGCGGATTTAGGTATGGGCGACATGGGCGGGCGACATGGGCAGCCGCTCTGGGCGGCATCTTGCCGGGGGCGGCACAGGGCTCCTGCAAAACATTTTTTTGCCCTGGTGACATTTGGCGATCGGTTTTCTATCGCTCATTTGCACGTCACGTCAATGATATCATGTCACCGTGTGGGACTGTGGGTCAATTAACCTTGTCGGAGTGGGCGCCCTGATTCTAGTTTGTGAGCTAGGCAGGCTACTGCCTGAGAAGGTCTCCCACTCAGAAGTAGGAGATGGTGAGGGTGAGGGGGACGGAGTTAGGTTGACCTCAGGTCTCCCCACTGGAAGCCCGAGGTAGGAGGAGCGGGGGAATCGATCAAATAGCACACCTCTAACTTTGTACAGTACTAATGCAATTAGTCAAATCAGTCACACTATGAAATGCTACCAAATAAACCACAATTCATTCATAATACTGTGAATATATAGTTTCACAGACATATTGTTGGTTTTCTGGTTTGTGTGAAATAATATAAAACCAGTCTGCACACCACCAAGGTGAATTGGTTTAGTCTTGGCTCTTGGTTGACAGTGTTGGGGGATGGGTAATGTATTGATGCTCGAGAGCCAAATCAACACAAATAGATAAGAAAGGGTCTAAGCCAATCAGGTGCCCAGTTTAGGAAAAAGAGGAAAGAAGAAGAGGAGAAACACGCAAAAGATGAAGGTATGCAGCGATGTAATCTATTTATGAGTATAATATTATGCATGTAATGAAATAGGCTTTTATAACACTTATGTTTGTTAGCCTATGTTGCTGTGTTGCTTGCTATGCTATTACACATAGGGCGACAATATTCAGTTTTCTGTCCAGCTAGCTTACATAACATTGGATATAATTTCACACAGTTTCATCATGATAATGTGTGTAGCCTGCAGCAAGACGATCACAACCTAACTAACACATTATTGATTTGGTTAACTTTCATTGAGGCTAACTTAAAAGACATCTATATTATGCTGATATTTTGTATCTTTTGTCATATATTGAGTCTTTGGGGGTGTCTTATGCCTATAATTACCAAAGAGGTTGTATGGTTCATTTGGTTCCTATTCTGAAAGTTTGATAAATTGTGCATAGTTACATATTTAATTATATATTATATTTAATTGTGCAACAAATGTATTTAGGGTGTCAGACTCATATACTGTATATCAATGCAAATTCAGGGGCACTTCTGAAATATTTTGGAGCACCCTCTGGCACTGGCCAGGATGAGGAGCCATCCACCTCCTCAGCCACACAGGCCTCTTTAGAAATTATCTTGTAGCATCAGGATGAGGAGCCATCCACCTCCTCAGCCACACAGGTGTCTTCACAAATGTTGTCTGAGCCTGAAGATGAGGATGAAGACCCATTTGCTTCCACTTCTCCCCAGCAGGATTCTTCAGGTGTGTTTGTGCGCACGCACACGTGTATGTGTGGCTACACGCACATGTGTTTATGTGTGCATCCCTGCATAACATAAACAAAATAAATAATTTCCCTTTTGCAAAGTTTTAATTTTCCATATTGTAGGTAACAATGACGATTTTATTATTACTGGGTTGTTCTGACTGACAGAATTCGGACAAACTAGTTTGCACAGGACCTCGTGAGGTACCAGCTAACTTTGTTTTCCCAAGGAATGAGAGTGATGGAAGAAGTTGCCACCACCAGTATTTCAGGAAAAAATCCCCAGAAGTTGGTTGGTTGGTGTATTCTGAAAGAAACAACAGCCTCTTCTGCCGCAAACTCTTTTCTAAGAAGATAATTTATTTAGCAAACTCAGGACTGACAGACCGGACACATGCAAGTTCTTTGCTGACTTCACACGACAGCAGTCCAGAACAACAAAACTGCATGAAAACATGGAAAGAACTGGCAATGAGGATCTAAAAAGGTGAAAAAATTGATAAGCATGAGATGGCACTTATGGAGGCTGAGAGGATAAGATGGAGAGAGGTGATGACACGTCTGACTGCTATTGTACAGTCTCTGGCAATTAGGAATCTAGCACTAAGGGGACACACAGAAACACTCCATCAAATGGACATTTTCTCAAAGAGGTTGAACTGATGGCACAGTTTGATCCAGTCGTAAAAGAGCACCTTAACCGTGTCCAAAAGGGACCTCGAGTCACACCACCAGCTACCTTGGCCACCAAATACAGAATGAACTCATTAATTTGTTGAGCATCAAGGTCATTTCAATAATGGTGAGTGACATCAAGCTGGCAAAATTCTTCTCTATCATTCTACAGTCGTGGCCAAACGTTTTGAGAATGACAAAAGTATTGGTCTCCACAAAGTTTGCTGCTTCAGTGTTCTTAGATCTTTATGTCAGTAGTTACTATGGTACACTGAAGTAGAATTACAAGTATTCCATAAGTTTCAAAGGCTTTCATTGACAATGACATTCAGTTTATACAAAGAGTCAATATTTGCAGTGTTGACCCTTCTTTTTCAAGACCTCTGCAATCCGCCCTGGCATGCTGTCAATTAACTTCTGGGCCACATCCTGACTGATGGCAGGCCATTCTTGCATAATCAATGCTTGGAGTTTGTCAGAAGTTGTGGGTTTTTGTTTGTCCACCCGCCTCTTGAGGATCGACCACAAGTTCTCAATGGGATTAAGGTATGGGGAGTTTCCTGGCCATGGACCCAAAATGTCGATGTTTTGTTCCCCGAGCCACTTAGTTATCACTTTTGCCTTATGGCAAGGTGCTCCATCATGCTGTAAAAGGCATTGGTCGTCACCAAACTGTTCTTGGATGGTTGGGAGAAGTTGCTCTCAGAGGATGTGTTGGTACCATTCTTTATTCGTGGCTGTGTTCTTAGGCAAAATTGTGAGTGAGCCCACTTGTGAGGGTTTGGCTGTGGTTAGACCTTACTCCCAATAGGGGAAGTATTGGGTGTGAGAGCCGAGCCCTGTACAGGGTTGTCTCTGATTGGGGATTGTATTTAGGCACCCCACACATCCACCTGTGTGTGGGTCATTAATTCTACAGTCACAGTAAAGTAAGTGTGTTTCTGTTTTTGTTATTTGCATCGTTGTTTTTGGTTGTATAGTTTGTAACATTTGAGTTTGCAGTTAAATAAACTATGTCGAACTATCGCTGCGCTGCTCCTTGGTCTCTCTCTACACCCACTCGTGACAGAATGACCCACCACAACGAGACCAAGAGGCGCAATGGAAAAAAAAATCGACGGGCAAAAGAAGCAAGGGAACAGCCTGGAGCCCAGAATCCCCAAACAGTTTTTGGGGGGGGGGCTATGGGGGTGGTCGGGGGTTGACGGAGAGGAGCCCCGGCCACTGCACTCGTGGGGGATCCAGGAGGAGCCCCTAGAGCCATGGGAGCAGAGGTACGGAGAGGAGTCGAAGGAAGACGACGACTATGTGCCTTTGTTCCCTCGTGGGGGCTCACAGGAAGGGGATTGGCGATGGAGAGAGGAAGATCGGGGCAGTCGTAGCCCTCCAACGCCAGTTCCCAACCCGGTGCCTCCAGCGTCGGCCCAGAGTCAGGTACGGTCCGTGCCTGCTCCGCGCACCACACCATCGGTGCGCACTCACAGCCCGGTACGGTCCGTGCCGACTTCGCGCACCACACCATCGGTGCGCAGCCAGAGCCCGGAGAGGCTGAAGGAAGGGGATCGCACACCACTTTGTCTAACCATGATCCATGATCGAGAGAAACCCGAGGGGTTTTATGAACAACCAAAGGAGGAACAAAGGAGGTGGTGGTCCGATGCTCTTCCTCTTGAGACGCATCGGGACCCGTTTCTACAAGAGATAGAGAAGGAGGAGGACTTCGAACACCGACTGGCACTCGTGAATAGGCTGATGGATAGACGGGAGCGGGCTTATAATATAACGAAGGCCCGCAGCTCGGAGCCTCCAGCGAAGGTCAGCAACCCGGATCCTCCATCGAAGGTCCGCAGCACGGAACCTCCAGCGAAGGTCAGCAACCCGGAAGCTCCAGGGAAGGACCGCAGCCCTGAGCCTACAGCGAAGGTCCGCAGCCCGGAGCCTACAGCGAAGGTCGGCAGCCCGGAACCTCCAGCGAAGGTCTGCTGCCCGGAGCCCTCCAGCTAAGGCCCGCAGCCCGGAACCTCCAGCGAAGGTCCGCAGCCCGGAGCCCTCCAGCTAAGGCCCGCAGCCCGAAACCTCCAGCGAAGGTCCGCAGCCCGGAGCCTCCAGCGAAGGTCCGCAGCCTGGAGCCTCCAGCGAAGGTCCGCAGCCCGGAGCCTACAGCGATGGTCCGTAGCCCGGAACCTCCAGCGAAGGTCCGCAGCCCGGAACATCCAGAGAAGGTCTGCTGCCCGGAGCCCTCCAGCTAAGGCCCGCAGCCCGGAACCTCCAGCGAAGGTCCGCAGCCCGGAGCCCTCCAGCTAAGGCCCGCAGCCCGGAACCTCCAGCGAAGGTCCGCAGCCCGGAGCCTCCAGCGAAGGTCCGCAGCCTGGAGCCTCCAGCGAAGGTCCGCAGCCCGGAGCCTACAGCGAAGGTCCGCAGCCCGGAGCCTACAGCGATGGTCCGTAGCCCGGAACCTCCAGCGAAGGTCCGCAGCCCGGAACATCCAGAGAAGGTCAGCAGCCCGGAACCTCCAGCGAAGGTCCGCAGCACGGAACATCCAGCGAAGGTCAGCAGCCCGGAACCTCCAGCGAAGGTCCGCAGCCCGGAACATCCAGCGAAGGTCCGCAGTCCGGGGCTGGTCGTCTGCTTCACTCCAGTACCAGAGCAGTCCACTCCACCGGTGCTCTGGCTCTGGCGTGAAGCAGACGACCGGCCCCAGACTGGGCACCGGTGGAGTGGACTGCTCTGGCACTGGAGTGAAGCAGACGACCGGCCCCAGACTGGGCACCGGTGGAGCGGATACTTTTGTCATTCTCAAAACTTTTGGCCACGACTGTAGATTTCACCTAAGTCAGCCACACTGAACAGTTGTCAGTTGTGATTAGAATTGTGTGACTGAAGGCGGAGCCCCATATAAAGGAACATTTTATGGGGTTTTTTGGAGGCAGAGGAGACTACAGGCCAACATTTGGCATCCCTGATTCTCAAAAATATTAGAGGAGCTAAAAATTCATTTTGAGGACTGCAGAGGACAGTCTTATGATAATGGGCCAACATCAGAGGCAAAAACATGTGGACGTCAATTTAAACATGTGGACTGAGACAAGGTGGGAGAGTAAAGTTAAGAGTGTCGAGCCACTGAGGTATGGCATCAGGCAGCAGCGGTGAGAGAGGCACTGATTGAGGTGAGTGATCAAACCAAAGACCCTGTGATAAAGATTGAGGCCCAGTCCTTGTCAGAGGAGGTGGGATCATACCGCTTCAGCATCTGTACAGTGGTGTGGTATGACATATTGAGCCAGATCCAACATGTGAGCAAGCTAATGCAGTCTCCCAGTATGCATGTGGATGTTGCAGGCAGTCTTCTCAGAAACTGCCTGACTTGCCATCGAAGACCATGACCCTGCTTGAGCTGCTGATATTTATACATGAATGGGAGCTCTCAGAAATGTATACACATTTGTGGACGGCTCTCAGAATTTGTCTTACTCTTCCAGAGACCGTAGCTGAAGCAGAGAGGAGCTTTTCAAAGCTGAAGATCATCAAATCCTACCTGCCTTAGTGGCCTTGCTGTCATCAGTATTAGCCATCAATTGCTGGGCAGATTTCTTATGATGATGTAATTGATGACTTTGCATCAAGTAAGACAAGAAAGGTCAGGGTTTAGATGCAATTTTGTTTCTTGTTTGAAGTGCAGTAGTGCAATAATCAGGTTATCTTCTTTATAAGTGTGTTATTCTATTTGTTTATTTGTGTGATCTAGGATTTGTGCAATTTAGTTTTATTTGTGTTTTTTGTTAGCAATAGGGTAATAGTGTAATAATGCGATTATCTTTTTTATTTGTATTTATATACTACAATTTGTTCTATTTCTCCTTGTTACTTCTATTTTATATTTTAGTCTTGTTTTGTATATATTTTTATGTTTATATAGTTTTAAATGTTATGAATATTTATTTGTGTTGTTCCAAATGTCTGAATAAAAATGACAGTTAGTGCACAATGGTGCATACAAAGCTAGGGCGACATACAAGCTAGAACCGCCACTACTTGTCTATGTTTACTTTACAATGTTTTCCTGAGTCAAACTCTGTCCTGCATGTGGGCTTGGGGTTCCCAGAGTTTACTGACTGTGCTGCTGTTATATATAGTTTATGTAACCGTGTATGATGTGCTGCCTGGCCCTTAAACATAGAACTAAATAATGGTTATATAAAGTAAATAGAGTGTAGATTGATACTGTTTATGATTAACCATAGAACACATAGATAGATAGATAGATAGATAGATAGATAGATAGATAGATAGATAGATAGATAGATAGATAGATAGATAGATAGATAGATAGATAGATAGATAGATAGATAGATAGATAGATAGATAGATATATAGATTGCTTGATCGATTGCTTGATCGATTGCTTGATCGATAGATTGAGGATTCTTTGACGAAAGCGAAGTTTGAAGGACACTATTATTTCAATTAAAAATCATTATTTATAACCTTGAAATAATAACATCTTGAATATATTTCCTATTCATTTTGCAACTCATTTCATGTATGTTTTCATGGAAAACAAGGACATTTCTAAGTGACCCCAAACTTTTGAACGGTATAACTTTATTTATTCAGTGATGCAATAAACCAAGTTGTCCAAACAACTTTCAAAAAGCCTGTGGGAAGCATCAACCTCAAGAGCAAGATTAGATGTTTGTTCATTAAGCTTCTGTAATACACAGAGAGCATTAAATTGTGTTGTATAAAATGTGGCTAATGCACCTTGTTGTCAAAACAGCCAGTTAGACATCAGGTTGTGTTAGGAGCTAATGAGTCCCCTGGTTGGGAAGGTGTGAACAGCATGACTGGTGAGGGCCAGAGGTAGAGTTTACCATTGGAGAAACTGCACACAGGGACTGACAGGAAAAGCAGTCATAATGAGCGGACTCAAGTTACATACTGTCTAATTGTACACTTTCTTCTGCATCAGACCATTACGTCAGTCTCTGAATAACAAACCCATATTAAGACTGCGTTGATAGACAAGAAAGAATACATAACATGTTTATTTCAAAATCTCACATGAAGGAGTATACGTATACTGTACATATCAATCGCTGAAGGTGTTTTAACAATGCGTTCAATGCCTTTGGAAGGTACTGGAGTACAGAATGTACAATGATGTAACTGTGACATATAAAACTGTGACTTATAGGGTCACTGAGATTCACTAACAAACCCCCCACAGAAAATCTACTTTGATCATTCATAAGTCAAAATTCATAACATACCAAATGCCTCTGTAGAAAAACTTTTGTCCCGATTTAAATACATTTCTGCTTATAAAGGCTTCACAAAGCCTTCATAAGCACTACATAAATGTGTTACAAAGCATCTATAACCTTATGTCATGGTTCATAAATGTGTCTTAACTGTGTGACATAATCACCAATGTCAAATGTGACTGACATAATCCACTAGGTTGAATATGATATAAACATGTGCTTTTATAAAGGGTGACATGTTGTGCTGAATGATGGCATGCGGTCTAAAGTGAAGTTATATTAGTCACAGTACACCTAATCTCGTTCCCAGACACTTCAGGCCAAATGCGAAGAAAGTTTGGTGGACCAACGCATCAAACTTGGCCTTCATTAGTTGTCAAATTTTAAGAAGATAAATTGTGGAAATGGGCAGGGTTTAGCAATAAATATTACTTTTTGAATGTGTTAACTAGTGACGATGACAAATACTTTACTTTAGAAAGGTCACTCCTATAGAATTCTATGGTCACTCCCACTAAGGCCAACTTTTAATGGTTGATATCCCAGGCTTATACTGTGAATTCAGAAAGTATTAAGACCCCTTGACCTTTTCCACATTTTGTTACGTTACAGCCTTATTCTAAAATTTATTAAATTGTTTTTTTGCCTCATCAATCTACACACAATACCCCATAATGAAAAATAAAACAGGTTTTTAGAAATGTATTAAAAATGTAAATGAAATTAAAATTAAAAACTGAAATATCACATTTACATGCCTTTACTCAGTACTTTGTTGAAGCACCTATGGCAGAGAGTACAGCCTCAAGTCTTCTTCGGTATGACGCTACAAGCTTGGCACACCTGTATTTGGGCAGTTTCTTTCATTCTTCTCTGCAGATTCTCTCAAACTCTGTCAGGTTGGATCGGGAGCATCACCACACAGCTACTTTCAGGTCTCTCCAGAGATGTTTGATCGGGTTAAAGTCCGGGCTCTGGCTGGGCCACTAAAGGACATTCAGAGAAGCCACTCCTGCGTTGTCTTTGTTGTGTGCTTAAGGTCGTTGTCCTGTTGGATGGTGAACCTTCACCCCAGTCTGAGGTCCTAAGCGCTCTGGAGCAGGTTTTCATCAAGAATCTCTATTTACTTTTCTCTGTTTATCTTTTTCTCAATACTGAAAAACATCCCCACAGCATGATGCTGCCACCACCAGGCTTCACTGTAGGGATGGTGCCAGGTTTCCTCCAGACATGATGCTTGGCATTCAGGCCAAAGAGTTCCATCTTGGTTTCATCAGACCTTGTTTCTCATGTTCTGAGAGTCCTGAGACTCCAATGTGACTTTTACTGAGGAGTGGCTTCCTTTTTCAATAAAGGCCTGATTGGTGGAGTGCTGCAGAGGTAGTTGTTCTTCTGGAAGGTTCTCCCATATCCACAGAGGAACTCTGGAGCTCTGTCAGAGTGACCATTGGCTTCTTGTTCACCTCCCTGACCAAGGCCCTTCTCTCCCAAGGCGGCCAGCTCTAGGAAGAGTCTTGGTGGTTCCAAACTTCTTCCATTTAAGAATGATGGAGGTCACTGTGTTCTTGGGGATCTTCAATACTGCAGACTTCTTCAATTTTTTGGTACCCTTCTCTGCCTCGACACAATCCTGTCTCGGAGCTCTATGGACAATTCCTTCGACCTCATGGCTTGGTTTTTGCTCTGACATGCGCTGTCAACTGTGGGACCTTATATATACAGGTGTGTGCCTTTCCAAATCATGTCCAATCAATTGAATTTACCACAAGTGGACTCCAATCAAGTTGTAGAAGCATCTCAAGGATGCACCTGAGCTCAATTGCGAGTCTCATAACAAAAGGTCTGAATACTTATGTAAATAAGTTATTTCCATTTTTTTACTTTGTATAAATGTGCAAATATTTGTAAAAACCTGTTTTCGCTTTGTCATTATGGGGTATTGTGTGTAGGCTGTAATGTAACAAAATGTGGGAAAAGTGAAGGGGTCTGTTTACTTTCCGAAGGCACTGTATGTGCTGTGTGCGCAATAGCCTAGGGATGACGTTATACCAAAAAACACTTACCTCGATGAAAGCCCCCAACATAAAGAAATTGAAAGTGGCTTTCTTCTGCAACCAAGTTACATGTTCCTCAGTTCACAAACACGCACACGACAATATAACGAGCCACACCTTGCGGTGCTGGGCCCAGTCAGATCTTTGGCACATTCACCGACTCCCCTGCTGAAAGATCAGCCACAAAATGTTGGCACCATTGTAACAGGTTGTAATCAAGCCCCGGTCTCCAGCATGGGAACAGGAGAGGAATACCTGGTACGGTAGTCTCAGGTTGGACAACTCCAAATCATCTGGGCTCTGACACACACACACACACACACACACACACACACACACACACAAGCTTTGAAGGTCCATCAACCATATAAATACCTCTCACACCCTACAGTAACCTGTGGGTCATGAGAGAACCTTTATAAATCAGCAGAACGTTAATAACCTATTTATTGACACTTCATGTAGTGTCCTGTAATACTTAGTTTGAAGTGAGGCACTTGCGGTCATTCATAACACATCCATAAAGACTCTAAATCACATGACGCTGTAGTTACTATAAAGTCAGATGCCTTTGGTCATTCATTACACATAAAGGCTTAATGATGTAAAAAATAAAAAATAAAAACATTAAAAAAATTAAATTTTTAAAACAATACACATACTGTACATCAAGTTTTGAAAAAGTCCAGCAATGCAATTACATTGAACATTACACAGGGCTGTGAACAGGGTAGCTTGTCCCTTAGCTGGCGGACGAATGGTTCTTGCCTCTCTGCCTGCTGGAGGTACTACATGTTGGTTCCAACCTTAAAGTAAGAACAAAGAAAGTTAGCAGGTCTGTTAGGAAATGCCTTTGTCATACCATCTGGATAAGGGCATTTCTGTGCTGAGCCAGAAATACTCTAAACGGGAAGATGGGAAACTCCATTCAATTTGTGTTATTATATTCCTCTTTCAGCTACAAATCTCATACCATGACTATGAGACGTGGTGGTATTTAGGGGATTGTTAATTAGCTGAGCCTGCTAGCTGGCTAAATTTCGTTGCTGTAAAGTCACCAAAATGATTTGAAATAACAATTAAGGTAGCTCTGTAATCTAACTTAAAAATCGAAAGAGGTTGGGCCACCCGAGAAATGTTTTAGAGCAATATATTATAATTAAGCTTTAAGGCCAGAGGGGGTGTGGTATATGGTCAATATACCACGGCTAAGGGCTGTTCTTAGGCACAACGTTACGTGGAGTGACTGGATACATCCCTTAGCTGTGGTATATTGGCCATATACCACAAACCGCAGAGGTGCCTCATTGCTATTATAAACTGGTTACCAACTTAATTAGAGCAGTAAAAATATATGTTTTGTAATACCTGTGGTACATGGTCTGATATACCAGCCCTGGTATGAGCCCTGTCAGCATCCAGGGCTCAAACTACCCAGTTTATAATATCTAATATTTTGCAGATGTATGCAATTATTCAAAGCGACCTACAGTAATGCGTGAATACATTTGTACATAAGTACGGTCCCGGGAATCACACCCACTATCCTGGCGTTGCAATGCTCTATCAAGATACATGACAGGGTTATAAATGTTTTGTGAAGCCTCAATTCAATATGATTTATAAGGCCTTTATTAAGCGATGCTTATGCCACGCTTCATAAAGCAAAGGTTTATGTCATATTTTACATATTGGGTTATGTTACATTTGACATGGGTGGTTATGTCACAACGTTATGACACATTTATAGAACATGACATGTGGTTATAGATGATTTGTAACACATTTATGTATTGTTTATTAAGGCTTTATGAAGCCTTTATGAAGCCTTTATAAGCTGCGCATCATTTAAAGCGGGACCCAAAAGGTCAACATTTATAGGCCTATTTATTTAGCAACAACAGCCATCATCACACATTGTAAGCAAGCTAGTGCCAGTGACTCCTAGGCCTAAAGACAACGAGAGATAATTGACATTGGGTAAAGAGTGCAGGCTATCGCTGATCAGAGCGAATTATGAAGTAAAAATTCTAGCTAGATAGCTAGTTAGCCATCATGGGTGGAAAGAGTACTGAAAAACCCTACTCAAGTAGCAGTACTGTTACTTTAATTACATTTTACTCAAGTAAAAGTACAATTACTGGTGTAAAGAAACTACTGAAGTAAAAAGTAGCTAATTTAAAAAGTACTCAGAGTACAAGTAATTTAGTTGCTTTTAAAATAAAAACACTGAGCATGATAATTAGCTAATTTCACTGAACGTTGTTACACATCCATTAAATTGAAAAAGGAAGAGAGGAAATGAATGTGCAGTAGTATAAGTTGCTATAAGGCACATTTGTAAGTAAAACAACTTTTACAAAGGATTTGTAAAAATGTACATTTGAAAATAAATTAGAATGATACATTTATGTTGATAAATAAAAAAGCAATACAAAATAAAGTGTATAAACAATAAAGTTGCCAGACTTCAATATACTTCAGACTCTAGAAATAGAAATACTTCAGAAATAGACAGGTGTGGAGTTGCTTCTATACTTTGGCTTCACTTTACTCAGTGAAGTTACCTCAGCTTGTTAACAGCGCTGTTTGTCATCAGCTAGCTGTACATGTAGCCTAGCCTGCATGCAATTAGTGTTGATAGTGTAAGATGGTGCCGACTGTGACTAGCCCTTAGGAAACTCTGCAGTATTTTGTTTGTTTATGCACTATTTCTTATGTTATTAGCTCAGGAATTGTTTATCTCTCACTCCCTTGGTAAATAAAGCTTTCTGTTGCTGCTTACCTGGCTTCCAGCTATGGTTACCCAGTGTCTCGCCTGACTTCTCTGTCAAGTTAGCAGCATGTGGAGTAGCTAGCTAGCCTTTCCCATGGTAAATTTTACGTTTTAGTAATTTAGCAAACGCTCTTAGATAGATAGATAGATAGATAGATAGATAGATAGATAGATGATAGATAGATAGATAGATAGATAGATAGATAGATAGATAGATAGATAGATAGATAGATAGATAGATAGATAGATAGATAGATAGATAGATAGATAGATACTTTTTCTTTGTCTGTCTTCTTTATGCAGAGCGACTTATAGGGGAACAATTAGGATTAAGTGCTCAAGGGCACAAACATATTTTTTACAGTCAGCTCGAGGCTTCTTGGGCTCATGGCCTCCATGATAGTGGTAGTTACGCTTGGCCTTCTCTGCTTGGACCCGTCCCTCGACTGGCACAGATGCGTGCTTCTCTTGTTGAAGTGTCTATCAGCACTTCATTGCTGGAGAGACCCATTCCTCTTGACACGGGGCTGCCCCAATGAGAAAGTCATCACGTGCAAAGCAGTTGGGGAGCAGTTTACGAAGGGTGTACGGTGAATGATCAGACTCTCTGAGTACAGCCAATATGAACGTTCTCGAGCTCTACACTGTGTTACTAGCCCTCAGGCACTTCCATCCATTGTTACAGGGCCAATATATCATGGTCAGGTCGGGCAATACGTCTACGGCTGTGACATGTAGTCAGGTTTGAGGCACTTTCTATTGAATTGGACAAATGAATGGGACATACAGTGGGGAGAACAAGTATTTGATACACTGCCGGTTTTGCAGGTTTTCATACTTACAAAGCATGTAGAGGTCTGTAAATTTTATCATAGGTACACTTCAACTGTGAGAGACGGAATCTAAAACAAAAATCCAGAAAATCACATTGTATGATTTTTAAATAATTAATTTGCATTTTATTGCATGACATAAGTATTTGATCACCTACCAACCAGTAAGAATTCCGGCTCTCACAGACCTGTTCGTTTTTCTTTTCTTTAAGCCCTCCTGTTCTCCACTCATTACCTGTATTAACTGCACCTGTTTGAACTCGTTACCTGTATAAAAGACACCTGTCCACACACTCAATCAAACAGACTCCAACCTCTCCACAATGGCCAAGACCAGAGAGCTGTGTAAGGACATCAGGGATAAAATTGTAGACCATACAAGGCTGGGATGGGCTACAGGACAATAGGCAAGCAGTTTGGTGAGAAGGCAACAACTGTTGGCGCAATTATTAGAAAATGTAAGAATTTCAAGATGACGGTCAATCTCCCTCGGGCTGGGGCACCATGCAAGATCTCACCTCGTGGGGCATCAATGATCATGAGGAAGGTGAGGGATCAGCCCAGAACTACACGGCAGGACCTGGTCAATGACCTGAAGAGAGCTGGGACCACAGTCTCAAAGAAAACCATTAGTAACACTGTGATGGCTTGGTTGTGGTAAGGCCTCTTACTCCCACCTAGGGGAGGAGAGAGGCACACAACCAAGTCATCACACCCTAACTAGGGAGATTATCATCCCCAATCAGAGACAGCTGTCTAGCGTTGTCTCTGATTGGGGATAGTATATAGACTCCACACATTTCCACCTGTGTGTGGATCATTGTTCCTGCTTGTCTGCTTCGTGTTTCAGAAAGCAAAGTAAGTCACTGTGTTTTGTTTTGTAGTCGTGTTTTTTGTTTATTAGTCATCTCCGTCTTTTATTTAATGCCTCGTGAGTCCATCTCATTAATAAAAGAGGAATGACACTCCATCAGCGCTCCGTTTATCGTCCCATTACTCCGCACCGTGACAGAATGATCCACCACCCCGGGACGCAGCGAGAGCAGACTTTGGTAGACATCCTCTACGATATGGGGAAATTGTCGAAAGAGGATGTCTACCATTATCATGCGGTGGAGAAAGGCTGGGGTCCGGATCAGCAGAGGCGCCGGAGACGGAGGACACGTCACCGGGCGAAAGTTGAGGACCAGCCTGGAGCCCAGAAAAACCCCCAAACTGATTTTGGGGGGGGGCTATGGGGGTGGTCGGGGATCGAGGGAGAAGAGCCCCGACCACTGCACTCGTGGGGGTTCCAGGAGGAGCCCCTACAGCCGTGGGAGCAGGAGTACAGAGAGGAGTCGGAGGAAGACGACAGCGATGTGCTTCTGTTCCCTCACTCGTGGGGGTTCCCGGAGGAGCCCTCACAGGATGGGGATTGGCGTTGGAGTAGGGACGACAGGCACAGTCGTGCTCCAGCGTCAGTTCCCAGTCCGGTGCCTCCAGAGGAGACCGACTCAGCGCACCAAACCATCGGTGCGCAACAATAGCCCGGTACGGCCCGCGCCTGCTTCGCGCACCAGCTCTATGGTGCGTTTCCCCAGCCCGGCGCGACCCGTGCCAGCTCAACGCACCGACCCAACGGTGCGTTTCCCCAGCCAGGTACAGCCCGTTCCAGCTACTCGCACCAGACCAGTGGTGCGTTTCCCCAGCCCGGTACGGTCTGTGCCTGCTCCTCGCACCCAACCTATGGTGCGTTTCCCCAGCCCGGCGCGACCCGTGCCAGCTCAACGCACCGACCCAACGGTGCGTTTCCCCAGCCAGGTACAGCCCGTTCCAGCTACTCGCACCAGACCAGTGGTGCGTTCCCCCAGCCCGGTACGGTCTGTGCCTACTCCTCGCACCCAATCTATGGTGCGTGTCTCCAGCCCGGTGCGACCCGTGCCAGCTCCTCGCACCAGACCTATGGTGCGTGTCCCCAGTCCAGTACGCCCCGTGCCTACTCCACGCACGGAGGCTACCGCGACGACAGCCAGCCCAACCAGAGGGCTGGAAACCATCTCTGCGTCGGTGCCCAGGGTGGGCACGACGTTCAGCCCCGCTGTGGAGCAGGAGCTCCATAGCGCGTCGGTGCCCAGTGTGGGGCCGACAGCCAGCCCAACCAGAGGGCTGGAAACCATCTCTGCGTCGGTGCCCAGGGTGGGCACGACGTTCAGCCCCGCTGTGGAGCAGGAGCTCCATAGCGCGTCGGTGCCCAGTGTGGGGCCGACAGCCAGCCCAACCAGAGGGCTGGAAACCATCTCTGCGTCGGTGCCCAGGGTGGGCACGACGTTCAGCCCCGCTGTGGAGCAGGAGCTCCATAGCGCGTCGGTGCCCAGTGTGGGGCCGACAGCCAGCCCAACCAGAGGGCTGGAAACCATCTCTGCGTCGGTGCCCAGGGTGGGCACGACGTTCAGCCCCACCAGAGGGTTGGGAACCATCTCTGCGTCGGTGCCCAGGGTGGGCACGACGTTCAGTCCCGCTGTGGAGCAGGAGCTCCATAGCGTGTCGGTGCCCAGTCTGGGGCCGACAGCCAGACCAGCTGCAGGGCTGAAGACCACCTCTGCGTCGGTGCCCAGGGTGGGCACGGCATCCAGCATGAGGTCTCCGGAGAAGGTCAGCAGCCCGAGGCCTCCTGTGACGGTCAGTAGCCTGAAGTCTCCTGTAAAGGTCAGCAGCCTGAGGCCTCCTGTGAAGGTCAGCAGCCCGAGACCTCCGGAGAAGGTCAGCAGCCCGAGGCCTCCAGTGAGGGTCAGCAGCCCGAGGCCTCCAGTGAAGGTCAGCAGCCCGAGGCCTCCAGTGAAGGTCAGCAGCCCGAGGCCTCCAGTGAAGGTCAGCAGCCCGAGGCCTCCAGTGAAGGTCAGCAGCCCGAGGCCTCCAGTGAAGGTCAGCAGCCCGAGGCCTCCAGTGAGGGTCAGCAGCCCGAGGCCTCCAGTGAAGGTCAGCAGCCCGAGGCCTCCAGTGAAGGTCAGCAGCCCGAGGCCTCCAGTGAAGGTCAGCAGCCCGAGGCCTCCAGTGAGGGTCAGCAGCCCGAGGCCTCCAGTGAGGGTCAGCAGCCCGAGGCCTCCAGTGAGGGTCAGCAGCCCGAGGCCTCCAGTGAAGGTCAGCAGCCCGAGGCCTCCAGTGAAGGTCAGCAGCCCGAGGCCTCCAGCGAAGGTCAGCAGCCCGAGGCCTCCAGCGAAGGTCAGCGCCACGCCACCTCCAGCGAAGGTCAGCGCCACGCCACCTCCAGCGAAGGTCAGCGCCCCGCCACCTCCAGCGAAGGTCAGCGCCCCCCCACCTCCAGCGAAGGTCAGCGCCACGCCACCTCCAGCGAAGGTCAGCGCCACGCCACCTCCAGCGAAGGTCAGCGTTCCGCCACCTCCAGCGAAGGTCAGCGTTCCGCCACCTCCAGCGAAGGTCAGCGTTCCGCCACCTCCAGTGAAGGTCAGCGTTCCGCCACCTCCAGCGAAGGACAGCAGCCCGGAGCCTCCAGCCACAGCTCAAGGCCTGGAGCCTCCTCCACCGGTGCCCAGTCCGGGGCCGGTCGTCTGCTTCGCTCCAGTGCCGGAGCAGTCCGCTCCACCGGTGCCCAGTCCGGGGCCGGTCGTCTGCGCCGCTCCAGTGCCGGAGCAGTCCGCTCCACCGGTGCCCAGTCCGGGGCCGGTCGTCTACGTCGCTCCAGTGCCGGAGCAATCCGCTCCACCGGTGCCCAGTCCGGGGCCGGTCGTCTACGTCGCTCCAGAGATGGAGCAGTCCGCTCCACCGGTGCCCAGTCCGGGGCCGGTCATCTGCGTCGCTCCAGTGCCGGAGCAGTCCGCTCCACCGGTGCCCAGTCTGGGGCCGGTCGTCTACGTCGCTCCAGGGAAGGAGCAGTCCGCTCCACCGGTGCCGGAGCAGTCCGGGGCCGGTTGTCAGCCCCTCTCCAGGGTCGAGGGCTCCCGCACCAGGGTCCAGACAGGACTTGGTGAATGGCGGGAGTACTGAGGGGGGAACCACCGCGCCGGGGTCCGGACCGGACCGGGCGTGCAACCGTGAGGTAGGAGGGAAGCTACTCTCACAGCCTGTGCCACGCCCGGAACCGGAACCGGAGCCCCCACCAGCAACCACCCCAGTACCCCGCCATGTCCCCCCTAGTTTTTGGACATTTTTTTTTTTTTGTTGTCTTTCAGGAAGGGGGGGATTGTGTGTGCGATCGGGAGTCCGCACCTTGGGGGGGGGTACTGTGATGGCTTGGTTGTGGTAAGGCCTCTTACTCCCACCTAGGGGAGGAGAGAGGCACACAACCAAGTCATCACACCCTAACTAGGGAGATTATCATCCCCAATCAGAGACAGCTGTCTAGCGTTGTCTCTGATTGGGGATAGTATATAGACTCCACACATTTCCACCTGTGTGTGGATCATTGTTCCTGCTTGTCTGCTTCGTGTTTCAGAAAGCAAAGTAAGTCACTGTGTTTTGTTTTGTAGTCGTGTTTTTTGTTTATTAGTCATCTCCGTCTTTTATTTAATGCCTCGTGAGTCCATCTCATTAATAAAAGAGGAATGACACTCCATCAGCGCTCCGTTTATCGTCCCATTACTCCGCACCGTGACAAACACACTATGCCGTCATGGATTAAAATCCTGCAGCGCACGCAAGGTCCCCCTGCTCAAGCCAGCGCATGTCCAGGCCCGTCTGAAGTTTGCCAATGACCATCTGGATGATCCAGAGGAGGAATGGGAGAAGGTCATGTGGTCTGATGAGACAAAAATAGAGCTTTTTGGTCTAAACTCCACTCGCCGTGTTTGGAGGAAGAAGAAGGATGAGTACAACCCCAAGAACACCATCCCAACCGTGAAGCATGGAGGTGGAAACATCATTCTTTGGGGATGCTTTTCTGCATAGGGGACAGGACGACTGCACCGTATTGAGGGGAGGATGGATGGGGCCATGTATCGCGAGATCTTGGCCAACAACCTCCTTCCCTCAGTAAGAGCATTGAAGATGGGTCGTGGCTGGGTCAATGACAATGACCCGAAACACACAGCCAGGGCAACTAAGGAGTGGCTCCGTAAGAAGCATCTCAAGGTCCTGGAGTGGCCTAGCCAGTCTCCAGACCTGAACCCAATAGAAAATCTTTGGAGGGAGCTGAAAGTCCGTATTGCCCAGCGACAGCCCCGAAACCTGAAGGATCTGTATGGAGGAGTGGGCCAAAATCCCTGCTGCAGTGTGTGCAAACCTGGTCAAGAACTATAGGAAACGTATGATCTCTGTAATTGCAAACATAGGTTTCTGTACCAAATATTAAGTTCTGCTTTTCTGATGTATCAAATACTTATGTCATGCAATAAAATGCAAATTAATTACTTAAAAATCATACAATGTGATTTTCTGGATTTTTGTTTTAGATTCCTTCACTCACAGTTGAAGAGTACCTATGATAAAAATTACAGACCTCTACATGCTTTGTAAGTGGGAAAACCTGCAAAATCGTCAGTGTATCAAATACTTGTTCTCCCCGATGTATATGCGCTCTCAGTTCATCCTTCATGTCCTCAGTTTGCCCCCAACTAACACAGCGTTCGTTCCTAAAGTCATTCCTAAGTCTTATAGTGGTCAAGCCACTGACTTCTTCCCTTTCCACCCTCCACCGTTCTCTTCCCCAGAGAAGCTGCGCCTGAACAAGTTGTGACTGGTATGCTCCCTGCGTGTCTACATGGACAGGACTAGGCCTTTCCGAAGGTGTGACCAACTGTTTGTTTGTTTTGCCAACCCTGCTCGGGGTAGGGATTTGTCCAAACAATGCCTCTCTCACTGGGTAGTGGAGGCTACTGCCAAGGCATACAGTTGTGGTGGGTTGCAGTCTTCTCTGTAATTGCATTCCAATAGAGGAATTGCTATGTCATGGGCACTGTTCAGGGGCATCTCCATCTTGGAGATTTGTGTGGCTGCTAGTTGGGTTTCCCCTCACACCTTTGTGAGGTTCTGGTGCACAAAGTCCTTGGTGCTAGAGCTGAGTATGACGGATCATGTGCCATGTACCACAACTTCTCCAGAAACGGACTATTGGCAATCGGGCGTGTCATAGTGAGATGTCGAACCGGGTCGACTAAAAGAGAACTTTGGTTAATGGTATGTAACCCCGGTTCTCTGAAGGAGAGGGATAAATATCACCAGATTGCCAGTCTTGCACGACTCGTTTAAGAGGTATTAGAATGAGGAGATCAGAGCATTGCGGGGTGCTATATAGACACGTGGGGTGTACACCCACAAAGCTCTGATTGGCCTGTTAGGCGTGATTAAATAAGGCTTCAACTTATGACACGCTAGAGAGGGCATTTCCCATAGTCCCATGTCCTACAGAGAACCAGGGTTATATACCTTAACCCAAAATGACTTGTCCATGGGAATGACTGACATTCGCTCAACCATTCACACTCTTTCCCTCACTCACTCCCTTACACACAAACTACCTCTTTCACTCACCAGGGGTGGAACAAGTATTGCAATATCCTACTCAAGTAGAAATACTTTAATACACTTTTACTCAAGTAAAAGTAAAATGACTGACTTTTAAAAATACAAAGTTCTCAGAAAAACTACTCAATTACCGTTCTGAGAGTAGTTGTAATTACACTGAACAAAAATATAAATGGAAAATGTATATTTATTATATTTAACAATTTCAAACATTTTACTGCATCACAGTTATAACATACAAGGAAATCAGTCAATTGAAATGAATTCATTAGGCCCTAATCTATGCATTTCACATGACTGGAAATACAGATATGCATCTCTATTTGACCCACTCCTCTTCAATGGCTGTGTAAGTTGATGAACATTGGCGGGAACTGGAACACGCTGTTGTACACGTCGATCCAGAGCATCCCAAACATGCTCCAATGGGTGACATGTCTGGTGAGTATGCAGGCCATGGCAGAACTGGGACATTTTCAGCTTCCGGGAATGGGGTACAGATCCTTGTGACATGGGGCTGTGCATGATCATGCTGAAACATGAGGTGATGGCGGTGGATTAAAGAAATGTCAATGGGCCTCAGGGTCTCGTCACTGTATCTCTGTGCATTCAAATTGCCATCAATAAAATACAATTGTATTCGTTGTCCGTAGCTAATGTCTGCCCATACCATAACCCCACCGTCACCATGGGGCACTCTGTTCACAACGTTGACATCAGCAAACCACTAACCCAGCAAACCGCTCACCCACACAACGCCATGTGCCCGGTACAGTTGAAACTGGGATTCATCGGTTAAGAGCAGACTTCTCCAGCATGCCAGTGGCCTTCAAAGGTGAACATTTGCCCACTGAAGTTGGTTACGACGCCAAACTGCAGTCAGGTCATAGGAGGGCAAAAGAGCAGATGCTCGGGCACTGGTTGAGCCCTGTGTTTGCACTTGCCTGAACATCATGAATACCTAGTAACTCAAAAGAGCTGAGCAATGATGTCTCATTAAAATGGCTCTGTGTTCTGTGTAATTTACTACCATGTCAGCAAATACAAATCATTCAGGACCAAGGTGCATTTGGATCACCAATATTTGGAAGGAGGAGGTTACTGTAGGTATTATAAATGCATCTTACGTGTAACCACAAGTCTGGCCTTGTTGGTTAGTGAAATCCTGCCTGAAGCGTGCTTAAAATGTAAAGGTAATTCACGATAATGCAGTGAATGGAACATTGCCTTTAAATGTCAATTGGCTACAATGCGGAACTTCGGTGATATGGATTGAATCCAGCCCCTTAAATAAAATTATTGTAGTAATTCAGGCAAAAACAGTAAAATGTGTAATGAACTAACTGATTGGATAGCCTTGTGGCCGATTAAAGAGACTATCATATCCTCTTGAAGGGAGTGGTTACAACTATGATATCACCAACTTTAGTGCTCTGCTACAGATTTTTTATGTAGAGTTGAATGTAGTAATGTCTGATTGGTCAACATTATATTGTGATCATCATTATGGTAATAGACTATAGGTACAAAAGCACAAGAGTCAAGTTCACATATGCATCACATTTCGACCAGAGAAAAGGGATTCACATGTGATACATCACCATCTGCATGGCTGAGAGGTAAGGTATGCTGAATTGAACAGAAAAATGTACTTAACCGTCTTCTGAAATGGCAAAACACTTTCCTTTCGGTATTTGTGGAAATATTTCCAATGAATAAACAACAGTAAAATACATTATAATAATTTGTATTAAGTGACAAAAATTCTGCATTCAATTTGTTTTATAAATCATCCACCGTAATGTCATAATTTCCAACTAATATTCGGTAATTGATGTTTTACTATAGTAAAAATGTGACAATAATGTATCTTTTATATTTCAGATAAGATTCTTTCAACCACGACCATGGAACCAGGAATCAGTCTAAGCAAGGCTGATATTGTTGAGAATGTACTTCTATGTTTTGAATCAGTGAATGGTTCTTGCAAAAGATCCATCTTTCCTCCAACAATACGAGTATTACTTTATCTCTTCCTTGGCTCAATGTCTGTTCTCACAGTGTGTGGCAACCTTCTTGTAATCATCCCCATCATTCACTTCAAACAGCTCCACACCCCAACCAACTACCTCATTCTCTCTCTGGCTGTGTCAGACCTCCTCCTGGGGGTTTTAGTGATGCCTCCCAGAATGGTATATTCAGCGGAAAGCTGCTGGTATTTTGGAGATTTATTCTGTAAAATATTCACCAGCACTGATGTCATGTTGTGCAATACATCCATTCTTAATTTGTGTTTTATTTCTATTGACCGGTATTATGCAGTATGTCGCCCTCTCCTTTACAGAACTAAAATAACTGTTCACGTTGTTTTGATTATGATGCTGGTCACCTGGACTGTTTCTGCTATAGTAGGGTTTTGTATGATATTTCTGGAGCTCAATATTTGGGGCATGGAGGATTTTTACTATAAAAATGTTGCCTGTGATGGAGGATGTATTTTGTTTCAAAACAAAGTGACAAGTATTGTGGCTTCGGTGATCTCATTCTACATCCCAGGAGTAGGGTTGCTTAGCATCTACCTAAAGATTTCCCTTATAGCACAGAGACAGGCACGCTCAATTCAGGGTACAACCAATCAGAACTCTGTAGGCAAATCACAGAGGAAGGCCACCAAAACCCTTGCTATCATTATGGGGGTGTTTCTATCATTCTGGACACCATTTTTTGTCGTCAACTGCATTGATCCATTTATTAGTTACTCTACCCCACCAGTTTTGTTTGATACACTTGTATGGATTGGCTATTTTAATTCAACTATTAATCCAATGGTGTATGCATTCTTTTACAGTTGGTTCAGGAAGGCGTTTAAAATGATAATTTCTGGTAAAATATTTCAACCTGACTCTTCAGAAAAATTATTGTTTTCAGAATAAATACATTGAGCTCCAAAAGTATTGAGACTATGAAACATTTTTTGTTGTTTTGGCTCTGTACTCCAGAACTTTGGATTTGAAATGATACTATAACTATGAGGTTAAAGTGCAGACTAACAGATTTAAGAAATGACAGCACTTTTGTACATAGTCCCCCCATTTTAGGGGACCAATAGTATGGGGACGAATTCACTTATATGTGTATTAAATAGTAAAAAGTTAGGTTTTCGGTCCCATATTCATTGCAGGCAACAATGACTACATCCAGCTTGCGACTCTACAATCTACCAATAGAAATGATTGGTAAACAATGTACTGTGTCATTCTGGATTAACTTTTACTGTAAATAAGAATAGAACACTTCTACATTAATGTGGGTGCTAGCATGATTATGGATAATCCTGAATTAATTGTGAAAATTATGATGCACAAATATCATAACCCCAAGACATGCTAACCTCCCCTGTTATTGTAATGGTGAGAGGTTAGCATGTCTTAGGGGTATGATATTTGTGCGTCTGTAACTTTCTCATTAATGTAGAAGTGTTTAGCTTCGACATGAATGTAGAAGTGTTTAGAAATAGGCCTCCCGAGTGGCGCTGCGGTCTAATGTACTGCATCGCAGTGCTTGAGGTGTCACTACAGACTCGGGTTTGATCCCAGGCTGTGTCACAACTGGCTGTGACCGGGAGTCCAATAGGGCGGCGCACAATTGGCCCAACGTCGTCTAGGTTAGGGGAGGGTTTGGCTGGGGGGGGGTTAGGCTTTACTTGGCTCATCGAGCTTTAGCTACTGCTTGTGGCCGGCCAGGCCCTGCAGGCTGACTTTGGTCGTCAGTTGAACTGTGTTTCCTCTGACACATTGGTGCAGCTGGCGACCTTCGCTTCTCCCGAGCCTGTTGGGGAATTGCAGCGATGAGACAAGATCATAATTGGATATCAAATTTTTTTTTAATATAAAATAAGTGTTTAGAAACATATTATATTCTTATTTACAATAAAAAGTGATTCCAAAATGACACAATACATTATTTACCATTCATTTCTATTGGGCACAAAATTATCTGAAAACCACGCGAAACAAACAGCAAATGCATCCAACAAATTTGTAGTCACAAGCAATGTTGTCATTGTGTGCTATACATTTGAGACCAAAAACCACACTTTTTACTACTTTAATACACATATAAGTGAATTTGTCCCAATACTTTTGGAGCTCACTGTATGTCTAAAATCAGTACTGACATAGAAGTGTGACACATGTGCCTTGCTCTCAGTCCTTTATTAAACCATTTCAGACACAGGTGTGTAGGTTTAAAAAACAAGTACAATCACATTTTCCACAAAACATTAAATCAACCCATGTCCACTAGTAGGCGTTACCCTCTCCTCTCCCATATCTTATACATAGACACACGCATACATACATACAGTTCATGGGGTGCAGAGACAGTAACACATCTCTAGTGGCCTCGAGTGGATGTAGTCAGATATATTTTTATAGTATCTCTGTGGATGTAGTATCATTTCAGTGTTTTGATTAATTGTTTTGTATCTCCAGCTGAATAAATTATGTTGTCTAATTGACATGGTGAAAACATGTTTGCACTTAGGTGATATTATTGAAATAAAGATTATTTGTGTTGATAATGTGTAATGTTTTCTGTAATACTGACTATTTTTGCAGATCGTACTTTATACTTCACATGATACTGTATATCCCTTCATTTTCCTCCATCTCATATCAATTGACCAACACTTGAGACATCGGTGGTATTGTGTTGTGTTACATAAACAATTTATTTTATTGTATTATTCAAACAATTTTTTTAAATTGCTCGGGCACTGGTTGAGCCCTATCTGTGCACTTGCCTGAACATGATGAATACCTAGTAACTTGAAAGAGCTGAGCAATGATGTCTTATTAAAATGGTTCTGTGTCCTGTGTATTCTGTGTTATCTACTATCATATGGGTGGCTACACAGAGGATAATGCAATCGTATTACCAGGACGCCACCCAGGACACAAACACTTTGGTGGAAAGCTGCTGCCATCCCATGTGACAAAAGCAGCAGTGTGGCGTCTCTACAAGGAATCGATGACAACACTTGGTATGTAAAGCATAAACGAAATGTTTTGATTATTTAATTGACCTCCAACATGATTGCCACTACTTTTATTGATCTCGCATTATTTCTATATTTTCCAGAGGTAGGTGTAGTCGGGCTGTCTTCATTCAGGAGAATGTGGAGAAAATTGCTGCCCCACATCTCAGGCATTAAGCCCAGGACAGACCTGTGCTGGCAGTGCCAGAGGAACAACTATCAGGTCTGAGCCGAGCGGGAAAAGACGAGTATGTCGTCGAGGTAGACGAACATGAACCGGTTCAATATATCCCGGAGAACGTCATTAACCAGGGTCTGGAACAAAGCAGGAGCATTGGTCAAACCGTATGGCATCACCAGGTATTCATAGTGTCCGCTAGCAGTGTTGAAGACTGTCTTCCACTCGTCACCTTCCCGTATACGTACCAGGTGGTAGGCGTTCCGCATGTCTAGCGATGAGTGGTTCTTAACCGTGATGTCATTTTCGCACCGGTAGTCGATGCACGGGCACAGGGTTTTGCGCCAGCAATGGGGAGGCAGAAGGACGGATACCCCCTGCAGCCAGGGAGTCTTCGATGTACTGTAAACTACCGTTTAAAGGTTTGGGGTCACTTAGAAATGTCCTTGTTTTTGAAAGAAAAGCACATTTTTGTCCATTAAAATTGCATCAAATTGATCAGAAATGCAGTGTAGACATTGTTAATGTTGTAAATGACTATTGTAGCTGGAAACGGCAGATTGTTAATGGAATATCTACATAGGCGTACAGAGGCCCATTATCAGCAACCATCACTCATGTGATAGTCACCCACAAAATACCAGCCTCAACGTCAACAGTGAAGAGGCGACTCTGGGATGCTGGCCTTCTAGGAAGAGTTGCAAAGAAAAAGCCATATCTTCCTCTGTCCAGTGTCTGTGTTCTTTGGCCCATCTATTGGCCAGTTTGAGACAGGTCATAAATTCCTGGCAAAGACTCTCTTCTCCCTGGAACATGTAGTATGGGGAGAGAGAGTGTCACAGTAGAACAAAGGATTTAAATCCCTCCAAATACTCCTACCTCCCCAAATTGGAGTATTAAACAACATCCCTAATTTGTAAAATGTGGAAACAGTCGGTGAAGAAGTAAGCTAGGACCCTGTCCACTTTGTTTCATGGTTGTGACATCATGAAAGACAGTACAGCCCTATTATCCTAACTCTGTTTATACAGGTTCCTCAGTTATGAGGCTTGCATCTGAAATGTTGTGTAAAATGTTTAATCAAGTAAAATAATTATTTTGAAAAGATAACAATGTGATTTAGTCTTCTAAAATGAAAATTTTTTGTTTTATGGTAACTCGAGCCCAGCCAGTGGCCACGCCCAAGTGAACAGACATTGGTTGGAAATGATGAACCAACCCCTTTGCTACATTTGTATAAAAGCCCCCGTGACGAAAGTCACCCTAGTTCCAAAGAACGAGGTGGACTAGTTCCACACGTTCAAAATGGCGAATTTCAACTACAACTCTACCGTTGTCACGAGTCGGGAGTGAGCGAGACCAAGGCGCAGCGCAGGTATAGTAGTTCGACATTCTATTTTATTATTTTTATTGTAATCGAAACAAATGGCGAACTACAGGACACAAACTGAAACGATAAACTAACGTCACATTCACAAAAACACACGGAATGAACGGTCGTAACAAAAAAACACTTACTTCACCCGTGACTGCGAAATACATTAACATGTAACGATAACGACCCACACCAGCGTGAGGGACAGACTCAACATATATTGGATCCCTAATTAGAGACAACGGGTAGCAGCTGCCTCTAATTAGAGATCCACCCAAAACCCACAAAGAAACAGAAAAGAACGACACTGTCAGACTCTGACCATAGCTACATAGAGAAGCCTATTGCTTCTCTATGGCCAGAGCCTGACAGTACCCCCCCCCCCCCAAGGCGCGGACTCCCGGACGCCTAAACAACAAAAACAAAAAAAACACACACAAAACACGGGGGGGTAAATGGGAGGGAAAACTAGTCCATCGGGGGCGGCTCCGGCGATGTGGACAGTTTTGTCCCGTGCCCCTTCCTCATCACCGGGCTGTGTACCGGTGGGGTAAACGGCTCCGGCCATGGAGCGGGGAAAACAACCGGGCCCGGACTGGGCACCGGTGGGGCAAACGGCTCCGGCCATGGAGCGGGGAAAACAACCGGGCCCGGACTGGGCACCGGTGGGGCGGACTGCTCAGGCTCTGAAGCGGAGCAGACGGCTGGACCCGGATTGGGTACCGGTGGAGCGGACTGCTCTGGCACTGAGGCGGAGCAGTCGGCTGGACCCGGATTGGGTACCGGTGGAGCGGACTGCTCTGGCGCTGAGGCGGAGCAGACGGCTGGACCCAGACTGGGTACCGGTGGAGCGGACTGCTCAGGCGCTGAGGCGGAGCAGACGGCTGGACCTGGAATGGGCACTGGTGGAGCGGACTGCTCTGGCGCTGAGGCGGAGCAGACGGCTGAACCCGGAATGGGCACCGGTGGAGCGGACTGCTCAGGCGCTGAGGCGGAGCAGACGGCTGGACCCGGAATGGGCACCGGTGGAGCGGACTGCTCTGGCGCTGAGGCGGAGCAGACGGCTGGACCCGGAATGGGCACCGGTGGAGCGGACTGCTCTGGCACTGAGGCGGAGCAGATGGCTGGACCCGGATTGAGCACCGGTGGAGCGGACTGCTCAGGCGCTGAGGCGGAGCATTACGGCTGGACCCGGAATGGGCATCGGTGGACTGACCTTCGCTGGAGGTTCCGGGCTGCGGTACTTCGCTGGAGGTTCAGGGGCGCTGACCTTCGCTGGAGGTTCAGGGGCGCTGACCTTCGCTGGAGGTTCAGGGGCGCTGACCTTCGCTGGAGGTTCAGGGGCGCTGTCCTTCGCTGGAGGTGGCGGGACGCTGACCTTCGCTGGAGGTGGCGGGACGCTGACCTTCGCTGGAGGTGGCAGGACGCTGACCTTCGCTGGAGGTGGCGGGACGCTGACCTTCGCTGGAGGTGGCGGGACGCTGACCTTCGCTGGAGGTGGCGGGACGCTGACCCTCGCTGGAGGTGGCGGGACGCTGACCCTCGCTGGAGGTGGCGGGACGCTGACCCTCGCTGGAGATGGCGGGACGCTGACCCTCGCTGGAGGTGTCGGGACGCTGACCCTCGCTGGAGGTGGCGGGACGCTGACCTTCGCTGGAGGTTTATGGGCGCTGACCCTCGCTGGAGGTTCAGGGGCGCTGACCCTCGCTGGAGGTTCAGGGGCGCTGACCTTCGCTGGAGGTTCAGGGGCGCTGACCTTCGCTGGAGGTTCAGGGGCGCTGACCTTCACTGGAGGTTCAGGGGCGCTGACCTTCGCTGGAGGTTCAGGGGCGCTGACCTTCGCTGGAGGTTCAGGGGCGCTGACCTTCGCAGGAGGTTCAGGGGCGCTGACCTTCGCAGGAGGTTCAGGGGCGCTGACCTTCGCAGGAGGTTCAGGTGCGCTGACCTTCGCAGGATGTTTAGGGGCGCTGACCTTCGCAGGAGGTTTAGGGGCGCTGACCTTCGCAGGAGGTTTAGGGGCGCTGACCTTCGCAGGAGGTTTAGGGGCGCTGACCTTCGCAGGAGGTTTAGGGGCGCTGACCTTCGCAGGAGGTTCCGGGCTGGGGAGGCGCACCGGATATCGGGTGCGTGGAGCTGGCACAGGAAGCACCTGGTTAGGCGCACGTACTGGACTGGGGAGGCGCACCCGAGGTCGGATGCGTGGAGTAGAGCAGAGGTCCGTACCCGGACTGGACATCGGTGAAGCGGACTGCTCTGGCATGGGAGTGAAGACGGCGACCGGACCTGGACTAAGCATCGGTGGAGCGGATTGCTCTGTCAGGGAGGTGGAGTAGATTACTGGACCCGGACTGGGTACCGGTGGAGCGGACTGCTCCGGCCTGGGAGGGGAGTATATGACCGGACCTGGACTGGCCCACTCCGCCATCTCCCTCTCGACCTCCTCCTCTATCTCCACCAATTCCCTCAGAACCTCCCCAAAATGCTCCTCCAGCTCCTCCTCCTGCTCCTTGCTCTGAGCCCCCCATTGGTACCTGGGCCTCCCCATGGTCCACATGGGGAGTGGAGTTGGCTCCTCCAGGAGCCCCCACGGGTGAGGGAACCGAAGCATGTCCTCCTCATCGTCCTCCTCCGACGAGTCCGACTCGAACCCTCCGAGGAGTTCGGTGTTGGAAAACCGACGCGGGGCTATCTTGCTCTCCGTCTCTCCCCATTTGCGCTGCTTGGTCTCGTAGTGGTGGGTCGTTCTGTCACGAGTCGGGAGTGAGCGAGACCAAGGCGCAGCGCAGGTATAGTAGTTCGACATTCTATTTTATTATTTTTATTGTAATCGAAACAAATGGCGAACTACAGGACACAAACTGAAACGATAAACTAACATCACTTTCACAAAAACACACAGAATGAACGGTCGTAACAAAAAAACACTTACTTCACCCGTGACTGCGAAATACATTAACATGTAACGATAACGACCCACACCAGCGTGAGGGACAGACTCAACATATATTGGATCCCTAATTAGAGACAACGGGTAGCAGCTGCCTCTAATTAGAGATCCACCCAAAACCCACAAAGAAACAGAAAAGAACGACACTGTCAGACTCTGACCATAGCTACATAGAGAAGCCTATTGCTTCTCTATGGCCAGAGCCTGACAACCGTCCAGAAAACGTGAGAGCTTGCTCCACACGTTTTAAAGGGTATGAACTCTGAACTATTGATCACAGAAGGAGAAGTGCATCCTAGACTAGCCTATATCTGTCACAACGCCGCCTCCGTGATTTCTGTTTTGTTTGTCTGTGCATCTTGTTTATTTCTATCTCTTGTCCATGTCTCTATGTTTGGTTCCGGTTGCCCGGGTAACAAATGAGGAGGCGGGATTAACATGCCAGGAGTAATTCTCTCACCCACCTGATCATCATCTGCAATCACTCACCTGTTCCTGATCAGGCATCCACTACACTACTTAAGTCACGACCTGACATCCAGTCCCCGCCGGATCATTAAGCCACCTTTGTAGGTCGCTCTAACTACCAGCCTTTTTGATAACCAGCCTTTTTGATTACCAGTCTAAGTTTTTCCTGTATGTTGTTGATATCCACCAGTTTCATTACCCTGCTATCTTCCTCTGTCTAGACAATACCCGCCTCAGAAACCAACCTGCTCACCCACCTGGAAATCGGAACCATCTGCCTCATCACCCGTTCACTCTCCTGTATCGCTCACTGGGATTCCTGGATCTTCCCCTCACGACCGAACCCCTCAACCCCATATCCTCGTCACGACTATCCTCCTTGGATTTTCTAAATAAAGAATCATAATTGTAATCCTCATTGTCCGGTCTGCTTTTGGGTTCGATCCCAGATTCCTGACAATATCAGTCTGCAGCTGAAAATGTGTGCAAATCTAGGAGGAGAACACTGACCGACATGGAAGCATCTACAAAGTGAGGTGAACCTCACACCACGACGACCAGGAAGACTCTACAGAGGACAATGGTGACCTCAACTGGGCAAACCAGAGACTTACATCATAATTTTAATGAGTGAAGCCAGCGACACGTAAATACGAATAACATACACTTGGTGCCAAAAGAATATTACTTATTCAAGGGTTTTTCTTTATTTGCACTATTTTTTACATTGCAGAATAAAAGTTAAGTCATCAAAACTATGACATAACACATATGGAATCATGTAGTAACCAAGAAAAGTGTTAAACAAAATATATTTTATATTTGAGATTCTTCAAAGTAGCCACACTTTGCCTTGATGACAGCTTGCACACGCATGGAATTCTCTCAACCAGCTTCATTAGAGGATAAGTTCATTAGAGTTACCTGCCTCAGATTGCAGCCAAAATAAATGCTTCACAGAGTTCAAGTAACAGACACATCTCAACATCAACTGTTCAGAGGAGACTGTGTGAATCAGGCCTTCATGGTCGAATTGCTGGAAAGAACCCACTACTTAAGGACACCAATAAGAAGAAGAGACTTGCTTGGGCCAAGAAACAAGAGCAATGGACGTTATACCGGTGGAAATTTGCCTTTTGATCTGGAGTCCATATTTTAGATTTTTGGTTCCAACCTCAACCAAATTTAGATGGTTTGGGATGAGTCGGACCGCAGTGAAGGAAAAGCAGCCAACAAGTGCTCAGCATATGTGGGAACTCCTTCAAGACTGATGGACAAGTATTCCAGGTGAAGCTGGTTGAGAGAATGCCAAGAGTGTACAAAGCTGTCATCAAGGCAAAGGGTGGCTACTTGAAGAATGTCAAATATAAAATATATTTTGATTTGTTTAACACTTTTTTGTTGCTACATGACTCCATGTGTTATGTCATAGTTTTGATGTCTTCACTTTTATTCTACAATGTAAAAAACAGTGCATATAAGGAAAGAAAAACCCTTGAATGAGTAATATTTCAAACTTTTGCACCAGTGTACCTTAATCTGAACAGGCGGTTGTTAAAGTGCAGAAGATTGTTTATTTACGTGAGCGTAGCTTCCCATGTCCGATAGAGGCCAATTCCTTTGTCTCCCCCCCCTCCCCCTTCCTCTCTGAATCTATCGTGTTATAACCAAACTGTCATTGTTTTGTTTAGTCCACTAGGGATGGTATTTACTGTATAATGTTAGGATGTTTTGTATACTCTGTAATTGTTTAATTAGCTAGTAAATAAATCATTGAGCCAATTTATGTATGGATGATTCATAGTAAAACTATGGTTCGTGCAGACTACAAGAAATTATTACTTTTAAGAATGAGACTGATCGAGGTAAAATTAATTAATAAGCGAATGTTATTATAATATATAAAATAATCTGAAGAGAAAGATATTACTCCACAAACAAACATTCTTCCGTGGTGCCCTGACTTCCTAGTTAATTCATGTTTATATGGTTAGTTCAATCACATAATAATTAAGCCTATAGAATCGATTTGATAATTGAACTGTGTTAACCTTTAATTATAGTCAAAGACACGATAAAAAAGGTAATTCCCGATAATGCCGTCAATGGAACATTGCCTTTAAATGTAAATTGGGTCACCATACGGAACTTCAGCGATATGGATTGAATCCAGCCCCTTAAATCAAATTATTGTAGCAATTTAGGCAAAAACATAAAATGTGTAATGAACTAACTGATTGGATAGCCTTGTGGCCGATTAAAGAGACTATCATATCCTCTTGAAGGGAGTGGTTACAACTATGATATCATCAACTTTAGTGCTCTGCTACAGATTTTTTATGTAGAGTTGAATGTAGTAATGTCCGATTGGTCAACATTATATTGTGATCATCATTATGGTAATAGACTATAGGTACAAAAGCATGAGATTCAAGTTCAGATTTGCATCACATTGCGACCAGAGAAAAGGGATTCACGTGATACATCACCATCTGCATGGCTAAGGAGTAAGGTATGCTGAATTTAACAAAAAAATTTACTTAACGATCTTTTGAAATGGCAAAACACTTCCCTTCCTATATTTGTGGAAATATTTTCAATGAATAAGCAACAGTGAAATAAATTTTAATAAATGTTCTTAAATGACAAAAATACAGCACTTGAATTTGTTTAATTAAATCATCCACCATAACATAATACTTTCCAACTAATATTATATAGAAATAATGTGACAATAATGTATTTTTTTATTTCAGATTCTTTCAACATGGAACCAGGAATCACTCTAAGCAAGGTTGATATTGTTGAGAATGTACTTCTATGTTTAGAATCAGTGAATGGTTCTTGCAAAAGATCCATCTTTCCTCCAACAATACGAGTATTACTTTATCTCTTCCTTGGCTCAATGTCTGTTCTCACAGTGTGTGGCAACCTTCTTGTAATCATCCCCATCATTCACTTCAAACAGCTCCACACCCCAACCAACTACCTCATTCTCTCTCTGGCTGTGTCAGACCTCCTCCTGGGGGTTTTAGTGATGCCTCCCAGAATGGTATATTCAGTGGAAAGCTGCTGGTATTTTGGAGAATTATTCTGTAAAATCTTCACCAGCACCGATATTATGTTGTGCAATACATCCATTCTTAATTTGTGTTTTATTTCTATTGACCGGTATTATGCAGTATGTCGCCCTCTCCTTTACAGAACTAAAATAACTGTTCACGTTGTTTTGATTATGATGCTGGTCACCTGGACTGTTTCTGCTATAGTAGGGTTTTGTATGATATTTCTGGAGCTCAGTATTTGGGGCATTGAGGAATTTTACTATAAATATTTTGCCTGTGAGGGAGGATGTATTTTGTTTCAAAACAAAGTGTCAAGTACTGTGTCTACGGTGATCTCATTCTACATCCCAGGAGTAGGGTTGCTTAGCATCTACCTAAAGATTTTCCTTATAGCACAGAGACAGGCACGCTCAATTCAGGGTACAACCAATCAGAACTCTGTAGACAAATCACAGAGGAAGGCCACCAAAACACTTGCTATCATTATGGGGGTGTTTCTATCATTCTGGACACCCTTTTTTGTCGTCAACTGCATCGATCCTTTTGTTAGTTACTCTACCCCACCAGTTTTGTTTGTAACATTTGTGTGGATTGGCTATTTTAATTCAACTATTAATCCAATGGTGTATGCATTCTTTTACAGTTGGTTCAGGATGGCGTTTAAAATTATAATTTCTGGTAAAATATTTCAACCTGACTCTTCAGAAAAACTATTGTTTTCAGAATAAATACATTGAGCTCCAAAAGTATTGAGACAATGAAACATTTGTTGTAGTTTTGTCTCTGTACTCTAGAACTTTGTATTTGAAATGATACTATAACTATGAGGTTAAAGTGCAGACTAACAGATTTAAGAAATGACAGCACTTTTGTACATAGTCCCCCCATTTTAGGGGACCAATAGTATGGGGACGAATTCACTTATATGTGTATTAAATAGTAAAAAGTTAGGTTTTCGGTCCCATATTCATTGCACGCAACAATGACTACATCCAATCTACCAATAGAAATGATTGGTAAACAATGTACTGTGTCATTCTGGATTAACTTTTACTGTAAATAAGAATAGAACACTTCAACATTAATGTGGGTGCTAGCATGATTACGTATAATACTGAATTAATCGTGAAAATTATGATGCACAAATATCATAACCCCAAGACATGCTAACCTCCCCTGTTATTGTAATGGTGAGAGGTTAGCATGTCTTAGGGGTATGATATTTGTGCGTCTGTAACTTTCTCATTAATGTAGAAGTGTTTAGCATCCACATGAATGTAGAAGTGTTTAGAAATAGGCCTCCCGAGTGGCGCTGCGGTCTAATGTACTGCATCGCAGTGCTTGAGGTGTCACTACAGACTCGGGTTTGATCCCAGGCTGTCTCACAACTGGCTGTGACCGGGAGTCCAATAGGGCGGCGCACAATTGGCCCAACGTCGTCTAGGTTAGGGGAGGGTTTGGCTGGCGGGGGGTTTAGGCTTTACTTGGCTCATCGAGCTTTAGCTACTCCTTGTGGCCGGCCAGGCCCTGCAGGGTGACTTTGGTCGTCAGTTGAACTGTGTTTCCTCTGACACATTGGTGCAGCTGGCGACCTTCGCTTCTCCAGAGCCTGTTGGGGAATTGCAGCGATGAGACAAGATCATAATTGGATATCAAAAAAGGGGTACTTTTTAAATATTTTTTTTATATCAAATAAGTGTTTAGAAACATATTCTATTCTTATTTACAATAAAAAGTGATTCCAAAATGACACGATACATTCTTTACCATTCATTTCTATTGGGCACAAAATTATCTGAAAACCACCCGAAACAAACAGCAAATGCATCCAACAAATTTGTAGTCACAAGCAATGTTGTCATTGTGTGCTATAAATTTGAGACCAAAAACCACACTTTTTACTACTTTAATACACATATAAGTGAATTTGTCCCAATACTTTTGGAGCTCACTGTATGTCTAAAATCAGTACTGACATAGAAGTGTGACACGTGCCTTGCTCTCAGTCCTTTATTAAACCATTTCAGACACAGGTGTGTAGGTTTAAAAAACAAGTACAATCAAATTTTCCACAAAACATTAAATCAACCCATGTCCACTAGTAGGCGTTATCCTCTCCTCTCCCATATCTTATACATAGACACACGCATACATACAGTGGGGAGAACAAGTATTTGATACACTGCCAAATTTGCAGGTTTCCCACTTACAAAGCATGTAGAAGTCTGTAATTTTTATCATAGGTACACTTCAACTGTGAGTGACGGAATCTAAAACAAAAATCTAGAAAATCACATTGTATGATTTTTAAATAATTAATTTGCATTTTATTGCATGATATAAGTATTTGATCACCTACCAAACAGTAAGAATTCCGGCTCTCACAGACCTGTTAGTTTTTCTTTAAGAAGCCCTCCTGTTCTCCACTCATTACCTGTATTAACTGCACCTGTTTGAACTCGTTACCTGTATAAAAGACACCTGTCCACACACTCAATCAAACGGACTCCACACACTCAATCAAACAGCTGTGTAATGACATCAGGGATAAAATTGTAGACCTGCACAAGGCTGGGATGGGCTACAGGACAATAGGCAAGCAGCTTGGTAAGAAGGCAACAACTGTTGGCGCAATTATTCGAAAATGGAAGAAGTTCAAGATGACGGTCAATCTCCCTCGGTCTGGGGCACCATGCAAGATCTCACCTCGTGGGGCATCAATGAACATGAGGAAGGTGAGGGATCAGCCCAGAACTACACGGCAGGACATGGTCAATGACCTGAAGAGAGCTGGGACCACAGTCTCAAAGAAAACCATTAGTAACACACTACGCCGTCATGGATTAAAATCCTGCAGCGCACGCAAGGTCCCCCTGCTCAAGCCAGCGCATGTCCAGGCCCGTCTGAAGTTTGCCAATGACCATCTGGATGATCCAGAGGAGGAATGGGAGAAGGTCATATGGTCTGATGAGACAAAAATAGAGCTTTTTGGTCTAAACTCCACTCGCCGTGTTTGGAAGAAGAAGAAGGATGAGTACAACCCCAAGAACACCATCCCAACCGTGAAGCATGGAGGTTGAAACATCATTCTTTGGGGATGCTTTTCTGCAAAGGGGACAGGACGACTGCACCGTATTGAGGGGAGGATGGATGGGGCCATGTATCGCGAGATCTTGGCCAACAACCTCCTTCCCTCAGTAAGAGCATTGAAGATGGGTCGTGGCTGGTTCTTCCAGCATGAGAATGACCCGAAACACACATCCAGGGCAACTAAGGAGTGGCTCCGTAAGAAGCATCTCAAGGTCCTGGAGTGGCCTAGCCAGTCTCCAGACCTGAACCCAATAGAAAATCTTTGGAGGGAGCTGAAAGTCCGTATTGCCCAGCGACAGCCCCGAAACCTGAAGGATCTGGAGAAGGTCTGTATGGAAGAGTGGGCCAAAATCCCTGCTGCAGTGTGTGCAAACCTGGTCAAGAACTACAGGAAACGTATGATCTCTGTAATTGCAAACAAAGGTTTCTGTACCAAATATTAAGTTCTGCTTTTCTGATGTATCAAATACTTATGTCATGCAATAAAATGCAAATTAATTACTTAAAAATCATACAATGTGATTTTCTGGATTTTTGTTTTAGATTCCGTCACTCACAGTTGAAGATAACCTATGATAAAAAATTACAGACTTCTACATGCTTTGTAAGTGGGAAAACCTGCAAAATCGGCAGTGTATCAAATACTTGTTCTCCCCACTGTACATAGTAAATGTAAGTGCTGGGTAGTGGTGAAGCCGCTAACTCCCATCATTGGGAGTGGATGAGCCACAACCCAGTCCTTACTTCAGTTAGGGAGGATTAATGATCCCCAATCAGAGACAGCTGTCTAGTGTTGTCTCTGATTGGGGAGAGTATTTAGCAGTCCTCCACATCCTCCTGTGCGTGGATCATTGTTTGTTTCTGTCTGTCTGCATGTTGCGCTAGACCGTAAGTCACTTTGCATTTGTTCAAAAGTTTGTTTGTTTCACTCTCCTTGTTTATTCATATGCTTCGTGAGAACAACTCATATAATAAAAAGGATGTCACTCCACGAGTGCTCCGTCTATCGTCCCTTATATCCACAGCATCGTGACAGAATGATCCACCAACCAGGGACGCAACGGAGCCTGACATTGGGAGATATCCTCCTCGGTATGGGGAAAATTACCGAGGAGGAATACTCCCATTATCGTGCGGTGGAGGAAGGCTGGGGTCCGGAGCAGCGGCGCCGACGTCGGGGAAAGAGTCGGCGGGCCAAAAAAGCTAGGGACCAGCCTGGAGCCCAGAAAAACCCCCAAACGGATTTTGGGGGGGGGGCTATGGGGGTGGTCGGGGATCGAGGGAGAAGAGCCCCGACCACTGCACTCGTGGGGGTTCCCGGAGGAGCCCCTACAGCCATGGGAGCGGAAGTACAGAGAGGAGTCGGAGGAAGACGACGACGATGTGCTTCTGTTCCCTCACTCGTGGGGGTTCCCGGAGGAACCCTCACAGGATGGGGATTGGCGCTGGAGAGACGACAGCAACAGTCCAAATCCAGTGCCAGTTCCCAGCCCGGTGCCTTCAGCGCCGGTCCAGAGTCGGAGGAGGAGGAGACCGACTCAGCGCACCCAAACATTGGTGCGCAACAAAAGCCCGGTGCGACCCGTGCCAGCACAGCGCACCAGCCAAACGGTGCGTCTGCCCAGTCCGGTACGCCCAGTGCCGGCTCCTCGCACCCGACCTCCAGTGAAGGTCAGCAACCCTGAGCCTCCAGTGAAGGTCAGCAACCCTGAGCCTCCAGTGAAGGTCTGCAACCCTGAGCCTCCAGTGAAGGTCTGCAACCCTGAGCCTCCAGTGAAGGTCTGCAACCCTGAGCCTCCAGTGAAGGTCTGCAACCCTGAGCCTCCAGTGAAGGTCTGCAACCCTGAGCCTCCAGTGAAGGTCTGCAACCCTGAGCCTCCAGTGAAGGTCAGCAACCCTGAGCCTCCAGTGAAGGTCAGCAACCCTGAGCCTCCAGTGAAGGTCTGCAACCCTGAGCCTCCAGTGAAGGTCTGCAACCCTGAGCCTCCAGTGAAGGTCTGCAACCCTGAGCCTCCAGTGAAGGTCTGCAACCCTGAGCCTCCAGTGAAGGTCTGCAACCCTGAGCCTCCAGTGAAGGTCAGCAACCCTGAGCCTCCAGTGAAGGTCAGCAACCCTGAGCCTCCAGTGAAGGTCAGCAGCCGAGGCCTCCAGTGAAGGTCAGCAGCCCGAGGCCTCCAGTGAAGGTCAGCAGCCCGAGGCCTCCAGTGAAGGTCAGCAGCCCGAGGCCTCCAGTGAAGGTCAGCAGCCCGAGGCCTCCAGTGAAGGTCAGCAGCCCGAGACCTCCAGTGAAGGTCAGCAGCCCGAGACCTCCAGTGAAGGTCAGCAGCCCGAGACCTCCAGTGAAGGTCAGCAGTCCGGAGCCCAATCCGGGTCCAGCCGTCTGCTTCGCTCCAGTGCCGGAGCAGTCCGCTCCACCGGTGCCCAGTCCGGGGCCGGTCGTCTGCTTCGCTCCAGTGCCGGAGCAGTCCGCTCCACCGGTGCCCAGTCCGGGGCCGGTCGTCTACTTCGCCCCAGTGCCGGAGCAGTCCGCTCCACCGGTGCCCAGTCCGGGGCCGGTCGTCTGCTTCGCCCCAGTGCCGGAGCAGTCCGCTCCACCGGTGCCCAGTCCGGGGCCGGTCGTCTGCTTCGCCCCAGTGCCGGAGCAGTCCGCTCCACCGGTGCCCAGTCCGGGGCCGGTCGTCTGTTTCGCTCCAGTGCCGGAGCAGTCCGCTCCACCGGTGCCCAGTCCGGGGCCGGTCGTCTGCTTCGCCCCAGTGCCGGAGCAGTCCGCTCCACCGGTGCCCAGTCCGGGGCCGGTCGTCTGCTTCGCCCCAGTGGCGGAGAAGTCCGCTCCACCGGTGCCCAGTCCGGGGCCGGTCGTCTGCTTCGCCCCAGTGCCGGAGCAGTCCGCTCCACCGGTGCCCAGTCCGGGGCCGGTCGTCTGCTTCGCTCCAGTGCCGGAGCAGTCCGCTCCACTGGGGTATGAGCCAGGGGAAAACATCAGCCCCTCTCCAGGGTCGAGGGCTCCCACACCAGGGTCCAGACAGGACTTGGTGAATGGCGGGAGTACTGAGGGGGGAACCATCGCGCCGGGGTCCGGACCGGACCGGGCGTGCAACAGGGAGGTAGGAGGAGAGCAGCTTTCACGGCCTGCGTCACGCCCGAGGCCGGAACCGGAACCCCCACCAACAACCACCTCAGTACCCCGCCATTTCCCCTCCTGGTTTTGTGTATTTTTTTTGGGAGAGGGGGAGATCAAGTGCGGTCGGGAGCCCGCACCTTGGAGGGGGGGTACTGTAAGGGCTGGGTAGTGGTGAAGCTGCTAACTCCCATCATTGGGAGTGGATGAGCCACAACCCAGTCCTTACTTCAGTTAGGGAGGATTAATGATCCCCAATCAGAGACAGCTGTCTAGTGTTGTCTCTGATTGGGGAGAGTATTTAGCAGTCCTCCACATCCTCCTGTGCGTGGATCATTGTTTGTTTCTGTCTGTCTGCATGTTGCGCTAGACCGTAAGTCACTTTGCGTTTGTTCAAAAGTTTGTTTGTTTCACTCTCCTTGTTTATTCATATGCTTCGTGAGAACAACTCATATAATAAAAAGGATGTCACTCCACGAGCGCTCCGTCTATCGTCCCTTATATCCACAGCATTGTGACAGTAAATAAATAAAGAAATGTCGAACTATAATCCCTGCGCTGCGTCTTGGTCGGGAGATATTCAAAACAAACATTCTTCCGTGGTGCCCTGACTTCCTAGTTAATTCATGTTTATATGGTTAGTTCAATCACATAATAATTAAGCCTATAGAATCGATTTGATAATTTAACTGTGTTAACCTTTAATGATAGTCAAAGACACGACAGCATGCTTAAAATGTAAAGGTAATTCCCGATAATGCCGTCAATGGAAAATTGCCTTTAAATGTAAATTGGGTCACCATACGGAACTTCAGCGATATGGATTGAATCCAGCCCCTTAAATCAAATTATTGTAGCAATTTAGGCAAAAACATAAAATGTGTAATGAACTAACTGATTGGATAGCCTTCTGGCCGAAGAGACTTTCATATCCTCTTGAAGGGAGTGGTTACAACTATGACATCATCAATTTTAGTGCTCTGCTACAGATTTTTTATGTAGAGTTGAATGTAGTAATGTCTGATTGGTCAACATTATATTGTGATCATCATTATGGTAATAGACTATAGGTACAAAAGCATGAGATTCAAGTTCAGATTTGCATCACATTGCGACCAGAGAAAAGGGATTCACGTGATACATCACCATCTGCATGGCTGAGGAGTAAGGTATGCTGAATTGAACAGAAAAATTTACTTAACGATCTTTTGAAATGGCAAAACACTTCCCTTCCGATATTTGTGGAAATATTATCAATGAATAAGCAACAGTGAAGTACATTTTAATAAATGTTCTTAAATTACAAAAATACAGCACTTGACAATAATGTATTTTTTTTATTTCAGATTCTATCAACATGGAACCAGGAATCAGTCAAAGCAAGGCTGATATTGTTGAGAATATACTTCTATGTTTTGAATCAGTGAATGGTTCTTGCAAAAGATCCATCTTTCCTCCAACAATACGAGTATTACTTTATCTCTTCCTTGGCTCAATGTCTGTTCTCACAGTGTGTGGCAACCTTCTTGTAATCATCCCCATCATTCACTTCAAACAGCTCCACACCCCAACCAACTACCTCATTCTCTCTCTGGCTGTGTCAGACCTCCTCCTGGGGGTTTTAGTGATGCCTCCCAGAATGGTATATTCAGTGGAAAGCTGCTGGTATTTTGGAGATTTATTCTGTAAAATCCAAACCAGCACTGATATTATGTTGTGCAATACATCCATTCTTAATTTGTGTTTTATTTCTATTGACCGGTATTATGCAGTATGTCGCCCTCTCCTTTACAGAACTAAAATAACTGTTCATGTTGTTTTTATTATGATGCTGGTCACCTGGACTGTTTCTGCTATAGTAGTGTTTAGTACAGTATTTCTGGAGCTCAGTATTTGGGGCATGGAGGAATTTTACTATAAATATTTTGCCTGTGAGGGAGGATGTATTTTGTTTCAAAACAAAGTGTCAAGTACTGTGTCTACGGTGATCTCATTCTACATCCCAGGAGTAGGGTTGCTTAGCATCTACCTAAAGATTTTCCTTATAGCACAGAGACAGGCACGCTCAATTCGGGGTACAACCAATCAGAACTCTGTAGGCAAATCACAGAGGAAGGCCACCAAAACACTTGCTATCATTATGGGGGTATTTCTATCATTCTGGACACCCTTTTTTGTCGTCAACTGCATTGATCCTTTTGTTAGTTACTCTACCCCACTGGTTTTGTTTGAAACACTTGTATGGATAGGCTATTTGAATTCAACTATTAATCCTATGGTGTATGCATTCTTTTACAGTTGGTTCAGGAGGGCGTTTAGAATGATAATTTCTGGTAAGATATTTCAACCTGACTCTTCAGAAATACAATTGTTTTCAGAATAAATACATTGAGCTCCAAAAGTATTGAGACAATGACACATTTTTTGTTGTTTTGGCTCTGTACTCCAGCACTTTGGATTTGAAATGATACTATGACTATGAGGTTAAAGTGCAGACTAACAGATTTAATTTGAAGGTACTGTATTTTGATCCATATTGGGTGAATTGTTTAGAAATTACAGCACTTTTTGTACATAGTCCCCCCATTATAGGGGACCAAAAGTTTTGGGATGAGAATTAAAGTTGAAAAAGTTATGTTTTTGGTCTCATATTTATAGCATGCATATTTGTGCATCTGTAACTTTCTCACTCATAATTTTCCACGATTCATTCAGGATTATCCGTAATCATGGTAGCATCCACATTAATGTAGAAGTGTTTAGACACATATAAAAGTGACTCCAAAATGACACAATACATTATTTACCATTCATTTCTATTGAGCACAAAAATAATCTGAAACACAACCGAAGAAAACAGCACAAGCAATGTAGTCATTGTTGCGTGCTACGAATATGAGAGCAACAACCTAACTTTTTACTACCTTAAGACACATATAGGTGAATTTGTCCCAATAGTTTTATGTGGGGACTATGTACAAAAAGTGCTGTAATTTATAAATGTTTCTTCCCGATATGGATGAAAATACCCTCAAATTAAATCTGTCAGTTTGCACTTTAACCTCATAGTTATTGTATAATTTCAAAGTGCTGGAGTACAGAGCCAAAACAACAAAACACGTGTCACTGTCCCAATACTTTTGGAGCTCACTGTATGTCTAAAATCAGTACTGACATAGAAGTGTGACACATGTGCCTTGCTCTCAGTCCTTTATTAAACCATTTCAGACACAGGTGTGTAGGTTTAAAAAACAAGTACAATCAAAGTTTCCACAAAATATTAAATCAACCCATGTCCACTAGTAGGCGTTATCCTCTCCTCTCCCATTTCTTATACATAGACACACGCATACATACATACAGTTCATGGGGTGCAGAGACAGTAACACATCTCTAGTGGCCTCGAGTGGATGTAGTCAGATATATTTTTATAGTATCTCTGTGGATGTAGTATAATTTCAGTTTTATATTCATTGTTTTGTATCTCCAGCTGAATAAATTATGTTGTCTAAATGACATGGTGAAAACATGTTTGCACTTAGGTGATATTATTGAATAATAATAATAAAGATTATTTGTGTTTATAATGTGTAATGTTTTCTGTGATACTGACTATTTCTGCAGATCGTACTTCATACTTCACATGATACTGAATATCCCTTCATTTTCCTCCGTCTCATATCAATCGACCAACAGTATGCACACAATATACATATTAATCTGGATCTGTGAAACTGGCCCATAATGTAGGTTATAATGTCATAACAAATTAGTCTTATACTATATACACTTATTCTTTCCTTTTTTGTTTACTTGGCCGTGTTTTCCATCTGTATCTAAGATGCAAACAGGTTATGGTACATTTAGCCTCTGAAGCCTAGGCTTCTCAGGAAGGATGGCTACGTGAAATTGTACATTTGAATGCATTTTAGGCGTATGTGCAAGGCCTTTACTGTATCTATTTGTTTTTCCATCTTTAAACTTCTTCAGTAGAGCACCTGTCAGGTTTGCAGAGAAACGTTTTATCAAGATGGATAACTCATTCCAGATGGTTCAGTACTGATACAGTATGATGTTTTATTTTAATTTTATATTTATTTTTTAAACACAAATTTTTATTTAAGAGCCCAAAAAGAACATGTGCATAATATAGAATAAATACCTCTGCAGTCTGTTCATAAGAGCATAATGAGGTTCACATACCAATATGAAGGCCGATATACCCCTTACGGAAAAACCACATGAATGTCACGTGAACACCTGAAGTGTTCCAAAAACAAATGTTTGGTCCCGCTTTAAATGACTTTTGGCTTCATTTATGAAGGTTCTCTCTTGATACACAGGTTACTGCAGGGTGTGAAAGGTATTGGGCGGAAGTGTCTGGGAACGAGATTAGGTGTAACGTCACTAACATGGCTTCACTTTAGAGCTTGTGCCATCACTCATTCAACATGCCACCCTTTTTAAAGCACATGTTTATATCATATTTGACATAGTGGGTTATGTCACGTTTGACATTGGTGTTTATGTCACACAGTTATGCTACATTTGTGAACCCTTTATGAAGCATGACATACGATTATAGATGCTTTGTAACACTTAAGTAGTGCTTATGAAGGCATTATGAAGCCGAACGTCATTTAAAGCGGGACCCACCAAACTGAACATAGAATTTCCAGAGAGGTCTCTGGACACTAAACCCGAAAAACATAAAGGTTTCCAGAGACCTCTCTGAACATAAATCCTTACACACATACATAAATACCTTATAGATCATGACGCTGTACTTACTATGCTAGCTAAATAAATGTTGTTAGCTAGCAAACTAAGCTAGCAATTGTTGAGAAGTCACTGAAATTTTGAAATAACGATTGAGGTATAGTAGCTATGTAATTTAACTCACCACTTAACTGCTACAAACTAATTTAAATGATAAATACATTTGAACTTACTTATGCTGTCCAGTGACACCACAAGTGGGCACTTGATTTGCGAACTCATCACGTTTGCTTATTGTGCTACAGAAACACTGGTAACCTAAAAACAGTGCAGGGCACGCCCACTGAAATAAAGGGCAATTACACTCGAAAACGAAAGTTTCTTTGATTTTCCCCTGTTGTGGTTTAAACATTGTTCTGAACACCATTTAATATGGTTAGTAAAGCCTTTATTGAGTGGTTGATATGCCATATGTTTGTCATATTTGACATAGTGGGTTATATCACATTTTAGGTTATGTCACACAGTTATTCCACATGTATGAACCCTTTATAGAACATGACATACGGTTATTGATGATTTGTGACACATTTGTGTAGTGTTTATGAAGGCTTTATGAAGTCTTTATAAACTGCACAGCATTTTTATTTGTTATTTATTTTACCAGAGAGTCAGGACATCCGTTTAACGTGCCATCCAAAAGACGGCACCCTACACAGGGCAATGTCCCCAATCACTGCCCTGGGGCATTGGAATATTTTTTTAGACCAGAGGAAAGAGTACCTCCTACTGGCTCTCCAACACCATTTCCAGCAGCATCTGGTTTCCCATCCAGGGACCGACCAGGACCAACCCTTCTTAGCTTCATAGTCAAGCCAGCAGTGAGATGTGTTAATGTGATCTTATTTGAAGTTAATGTGATAACATGTGACAACATGTAAAGCAACATGTGATAACATGAAACTACACATGTGATCACATGTGAAGAGAAAATGTGAAATCGTGATTTTCCATGTGAAATCATGTGTTTTTCTGTAAGGGACAGTCCCACCCAGATACTGTATACCTCCAAAAACAAACAATCTGAGTAATACAAGATCCTTTCAGAATTTATATTTTAGTTGAGCTGTCCACAGTGGTGCTGTAAGGAGACATTTGAATTCCGCTGTCCCTACCCGCTGAATCCCGCTATTGTGAGGGTTTGGCCGGTCGTCTGCTTCACTCCAGTGCCAGAGCAGTCCACTCCACCGGTGCCTAGTCCGGGGCCGGTCGTCTGCTCCACTCCAGTGCCAGAGCAGTCCGCTCCACCGGTGCCTAGTCCGGGGCCGGTCGTCTGCTTCACTCCAGTGCCAGAGCAGTCCGCTCCACCGGTGCCCAGTCCGGGGCCGGCCGTCTGCTTCACTACAGTGCCAGAGCAGTCCGCTCCACCGGTGCCCAGTCCGGGGCCGGCCGTCTGCTTCACTACAGTGCCAGAGCAGTCCGCTCCACCGGTGCCCAGTCTGGGGCCGGCCGTCTGCTCCATTCCCATGCCAGAACAGTCCGCTCCACCGGTGCCTAGTCCGGGGCCGGTCGTCTGCTTCACTCCAGTGCCAGAGCAGTCCGCTCCACCGGTGCCCAGTTCGGGGCCGGCCGTCTGCTTCACTACAGTGCCAGAGCAGTCCGCTCCACCGGTGCCCAGTCCGGGGCCGGCCGTCTGCTTCACTACAGTGCCAGAGCAGTCCGCTCCACCGGTGCCCAGTCTGGGGCCGGCTGTCTGCTCCATTCCCATGCCAGAGCAGTCCGCTCCACCGGTGCCCAGTCGGGGTCCGGCCGTCTGCTTCACTCCAATGCCGGAGCAGTCTGCTCCACCGGGGCCCAGTTCAGGGCTGGTCGTCAGCACCATTCCCATGCCAGAGCAGTCCGCTCCACCGGTGCCCAGTCGGGGTCCGGACATCTGCCCAGCTCCAGAGCAGTAACCACCTGCCACACCGGTACCCAGTCCGGGTCCGGTCGTTTGTACCGCTCCAGGGTCTGGGGCTCCCACACCAGGGTCCAGACAGGACTTGGTGCTTCGTGGGAGTACTGAGGGGGAAATCATCGCGCTGGGGTCCGGACCTGATCGGGGGCGCAACGGTGAGGTAGGAAGGGAGCAGCCTTCACTGCCTACGTCACGTCCTGTGAGGGTTTGGCTGTGGTTAGACCTTACTCCCAATAAGGGGAGTGGTAGGACCACAGCCGAGCCCTCACACCCTAACTAGGGGAAGTAATGATCCTCAATCAGAGACCGCTGTACAGGGTTGTCTCTGATTGGGGATTGTATTTAGGCTCCCCACACATCCACCTGTGTGTGGATCATTGTTTGTGCCTGTCTACACTGCGTCACAGAAAAGTAAGTCACTTTGTTTGTTATACTCTCCTGTTTATTTTATGCTTTTTGAGAACACCTCATTTAATAAACAAGGATGACACTTCACCAACGCTCCGTTTACCATCCCATTACTACGAACCGTGACAACTATACTATGGATCTATGATTTCTGATTTCTACACCTGAAGAAATCACCTAGTGATCACCTTCTTTCACCTAGTCCAGACTGATTAAATTATACTTTCACCGCAGTCATCTCTCCGTACATGTTTGTTAACTTTGTGTTCCTGGGTATTAGTCAGTCTGTTTTCAGACAAAAGGCAGGTGATATGAGTTGATTTGATAATTGGCTCAAAGCCCAACAGGATGTGTAAGGTCATTGAAGTTGTGATTAATTATGATTAATTATTCGTGAACTGTGATGAATAATCTTCATCTAAAATCATAGACCATATGTGTGTAATCCAAGGTTAAAGGGGAAATCTGAGATTTTGCATGTTCACGATATCCCATTTTTAGTTCTTTTATACTCCTGGATTTATTGAATCTGGGTCTGTGAAACTGTCCATAATGTAGCTAACTATGCTTTCAGTTTTACAAATTAGGCATTTTATTTGTATCTATTTATTCATTTATTTATGGTCAGTCCTTGCATTTATTGCTCAGTCTATAAATTGAAGAGGGGTTACATTTCTTTAGCCCCATTCTTCAGCTGTTTACCGAAACAAATTGCAGGGTCACCTCAGTTGTTTTTTGGAATCCCAGATTGCCTCTTTAAAGTTGCATGATCAGAGAGCCTAATCAAAATTGAGTACAAACTGCCAAACATGACATCACCCCTATTGTTAATCAACACCTTCTGAGTGGCGAGAAACCTGTGGGAATGGGATCATCATTAAAGGTGTTAACAGAGCCCTGTGTATCCTTCATTTGTCCACGTTTAGCATAATCATTACTATAGAGACCTCTCAACTTGCTCATCTGATGCCATGAAGTGGTTGCCATGGGCACCTCAAAGAGCAGGTCATTAAGGTCACGTACTCACTACACAAAGTGATATACCTCTTCAGTACTAGTGGGATTTTTAATCAGCTCTATGCAAGATAATGTCAAATCTTCTCATTAGGACATACTGCAGTCATTTGATCAATGTTTATAGTTTATAGTTTATAGGCGCAGCGCTGAAGTAATTCGACATCTTTATTATATCGAACTTGCAAAAAACAACAAAGAGGAACCAGAACCATCGTAACCTGTGTGAACACAGAGAATAGACAAACAATAACCCACAATGACGGTGGGAAACAATACACCTTAAATATGGCCCCCAATTAGAAACAATGCTTAGAAGCTGCCTCTAATTGGGGACCAAGCACCAATCCCCACCATAGAGTTTGCCAGAACATCATTACTGTTAACAGTTACATTCTCAAAATACACAGGGAAGTATTCCAGTTTTTGATTGATTGTGTCTGACCATTGAAAGACCGTTGTCATGGTTCCATTGGTTGCTTCCAGAAGTCAGTATGTCAATCAATGTCAATCCATTTGTCTAAAAGCTACTGTAGGGGATACATAATCAGCATGGCAAGACATTATTGTAGTTAGTGTACATGGTTGATGAATATCTGTTGCCAACTGAATCATGTGGACTCATCAGACACAGTGAACAACATACAGTAGGAGTCTCCATTGACTAACCATCTGATTTCATTGGCTGTTGAGCAGACAGAATATTAAAGAGTTAAAAAATTATGTTGTGACCATTTTGACCAGGGGGTGTCCTTTAATGGTATTCTATATCTGTTTATGCTGGGCTAGCTAATGTTAAAGCAGCCCGCTGGATTCCATGACAATGCAACACCTAGCGTTGGGGTGAGTAGCTACTAGAAGTGTAGTGGAATCCAAAGGATTGCTTTAGCATTAGCTAGCCTAGCATGCTGACGAAAAAAAAACTAGCAGTATTTCAATCTTCTCCATTTTCCACATCAAATAATGGGATAATTAGGAGTACAGCGACACCTTCCATCCCTAGATTGAGGTATGTTTTCAAGCCACATCTTGCATTCGTCACCATACTAATGCGCGAATAGTATGGTGGATCAACAACTCAAACTTGGCCTTTTTTAGCCAATACAGAAATACCGGGAGAAACTCCAGGCGCATAGGCATTTGTTTAATCATCTTAATCTAGCAACCAATCATCTCCCACAACACCTTCTCCCTAACCCTCATCCGTACCCTAGCACACCACAAACACAGAGCTATGCCTCGCAGTCGTGTGATTCGCTAAAATTAAATAATGACAAATACATTACTCAGTAAGGTCACTTCCATAGAATTCTATGGTCACTCCCACTAAGACCAACTTTGATGTACAAGGTTGTGTGCAATAGCCTGGGGAACATCATGGCTTAGCAGGGTTAGCTAGGTTACTTTGTAAATTAAATCCGTTAGTCTGTTAGTTACTAGTTACCTGTCAAATTTTAATCAGTTCCGTAACTTTTGGATTACCCAAACTCAGTAACGTAATCTGATTACTTTCGGATTACTTTACCCTCAAGAGGCATTTGAATAAATGCATTTGGTGTGTTATAATAGTGGTGTCTGACTTGTGGTCACTCGCTCAACTTAAACTTTTGCCTTTTAAAATGATGAATTAAATGTAATTGAAAAAACACAAAGGTGTCGTTATGTACTGTTTCGAAACATCCTTTCTGAATTTAAAAGTAATCCCAGAATAATCATCTAGTTTTTAGTCTGATTACAATAATATTGTCTGGTAACATAACTGATTATAGTTGTAGTCCTGTGTATCTCAGCTTGTAGAGCATGGCGCTTGCAACGAAAGGCTTGTGGGTTCGATTTCCATGGGGGACCAAAATGGAAAAAAAGTATGAACATGTATGCCCTAACTAACGGTAAATCGCTCTGGATAAGAGCATCTGCTAAATGACAAAAATGTAAATAGTATTTTTTTTTGTAATGAGATTACATGTAATCAGTTACTCCCCAACCCTGTGTCTTAGCATTGTTTCAGCTTGAAGGGAGATGTACTTACTCATGAACCCGGCTCAAACTGAAAAATATTGGCTAGTAATTAGCTCTACCTTGAATGTGTTTTTGCTTTGGGCGATTGTTATCTCATCCCTGTAAGCAAAATGATGTTGAAAAGACATCTAAAAGACATACTTTCCAGACGTTAAAGTTAGGTTCATATTAGGTCCTGAATAAAAGTTGAAAATACGTTTTTGATTAAGTTGAAAATACATTTCTTTCCGGTGTTGAAAATACATATTTTCCGGACGTTGAAAATACTCGACATATTTTCCAGATGTTGAAATCAGGTACATTTTCGGATCTGAATGAAAGTTGAAAAGACATATACAGGCATGGAGAATAGATATTTTTGGTCATTTATTCCATGGCCAAATTTCAACTGCTTATACATTCTCAATGAAGTAAGCATTATATCACAATTACTTTTAAATCTATTTAAAAAAGAGAAGAGGAGCTAAACTGAAAGATTGCAACATTTAATATGTATTGTTTCTCCCATCTGTCACATGGACTTATGTTAGCTTTTTCAAAAGCTTCAAAACAGGCAGCATTGATGTTCAAAGTATTCCAAGTATTCTTGTGCTGGGTACAATAGAATGCCACTCAAAAATGTCACACAACAAAATGCCACAGATGTCTCAAGTTTTGAGCGAGCCTGCAATAGGCATGCTGGCTGCAGGAATGTCCACCAGAGCTGTTGCCAGATAATTTTATGTTAATTTCTCCCCAATAAGCCGCCTCCAACGTCTTTTTAGAGAATTTGGCAGTACGTCCAACCAGCCTCACAACCACAGACCACTTGTAACCACGCCAGCCCAGGAACTCCACATCTGGCTTCTTCACCTGTAGGATTGTCTGAGACCAGCCATCTGGAGAGCTGATGAAACTCTGGGTTTGCACGACCAAAGAATTTCTGCCAAACTGGGCTAGCGGTTCACTGATGTCAACATTGTGAACAGAGTGCCCCATGGTGGCAGTGGGGTTATTGTACGAACAACGAACACAATTGCATTTTATTGATGGCAATTTGAATGCACAGAGATACCGTGACAATATCCTGAGGCCCATTGTCGTGCTATTCACCTCGTTTCATCATGATAATGGACGGCCCCATGTCGCAAGGATCTGTACACAGTTCCTGGAAGCTGAAAATGCTCCAGTTCTTGCATACTCACCAGAGTATTGAGCATGTTTGGGATGCTCCGAATCGACGTGTACGACAACGTGTTCCAGTTCCCGCCAACTTCACACAGCCATTGAAGACGAGTGGGACAACATTCCACAGGCCACATTCAACAGCCTGATCAACTATGTGAAGGAGATGTGTCGCGTTGCATGAGGCAAATGGTGGTCACACAAGATACTGACTGGTTTTCTGATCCACTCCCCGTCCTTTTTTTGAAGGTACCTGCGACGGATGCATATCTGTATTCCCAGTCATGTGAAATCCATAGATTAGGCCTAATTAATTTATTCAAATTGACTGGTTTCCTTATATATATATATATTTTTTTATTTTACCTTTATTTTACTAGGCAAGTCAGTTAAGAACAAATTCTTATTTTCAATGACGGCCTAGGAACAGTGGGTTAACTGCCTTGTTCAGGGGCAGAACGACATATTTTCCACAGGCCACATTCAACAGCCTGATCAACTATGTGAAGGAGATGTGTCGCGTTGCATGAGGCAAATGGTGGTCACACAAGATACTGACTGGTTTTCTGATCCACTCCCCGTCCTTTTTTTGAAGGTACCTGCGACGGATGCATATCTGTATTCCCAGTCATGTGAAATCCATAGATTAGGCCTAATTAATTTATTTATTCAAATTGACTGGTTTCCTTATATATATATTCTTTTATTTATTTTACCTTTATTTTACTAGGCAAGTCAGTTAAGAACAAATTCTTATTTTCAATGACGGCCTAGGAACAGTGGGTTAACTGCCTTGTTCAGGGGCAGAACGACATATTTTTACCTTGTCAGCTCGGGGATTCGATCCAGCAACCTTTCGGTTACGGGCCCAACACTCTAACCACTGGGCTACCTGCCGCTGTAACTCATTAAAAACTTTGAAATTGTTGCATGTTGCATTTATATTTTTGTTTAGTGTACAATAACACTCAGTAACAGTTACAGTACATGAATATTTTATGTTGTTTATCTACCTTTGTTGAATGCACTGACTGTAAGTCACTCTGGATAACGTCTGCCGAAATCTCAAAGTAAAAACACATACTAAGCATGCTGGGTATTATTCAAATGAGCACCGCTCCCAAAACAAGTGCACATTTGGTCGGCTCGGACCAGACTAAATCTGAACGAATCGTAGACATCTAGGCTATGTTTCACAAGTTTGAACAGCTGTCAGGCTCTGGCCATAGAGAAGCAATAGGCTTCTCTATATAGCTATGGTCAGAGTCTGACAGTGTCGTTCTTTTCTGTTTCTTTGTGGGTTTTGGGTGGATCTCTAATTAGAGGCAGCTGCTACCCGTTGTCTCTAATTAGGGATCCAATATATGTTGAGTCTGTCCCTCACGCAGGTGTGGGTCGTTATCGTACATGTCGAGGTATATGTCGCAGTCACGGGTGAAGTAAGTGTTCTTTTTGTTACGTCCGTTCATTCCGTGTGTTTTTTGTGAATGTGACGTTAGTTTATAGTTTCAGTTTGTATCCTGTAGTTCGCCATTTGTTTCGATTTATATATATAAAATAAATAAGAAAAATGTCGAACTACTATCCCTGCGCTGCGTCTTGGTCTCTCCAAACCCCATTACGTGACAGAACGACCCACCACTACCAGACCAAGCAGCGTAACTGTGCGAGAGCGAGAGGACGGAGCTGAGGGGAAAGAGGCCCAAGAGGGGCATTCCCAATCCGGGTCATTCGGAGGCAACCTTCCAAGCCGAGTCTCCAGGAAGCCTCTCCAGTTCGGTACGGACCGCACCTACTCTCCGCACTCGCCCTGAAGTGTGTGTCACCAGTCCGGTGCCATCGGTGCCGGATCCACGCACCATGCTTCCAGGTCACCTCTCCAGTTTGGTACATGCAGTGCCTACTCTCCACACTCGCCCGGAGGCGCGTGTCACCAGCCCGGTGCCTCCAGTGCCGGCTCCACGCATTCAACTCCCGGTGCGTCTTCCCAGTCCGGTACGCCCAGTGCCGGCTCCACGCACTCGACCTCCAGCGAAGGTCAGCAACCCTGCACCTCCAGCGAAGGTCAGCAACCCTGCACCTCCAGCGAAGGTCAGCAACCCTGCACCTCCAGTGAGGGTCAGCGCCCCTGCACCTCCAGCGAAGGTCAGCGCCTCTAAACCTCCAGCGAGGGTCAGCGCCTCTAAACCTCCTGCGAGGGTCAGCGCCTCTAAACCTCCTGCGAAGGTCAGCGCCCCTAAACCTCCAGCGAAGGTCAGCGCCCCTAAACCTCCAGCGAAGGTCAGCGCCCCTAAACCTCCAGCGAAGGTCAGCGGCTCTAAACCTCCAGCGAAGGTCAGCGCCCAGTCCGGGCCCGGTTGTTTTCCCCGCTCCATGGCCGGAGTCTTTTGCCCCACCGGTCCACAGCCCGGGACCGGTGATAAGGAAGGGGCACGGGACAAAGGTCAGCGCCTCTAAACCTCCTGCGAAGGTCAGCGCCCCTAAACCTCCTGCGAAGGTCAGCGCCCCTACACCTCAAGCGAGGGTCAGCGTCCCGGAGCCTCCAGCCATTCCGGGCTCAGCCGTCTGCTCCGCCTCAGAGCCAGAGCAGTCCGCTCCACCGGTGCCCATTCCGGGTCCAGCCGTCTGCTCCGCCTCAGTGCCAGAGCAGTCCGCTCCACCAGTACCCAGTACGGGTCCAGCCGTCTGCTCCGCCTCAGTGCCAGAGCAGTCCGCTCCACCGGTGCCCATTCCGGGTCCAGCCGTCTGCTCCGCCTCAGCGCCTGAGCAGTCCGCTTCACCGGTGCTCAATCCGGGTCCAGCCGTCTGCTCCGCCTCAGCGCCTGAGCAGTCCGCTCCACCGGCACCCAGTCCGGGTCCAGCCGCCTGCTCCGCCTCAGTGCCAGAGCAGTCCGCTCCACCGGTACCCATTCCGGGTTCAGCCGCCTGCTCCGCCTCAGTGCCAGAGCAGTCCGCTCCACCGGTACCCATTCCGGGTCCAGCCGCCTGCTCCGCCTCAGTGCCAGACCAGTCCGCTCCACCGGTGCCTATTCCGGGTCCAGCGGCCTGCTCCGCCTCAGTGCCAGAGCAGTCCGCTCCACCGGTCCACAGTCCGGGCCCGGTTGCTTGCCCAGCTCCATGGCCGGAGCCGTTTGTCCCACCGGTGCCCAGTCCGGGCCCGGTTGTTTTCCCCGCTCCATGGCCGGAGCCGTTTACCCCACCGGTGCCCAGTCCGGGCCCGGTTGTTTTCCCCGCTCCATGGCCGGAGCCGTTTGCCCCACCGGTGCCCAGTCCGGGCCCGGTTGTTTTCCCCGCTCCATGGCCGGAGCCGTTTACCCCACCGGTGCCCAGTCCGGGCCCGGTTGTTTTCCTCGCTCCATGGCCGGAGTCTTTTGCCCCACCGGTCCACAGCCCGGGACCGGTGATAAGGAAGGGGCACGGGACAAAACTGTCCACATCGCCGGAGCCGCCCCCGATGGACTAGTTTCCCTCCCATTTACCCCCCCGTGTTTTGTGTGTGTTTTTTTTTGGTTAGGCGTCCGGGAGTCCGCGCCTTGGGGGGGGGGGGGTACTGTCAGGCTCTGGCCATAGAGAAGCAATAGGCTTCTCTATATAGCTATGGTCAGAGTCTGACAGTGTCGTTCTTTTCTGTTTCTTTGTGGGTTTTGGGTGGATCTCTAATTAGAGGCAGCTGCTACCCGTTGTCTCTAATTAGGGATCCAATATATGTTGAGTCTGTCCCTCACGCAGGTGTGGGTCGTTATCGTACATGTCGAGGTATATGTCGCAGTCACGGGTGAAGTAAGTGTTCTTTTTGTTACGTCTGTTCATTCCGTGTGTTTTTTGTGAATGTGACGTTAGTTTATAGTTTCAGTTTGTATCCTGTAGTTCGCCATTTGTTTCGATTTATATATATAAAATAAATAAGAAAAATGTCGAACTACTATCCCTGCGCTGCGTCTTGGTCTCTCCAAACCCCATTACGTGACAACAGCGCTGTACAATACAGCAAAGTTCAGTACAGTAGAGCACAGTAGAGTACATTATGGCACAGGACAGTAGAGTTTTATTAAGTAGATTACAGTACGGTATGGGTACAGTAGTTTAATTCAGTAGAGTAGAGTACATTAAAGTAAAGTAGGGTGCAATACAGTATATTATACTGTACTATACTCTACTGTACAATACTTTACTTTTCTTTACAGTATTGTACACTACTGTATTATACTAAACTTTTCTTTACTGTACTGTAATGTACTCTGCTTTACTGTACTATAGTGTGCTGTCCAAACTTGTGAAACACTGTAATTGATACTTTATTTAGACAGCGAGTCATGCTGAGACCAATGTATCTTTCTCAGATGTATACACATCAATACACATCAAAAACATATAAAAATGCATTAGGACAGTATTCAGACCCCTTGAAGTTTTGCACATTTTGTTACGTTACAGCCTTATTCTAAAATGTATTATATTGTTTTTATTCCCTCATCAATCTACACACAATACCCCATAATGACAAAGCAAAAAACAGGTTTTTAGAATTTGTTGCAAATGTATTAAAAATAAAAAACAGATATCACATTTACATACGCATTCAGATCCTTTACTCAGTACTTTGTTGAAGCACCTTTGGCAGTGATTACAGCCTCAAGTCTTCTTGGGTATGACGCTACAAGCTCGGTACACCTGTTTTTCGGGAGTTTCTCACATTCTTCTCTGCAGATCCTCTCAAGCTCTGTCAGTTTGGATGCAGAGCGTTGCTGCACATCTATTTACAGGTCTTTCCAGAGATGTTTGATCGGGTTAAAGTCCGGGCTCTGGCTGGGCCACTCAAGGACATTCAGAGACTTGTCTCGAAGCCACTCCTGCATTATCTTGGCTGTGTACTTAGGGTCGCTCTAGTCTGAGGTCCTGAGCGCTCTGGAACAGGTTTTCATCAAGGATGTGAACTTTGCTCCATTCATCTTTTCCTCCATCCTGACTAGTCTCCCAGTCCCTGCCGCTGAAAAACATCCCCACTGCATGATGCTGCCACCACCATGCTTCACCGAAGGGATGGCGCTAGGTTTCCTCCAGACGTGACTCTTCGCATTCAGGCCAAAGAGTTCAATCTTGGTTTCATCAGACCAGAGAATCTTGTTTCTCATGATCTGAGAGTCCTTTAGGTGCCTTTTGGCATTTTCCAAGTTGGCTGTCATGTGCCTTTTACTGAGGTGTGGCTTCCGTCTGGCCACTCTACCATAAAGGCCTGGTTGGTGGAGTGCTGCAGAGATGGTTGTCCTTCTGGAAGTTTCACCCATGTCCACAGAAGAATGAAATGTGATAACTCCCAGACTTCAGATGTGAGCTAAACAGTGCACTTGCACTTGATGTGGGTTTTAAGACTATGGATGAGAAAGTTAACTTGTCATTTCCAAACGTTTAGGTCAGTTGTATGCTTCTTTGCAGTCTATTAACAGCAAGGGTTGCATAAAATAGGCAAAATATGTTTTAATGATGCATTTGGCAATATTCAATTCATATGCATAATATATGTAAACAAAAGCATTCACTGTGAAAGTTCACACATGTAGGCAATTCATATATCTTGTGCGTAGTACATCTTTAAATTTATTGAATCAGTTATTTTTTGGTTCAAACCGCTGACATTTCTCTCAAAACACAGGGATGTCGAGTCGCACGGGACCTTGGAGTTTGGCAGAAAAACAGTAGGTTATTCTGGCTGGAATTGTTACTCTCCTGCCACGTAAAAACTTCTGTCATGGCAGATTCAGATGGGAATTACACTTCCTGACCTCCCCAGTAAAACTAGAAGCATTGTGAAATATATTTTACACATTTTACTGCTCTCAATATTTGACTGTTTATGTAAGTGTTTGACTTAAGAATTTGAGTCCTTTATAAAATGGCATGATACTTGTCAAAGTTTTACAATTATCCCCATGGTGCTGAGGGAAGTGGTTACAACCATATGACATCATCCGTTTAAGTGCCCTGTAGAGTTGAATGTAGAAATGTCTGATTGGTCAAAAGGATATTGTAATCATCATTATGGTAATAGACTATAGGTACAAAAGCATGAGATTCAAGTTCAAATTTTTGTATTACATTTACATTTACGTAATTTAGCAGATGCTCTTATCCAGAGCGACTTACAGTAGTGAGTGCGTACTTTTTCATACTTTTGTATCACATTGTGACCAGAGAAAAGGGACTCACATGTGATGCATCACCATCTGCATTTCTGAGAGGTAAGGTATGATGAAGCACCATGAAAACAAATCCTACTTGCTGAATTGGAAACATTTACATTGTATGCCAAAGTAATTTAATACATTTGTGTGAAAAAATACAGCATAAAATGTTTTTGTTTGTTAAACCAAGCATAATGTATTTATTTCCATCTATTATTCTGTAATTTATGTTTAAAATGTATAGTAATAATTAATGTGACAATAATGTATTTTTTTATTTCAGATTCTTTCAACATGGAACCAGGAATCACTCTAAGCAAATCTGATATTGTTGAGAATATACTTTTATGTTTTGAATCAGTGAATGGTTCTTGCAAAAGATCAATCTTTCCTCCAACAATACAAGTATTACTTTATCTCTTCCTTGGCTCAATGTCTGTTCTCACAGTGTGTGGCAACCTTCTTGTAATCATCCCCATCATTCACTTCAAACAGCTCCACACCCCAACCAACTACCTCATTCTCTCTCTGGCTGTGTCAGACCTCCTCCTGGGGGTTTTAGTGATGCCTCCCAGCATGGTATATGTAGTGGAAAGCTGCTGGTATTTTGGAGATTTATTCTGTAAAATCTACACCAGCACTGACGTCATGTTGTGCACTGCATCCATTCTTAATTTGTGTTTTATTTCTATTGACCGGTATTATGCAGTATGTCGCCCTCTCCTTTACAGAACTAAAATAACTGTTCACGTTGTTTTGATTATGATGCTGGTCACCTGGACTGTTTCTGCTATAGTAGGGTTTTGTATGATATTTCTGGAGCTCAATATTTGGGGCATTGAGGATTTTTACTATAAAAATGTTGCCTGTGATGGAGGATGTATTTTGTTTCAAAACAAAGTGACAAGTACTGTGTCTTCGGTGATCTCATTCTACATCCCAGGACTAGGGATGCTTAGCATCTACCTAAAGATTTTCCTTATAGCACAGAGACAGGCACGCTCAATTCAGGGTACAACCAATCAGAACTCTGTAGGCAAATCACAGAGGAAGGCCACCAAAACCCTTGCTGTCATTATGGGGGTGTTTCTATCATTCTGGACACCCTTTTTTGTCGTCAACTGCATTGATCCTTTTGTTAGTTACTCTACCCCACCAGTTTTGTTTGTAACATTTGTATGGATTGGCTATTTGAATTCAACTATTAATCCCATGGTGTATGCATTCTTTTACAGTTGGTTCAGGAGGGCGTTTAGAATGATAATTTCTGGTAAAATATTTCAACCTGACTCTTCAATAATACAATTGTTTTCAGAATAAATATGTCCAAATACAAGACAATTTGCCATAACAAAAAATCTATCAGCCCCTACAAAAGTGTCCATTCATTATAATCCACATAATAATTCACATTTCCTATTGCTGGAGGATTATTTTTCCTGCTGTAGAAAACTGCTGTAGCAATAGATCCTCCATTTGTGGTCCCATGAATTTGAAGGTGTCATAAGTATTTGGACAAATTCACTTATAGTGTATTACATTTTGTCAAAAGTGTAGTATTTGGTCCCATATTCCTAGCACACAATGACTACATCAAGCTTGTGGCTCTACAAACTTGTTTGACGCATTTGCAGTTTGTTTTGGATGTTTTTCAGATTATGTTGTGCCCAATAGAAATTAATGGTAAATAATGTTGTGTCATTTTGGAGTCACTTTTATTGTAAAAAATAATATAATAGTTTCTGAACAGTGCCGTTTCTAGGAATAAGGGCAAGCAACCGCTTAAGGGCCCCCCTTAGGTAAGGTAGTCTAGCCAGCTATCTAAACCTTGAAGTAATCATGGCCAAATTACTGACCGGTCACGAAATCCAGATCTCAACGTGGGGTCCGCATTGAGTACATAAATGCAGTAATTTAAAGCTATAATATGTAACTATTTGGGCAACCCTACCAAATTCACATAGAAATGGAATTTATAGATCTGACATTCGCACTGAAAGCAAGCATAAGAAGCAGTAGATCTGTTATATGTGCACTATTTCTATGCTTCCCCTTATGTTTTGTTTTTGCTTCTTTTCCTTTCAGTTTTGTATACCAGTTTCAAACAGCTGAAAATACAATATTTTTGGTTATGGAAAAGATATCACAGCGGTTTAGATGATACAATGATTCTCTACACAATGACTGCTTGTTTTGCCACATAAACTGAAATTAGATTTACTACTATTATGAATATTGATGAGTGATAAAGCTACAGATACTCAAAGATCATAGCCCCAAAACATGCTTATCTCTCACAATTACCAATAAGTGGTTAGCATGTTTTTGGGGATTATGATCTTTGTTCCTCTAACGTTCTCACACATCATTATTCACAATTAATGAATGATTATCCATAATCATGGTAGCATCCACGATGTAGAAGTGCTCAGAAACATATTCTCTTCGTATTTCCAATAAAAGTGACTTGTAAATGACACAATACATTATTAATCATTCAGTTCCTATTGGGCAAAACATAATCTGAAACACAACCAAAACAAACTGCAAATGCAGTTTCTAGAACTTCAAGCAGTCATTGCATGCTAGGAATATGGGAATTATTATTATTACCCTAAATTATATCACATGCACATTTAGATATTTAAGTGTATTCCTGTCATTTACCTCTACAGTTAATTTAACCATGCAAATATTCACTTAACTGTACATTTAACCAGACTGTACATTAACTAAACTATTATTACCCTCTCTTATATCATATGCATATTTAGCTATTTAAGTATCTTTCTCTGCCATCGACCTGTATAGTATAGTTTACCATGCAAATATATTTTGTATTTATTCATATCAACTTGCAATATTTGTATATTTTTTTCACCTATCACTCTGTAACAATGTATAGTGTACATATTCAGCCATTCACTCATACTATGCAATGCCTTTTAAAAACTTTTTGCACTCCAGACTTCTTGTATTTCTATACTTTTTCATACTGCTGCACTATGTATCATGTATTGTGTATCTGTCTTTTGTGTATTTTGTATCTATCCAAACGGTAAAACAGATATGTATGAAAATACCCTCAAATAAAAGGTGACATTCTGTATTGTCGCCTTATATGAAACGTATCTTGAATCCAAAATTCTGTAGTATAGAGCCAAATGTGAAAATGTTAGCTTCACTGCACCGCATTGTCTCTAATTAGGGATCCTATATATGTTTGTATGTCCTTCACTTTTGTGTGGGTCGTTATTCCTCCAGTCACGGGTAAGGTAGTGTGTTTCGTTTTGATTGGTTCATGTTGGATTGTTTATGTAGTAGTTCGGGTTTTGTTTTATACACAGTATAAGATTCATGATTATACATAGTATCAAATAATAAAAGAATGTCGAACTACTATCCCTGCGCTGCACCTTAGTCTGCTTTAACACCTGAGCGTGACACCAAATAAATACAGACAAACAAACAAACTTCATTTGAGTACCGGTCAGTTTTTTAGAGAAAAAGATCAAGATGGATAATTCCTTCCAGGGGATTCACACCTGATATGTTTTCATTTGTTTACATTCATTTGTATTCAAGAGCACAAAACATGTGCAGAACATACAATAAATAACTCTGCAGGAGCGTGATGAGGTTCACATACCAATATGAAGGCCTGTATATACTGTCCCACCCAGATATACTACCAAAAACAAATCTGAGAGCTAGCAGAATTCTTGTTTTAGTTGAGCCGTTCTCAATAGTGCTGTAAGGGAACATTTGAATCCTGCTCAAACGGCCTTTGAATATACTCTGAGATCCTTGATTTCATATAACAGTTTTTCTGGTCTCTCTTATTGCAAAATAAATGCTTGTGCTGATTCTTCTTCAATTAACATTCACAGCTCTGTTCTGATAATGGGGTACTCATTACCCTCCAACATGTCAATCTCTATTTGTCTGAATTTTATCTACTACACCCGGAACGTCCCTGCCCAGCGAGCCTCCTTCATCTGGGTGAAGAGGAACATCAAAATAATAATCTACTGGGACCGGTTTGTCGACAGCATGTTCTCACTGTTACATCTTGCTGTAGATATAACATCATTAGTTGATCATCTCCACAATATCTCATGAAATACTACTAGCACTTATACATCAACAAATGGCACTGCTGCTGGCTCACCAAATTGACTGCATTACACAAAGGAGGCATGTCGTTATTTGAGAAGGATCTACTTCTTTTCTGGTGTCTGTGTGGTGGTTGGGTCGAGCTGTGCCACGGTGTGCTACCTGGGTAGACACATGAGAGAGGGGCAGCCCCTTCTCCTCTCCCGTCTCCACAGTAAGATGAGGTTCACCATCACTGGGACCCTGCAAGGAATTCTCTACTTCATCTATGAGCTGTGGATCTACATTGATGTCTACACCGATAATCTTTCACCTAGTACACTCGGGCTCCCAAGTGGCGCAGTGGTCTAAGGCACTGCATCTCAGTGATAGAGGCGTCACTACAGACAACCTGGTTTGAATCCAGACTGTATCACAACCGGCCGTGATTAGGAGTCCCATAGGGCAGCGCACAATTGGCCTAGCGTTGTCCGATTTTGGCCGGTGTAGGCCGTCATTGTAAATAAGAATTTGTTCTTAACTGACTTGCCTAGTTAAATAAAGGTTACATTTTTAAAAAATGTACAGACTTTGATAATGATACTATTTTACTCACAGTCATCCATAGCAGCGGGAAGTAGGGGTGCTGAGGGTGCTGCAGCACCCCCTGATAAATCAGAATAAAAAATGAATGTATAAATAATTGTAAAAAGTTCTGCACTGGGTCTTTATTACTCCTGTATGAGCGGACCAAAATAGCCTTCACCAGCGCGGGGAGAAATAATTCCCTTAGCCAACGATGCTCAGAGAATAACATTGCCTTTAAATCGTTTATAGCTGAAAAGGGGAGATCGGACAATCCCGCATCTTAAAAATATTGAATCAGACCATGTGCATGTAACTCAAGGGCAATTTGGGATTTTGCATGTTCATGAAAATCACATTTTTTGTTCTTGTTTTATAAACCAGAATGAAACCTACACCTGTATTTATTTAATCTAGGTATGTGAAACTGGTCCAAAATTATGCTTTCTATTTTACAAATGGTAAATTAATATTCTATTGATCCATTTATATATTTATTTCCTTTTGATTCTTGTTTCTTTATTGAGATTCAATTTTTTGTTGCGATTATTTCATTAACCTACAGTGGGGAGAACAAGTATTTGATACACTGCCGATTTTGCAGGTTTTCCTACTTACAAAGCATGTAGAAGTCTGTAATTTTTATCATAGGTACTCTTCAACTGCGAGAGACGGAATCTAAAACAAAAATCCAGAAAATCACATTGTATGATTTTTAAGTAATTAATTTGCATTTTATTGCATGACATAAGTATTTGATACATCAGAAAAGCAGAACTTAATATTTGGTACAGAAACCTTTGTTTGCAATTACGGAGATCATATGTTTCCTGTAGTTCTTGACCAGGTTTGCACACAGTGCAACAGGGATTTTGGCCCACTCCTCCATCCAGATCCTTCAGGTTTCGGGGCTGTCGCTGGGCAATACAGACTTTCAGCTCCCTCCAAAGATTTTCTATTGGGTTCAGGTCTGGAGACTGGCTAGGCCACTCCAGGACCTTGAGATGCTTCTTACGGAGCCACTCCTTAGTTGCCCTGGCTGTGTGTTTCGGGTCGTCGTCTTGCTGGAAGACCCAGCCACGACCCATCTTCAATGCTCTTACTGAGGGAAGGAGGTTGTTGGCCAAGATCTCGCGATACATGGCCCCATCCATCCTCCCCTCAATACGGTGGAGTCGTCCTGTCCCCTTTGCAAAAAAGCATCCCCAAAGAATGACGTTTCCACCTCCATGCTTCACGGTTGGGATGGTGTTCTTGGGGTTGTACTCATCCTTCTTCTTCCTCCAAACACGGCGAGTGGAGTTTAGACCAAAAATCTCTATTTTTGTCTCATCAGACCACATGACCTTCTCCCATTCCTCCTCTGGATCATCCAGATGGTCATTGGCAAACTTCAGACGGGCCTGGACATGCGCTGGCTTGAGCAGGGGGACCTTGCGTGCGCTGCAGGATTTTAATCCATGATGGCGTAGTGTGTTACTAGTGGTTTTCTTTGAGACTGTGGTCCCAGCTCTCTTCAGGTCATTGACCAGGTCCTGCCGTGTAATTCTGGGCTGATCCCTCACCTTCCTCATGATCATTGATGCCCCACGAGGTGAGATCTTGAATGGTGCCCCAGACCGAGGGAGATTGACCATCATCTTGAACTTCTTCCATTTTCTAATAATTGCGCCAACAGTTGTTGACTTCTCACCAAGCTGCTTGCCTATTGTCCTGTAGCCCATCCCAGCCTTGTGCAGGTGTACAATTTTATCCCTGATGTCCTTACACAGCTCTCTAGTCTTGGCCATTGTGGAGAGGTTGGAGTCTGTTTGATTGTGTGTGGACAGGTGTCTTTTATACAGGTAACGAGTTCAAACAGGTGCAGTTAATACAGGTAATGAGTGGAGAACAGGAGGGCTTCTTAAAGAAAAACTAACAGGTCTGTGAGAGCCAGAATTCTTACTGGTTGGTAGGTGATCAAATACTTATGTCATGCAATAAAATGCAAATTAATTATTAAAAAATCATACAATGTGATTTTCAGGATTTTTGTTTTAGATTCCGTCTCTCACAGTTGAAGAGTACCTATGATAAAAATGACAGACCTCAACATGCTTTGTAAGTAGGAAAACCTGCAAAATCGGCAGTGTATCAAATACTTGTTCTCCCCACTGTACATCATATTATTTCAAGTTATCCCTCTGGAGCGCAATAACACGTTAAAAAAGGATACCTAAATTGAGCATGCCTATATGTTGCACAACTGAAAGCATCTACGGCCTTTGTTAACTTTGGTTGTGTTCTGTAAAAAATTATAGACCTATAGAATGTTTTTTGCAACATTATCGGCAAGTGACTATTGTGCCAAAGCCATTTAAAGTTGTTGAACGGTAGTGACGAGAGTGTTGATATATCAATAATATTATACAAATTCTGCTTTCAACAACCATCACACTGTATGATTCAGCGCAATATGCCTATCATATTATTCAAAATATCAAAATTGGTTAAAAAAGGTTATGCATGCCAACATGAGAAACAACATCAATAATCAAGAGAAAGCTAAGTGATCGTGTCAGGCGAAAACTATAGCAAACGTTTTACCATTGCAACACTTGATGTACAGTCAAATTCACGTGGTTGTCTGACACGTGCAATCAAGTTCATGGTTGGCGATGCCTCATAGCGATCGTTATTCCCCATCACTTCCAACTTGGTCAATGAACATCACCACTATCTTTCCTCTTCCACATGAAAAAAATACTACTTTACTTACTATAGAATTCTATTGAATTCTGTAGTAAACTGTAGTATACTATCCTACACAATGTAGTATTCCTCGATAATGTGTAGTACTTACTATCAATTTGTTTTTGTATACTGTAGAATACTATACTTCACACTGTAGTATCCCTTGATCATATGTACTTACTATAGATTTTTGTAATATACTGTAGAATACTATACTACATAATGAAGCATCCATTGATCATGTACTGTAGTGCTTAGTTAGCACAGGGCAGGGTTCAGACCCAAGGCCCCGAGCTTAGTGATGAGCTTGGACGGCACTATGGTGTTGAAGGCTGAGCTGTAATCGGTGAACAGCATTCTTACATAGGTATTCCTCTTGTCCAGATGAGATAGGACAGTATACATTGCGATGGGGATTGCGTCATCCGTGCATCTTTTGAGGCGGTATGCAAATTGTAGTGGGTATAGGGTGTCGGGTAAGGTGGAATTCCAAAATCCTGGTAAAAAAAAATATTTATAATAATAATACCGTCTTTGTCTCTCAAAACCATTGTAATGTGGTTAACCTAAAAATCTAATGAAAATTATTCAAATCTAAAAGTAAACATTCAATAACTTTTAGATAACACTGTGAAACTAAGAATTGGTGCTATAGCTAGCAATCATTGTTGGAAAGCTGGCATCCTATGACGGTGCCACGTTGAATATCACTGAGCCTTTCAGTAAGGCCATTCTAGTGCCAATGTTTGTCTATGGAGAGTGCATGGCTGTGTGCTCGATTTTATACACCGGTCATCAACGTGTGTGGCTGAAATAGACAAATCCACTAATTTGAAGGGGTGTCCACATACTTTTGTATATATTGTAGCGTACCGCGGACAAGCCACCAGGGGGAGACTCATCGAGGCCTGGTGACAGACGGAGTCTATATCACGCGGCGGTGGCTCCCTCTGCTGGACGTGCCAGGTTCTCCGGGCCAGGACTAATTGGGGCTGATTGAGGCTGGTGAGTATTGCTCACCAGCCATACGGGGCCCATAAAGCTGCCAGGAGGGCAGCACACGGGAGGGTTGGAGGTAGTGAGAGGTTGCTCCCGGACAGACATCCTCACGGTCTGATAGAACCGAGGGGCTCGTTGTCCTACCCCAGAGGAGACAGCATTCTCAGGAGCCCAGAAGGCAGTAACCCTTGAGGAGACCGGTTTCTTTTATTTTTCTTTATTGTTTTAAATAAACACCCCTGAAACTGAGGTATCACACTTGTGTCTGATCTGTGTAAACGTCTTGATCAAACCCCCTGGTCTGCCACAAGTGGTGGAGAATGCAGGCATTCTGCCTGTCAACGTGGTCAGACCAGGGTTGACGTTTACGCAGTATCAGCATGGACGAGTTGATAGCCCAGTTCGTTCGGGCCCAACAAGCGCAACATGACATGACATTCAGGAACGAACGCTGTAAGAACAGCGTCTACAGAATGTCCGCCTGCTGGAGGAAGTCAGGAAGCTGCGAGGAGAAACGCAGACCGAATCGCATCCCAATCAGTTTTTAATCAAGCTAACGGAGGATGACGACATCGAGACCTACCTCTGCACATTTGAACGGACAGCGCTCCCGGAAGGATGGCCCAAGGCGAAGTGGGTGAGTCTGCTGGCCACATTCCTGTCCGAAGACGCCCAAAAGGCATATTATGACCTCAACACCAAACAGGCAGCTAACTACAACTGTCTCAAGAGGGAGATACTCAGCAGCTACGGGTACAGCCTGACCCGTCGGGCCCAATTGGTCCACGACTGGAGGTTTGTGGCCGAAGCTAGCCTTTATCTTTACATGCTCTATTATCGCGGGTTTTTATACCGGCACTGTGGGGGAAAAAGAACATGTACAAAAGATTGAAGACAGACAAAATAATTCCAATGCAGAAGGTAGAGTCAGAGCGAAAAGCAGCTAAAATATTAGGCATTGTGGTGGATGTTTTCATATTTTGCTGGCTATCTTTGTCCACCACCGTGCAGCGCTCCAACCCAACACACCCGACTCAGCTTTAGAATCTTAGTAAAACATTCATTATCTGTTTTGGGTGTGTTAGGCCAAGGTCAGAGTGACAACCCACAGAACGGCAGACCCCCAGGGCCAGGACTGAGCAGCCCAGCTGTTAGGGATTGCCTAAATACAGTGCATTTGGAAAGTAGTCAGACCCCTTTACTTTTTCCACATTTTGTTACGTTACAGCCTTTTTCTAAATGGATTAAATTCATTTTTCCCTCATCAATCTACACACAATACCCCATAATAACAAAGCCAAAACAGTTTTTTTATAATTTTAGCAAATGTATATATATATAAAAATGGAAATATCACACTTACGTAAGTATTCAGATCCTTTACTCAGTACTTTGTTGAAGCACCTATGGCAGCGATTACAGCCTCGAGACTTCTTGGGCATGACGCTACAAGCTTGGCACACCTGTGTTAGGGGAGTTTCTCCCAATCTCCTCTACAGATCCTCTCAAGCTCTGTCAGGTTGGATGGGGAGCGTTGCTGCACAGCTATTTTCAGGTCTCTTCAGAGATGTTCATCGGGTTCAAGTATGGGATTTGGCTGGGTCACTCAAGGACATTCAGAGACTTGTCCCGAAGCTACTCCTGCGTTGTCTTGGCTGTGTGATTAGTGTCGTTGTCCTGTGGAAGGAGAACCTTTGCCCCGGGCCTAAGGTCTGGTCTCCTAGTCCCTGCGACTGAAAAACAACCCCACAGCATGGTGCTGCCACCACCATGCTTCACCGTAGGGATGGTGCCAGGTTATCTAGACGTGATGCTTGGCATTCAGGCCAAAAAGTTCAATCTTGGTTTCATCAGACCAGAGAATCTTGTTTTTCATGGTCTGAGAGTCCTTTAGGTGCCTTTTGGCAAACTCCAAGCGGGCGGTCATGTGCCTTTTACTGAGGCCTGATTGGTGGAGTGCTGCAGAGATGGTTGTCCTTCTGGAAGGTTCTCCCATCTCCACAGAGGAACTCCGGAGCTCTGTCAGAGTGACCATCAGGTTTTTGTTTTGGTCACCTCCCTGACCAAGGCCCTTCTCCCCGATTGCTCAGTTTGGCCGGGCGGCCAGCTCTAGGAAGAGTCTTGGTGGTTCCAAATTTCTTCTTTTTAAAAATGATGGAGGCCACTCTGTTCTTTGGGACTTTCAATGCTGCAGAAATGTTTTGGCACCCTTCCCCAGATCTGTGCCTCGACACAATCCTTTCTCGGAGCTCTACGGACAATTCCTTCGACCTCATGGCTTGGTTTTTGCTTTGACATGCACTGTCAACGGTGGGACCCTATATAGACAGGTGTGTGCCTTTCCAAATCGTGTCCAATCCCAAACATTTGTTTTAATACATTTTAGAATAAGGCTGTAATGTAACAACATGTGGAAAAAGTAAAGGGGTCTGAATACTTTCCAAATGCACTGTAGGTATCTCCTCTGACGTGGGCATGTTTTCAATAGACTACTTTAGTCGTACTGTATTCCATATAAGGCATCCAGACCTTATGAAAGTTGCCCAGTATACCCTTAATCTTGTAATAAATACAATCTAGTGACACATAACTTGACATTGTGGGAGGATAACCAACCTTCCAATTAATGGCAATGCATTTCTAGCCGCTATAAAAGCTTTGTTACACAGTTTCGTCAGATAAAAGTCTCCAGTATCAACATTTCCAAGTAAACAAAAAGGGAGAAGGAAGAATCTGTAGACATGCTGAGATAAAAGTACTTCACAAGACCACAAGCCAGCCTTCACAAGACCGTAACATATGCAAATATGTCCCCTTTTGTGTTTTACACCTCCAGTAGAGGAATTACATTTCAGAGTGCAGGTAATTCAGTTTCACTGGCATATAGTATGTTCTATGGATAGTCATAAACTGCAGTAATTTATGTTTGAGATGATATGAACATGACTGGGCAGTTAAACATATCTGTATCCATTCATCATCATCATCATCAATAACTTCTACCAGATCTTCCTAATATTTTTGTTTGACATGTTTTGTGTCATCGGGAAAAGCCTCTACAGTTTGGAAATCAACTTTGGAGGTTTGTCAGACTGCCTTAAATAGCATCTGGCTTGTCCAGTGTTTGCTGTACATAGAGAATAAAGTGTTGTATCTGCAAAAATTCACCTCAACTCTGTTACAGAATGGCCTTCCCTGGCTGCCTGACCCTGCTGAGACCCCTGTCACCATCTGATCCTCCTAAGATGAGGCATGACAAAGAATTACCTTGGTGTATTATACAGTACATTAGTTCAATAATTGAAATTATCATTATTCCCAGACTGTAGCTATAAGCTTAAGATGCTGTCCTGTAGCTACTGTAGGTCTACCCATCAATTCAAGATGGAACTTTGTATCATTCACTGATATTGTTAATATACTGCTCACCTGAGCTCTGTAGACTGGTCTTTCCTGGCTGTCTGACCCTGGAGGTACTGGGATGGGAACTGGCACGGGAGGTACCGGGCTGTGGATCGTCACCAGAACCCTGGTGCGAGGCGCCGGCACTGGGGGTAGTGGGTTGGGAACCGGCACTGGAGGTACCGTGCTGGGAACCGGTACTAGAGGTACCGGGCTGGGAACCAGCACTGGGGACACCGGGCTGTGGCTAGGGCCCGGCACAGGAGCCCTGATGCGGGGGACCGGCACTGGCGGTACCGGACTGGAGAACACCACCAGGACCCTGGTGCGAGGCGCCGGCACAGGAGGTACCGGGCTGGGAACCGGCACTGGAGGTACCGGGCTGGAGGCAGGCACTGGAGGTACCGGGCTGGGGACCGGCACTGGAGGTACCGGGCTGGGCACCGGCACTGGAGGTACCGGGCTGGGCACCGGCACTGGAGGTACCGGGCTGGTGATCGACACCAGTGGTACCGGGCTGTGGACCGGTTCCGGGAGCGCCGACCTGGGGGCCCGACAGCTGCTCGGCCCACATCCCCCTGCGGTCCTCAAAACTGTGCTCGTCCTCCCTCTGGCTGGTTCCTAATCCCGGGCTGGAAGGTCTCAGCTCCAGCCAAGCCCTCCACCTCCTGGGTGTACTCCTGCTCCCATGATTGTAGGGGCTCATCCATGAACCCCCACGAGTCTCCTCGGCCCCCCGACAGCTCCCACAGCATGTTGAGGACATTGCAGAGAATATAGAACAACAGTTGAAACTTAACAGGAGAAAATGTTAGCCTTTTGAAAAGGATACAAGATCAAGTAGCTGAGGTCAACCCAGATCAGAAAATAATTTTCCTGCATTACATTATTCATCAGGAGGTGCTCTGTAAATGTGTTCTGAAAATTAGCCATGTTGTGGAAACAGTCACTAAAGTGGTTCACTTCATAAGAGCTAAATCTTTAAACCACAGGCAGTTTGTCACACTGTTGGAAGAGACAGTCGGCTCATGCACATCTCCCCTACCACACAAACGTGAAATGGCTGAGTTTAGGGAAGGTGCTTAAAAGGGTGTGGGACCTGAGATTGCTGAGTTTTTGCAAATGAAAGAAAAATGTGGATTTCCCTCAACTGCAAGATAAAGAATGGTTGGCTGATTTTGCCTTCACCGTGGACATCATGGCCCTCATTAATTAACTGAATGCCTTTTTGCACATCAGATGTACAGCCTTGTCAAAGCCTTCAAGGAAAAATTACTCCTCCTGATCCGCCAAGTAGAAGCAAACAATCTCACCCACCTTCCGACACTACTAGTCTGTTCCCTATGTATACATCGCTGCTGCGTGCCTTGAACTGTGACTTTTCTCGTTGTTGTGGAAAATGACATGCTGTTGGTTTCCTCTCCTTTCACCTTCAATGTGGATAACGCTCCCACTGCAACTTGAGCTTATCGATCTTCAGTCTGATGCAGTGATTGGATAACTATTAAAAACAATGTCACTGACAAGGTTCTATGCATCTCTCGATGAATAAAAATGTCCAAAGATTAGGAGTCATGCTCAGAAGATGTTTGTACTGTTTGGGTCAACCTATGTATGTGAACAGACATTTTCAGTGATGAAATATAACAAGTAAAGGCACAGATCATCTCTTACTGACTCTCACCTCTCAGCAATCCTGCGTATAGCGACATCAGAAGATATACCTGACTTCACTGCTCTAGTCAATGCCTATCAGAGACTTCCCTTCCTTCCTCACACTGATTGAGTAGTTTAAATGTAATGTTGAGCTCTCTCTTTTTCTTGTGTTTTTGTGCGTACCCGTTAACAAGAGTTTTGTCCGTGGTGCTGAATGCACAGTGTACTTTTCCCTCCATGTAGTTCATTTCATGTTTAATAACGAAAATACCTACCAAAATGAGAACATGTATGTGGTTTATTTCTGTGCATGTTAAAAAAGTAAAATAAGTAGCATATCTGGATGTGATTTACAGTAGACATATCTGTCAATACAGCCATACACATGATGCATAATCCTGTAATATGATTCTGGCCCACGATGGCAACAAATAATTTCCAATGTGGCCCTCCATGGAAGATAATTGCCCAGGCCTGCTATATCCTATTGGCCTATGCAAAACACAGCAAGTGTCGCTGTCATCATTCTCGCTGCTTCAAGTTCAGTAAGCATACCTGTGAGATCAGGTGCGCGTGTGCTCTCAATTAAATAGAGTAGGCTATAGCCTATGATTGGGCGGAGAAGCACGGGGTAGTTATCTTTCCAAGGAAATGTACTTCCTAAATAGGCCTATGATTAGGCTATAGTTTACTAAATTGCCTAGAAATAAATATTGATATGTTTCTCCATCTGAAAATATTCCCAATCCTAAAAGGTAGGCTATAAAAATAGCTCAAGAGAAAGTGCAAGTCTCTCCAACTCCGCTCTCTTCAAACTACATCTAGCATATTGTCTGATATAGCCCAGTAATACAGATTGCCTAATATACTGTAAGGGCCATGTGAGAATCTCTGGTAATTTAACTTCATTATTTTTGCACATTTGATATTGCCTATAGGGCGCAAAATTACTGGAAACATGGCTGGCAAGTGAGATGCGTTACATATGCCTAAAATAACATTGCGGGACTGCGGTTGGGTTTGAAACCAGTTCTTGCGGGAGCGAGTGGGAGTCCAAAGGAAAGCCAGTGGGTGCTGGCAGGGCGCGGTATGAAAAGCTGCAGGTGCGGGCGGGAGCGTTATGAAGAAATTGTTCCTGCTCAGACCTCTACTGTGCACCATGACAGTGAAGCCTGTAACGTTAGAGCTGTTTATTACTCGGAATTAGCTATGGAAACTGACAGATCAATAACATTACATGCAATACTGACAAATAAAAACTCACATTGCACTGGAAAAACGTCAGAATATCGGTCTTCAATCGTTTGGCCGATGGTTTCATCATTTGATTCAGGTCTAGTGTGATTTAGGTCAAAAGAATAGCTAACATTTGCCAACTTTTGGCCAGCTCTCTTAACGGTACATCAACTGGCAAAAGTTAATTTACTTTGGTTGAAACGGGACAAAACAAAGACTACAAAACATTTCCATACAAACAACAGCCATTAGATAGAAAGAATAGCCACCTGACAGATACAGTAGCTAGCTAGAGGCTAGAGCTGAACTGTCTGTGGTAGCTACTAGCTAGCGTAGCGAATTCATTCTCCTCAGTCGAGAGGGGATGAAACATTAGCTAATATAACTGTACATGTCAGTTACAATAGCTACTGTAAGGTATAATTATCGGTTTTAGGCATTAATACCATAAGTCTGCTATGCAACCTGCCATTGTCATTGTGTAAACTATGTTTAAGCAAGGATTAAGGCCTACTTCAATGTACAAGTTAAGAAAGCAGAAACTGTGTGGTTAATTAAAGTGAGGCTAGTGATGCATGCAAGAAGAATGTTTCACAGGCTAGAGAGTTAGCTACATGAGAGACCACTAAGTACTGAAAGTGCAACAACTGGAACTGAACGTACGATCATGTCCTTGACACCACCTGCAAAGCTACGAGATAACAACGACGCCTGACAATAGGAGTGCGTCACGAGGCTGGGACCAGCCTGCACGCCAACGATAGGCTGAGTAAGTCTAAACCACACTCAGCCTCTACTCTGACAGGCCAGAAGCGAGCGGGAACTATTCTGTCGGGAGTATTTGAGTAAGAACAAAGCATGTGACGCCCAGTTCTCTGTGGACCCTGCGGGGTGTTACAGTGAGCCCGTATACGAACTCTCATATTTACAATTTAAGCATTTGCATTAATAAAATACTAGACTAAAGTAGACACTGAGTAATGATGTCTTTTGTTCCAATACCAGATTTGAATTGACGCAATCTAGCACTGCGAATAAACACTAGTTTAGTTTTCTGTTAAGTTAAACAGCAGTTACCTCGCCAGCTACATCAGTATACTCTGCTTGCTTTTACAACTTGTGGAACGAGAGCAACACATACACACTTAACTATGCTCAACTTTCTGTGTTAGTCCAGCCAGCCTTATAGAAGCTTTGCCTTCACGCTGCTCTTTTTCCTCCTTCTTCATCTTCTATGATATAATGCCGGTCCGCAAACAAACGTTAAAGGTGCATGCCGCCACCTACTGTGCGGTTTACAACATTTCTGAATCCTACCTAACTCAGTACTTCTGAGAAAATAAAAAAGAGCCCTGCTAACTTCTAGTAGACCCTCCCCCATCCCCTCCAAACCCCACCTAACCCTGTCCAACTTCAATGACCCTACACTTCAATCTTTCCCTCTCTTCAACACAACAATATAACAACACATGCTCCACCGTTTCATCGACCATACACTCCAGACACAAACCATTCACATGCTCGCCAACCAGATGTAATGTAAGTTCAATGTACAATGGCCTAAGCGCAAATCGAGCAAACATCACCTCTTCCTTCCTAATCTGACCTTTGAATCTTGGTCCACAGACCTTTCTTTGGAGGGCATATAAATGCTGGTCCTTGGGCTCAGAGTCCCATCTCTTCTGCCTCACATCTATAAAAATGGCTTGGATGCTACATTTGGCCTCCAGCCACCTCTGTGGTGTCCACATGGTCCTAAATCCAGCAACCGCTCTGAGGCATCCATGGTCCTAAAGCACACCATTGCCACAGTTTGTATCACATTGCAATGATAAAACTGACTCCAGTGAAAGTTGTGACCCTGCTGTTTTATCATTGGTTCCAAAAATGTCTTCATCTTATTGTCGCATAGAAACTATTTTATAAAACATCCTCCTATATTAAGCAATAAGGCCCGAGGAGGTGTGGTATATGGCCAATATACCACGGCTAAGGGCAGTTCTTATACACGGCGCAATGAGGAGTGTCTGGACACAGCCATGGTATATTGGCCATATATCACAAACCTCTGAGGAGCCTTAATGCTAATATAAACTGGTTAACAACGTAATTAGAGCAGTAAAACTGTTTTGTCATACCCGTGGTATACGGTCTGATATACCATGGCTTTCAGCCAATCAGAATTCAGGGCTCGAACCATCCAGTTTATAAAAATGTATTTACCACTACATGATCATCATGCTAGGACATTGTAATGCTACATCACTATTATGTAAAATGATGAGTGAACAGTATGTACCTAATTTATTGCAAACAATTTACAATGTTTCATGATGGCCATTTTTTGAGGGAGGCTGATGGCTGGTCCAGGGAATTTACAATTGCTTTTATTGGATTCATGTCAATAAATGTACAGTATGTGGTTTAGTGTTGTTTTTTTAAATTTTTAAACAAGCAATGACATTGCCCACTTTGGATATTGTGTTCAAGCAGCCAAATAATAGGGTGAATGATGAGAAGCATTTGAGAAACTGCACATGTTCATTCTACTGCTGTCAATATTCAGCCTTTGCCTGGTCTTTTCTGTCTAACAGTGTTTGAATTATACATATTTTAACTATTTTATTTAAATGTTTATATACCGTAGAATAAAGTGTAAATAAGGTAAAATGTATTTTTTAAACTCAAACTTCTTTGGTTTAATAGTTGATGTTGAACCCAACTGTCGCGCGTACCCTGTATAGCAGAGCAGAGTGGATCATGTGACTGAAAACCATGACACGCCGATAAGGAAGCGGAGTGCAGGCAGAGCAGACTATCAAGGAAGAACTAAGGTAAACGAAACATGGAAAACAAGTATTTAGTGTAGACCGACATTTGCCAAAAGCAATGTTTGGCCATGCAATGATTTGGAAATGTCGACAAGCGACAATTAAGTTGTAACTCATGTGACCTTAAATTAATGCTAATGTTTATAGTCTGCGTTCACAAAAAGTTGCCAGCAGTTGTGCAGCTGAAGAAACAATGTATATTTACCTCTGTACGCTGCAGTATTTCCTTGATACAAATTCACATGGCTACTTTAAAATTCGCGTATTTTGTGTTGAAATGTATATGACATGTATATGACATAAGTGGCAGGTAGAGACCGGTTGTTGCAGGTCATTAACGTATCTGTATTTCCGCATTTTCTGTCCTCGTTTCGCCACACCAGACACACAGGTTGTTAGTTAATTTGTCCTGTGATATAAACATTGTGTTGTTATTTTACCCGAAATGCAGAAGGTCCTTTTTTTCTGGATCTATGTAGAACCGTTTTGAGTTAGCACAAAATCGTGTGTTCTCTACTCCGACAATTAATCCACAGATAAACGACTGTGCCCTGTGTAAATGAATATGTTACTCGTACGGACGGTCTATTATTAGTATGTTCAACATTCATGAATACAATATGTAGGTTTATTCATTTTAAAACAAGTTCATAAGCAAATTGGATTTTTACCATTTTGGTGGCAGCACTACAGTTTGTCTAGGGGAATGAGTGTACATAATACATAAAGCTAGGGGAATGAGTGTACATAATACATAAAGCTAGGGGAGTGAACTGAAGCTGTGTGAGTGACTGACCTACAACAATACTTGTAACATTTTATATTTCAAGGTCTTCGGGAGACTCCCAATACGTCAACCATGGCCTACCAGTATGGAAAAGTGCAGGACCCAAATGTGCTTACTCAGACGATAATCTCCAACATCCAGAAGATAACACAACAAAGTAATTGGATAAACTGTGCACACAACATGTAAATCAGTACACAAGTTTTGTCATATCCTCTGAATTTAGTTGGCCTGTAGGCTACTATACCTCTCATATGAGGCCTGGGGATTTACTCAAAAGTATTAATATACCTGTACATCATATTTTTTATTTTCAATTAACTTTCAAATTGAATAATTTTAATATTGAATGAACACACATCCTGTTATTGTTTTGTGTCACAATATTTGTGCCCTGTTTCTACCAGCATCTGAAATACAGAGAATTGTGAATCAGTTGGGAACACCACAAGACACAACTGAGCTCAGACAGCAACTGTGAGTTCTGTTCTAATCAGAAGAGGGCTCTTTTAGTGTGTAGCTTTTAAAGTTATTACATGCTGGTATTTGGAATGTTATCTAAATGAGGCTTTTGACTTTTCAAATGTAGGCAGCAGAAATATCAAAATGTCAACCACCTTGCCAAAGAAACAGACCGATGTGTGAAGGATTTTGGCTCTTTGCCTGTCACAACTGAACAGGTAATTAACGTTTTTATACGGTAGCTTCAACTTAATTTACAACAAGAAACAAAATGTATAGTAATTGTGTGCACTGCATTGAACTTATAGTGTAATGCCCAATAGCAGACTGCTGTATGTTATTCATACAGTAATGTGAAAACAGCCAGGTGAACAGCACCTCAGTGCTCATTGGTCACATGTTAGGTGGGCGGGCCTGTGCTGTCCAAGCTGGTCCCTGTATGACCTGTTCCTTGTGAGTCTCTGAAGAATCTGAAGTGCTCTTAATCAACACAAAAAAATGCAATAGTGCCCTTCATTCACCTTTTCTATAAATGCACGTCATTAAACAGCACGTCGCCATCTACAGGCAAGCATTTAAACCCTGCGATATAAAATAAATGTACATGCTGTTTTGGCATCTTTTTTTCTTAGCTACCTGTCATCAAATTTACCCTGCATACTCAATGTTATACTTCTATGACACATTTGTGATTATACATTGAATAAGAATTTATTCTCAATGTAATTCTTTAAATAATTAACACTTTTTCATTCCATTGTGTAATGATCTATAACAGGAAACTGTAAGGTACCCCGTTTTATTTATATATTCAGCTGGTGCACTATTCTTCAGAACATTAGGCCTTTATTTCCTGTTTTTGTAGTCGTTGCTTCTTGTTCAAGGAAGGCCCAAGGCACACAGCATGATATTTTTTTCTGACAGCACATGTCCCACAATGTTGAATGAATTTGTGCTTGTGTGTGGTAAAGAAAGAAATTAATGCATTCCTGTAAAGTTCACAAGGAATGGCCGGAACCCATGACGTGTGCACTGGCTGGAATAATTAAATTCTTACACACATCCACAATTTCTGTTTTTCAATACTGTCTTTAGACAATGAGGAAAAGAATATGGGTTTAATTGCAAACACATTCTACTTGTATTTCTTTCTAACAAAATGTATATCAATGTGTTTAAAAATATGTTAGTATTTCACTTCTGCTTATGTAAAGTAAGGCATAAGGGCCTGAGACGGAAGTCCTAAGAATAATTCTCAATTGGTTGAAATTGAATAGTGCTATGACACAGTATCATGTACACGGTACAGTATGTGATGTTTACTCATTTGTTTACCTCTCTTCTAGCGGCAGAGAAAGATCCAGAAAGATCGCCTTATCAACGACTTCTCCAATTCTCTGGCCAATTTCCAAAAGACACAGAGGCAGGCTGCTCAGAAAGAGAAGGAGTTTGTTGCCAGAGTCCGTGCCGAGTCCAGAGTGTCGGTTAGTAATCAATGCTTTACGCAAACAAATCAAATCGCACCTGAAATGAGAGCACATCAGGCTGACTGTTCTGTCCCCCCCCTCAGGGTGGCTTTCCTGAGGAAAGCTTTGGAGGAAATGGAAACCCCTTTGAAAGGTCAGAGTTCAGCATTTCAGTGGTCTAGTTCTTTTTGAGTGCCATTTGTGTACTGACATGCACTAAACATACTGTGCAAGCTGTCTGAATACAACCCAATGTTTGTTCCCACATAAAACTGCATGCCGATAACAGAGGAAGGGACCTGATTCCTGATTAAATTATTGTTGCATACCGTTGTGAAGGATGTAAACATCCTCTTCTCAACACCACAACAATCAAGATAATATTTATTTGGTCTATTAGGGTTTAGCTCTATTTATGTCCTGTTTTGTGACAATATAGGGTCAACCTTTTGTTCTACTATGACTTGCTCCTCTGTACCCCCCTAAAGTTGATTGAAGCTCCACAGCGTCAAACAGTGACGTCATTATTTATCTTGAATAGCTCCCTGTATGTTTATGCTAGAGACGTACCATTTCTTGTAGAGCCTGCAGCTCAATCCCCTCTTTCTGCCATTATAACGTTTGCGCCTATTCCATGACATGGGGCTAGTGAAAGCGGCCTTTTTCTACATGAGAGGATCCGGACAAGAAAATCGTCATGAAATCGGCTGTAAAACACGAACCGTGTGAGCTACAAACTAATGCCGCGTTCAAAACAACTGGGAACTCGGAAATCTCTGACTTCCGACTTCAGTGCATTTAAGACAACTGGTAACTCAGAAAAAAACTATCTCAGACTGGGAAAAATATTTTTTAACGGTCATCCAACTCGGAATTCCAACTCAGGAACTCTAGCCTCTTTCTACAGCTCCAACTTTTTTTGCTCTACGACATACACACGTTTTAAGCCCGTCTGAACCTTCTGTCGTGGACATCCTAACTTCGAAGAGGTCTTCTCACAAAACCGACTATCCAGACAGAACCGTTGGAGATACAAACTAATATGTCACCAATCAACTAAAAGGGAGACTCTCATGAACACAAAGGTTCTGTTGATCTGCTCTACGGGAGTCGTCTGAAGGTAATCCATGACCAGGCTGTACAAATTGCAAAAAGTGAATAGGGGTTAAAATACTTATCTCTCTCAGATATAGGATAGACACTTCAAAACCTTGTTTATTTTTTGAATGTGTTATTCAATGCATTGAGGCCAAATTCAATGTTTCATCAAATAATTTTTATATATATTTTTTTTATACCTACAGGTGTCTTAAAACAATTCCGTATGTTAGCTTAGTACATATTGTGATCTTAAGGCTTAGACCTACGGTGTTTTAACCATCAAATGACTGTTCACATGCGAAACCCACAGTTTATTATTCTCTGACCACTACTAGTCTGCTTGTTTATCTAACAATCTACTTTAGTGTTATCATGTCAGTCTTTACAGGCCCATCAGGCCCATCTCTCTGGCTCAGCCTGACAGTGGGAGGTTAGTGTTTGCTCTGGTTGGTTGACCTCGTGTTTCCCATGTCTGACTCTGCAGTGGGGGGCAGGCCCAGTTCCAATCACAGTCCCAGGATGTGGACATCACCGAGGAGGACCTGCGGCTTATCCAGGAGAAAGAGACTTCCATCAGACAGCTAGAGGTGACAGCACTCGCCTATTGTTACTCATAAACAATTCATGTGCAAGATTCAGGGTTTAATTAAGATTTTAACTAATTACATTGGTTGCCTTTCAATTAATTTACACAGGAAGCCATACAGTAAGCACACCTTATGCTATCCTGCAAATCACACTTACATAATGGATTTATATCCAGTCTATTTAATTTATTATGTTGTCTGTGTATTCAATGCTTTTTTTTTTTTTTCTTTTTTTTCAGTCAGATATTACAGATATAAATGAAATATTTAAGGACTTGGGAATGATGGTCCATGAGCAGGGTCATATGATCGGTAAGCATCCATGCAGACTTCTGAGACTCTTCTACTTTCAAAACATTGACAACATACTGCATGTTTAGGAATCTTTATGGAGATGAGTCTAACGAGTGTTCTGGGAACAGAGGATGACTAAAAGCAATGCTACACACGAACACACACTGAAATATGTCCCACAACACTCAGAGGTGTTAAAACTGACATCCTCTGAGAGTTTAGTCATTGTCATGGTGTACAACAAGTGAAAAGTAACAATGTTCTGATGTAAACATCCAAGTTTTGTGCAAAGAAGAAAACATTCAACTTAAACTGTGAACTTCTGTGAGAGAATGACCCTTTCACTGTGTTTTCTTATACCGCTAGACAGTATAGAGGCCAATGTCGAAACTGCCGACCTTCATGTTCAGAATGCCACCCAGCAGTTATCACAGGCTGCAAACTATCAGGTAGGTAACATGTAAATCATTCTTGAATAAAATACATAATTATTCAGTTAAATTTGTTAAATAAAGTGGTGAATAAATAAATAATTTAAAAGCTGCATCAAATCAATTTGCATATCACATTAAGTGTTTCTTCTGACCCTTTCAGCGTCAATTTAGAAAGAAGATCTGCGTTCTCATTGTCGTTCTGGTCGTTCTTGCTGTTGCCATTGGTTTAATCATCTGGGCATCAGTCAAAGGATGATGATGCTTTTCACACACTCTTTGGTCCTGGAATTTGAATGATTCTTTAGGACTAAGTTTGAGTTACAAGTCTCAAGGCCATTGCTTGTAAAAAATTAAGACAAAGACGACAGATGTTTCGTACACACTGTCACTTTACTATACTGAACAAAAAATATAAAGCAAAATGTAAAGTGTTGGTTTCATGAGCGGAATTAAAAAGATTCCAGAATGTTTCTGAACACACAAAAAGCTTATTTCTCTAATTGTGTGCACAAATTTGTTTACATCCCTGTTATTGAATATTTCTAATTTGCCAAAGTAATCTATCCAGCTTACAGGTGTGGCATATCAAGAAACTGATTAAACAGCATGATCATTACACAGGTGCACAATGCCACAGATATCTCAAGTTTGAGGGAGCGTGCAATTGGCATGCTGACTGCAGGAATGTCCACCAGAGCTGTTGCCAGAGAATTTAATGTCAATTTCTCTACCATAAGCCACCTCCAAAGTTGTTTTAGAGAATTTGGCAGTACGTCCAACCGGCCTCACAACCGCATACCACGTGTAACCACACCAGCCCAGGAACTCTACTTCCGGCTTCTTCACCTGCGGGATCGTCTGAGACCAGTCACCTGGACAGGTGATGAAACTAAGGAGTATTTCTGTGTTTAATAAAGCTCTTTTGTGAGGGAAAAACGAATTCTGATTGGCTTGGCCTGTCTCCCCAGTGGGTGGGCAGACCCTCCAATGGTTTTGCCCCTGCCCAGTCATGTGAACTCCATAGATTAGGGCCTAATGAATTGATTTCAGTTGACTGATTTCCTTATATGAACTGTAACTCAGTAAAATCGTTAATTGTTACATGTTGTTTTTATATTTTTGCTCAGTATATGTAGAATATATTGAAATTAAAATGATTACTTTTTAAGGGACCTTTGTGCCTTTGTTGGCTGCTATTTGCTAAAGTAATCAGTAGTGAATTAATCATGTATAACCTCCTTTAATTTTATGATATAAAGAGTATGTTCTTTTAGCGTCTACATACTGTATGCTATCTGCAGACACATACACTGAGTATAGAAAACATTAAGAACACCTTCTCTTTCCGTGGCATAGGCTGACCAGGTGAATTCAGATGAAGGCTATGATCCCTTATTGATGTCACTTGTTAAATCCACTTTAATCAGTGTAGATGAAGGCGAGGAGACAGGTTAAATATGGATTTATAAGCCTTGAGACATGGATTGTGTGTGTGTGTGCCATTCAGAGGGTGAATGGGCAAGACAAAATATTTAGGTGCCTTTTGAACCACAGGAGGTTGATTACACCTTAATTGGGGAGGACGTGCTTGTGGTATTGGCTCGATTGGAATATGTGGAATGCTATGCTCTGTGTATATAGTATAACTGTTCAGTCTCTTGTTCCTTGGACCCATGCTTTTGTGTCCAGGCTATTGCTGTTTTCATTCCTGACTGTATCCTGAGATATTGAAATCATGTTTTTGAAATAATGATACCCACTGATTATTATGGACCGTAGCCTTGTCTATGCACTAGAGGTCAAGGATTGTGCAATACAAAACAATATCTTGCATCACTTTTGCTAAGGTTCCTCAAAGGAATGCTGCCTCATTCTTCACTTTGGGAATTTGTATTTAACCTCACTCACTGTATGATTAAATATGTATGCATAATACACTTTCTGGACCTGTAAATGTTTTGGCTGCCTCACAAAAAGTGTATCTGTTTTTTATACAGCTCTTTCCATTTTCACTTTCTTCAATGAAAAGCTAGAATCTGTAGTCGCTACATCAATTTTTGGATGTATTAATTAATGACATATACCTATTGGTTCTTGAAGAATATAACTTATAAATGCCCAATGAGCTTAGTTCAACTGTCATACCCCATCATTACCCAAACTATATGCTTATTTTACTAAAGTTGTATGAAATAATGTACATGTAAACATGGTTAACTATATCATGGATGGTCAGTCCTTGCATCCATACCACTGTCTATTAATTTGAGAGTGGTTACATTTCTCCTGGCCCATCCCTTAGCTTTTTACCTAGCTTTCATTCCTGGCTTCCCTTTTCCCCCTATTAATTCAGTGTGTTTTGGTCTTACTTTTAATGGTAAAGGTAACAATCAAAAGTAAAAATTATGTTTTTGAACTTTTTTGTCCAGTTGTTGTATGTTTGAATATTTATTTCTGAAGGAGGAAGCTTTACTGTACAATATACTCATTAAACCTGATTAATTAACTGTATACTGTAAATGAGAATAAAAACCTGATTTGTGTACTCATTATCATATGCTTAATTGCATTATTCTTGTTGAACAATTTTTACTTGCCAAAAAAAATTGCTTGTAGGAATTCAAACATTCTCCATTTCATGCTGTGGTTGACTTAATTTCCTCTCCTCATCTTGCATGTAGGTGTGTTTCTGAAGGAAGAACATTTTTGGCAGCTTCATCTTTTCTCACTGCAGTCAGTCTGTTGACCGATGGCTGCTTTCCTAGTTCACCAAACATCCAGGCCTACAGGTTCGATTAAAAGACTTAAAATGTTACCACAATATATGACATGGTGAGATATGAGAAACACAGGCATTCTCTATATTTTATTGTTTTGTATTAATGTATAATCTTCTTTTCTTCCTCTGTAGACCTATTCTAATTTAGCCTGAAATTTTGCTTTTGAGTTTTTTTTTATCTCAGGTTGGTTTTTATGCCAATAGTTCACGTTCAGAGATTATCCGTCCAGTGTCTAACTACATTTGAAGTCGGAAGTTTACGTACACTTAGGTTGAAGCCATTAAAACTCATTTTTCAACCACTCCACAGATTTCATGTTAACAAACTATAGTTTTGGCAAGTTGGTTAGGACATCTATTTTGTGCCTGACACAAGTAATTCTTCCAACAATTGTTTACAGACAGATTATTTCACTTATAATTCACTATATCACAATTCCAGTGGGTCAGAAGTTTACATTCACTAAGTTGACTGTGCCTTTAAACAGCTTGGAAAATTCCAGAAAATTATGTCATGGCTTTAGAAGCTTCTCATAGGCTAATTGACATCATTTGAGTCAATTGGAGGTGTACCTGTGGATGTATTTCAAGGCCTACCTTCAAACTCGGTGCCTATTTGCTCGACATCATGGGACAATCCAAAGAAATCAGCCAAGACCTCAGACATTTTTTTTATAGACCACAAGTCTGGTTCATCCTTCGAAGCAATTTCCAAATGCTTGAAGGTACCACGTTCATCTGTACAAACAATAATACGCAAGTATAAACACTATGGGACCACGCAGCTGTCATACAGCTCAGGAAGGAGATGCGTTCTGTCTCCTAGAGATGAATGTACTCTGGTGCAAAAAGTGCAAATCAATCCCAGAACAACAGCAAAGGATCTTGTGAAGATGCTGGAGGAAACCGGTAAAAAGTATCTATATCCACAGTAAAACAGGTCCTATATCGACATAACCTGAAAGGCCGCTCAGCAAGGAAGAAGCCACTGCTCCAAAACCGCCATAGAAAAGCCAGACTACGGTTTGCAACTGCACATGGGGACAAAGATCGTACTTTTTGGAGAAATGTCCTCTTGTCTGATTAAACAAAAATAGAACTCTTTGGCCATAATGACCATTGTTATGTTTGGAGGGAAAAGGGGGAGGCTTGCAAGCCGAAGAACACCATCCCAACCGTGAAGCACAGGGGTGGCAGCATCATGTTGTGGGGTGCTTTGCTGCAGGAGAGACTGGTACACTTCACAAAATAGATGGAAAATTATATGGATATATTGAAGCAACATCTCAAGACATCAGTCAGGAAGTTAAAGCTTGGTCGCAAATGGGTCTTCAAAATGGACGATGACCCCAAGAATACTTCCAAAGTTGTGGCAAAATGGCTTAAGGACAACAAAGTCAAGGTATTGGAGTGGTCATCACAAAGCCCTGACCTCAATCCTATAGAACATTTGTGAGCAGAACTGAAAAAGCCTGTGTGAGCAGTTACACCAGTTATGTCAGGAGGAATGGGCCAATATTCACCCAATTTATTGTGGGAAACTTGTGGAAGGCTACCCAAAACGTTTGACCCAAGTTAAACAATTTAAAGGCAGTGCTACCAAATACTAATTGAGTCTATGTAAACTTCTGACCCACTGGGAATGTGATGGAAGAAATAAAAGCTGAAATAAATCATTCTCTCTACTATTATTCTGACATTTCACATTCTTAAAATAAAGTGGTGATCCTGACTGACCTTAGACAGTGAATTCTTACTAGGATTAAATGTCAGGAATTGTTGAAAAACTGAGTATAAATGTATTTGCATAAGGTGTATGTAAACCTCCGACTTCAACTATATATTTTGACCAGGCACCCTGTTGCAGCCTTCTGAATTGATGTGCTTGTCACGCACCCATTCTACACGCTCTGTCCTGTCGATACAGGCAGTTAAATGTATGTATAGCCTCTATCACGGTCCTATGCTTTACTGCCGAAATCCATATCCACCTGTATGTACAACAAACCCTTCAGGTAAGGCCTGACCACAGAAGTAGCTGTGTGGGACGTGTCTCTAAAGATCAAAGGGGCCAGCACAAGTTTCGACTGTTCTAGTGAGAGGATGAGAGAAGCGCTGCTTCCTCGCAGATGGGTAAGCGTGCTAGTTCGCCCGCGCACAACTGGCCAACCAAACACTTCTAAAGAAACGTACATTTATGTAAACAACGAAATTCAAGGAGACATTTTAGTTCGTTTGTAGTTTTTTTTTCTTCTCGTCAATGTTCACAATGTTACCCGCGATTTATCGTAGTGTTCTAGTTTTCTTAACAACCTTTTGGTTTTACGCAACTTTTTCCCACGGGACCGGATTTAGACATTCAACTATCTTGGACCCTCGTGGGAAGTACCATCTAAAGTGGAGGTTTGACCGGCGAACAATTACTTTTGAAATAGAAGTGGAAACGAGAGGATATATAGGATTTGGTCTATCTCCCAACGGTGCAATGGCGTTATCGGATATTGTCATTGGTGGAGTCACAGATGGAAGACCCTATCTACAGGTATGCACCTAGGTTTTACAGAATGAAAATAAAGCAGGTAGGCCTATGCCTTGCGTTTTATCACGAGGTGGGCTACTTTCACTGGAATTGTAACATTGCATACATACATCAGTTGTGCTGCTATAGGAAAATAATGATTTATATTAGTGTGGGTGTTGAAATAGTCCTATCTAAATCCTCATTAAATAGTCATTGAAGGTCTCCAAATTGAACTTATAGTGATATCTGTGATTGGTTAGATGTAACTAGGTATTGGCCAGAACTACTGCCTTATGGTAAACTGTTGTGCCACTCTTGGCTTAACTCCAACAGGGTAAGGGATCTGAATATTGCTACAACACATCACAGGAAGCTCGCTCTGCCTCAGGGATCAAGGATCACATTTCTGGCAATGATGCCACACAATCTAAAATAACCCCTCTCATTGTGTTACCAGAAGGAGACGGCAGCTGTAGTTTTGTGCAAATGTTGTTGTTGTTTGCCCACCGTAGTGGAAAATTGTCATACATGTTTGCAAGCTAGGCTTGGCAGTGACAGTCAGACACTTGCCAACAACAGCCCCGTTTATACCTGGTGCTAACATGGGTCTTGTGTCCTGAGATATTGTCCAAATTCTGATTGAGCCCATAGTTCCAGATATCTTTCTATACATGGTATTAGAATGTGTCTCTTATATGTCCACTTTGTCCCCATTGTGACCAGATTCCCTGGTCCCTCCCTGTATGCTAATTATTTCACAGCTATTCTTTCAAAATAATATTTATTTATTTATTTTAAGACACATAGTCTATGGTGCCACCTGTCAATGATTTTAGAGGTTTTACTGTCCAGATCCGTCTACACTTGTAAGATATCCAGACACAATGCCTGACTACCTCCGGAGATGTTTAATGCCTAACTAATGCATGCCTGACTACCTCCGGATTTGGTCAGGAAAATTGTATCACAATTAGATCACAATGCGTCTTTTAATCATCTACACCTGTTTTTAAAATGTGGGAAGAATCAGAACCATTTGTTGTTTACAGTGTTCTTTCAATTGTGTCATAAGAACACTGGTTTTCCCCAAGTTTAGTGATTTAAATCTACTGTATGTATGTATATTTAAATTGAAGAGCTCTCTTTTCTCTTACTTTTTTGTTCATTACAGTATTATTACAGCCAGAAGAGTTGTGTTTTATCCGGCATGCTTTCAACAGGATTACTTTGCAGACGCCAAGAGAAAAGTGCAAAGAGATGTTCAGCAGAACTACAGGCTGGAGTATGGCAGGGAGAACAGTACACACACTGTCCTGGCTTTCAGCAGGGACCTCCTGACCTGTGACACAAGTGACAAGGACATCACTGTACGTGGGTGGTGGAAGTGTTTTATCTATGGGAAATGTGGGGGTTGTTTGCGTGTTTAAACATGTGCGTGTGTATGGAGTAAGGTGGGTGGGCGTTTTAGTTTACATGTCAATTCCTGCCCGAGGTGTCATAGCACTTCTTCCAGAATTTAAAAATTGAAATGAATTGATAGATAATAGATGTGTAATATGTGCTGCCTAGGAAAGCACAGTGAGAGTGATATGGGCCTACCACAGTGAAGATGTGGGACCGTCAGGACCAATGTACCATGGAGAGAACAGGGGGAGGAAGAGTATGCGGCTACTCGACCCAGGAAGTAAAACGAATATTCCCTCTGGGACCGACTTTTTCAACTTGCAAAACATAAACGTAAGTGTGACAGCTGGAGAAGACAAAAGCTACCCGCTATCCATCCATCTCTTAAACAAACCTGATACCACTTCTAGCTTTTATTACTTCAGAGGGACCTTTCCGACTCTGAGACCGTATTTGCATTGTGTGAGATTTAGTCACATTTTATGACGAGTAAATATCAGTCTCACTGTCTGTTTGTTTCTCTCAAGATAGGTGCCAGTGCCATACAAGGACACTACCTACTGGTGTCAGATATTTAAGATCCAGGAAGTACAGCAGAAGCATCATGTCATTAGAGTAAGTACACACTTGGAAATCATTGAGCTTTATTAACAACACAGCAGAAAAACGATGACAGGCTTTCTCTTGAAGTTATAGTTCAGTCAATACACAGTCATCTTGTTTGCCTTTCTCTAAAGGCATCTCTCCTGGACAATTAGAGTTTTTATTTGTCTGCCTCCCTCCCTCTTTCATTGCTGTCATCTGACGTATGTTCTCCCCTGTGGGGAGTTTTCTCTCGCTTCTGAGGCGCACCTGCAGCTTGTTTGCAACTTGAAATTGCTACTGTATATTAAAATAGCCATTGTTTTAATGATATACCCCAGACATAATTGAACAAGTATTAAACCAAAAGACTTTAAAACACACTTGATTAAAGGAGGTTGCGCGTACAATTTAGAATCAAAGGTATGGTACGATGACACATTGATTTGTCATTAATACCAAATGTGCTCTTAAAACTAAATACCAAATGTGCTCTTATGTTTAACTACGTTGCCTTAGATATATAATGTAATATGGAATAGTGTTACTGTATCGTGTTATCATTTGTCATATCACTTACAGTAGGGTTATTCTGTCAAGTCAAACACTGTTACAAAAAAAAATGCAAAATTGCCAAAAATTGAGAGTAGTAGAATGTACAAAATATCTTTCTCAAATTCTTCAATTAATTTGTCTCTTTGAACACACTATTCAAGGTGAGCATGTCATTGCTTCTTTTGATGTTGCCATGGCAATGGCCTCTGACTTTAGAACGCTTGGACGGAGCAAGAGCTCAAAACAAAGAGTCTTCAGTCATTAAGTGAACCAGAGCCAGAAAGATATAAATATAGCTAGCTCCCTCTTCTCTTACTCCCCCTCCAGCACACAGCTTACTGTACTGCACATGGAGCTGGCTCTTCTCTTCTGTTCTCCACTCTGCCACTCTGATGGTGACAATTAGAGCATAGAAGAGAAACACCAGCACCATTCTAGAAGAAAAATATGCTCCAGTGAAAAAAAGGTGTGGAAAATCCTAGCCTTATGGCTCAGAGGGTCTCTGATTCCACTATACATAACACACGCTGTTGTTGTAAGATAGCCCAGATATTGTCGTGAACTCTTATTTCAGAGAGTTTGCGTGACAAAATAATGTAATATACTAAAAGTGTTGCTAGTAAACAATTAGAGTGAAACGGAAATCATTTGGTTATCCAAATGCCACGTGGGAGTCAGGCTGCTGTCATTAAACATATTTTTCCATCCCAGATGTTTTCATGTGCATGATGTGTGAGTCAGCGAGTGAGAGGCAGTATGTAAGACATCTGTTTTTATGCGTGATATGAATCGGACTGTCTCATCCAATTCATCTGTGGTCTATAAAGACACATTACTGTTGTTCTTTTTTGGGGGTTTTAAGCATTTATACAGAAGTTTAAAAGAGCCAGTCTAATTTTCCCTGTGCACGCCTAGCCCCCATTCCCATGATATTTTCTCAGTCACGGTTTCTCTCTCTACCCTTCGTCCCTCTGGGGGATTTTCTCTTTCACCACCTCACCCCACCCTCTATTATCTTGGGCACCGCAACCTCACCTCTTGTTTAGCTGACTGACTTTCAAGACTTCCTGAAGACTGTGTCTACATGACATGCATATTTTAGTTTGATGGACGTGTTCTATTCTATAAAGTCCTCTATTCAGAGAAAGCGGCCTATAAAGTGTTCTATAAAGGCAACATTTGTTACACAGTGTAACAAATCGTCTAACAAGAGGTACCCTTTCCCCACTCTCTCATGGCACAATCTCAACCTCTAACTTAGACTACGACGGCTGCGTCCACCCTAAATAATAACATTTGAGAGAAAGTCAAAAGAAGAATGTCTAAATATTTATATGGGGGTCATAGGCCAAGCTTTGATCTTATGTCCTGCTGATTTGAAAGGAGGCCTCACAGTATGATGTCACAGTTTGCCCAGCAGGCAGCAAGCTGCTTTGCTCAGAATCACAGTCCAAACAAGAGGCCCCCATTGAGAAAAAATATTATTTTTCACTACTTCCATCCTAAGGTGAGCAGGGCCAACCCAATCCTGTTTATCCCATCTCATGTGGATCCTATGGTTAAGAGCAATATAATTGAGGTCTTTTAAAAGGAGCCAAATGTGGTTAGAATACATTAAAATGTACAACTTCCCCTCTTTTTGTTTACAGATTGAGCCTTTGATTCAAAGGGGCCACGAAAACCTGGTTCATCACATTTTGTTGTATCAATGTGATAGGAAATTAAATGAGACTGAACTCGATGCCGGTCATGAATGTTACCATCCAAATATGCCTGACTCATTTCTCACCTGTGAGACGATAATCTTCGCCTGGGCCATTGGTGGTGAGGTGGGCAATTGTTTTCTATTCGTAGTGGTTTTAAATTCAGTGTTGTAATACATTTCATCAGTATTTGTATGTATCAGAGTGATCATGTAAGCTTCCTTATCAACATGTTCAGTGTGCCTCTCAATCAATTACAGGGGTTCACCTATCCACTCCACGTTGGTCTGTCCATTGGCACAGCAGTAGATCCTGTCTATGTCCTGATGGAAGTCCACTATGACAACCCAGCCCTTCAACAAGGTATAGTATATCAACAAGGACGCATCATGTTACATCATGTTACATAAACAATGAATGTGGCTTGTTTGGCTTGACCATTGTATTAGTCATTTTCACCCATTCACAGCATACACATTTGTGATATCTACAGCACTTTACAGTACAACAGTCAGTTACCCTGTTAATTGTAATGTTAATGTTTCCTTGTCAGGAGTGGTGGACAGCTCTGGCCTGCGTCTGTTCTACACCCCAGAGCTGCGTCAGTATGATGCAGGTGTTATAGAGACAGGTGTGTGGGTCAGTCTATACCACATGCTACCTCCAGGGATGCAGGAGTACGTCTCAGAAGGACACTGTGCCCGCGAGTGTCTGCAGGAGGTAACACAAGCAGCTCTGGCTGTGTTTTTCAATCTGGAGCGATGCCAGACATTCCCATTTCACTAGGGAACAACAGGAGTCAAACATCCACTGTTAAAGTACTGTTACGCTATATCACCTACAGTGACAAGCCTCTGTTTTAGTCTTGCTATGTTTCCGAGACAGTGGTCATCCCAAAGGGCAATTAAACAACGAAAAAGCACTTTCTGCACTCTCTGTGAGAGAATATCTCTTTGCTCCCCCATCAGTCCCTAGGCCAGGAGATGCCCAGCGGAGTGAGGGTGTTTGCTGTTCTGATGCATGCCCACCTAGCTGGCCGCGCCATCAGAACCAGACACTTCCGGGAGCAGGAGGAGCTGCAGCCCCTGTCACATGATGAGGAGTTTGACTTCAACTTCCAGGAGTTCCAGCTGTTGAAGGAAGAGAGGCTGCTGTTACCTGTTGGTACACTGCTATACTGTTAACCTGACATGTTTAGTAGTGAAGGAAATATGGGAATATAAATCTACTGCTTGAGCTGCTTCCCATGCAGGTCTATGCATGTTTACCTCACACTAAAGATTGATGAGTCATTACTTTGATCCACCTACATACTGTAGATACAGGACATAAGTGGAGGTCAATTTTGGGGGGTTTTGCTCACTTATTACAATACCAGTGAAAAGTTTGGACACACCTTCTCATTCAAGGGTTTTTCTTTATTTGTACTATTTTCTACATTGTAGAATAATAGTGAAGACATCAAAACTTTGAAATAGCACATATGGAATGCATTTGTAGTAATCAAAAAAGGCATAAACAAATCAATATATTTAAGAGATTTTAGATTCTTCAAAGCAGCCACCCTTTGCCTTGATGACTGCTTTGTACACTTTAACACTTTTTTGTTACTACATGATTCCATGTGTGTTATTTCATAGTTTTGATGTCTTCACTATTATTCTACAATGTAGAAAATAGTACAAAAATTAAGAAAAACCCTTGAATGAGTAGGTGTGTCCAAACTTTTCACTCGTACTGTATATGAAAAATATACAAATGGCTGAGATGACCGCAATACAGCCGTGCTAAAACCACAGTAAATCACATCTTGTGTACTACTATTGCTTTAGAGTTATATTGATGTTGTACTTTATGACAACGCCATTCTGTTTGATGTGGGGTTCTAAATTCACAACCAGAGAAGAGCCTTGATTTCAATCTGCTTTCTTTTCAGGGTGACAATTTGATCACAGAATGCAAGTACACCACAAAAGGCAGACAAAACATGACCTGGGTAAGAATGCACTACCCACAATCCACATGGATATATTAATACTTTTTTTCCCTGATTTATCTCTTATCTTATTGTTTTTGCTTTTTTGAAACTGAGCTCTCAGCCCTGAAATGGTGAATGCAGCACATCCTTAAGATGTGGCTTCTTCCTAATTATCTTTTTTAATGAGTTTACAGAGATTTCCCATGTGTCCTATTGTTCCTCAGGATGAGCCTATCTGAGTCTTTTTGAGCTCATGTTTCTCATCTGTCTGTGTTTCTATGATTTGATGATTTGGTTGATTGCAGGATGGGGCAATAGTTATCATGTTCATGCCGGTTTTATTATACAACCCTTTAGGATAGCGCTGTGGGATTATTGCTTTGACTTCAGCGTTGCCATAAAACAGATACAAAGCACATTGTTTTGAAACATTCTTATCTTGAAGAATAATGATATTGAAGAACACTTTCATTCCTATAATATATCAATAAAGAGAGTGTAGGCTACGAATGGAATATAGAAAGAGTGTAGGCTACGAATGGAATATAGAAAGAGTGTAGGCTACTTGAATGTAATTTAATTGAATGGTATGGAATTTTGTTGTATGTATTTACTGGTTATAGGAATGAGTTGTGTTTCCCCTGCATGAACCTCTTGGTTGGTACTTTCAGATGTATGTGTTAAAGGCTGTCTGTTCTTGGCTGAACAATCTGTCTGCAAATACAGCCCCAGGACTTCAGATGGATCTTGGTTATATCGCTGTTTGCAGCTACTGGCACTGTTTCTTACAGAGACATCAAACGAACAAATGAATGATGACTAGAGTCATAAAACGGGGCTCGTTTTCTTCTAGAGTTACTCTCTACTGTTCAGGAGAAAAGAAATGCTAACTCATTGTTATTCTGGAACGATATAAAACTGAATTTTAATCCATTGTTATGATTTTGTGAATTCTGTGAATTCATGGCAATTATTTTCCCCAAAATACACATTACAACTTTGTCCAGCACATGGCGCCACCAAGCAATACTTTTGTGTCTACTCCGCGTTAGAAATAATATGCCCTGAAGTGGTAGTTAAAGGGATAATTCACCCAAGTTACAAAATGTCATATTGGTTTCCTTAACCTGTAAGCAGTCTATGCACATGGTATGACACTAATCCATGCTTTGGTTTAGTTTCCCAGACTGTCACGAATCAAGCCTCTGTGGTTCCTCCCACTCACCACCAGAGGGCGCCCTCTCCAGAATATTGAGATTACCCATATAGACTCCATTTCCCATGACCCCGTGCCTGTATCTGATCATCTACTCACCTGCCACTTATCACCCGGACTAATTATCTGCACACCTGCCACTCATCATCAGGGCTATTTATACAGCCTGTCTCTATTGCTTCAGGGCGAAGTCTTGTTCTGCCCTGGCTAACATTTCTGAGCGTTCTCCTGGTGTTCTTGTTCTTGTTCTTGTTCTTGTTCTTGTTCTTGTTCTTGTTCTTGTTCTTGTTCTTGTTCTTGTTCTTGTTCTTGTTCTTGTTCTTGTTCTTGTTCTTGTTCTTGTTCTTGTTCTTGTTCTTGTTCTTGTTCTTGTTCTTGATCTTGATCTTGTTCTTGATCTTGATCTTGATCTTGATCTTGTTCTTGTTCTTGGACTGTTTTCATCAGATCGACCCTTTGCTTCTTGCCATTGTGACTCTGTTTTGTTTACCTGGATATTCCTTACTCTGTCTGCTGCCTGCCCTGGAACTCTGCCTGCCTCTTGACTACGTTTGTGCTTAGCCTTGGATATCTCCCTCAATGGTGTTTGGCCCCAGCCTGTTGGTTCTACGTATTATTGCTGTTCAATAAATACTGCATATGGATCTCAATGACACTGCCTCTTCGTTACACAGACACTGTTTCCAAATGCTAACATTTTAGCATTTGTGGCACAAATGGGTAAACTATCTATTTCAGTCTCATTCTCATTTTTTCATGATTTCTTAGTGGCTGTTAAAGTTGATGATTGGTACACAGATATCGATGTATTTGTTGACAAATGTTTCTGTGGAGCTAAATAGAATAAATAAAAGTGTAATGTGATTAAATGTTACCTTTAATTTAGCTGTTGTATTGGCATTTTAATATTGAACATATTGATTGCCTCCCAGGCTTGATTTTGTGATTATTTTCCTCTGGTTGTTCCCTCAGGGTGGTTTGACCACCAGGGATGAGATGTGTCTGTCCTACCTGCTCTACTATCCCAAAGTGAACCTGGCTAGGTGTGAGAGCCTCCCTGAGATCACCGGGCAGCTCAAGTTCATTGGAGTCAAAGAGATCCAGGTTCCTGTCACGTAAGTATTCAGCTGTATACTGTAACTGCAATACCCATGTAGTGATTCAAGTTGAAACCTGCAACAACATTGGGGAAGATACTTTTGAGGTGAAGAGTTTCTCTGACTAGAGCACCTTTCAAAGGTCATACAGCATGTGTTCTCAGGGAGAAGTGATGTTTCCAATTAGTTACTGCATGTCATACATTTGGAAAGTATTCAGACTCCTTGACTTTTTCAAAATGTTGTTATGTTACAGCCATATTCTAAAATGTATTAAATATTTTTTTCCTCATCAATCTACACAAAATACCCCATAATGGCAAAGCGAAAATAGTTTTTTTGAATTTTTTACAAATGTATTTAAAATACAAAACAGAAAACGTATTTACATAAGTATTCAGGTGCATCCTGTTTCCATTGATCATCCTTGAGATGTTTCTATAACTTCATTGTAGTCTACCTGTGGTAAATTCAGTTTATTGGCCATGATTTGGAAAGGCACACGCCTGTCTATATAAGGTCCCACAGTTGACAGTGCATGTCAGAGCAAAAACCAAGCCATGAGGTCGAAGGAATTGTCCGTAGAGCTCAGAGACAGGATTGTGTCGAGGCACCGATCTGGGGAAGGGTACCAAAACATGTCTGCAGCATTGAAGGTCCCCAAGAACACAGTGGCCTCCATCATTCTTAAATGATGGAGGCTTAAACTCTTTGGCCTGAATGCGAAGCGTCACGTCTGGAGGAAACCTGGCACCATCACTACGGTGAAGCATGGTGGTGGCAGCTTCATGCTGTGGGACTTTCTTTCAGCAGCAGTTACTGGGAGACTAGTCAGGATCGAGGGAAAGATGAATGGAGCAAAGTACAGAGAGATCTTTGATGAAAACCTGCTCCAGAGCGCTCGGGACTGGGGTGAATGTTCACCTTCCAACAGGACAACGACCCTAAGCACACAGCCAAGACGGGACAAGTCTCTGAATGACCTTGAGTGGCCCAGCCAGAGCCTAGACTTGAACCCGATCTGAAAATAGCTGTGCAGTGACGCTCCCCATCCAACCTGTGTGTTTGGCGCCGCCCTGATTGGTCGCCTGTTAAGCAGCTCCCGTTGTCCGTGCATAAATTGTTGTTTTTAGTTCGTTTTTTTCGTCTCTTTTCTTTAGTTTTTTTTGCTACAGTTGAACTATAATAGTTCAGGATTATGGATTTTCTCGCAGCTGAACGTCGACAGGAGTCGTCAACTATTATTATTTACAACAGAGCCCAGCTCCTGGATTTAGCACACGCAGCGCTGCTGCAACCCAGGGAAAAGTTTGATATTCCGGAGGAGTTGAAAAGGCGACAGCGTGGACGTAGGGCGGGATTGAAGTGTTAGGCGAAGCGGAGGAAGTACAAACCGGCTATACCGTCTATCATTATGGGCAACGTGAGGTCACTACATAACAAGATGGACGAGCTCGAGGCTCTTGTCCGTGGACAAAGGGATTATCGGGAAACAAGCTTAATTTTTTTCACGGAGACTTGGCTGAACGATAACATCCCCATAGAGAACGTCACTATCAGCGGTTTCCAGACCATCAGTGGACAGGGATTTATTAGTTAACAACAGATGGTGTAATCCGAACCATATTACTCTTAAGGAAGAGTTTTGTAGCCCGGACATTGAACTATTAGCTGTTAGCCTGAGACCCTACTATTTGCCGAGGGAATTCACGGCGGCCATTGCTGTTATTGTTTACATCCCGCCCTCCGCTGACGCAAACACAGCATGTGACGTCATCCACTCTGTTATCGCGAGGTTACAGACAGCACTTTGTTTGCCATTTTGGGAGATTTTAACCATGCATCTCACTCTTCAACGCTGCCCACGTTCAAACAGTTTGAAGTGCCCAACCAGGAATAATACAACTCTGGACTTGTTATATGCTAATGTGACGGATGCATACAACTCCACTTAACTCCCTCCCCTCGGTAGATCGGATCACAACCTTGTCCACCTCACTCCACTCTACAGGCCTTTGGTCCAACAGCAGCCAGTGACCACTAGGACCATTAGGAGATGGTCCCCGGATGCGAATGAGGCCCTACAGGACTGCTTTGAAACAACAGACTGGAATGTGCTCTGTGAGGCTCATGGGGAGGACATCGATGGACTTACTGACTGCATAACAGACTATATTAATTTTTCTTTAGACAACACTGTACCCACCAGGAAGGTACGCTGGTGGTACGCCCAAACAATAAACCCTGGGTCACCAGCGACCTGAAGGCCCTGCTGAATGAGAAGAAGAGGGCCTTCAAGGAGAGGGACAAGGACAAATTGAAATGCGTCCAGAGGGAGCTAAAGTTGCGGATTGCTGAGGGGAAGAGAGGGTATAAGGAGAAGATGGAGGACAAGCTGAGGCAGAGCCAGGTGAGAGAGGTGTGGAAGGGTATGAGAAATATCACTGGCTTCAAAAAGTCAAACAGTGGGCAGACGGAGGGGACCCAGGACAGAGCCAATGAGCTGAACCAATTTTTTTACAGGTTTGATACTGGCCCTGTCCACCTCCCTTCCAGCTCCCCAGACCACACACCCTCACGGCTGTCCCAGCCCCACTTTGCTCACAACACCTCTGCTGAGACAATCAGTGACCCCTCCTCCACCCCTGCTCCCTCTGGACTGATCCTCAACACCCCCCTTCCCCCCACCTCCCCACCGGGGCTGGCTTTCACCACCAACCAAGTGAAGAGAGAGCTGGAGAGACTACATCAGTGGAAAGCGGCGTGCCCTGATGGCATCAGCCCAAGGGTGCTTAGGGTCTGTGCTGACCAACTGTGTGGAATACTCCAGGGACCCTTCAACCTTAGCCTGAGCCTAGAAAGGGTCCCTATGCTGTGGAAAACATCCTGTGCCCAAGAAGGCACACCCCACTGTCCTGAATGACTTCAGACCTGTAGCGCTAACATCCCACATCATGAAGACCCTGGAAAGGTTAGTCCTCGCTCACCTCAGACCCCTGGTGTGTACATCACTGGACCCCCTGCAGTTTGCATACCAGCGCAACATCGGGGTGGATGATGCAATCATCTACCTTCAGCAGAGGGCCTACTCTCACCTGGATAACGCAGGTTGCACTGTGAAGGTTATGTTTTTTGACTTCTCCAGTGCCTTCAATACCATTCATCACCCTGCTACTGGGTGAGAAGATGAGGAGGATGAAAGTGTAAGCACCCTTAGTCTCCTGGGTCACGGACTACCTGACCGGCAGGCCACAATTTGTGCTACTATAGAGCTGTATGTCAGAACGGGCAGTTAGCAACAAAGGGGCCCCCCAGGGAACGGTCCTGTCCCCCTTCCTGTTCACCCTCTACACCTCGGACTTCAGATATAACTCTGAAACATGCCACTTACAGAAGTTCTCGGATGACTCTGCAATTGTAGGGTGCATCAGGGGTGGCCAGGAGGGTGTGAGCAGAACTACCTTCAGCTCAACATCAGCAAAACAAAGGAGATGGTGGTGGACTTCAGGTGAACCAAGGCACAACTGACAGTAGTCCCTATACAGGGGATGGATGTGGAAATGGTTGGGTCATACAAGTTCCTGGGAGTCCATATGGACAACAGGCTGGAATGGGCTGGTAACACCGGGGCCCTGTACATAAAAGGGCCAGAGCCGACTCTACTTTCTGAGGAGGCTCAGGTCCTTCAATGTGTGCAGTAAACTACTGCATACCTTCTACCAGTCTGTGGTGGCCAGTGCCATCTTTTTTGCAATGGTGTGCTGGGGAGCAAACATTAAAGCCGGTGATGCTTCTCGGGTAAATAAGCTGATCAGGAAGGCTAGCTCTGTCCTGGGGATGAGCCTTGACACTCTAGAGGAGGTGGCGGAGAGACAGATCCTGGCCAAACTGCTGGCCATCATGGACAATGTCACCCACCCTCTGCATGCCATGGTTATGACGCAGAGGAGCACCTTCAGACACAGACTGATCCCACCAAGGTGTGCCAGAGAGCGCTACAGGAGGTCCTTCCTGCCGGCGGCTATTAGACTATATAATGCCTCACCGGGGTGCCGTGCCGTCGGCAACATAGATCTGGAACTGTTGGGGTGCTAGGACCTAGTTTAACAATTATGCATCCATCCGTGAGTAACTCTGGTCCGTCATCACTCATTCACTCAGGACCTATTTATTCATTCATACTCATGTACAGTTGTTATATCATATCACGTGCAATATTGCTAGTAATTCTTGGACCTAACTTACGTAGGCATTCACTCAGTTGCACCTTTTCTCATTGCTTTTAGTATATCGAATGTGCAATACGTGCAGTTGTCTGTAATTAAACCCTGCGCACTAAGGACTGTATGTTAAGGGAATTACTATTATTACACCAAATGATATCATACACACATTTAGCTATTTAAGTATCTCTTCTTGTCATTTACCTGTTCAATTTGTGTAACCATGCAAGTATTCACTTATCTGTAAATATAACTGTATATTTACATGTACAGCTAATCTAACCATGCAAATATTCACTTACCTGTTCATTTAGCCAGTCTGTCTATTAAGTAAACTATTATTACCCTCGCTCATATCATATGCATTTTTAGCTACTGAAGTATTTCTCTGCCACCGACCTGTATAGTATAGTTAACCATCCAACATCCACCAATGTATAGTGTACATATTCAGCCAACCACCCTTACTATGCAATGTCTTTTTATAGCTTTTTTTTTTGCACTCCAGATATCTTGTATTTCTATACTTTTTCATACTGCCGCTCTATGTATCATGTAACGTGTATCTGTCTTTTGTGTACTTTCGTTGTGGCATTTTGCACCTGCCCTGTGTTTTGTGGTTGTAGCTGCTTGACAAAGAAATTTCCCCCTCGGGGATCAATAAAGTATCTCTATCTATCTATCCATCTATCCATCTATCCATCTATCCATCTATCCATCTATCCATCTATCCATCTATCCATCTTTTTATCTGAGCTTGAGATGATCTTCAGGGAAGAATGGGAGAAACTCCCCAAATACAGGTGTGCCAAGCTTGTAGCATCATACCCAAGAAGACTTGAGGCTATAATTGCTGCCAAAGGTGCTTCAACAAATTACTGAGTGAAGGGTCAGAATACTTATGTAAATGTGATATGGGGTATTGTGTGTAGATTGATGGGAAAAAAACAATTGAATACATTTTTTAATAAGGCTGTAACGTAACAGTATGTGGAAAAAGTCAAGGGGTCTGAATACTTTCCGAATACACTGTACATACGTTCGCTAGGGCCTGAGAGGGAGATTAGGGGAAGGACTGGAAGAGATTGCAAACCATTAGAAGGAAGGAAGGACAGAGGATATAGCCCCGAAGAGCTCATAGTCACACTAGCCCAGTGGGGTCAACATGTGGAACTGAGCTGCAGCTGAGAAAAGTGATACCCATTGTCCTGTTTTAAGCGGTTCTGTATTGTTTTGCTCTTGCATTCCATTAATTTTGTTCAAAATAACATATGTTCCATCCAATTAAACAATGCACAATAGTGCTGTGAAAATAATCATTTTGACATTTTTCATTTGTTTGCTTTATGCGCATAAAATGAGATCCTGAAACATAACGTCATTCTACTTCATATAATGATTACATTACATAGAAGTCAGTTAACTGTATGTCAGTAAATACAGTAAACACAGTTTAATGTGTTCCTCAACCTGATGCTACGTATAGTATTGTCTCCATGTTGTCTCCTGTTCATATGCCCCTGTTTGGTAGGTTGTGTAAGGGAGACCTTAGAATAATGAGAGGCCTGGAAATGAGAGCCTATTTGATGGGTTGGGCTGCCGGAGTGCGTTTACTCCTCCTGCTATAACAGCGGGGCACAACTCCTTTTTGTTCTCATTTTCAATAGGTCAGGCTGGCTGCTCTAAACAGATTAGGTTGCACAGCTTTCTTCCATCCGAGAAAGGCTATGTGCTCTCCTAGAACACTAACCTTCTGTAAACACAAACAGGCCTTAGCAGGAAACTACTAAATGTCCCACTTCCCCTAACGTCTACCTCATGGAAATGCTTTTCCCTTTTCCCTTCTAACCATAAGTTGTAAAAATGTTTAATAATGTACATGTATACAGCGGTAAACGTTTGACCTACTTTCACTTACTGTGCATTCCTCTTCTGTCAAAGGACCTGGCCTTTCATGATCAAGAGCCCAAAGAAGTACAGCAACCTCTCGTTCACAGAGGCCATGGATAAGTACAGGTGGTCGAAGAAAAGAGGGAAAGCCTTCAACGAGATGGTTCTACAGCTGCCCATTAACGTGCGCTGCTCCAAGCGGGGGCAGGACGATTGGTCGGTGAGTGTTCCATCAGAGCTGGGGGCCGGGGCTGATCTGGTGCTATCGATTAGTCACTGACGGAAATATGTCATCTACAGGGACCCAATGAAACTGTGCCCTTTCACTCTTCTGTGATGTTGATTGATATTCATTTTGTTAAGTTATTTGTTTAATTTGACTGTATATTATATGCTTGAATGTGCTTTGAATATTCGTCTTCCTCACTGTATTTCATCGTTATTCATATTTCCCTCTATTTATTTTCCCCTCCAGATTCAAGGGACGATAGTGTCACCACCAGATGTGAAGTCTGAAGTCAAGCCTCCCTCCATGGTGTGCCGTTCTGCCTCGGAGCCACAAAGTGGAGTGGTTCTACTCTTTACAATGTGTCTCACATTCTCCATAGTCCAGACCTGTTTAAGCCTTTAGCCTTAAGCCTATAACCACAGCCACTGTGAATCTCACCACTCACTCTCTCTCACACTGGCTGTGTAACGGTATAGCCTTGGCCATCAGAGGCTGAGTTATTATAAGGAATCTTCCATCAGATGGGCTGATGTTCACATGGTGGATTTTCGGGGGTCATTGTCTAAATATACTATATAAAACATACTTTTTTATATTCTGTATGTCCAAGAGTTAATAAATGTTTATTTAGGAAACATTGTTTAAAGAGTTGTATTTTGGAAGTAGTAGTATTACCTATGGTCAAGTTTAGGTTGGTAGTTCTTGATGTATTTTGCTAGTATTGCCCATGACATATTCTTCATAAAGCTTATGATTTGTGGATAAATCACCCAGAATTTAGGCCTACAATATAGTCCAAATACCAATGAAATTCTCCAGACCTGATTTAAAATAATTGACAAGGCTTCATAGAAATGGATGGTTTCCCATTATCCTGTGGCAGCTCAGGGAAGTGTCAGTACTGTAAGGCCACTGTTACAGCCTTGGTCACCCTGGTACTGCTAGGAACATCTCTCCCTGAGTCCGCAGGGCTGCCAGCAACGCTAGTCCGACTTACAGCGATTACTCTGACTGAGTAACTCCAATGTGCCAATGTCCTATACAGTCGCAAATAGGGACAATAAGGAAGGTCTCGTTCTTGCTTTTCTGTTAGGGGTAGTTGGAGAGAAGAGTCATGGAATATGGAATATTGTGTTATGTTGGTTGGATGGATGGATGGATGGATGGATGGATGGATGGATGGATGGATGGATGGATGGATGGATGGATATTTTATCTAATGGATACAGCAAGATACATCAGTGGGATAGGGACGGGAAAGAAGGTATGTGAATTATTAGATTACATGGGTCATTTATGAAAATGTATTACCATTATTGTCTTTTAGTCATTGAGTGTTTTGTTTCTCTTTGTGCCTCTAGTCAGGTGTGGATTACTATGAAAAGGTGGTTTTCTTAATGGGCATGGACTTTTGCCATCATCTGCGGTGTGGGACTGTATTGTTTGAGAGAGTCATGGGTGAAAACATCACCTTTTTTTCCCCGTTCGGCTACCTCTCTGTCTGACAGTTCTTCAATCTGTGCTGTTCGATGAGTCTGTGCCAACTTTCCTCTCTGTGTCTGTGTCTGTCATAAAATACTGACATAGTATCCATCCACCCTCTCTAAAAACTGGCAAATCAAGACCACCCATATTTTTAAAAGTTTATTTATTTATTTATACCAAAACCAGAAATCCAGTTTAGTTGAGGATAGTCATATTGGTCTGTATGCACTGAGGTGACCTTTTTAAAAAATGTCACCCTGCGGAAATCGAATTAGCAAAATAAAAACATCTCCATCAAAATCCAGTCATTTAAATTTTTAACAATGGTACTTCCACAGCTGAGAATATTGCAGAAATTAAAACATATAAGAGCATCCTGTTGCAAAGTGAGAAGCCATGTAAGAGCATTGCAAAGTTATTGGGTTTTCCTGACCCTAATTGCCCTTGTCAAATGCCATGGGACATGAAAGAGGCGCTCTAAAGATGGACATGTTTAGAATAAAGGATGTGGCTGTGGTGCATCAGAGTAGATTGGTGTAATCCGTCCAATGATGTTGTTAGATCGAATTCAATTTACTCCTTAGGCTACTTCCTCTGTTGCGACTACTACTACTACTACTACTACTACTACTACTATACTGAATGTCAATATGTCAATGTTACATAATATAATTACCAGTAGCTGATTTTTTTCATTCATTTTACATCAAAGCTAGTCCTGTTTGGGTAGCAACATAATGCTTTTTTGGGACCATATTTTCCAGATATCAATTCCAAACGTATCCAGCAGAGGTAAGTATTCACTAGCAAATTGTTGCATCTCGTTCTTAAACCAACACAGAAATAGTGTGAGGGTGTGAGGACATCCCTATGACTAGTGTGATACTGTGATCTTGTAACATTAAAACATTGCAGACTCTGATTTTCCATAGTAAGCCTTGTAATGTATGCATCATTTAAATCCAATATCAGAAGTATGACATCACCTTTACGTCAGATGGTGTAATACAAGGTCTTGGGTCAGGATGCCTGCCAAATTACTGTTTTATTAGGAGTTCTATCCTGCACTGGGTTTGACTTGCTGACTAACCTTTGGATATGAACACACTGATCCATCATAACATATCCATCCTGTAAACTATGTCTCAGCCCAGTCTCAGACACAGACAGACACAGTCCCTCTGTCTGGGAGCTGCATGGAAGCTTTTGTTTCAAATTCGTGTTCAGTCTGGAGGGGCTAGAACCCTCCACTGAGTCATCTGAACCTGCAAAGTCGTCACTCATGTTTGGGAGACCATTGGTTCCTCTTCCTGTAACAGAGAGATGATTATTGATCCCAGAGGAGGGTAGTGAGAAAGACTCAGACCACTGTCATTTCCCAAGTCCTCACAGACTGCTGTGGGTGGTGTGTAAACACACCCATCTGGCCAAACCACTGGGGAATTACCTTTTCCCATCCTACCCAGCTCCTTTCTCCTCCTCTCTTCTCCTTGTCCTTGGACCTTTTACAGCAGTAGACTCACAGTCAACAATTGGCCCTCAAGCCACGGAGACCTGCTTATATGAGACAAGAAGACTGCACAAGTCTCCTACTACAGAAAGTGGCGATTTCTCCTGGCTGGCTGGAGGATATGGATGGAAACAAATGTCGAGGCCTTTCTGAGGCCTGTTATGTAAAGTCCTGCTTTGATGCTGCTCAGCACAGGATGAGGCAAAGGCAGCAGGGGAATTGAAAAGGACATAAAACTCATTCCTCACTCAGGCTGTATGAGGCCAGGAGAATGGCAACACAATATATGTATTTACTACAGACTTAATCAAAAGCACACAGTTTGTTTGGATGTCAATCTGACAACACATATAACATTAGGCTTTTGGTGTTGTTTATCTAATCCAAACAAACAGTAAATAAAACTGTCATAATTGCACACAAAGTAGACTCCCAAGACTGTGTCTGATGGATTTATAGATAACATTGAAGCCCTTGAAGTGGGTTTTCTAAGAATCCGATCAGAGTCCTCAGAAAACTGGCTTTTCTCTCTTCCGCCCCTGGTCTTTGTTGTCTCTGTACATTGCTATGGGTTTTGTCCAGAGACTAGAGTCTAGTCTTGGTACCATGTTTTCCTCATTACTGGAAGCATGCTATCCTGCTATATAAATTGCATATGAGGGTCTGAGAACACATGGACCTACATTTTATAGAAAAAAACTGAACCCAAACCAGCTTTAGTTGGTTGGTTCCAAGTTCCAACATCAGACACTATCACCTAATACTGGCCCAGGAGTCAGCCGCTAGCTAATAGCTTTCAGAGCCACACTCCACATCTGCAACAAATAAATCTGCAACTCTGACTACAGAGCTGTGTAAAATCCTAAACGTTGATTTAGATTTTACTTGATAGGACTATTTTAACAAGATTGCCCCAAAGGAGATGTTTGATACACAGCTGCCCTTAACTCAAAGACAAGAGATGTTACCAGATGTAACACACAATGGGCATGGTCTTTTCTATAGCCAGAGGGTTTTATAGTTCAGTGGGCTGATAACATACATGCCACGCAAATAACTGGCCAATGGGAAGAATGAGGGATTTGGTTTAACCAACCACCAGTCTCTTGGTTGAGCTGGGAAGGGCTAAGGATCCAGGCCCAGGGCCCGGAGAGGGCTCTCCTTGGCAGTATCTCAATTACATACTCCTTGCGTCCTCTCTCCTTTCTCCTTCACAAAACTCATTGGATGAGAAAGCCAGAGGTCCCTCCCTTCTGACCTTCTCCTCCAATGGGTTTTGAGAAGGAGGCAAGAGAGATATTCTCTCCTTGTAAATAAAGGGTTCTGGGTGAGTACCACACATGAGTAACAACAATACTCAATGTCTAAACTGAGTTCACTTGAATCATACATCTCACTTTAAATTGATGAGCATAGGGAAATAGCCAGGTGATTTATTGTCTATTCCAATAGAAAATAAACTCCATTCCTAAGCCAGATGTCCTGAGTGTGTTATGCTGACAGTATTTTTAGGCCTTGCTAAAGCCCACGGGAAATATATTTCTTTATTTACCTTTTCGCGAGCGGGAGGAAATAGCTGCAGATCAGCAGCTACAACTGTGTTGGCATCGTACATTCCTGCTCTGCCCAATAAAGTGGCCCCCACTGGTAATACCCATGGCCGCATGAAATAGAACACATTCCAACAGATTCATCGAACCCCCAAAGGAATGTTAACTTTACTTTGGAGCTGGTCTGTTGTTCATGCTGTACTTGATCTATGTACCAAGGAATTTTGTATTTGCTATGAAAGTGTGCACTGCGGTGGCTGCTCTGAGAAAGCATATTTGAAAAAAATATATAAATAAAGATGAGATCCCTCTCCCCATCTCTCTGTGCAACTGGCAAGTTTGAACATAAAAGCACTTTTATAGGAAGGCTTCAGTATACCGGTAAATATTGATGTTATGCAACGTCTTCCAGCGATTTGTGGCTGTTGGCCAAGAGTTAAATATGCCCCTGTTTTTCAACTGAAGTCACTCTCCCAGGCAGTCTTTGAAGTTGTTGGTCTGCTCTCAAAATCGGATACAATATTTAATTTGGCGGGTGCGGTTTTTGGCTAATATATTTGTTTCATGTCAATAGCACGCCTGGCCTGACAGCCATCATGGTGCAATTGGCGGTAATGAAACGCTGGAGAGCGTTAGGACAGAAAACATACCCCAACATACCACATATTGCCTTCTAATGCATGACAGGGACGAATATGTTTTGTCTAAAATACACAAACAAATGTTTGCACAGGACCAGTGGTATTTTGATACACGTTAACAGCAGAGAGTCAAGAGTTATCTATTCAGTGAGTACTATGGGCCTCCTGTCATCACAGGACACAAACAACAGCCAGACAGAAACTCACTGTCCAGAGCATTTTCCATGTCCACCATGATCAAAGTGCACAGCAAGGTTGACCACATTCCGCTGTAAATCAGAAACATACTGTACTGCTTTAGTTGAGTTAGGATTAGATGTGTATTTGAAATTCGTATTTGCAGGACAAGGTGCACTCTTGAGTAGAGTCCCATGTTCCTACTTCCTCCTATAAAGGTTGGATGTGGTTAAGATGTGGTTGAGACCACACAAATGCCACAGGATGCCAGTGGTATACAGGATGGTGAAAACACGGTGAGGCGAAGGTCTCATAAACAGACGGTTGTAGTTCAGCACTCCTCCCCAGTATGTTCTCAACTGACGTTGCCAAAGAAAATGAAGTAGACTATTACTAGTTATCTACATGGCCTGAGTCCGTTACCTTGACGACAGGCTGTGTTTGTTGTTGTAATTACACAGTACAGTAAGGAAGGGAAAACATTGATCGTCGTATAATTGGAATCTTCACCCTTGACCCTGTACTGCGGTGGTACAGGAACCACTATTGAGCAACCACACAAGAGTTGTAGTACCCCATGTAGCTCAGTCGGTAGAGCATGGCGCTTGAAATGCCAAGGTTGTGGGTTTGATTCCCATGGGGTACCAGTATGAAAATGTATGTGCTCACTACTGCAAGTTGCTCTGGATAAGAGCGTCTGCTAAATAACTGAAAATGTAAATGGTCTTACAAATAACTTCCACTACAACCAAAGAGAGACCCTGAAATGTAAGAGTGATAAAACATTTCATTGTGACAATAAGATTTAAGATTATGTGGGCCCCTTTATAATGCTTGCAGCCACAGGACTGTGGGTCCATTACTTGTACATTAAGCAGAACATTCCTGAATGCAAACCTACTAGTTCTCTTAGAATCATCTAATGGTGGAAGAGAACTTCCGGAGAGAGTTGATTTATGTATTTCTATCAGCTCCCAAAGGCCGGGGTCAGGCCATGGTGTCTGGTCTGGGCGGATGAGGAAGGGAAAAGAGTTCCAGTGCGTCCTCCCATCTAGTGCACATCTGTAGCACCTAGCCGACTGCAAACACAAAACATCCCCCTGGTTGTACGCCCTCTATTTGTTCACAGGCCACCGTTACTTTCGTCATGTCACACTCACTGAGATATGTGATCGTTTCCGGTACTGTGGTTTTTTTCCTCTGCGTTTTACCACCTGTGTGGTTTGAGGGGATATTCTGTACTGCTATTGTAGCAGAGGTGATCAATGTTAGATTTCCACTGGATTTGGTTATTTTACAACCTAGCTGGGGAGGGAGACAAAAACGTCAGTTACTTCAGACTCCGACACTACGACTTCAACCTACTGTAACCCAAAACTATTTATAACAGGTATGTTTATTCACCAATAGGTTATTGCTCTTTTCAAACCAGTTTGAGCTGACCCTCTGCAGGACATAGCTCCACAGCATCAAAATATATTTTTAATCAAGTGGTCAAAAGCAGTTGCACAAACATTCTAAAGTAGCTTACGAAAACACCCTCACAGACCCAGGGAAGAGAGAGGCCTTCTTCTGTCGGCTGGAATGCATACTAGGCCTTCTTTCCACATTTGCCATAACACAGGATCTCTTTGTAACTGCCCGGCAACCACGCGGTATGGTGGAACTCGAAGGAATTTGGGCCTGTTTTTTCTTTGTTTTCCTTACAATGTTTCAATATAGTTCACTATAGGTATATACTGTATGTGTAGATTGCATATATATTTGCATTAATATACACTGACCATACAAAACATTAAGACATGACATAGACTGACCAGGTGAATCCAAGGGAAAGCTCCCTTATTGATGTCACTTGCAGTTTAAAGAAGGATTTTTAAGCCTTGAGACAACTGAGACATGTATTGTGTATGAGTGCCATTCAGAGGGTGAATGGCTCAGTTGGTAGAGAATGGTGCTTGCACTGCCAGGGTTGTGGGGTCACTTTGGAAAAAAGCATCTGCTAAATGGCATATATTATACAGTGGGGAGAACAAGTATTTGATACACTGCCGATTTTGCAGGTCTTCCTACTTACAAAGCATGTAGAGGTCTGTAATTTTTATCATAGGTACACTTCAACTGTGAGAGACGGAATCTAAAACAAAAATCCAGAAAATCACATTGTATGATTTTTAAATAATTAATTTGTATTTTATTGCATGACATAAGTATTTGATCACCTACCAACCAGTAAGAATTCCGGCTCTCACAGACCTGTTAGTTTTTTTTTAAGCAGCCCTCCTGTTCTCCACTCATTACCTGTATTAACTGCAACTGTTTGAACTCGTTACCTGTATAAAAGACACTTGTCCACACACTCAATCAAACAGACTCCAACCATTCCACAATGGCCAAGGCCAGAGAGCTGTGTAAGGACATAAGGGATAAAATTGTAGACCTGCACAAGGCTGGGATGGGCTACAGGACAATAGGCAAGCAGCTTGGTGAGAAGTCAACAACTGTTGGCGCAATTATTAGAAAATTGAAAAAGTTAAAGATGACGGTCAATCTCCCTCGGTCTGGGGCACCATGCAAGATCTCACCTAGTGGGGCATCAATGATCATGAGGAAGGTGAGGGATCAGCCCAGAACTACACGGCAGGACCTGGTCAATGACCTGAAGAGAGCTGGGACCACAGTCTCAAAGAAAACCATTAGTAACACACTACGCCGTCATGGATTAAAATCCTGCAGCGCACGCAAGGTCCCCCTGCTCAAGCCAGCGCATGTCCAGGCCCGTCTGAAGTTTGCCAATGACCATCTGGATGATCCAGCGGAGGAATGGGAGAAGGTCATGTGGTCTGATGAGACAAAAATAGAGCTTTTTGGTCTAAACTCCACTCGCCGTGTTTGGAGGAAGAAGAAGGATGAGTACAACCCCAAGAACACCATCCCAACCGTGAAGCATGGAGGTGGAAACATCATTCTTTGGGGATGCTTTTCTGCAAAGGGGACAGGACGACTGCACCGTATTGAGGGGAGGATGGATGGGGCCATGTATTGCGAGATCTTGGCCAACAACCTCCTTCCCTCAGTAAGAGCATTGAAGATGGGTCGTGGCTGGGTCTTCCAGCATGACAACGACCCGAAACACACAGCCAGGGCAACTAAGGAGTGGCTCTGTAAGAAGCATCTCAAGGTCCTGGAGTGGCCTAGCCAGTCTCCAGACCTGAACCCAATAGAAAATCTTTGGAGGGAGCTGAATGTCTGTATTGCCCAGCGACAGCCCCGAAACCTGAAGGATCTGTATGGAGCAGTGGGCCAAAATCCCTGCTGCAGTGTGTGCAAACCTGGTCAAGAACTACAGGAAACGTATGATCTCTGTAATTGCAAACAAAGGTTTCTGTACCAAATATTAAGTTCTGCTTTTCTGATGTATCAAATACTTATGTCATGCAATAAAATGCAAATTAATTACTTAAAATTTTTTGTTTTAGATTCCGTCTCTCACAGTTGAAGAGTACCTATGATAAAAATTACAGACTTCTACATGCTTTGTAAGTGGGAAAACCTGCAATATCGGCAGTGTATCAAATACTTGTTCTCCCCACTGTATGTATTTCAAAATATTTAAGTGCTTTTAAACGGTTATGGTAGTAGGTGCCAGGCACATTGGTTTGTGTCAAGAACTGCAGCGCTGCTGGATTTGTCACACTCAACAGTTTCCTGTGTGTATCAAGAATGGTCACCCAAAGGACATCCAGCCAACTTGACACAATTGCGGGAACATTGGAGTCCATGCCCCGACAAATTGAGGCTGTTCTGAGGGCAAAAAGGGGGGGCGGCGGAGCAACTCAATATTAAGAAGATGTTATTAATGTTTGGTATACTCAGTGTATAGCTAGTATGTATGCTCCCTTGCACATTTTAAGCAAACACCAAGTTCACCTGTTTGAACTGGAATTAAGTATAAATAGGAACGAGAGTCTTGATTTACTTTTTTAAATCAGCAAGTGGTGTTTGTTTTATTTAAGATTCCAAATGAAGCTTTTGGAACAAATTAACTTCTCCTCCAACTGGCTGGCACGTGGATGAGAGTAAATTATATCAAATATGAAGTTATGACTGAGTTAGCACAGGTTATTTTCAAGGTATGAGGTATCATTTTACTTCTCAACAGTCGTGTGACATAGAGCCTACCTTCGGTAAGGTGCTTCTTTAATTCTCTGTTTCCCTGATCTAACACTGCAGGACCAGAACAATGTGTCTCCGTCCCAAATGGCACCCTGTTCCTTATAGTGCACTTCTTTCGATCAGAGCCCTATGGGCCCTTGAAAAATGTATTCTCTACATAGGGAATAGGGTGCCGTTTGAGACACAGCCTAGTCGGTAAATCTTGGACACGAGAAAATTATTAGTGGCGCCTGACAGGCATAATGCGGATCACTCACTGCCAACCAGGGCATTTACAGGCCTGGGCAATAGAGGCCCTTTCAGAGCCCAATGCTCTGTAGATGCTCATTAGCAGCACCATTAGCAAACAGTGCAAACAGTTAGCAAACAGTGACCCCAAATGAAGGAGCACCATTAGGCAGCTACTTATGGTGCTCTAATAAATTAGATTGGGAAATATTGTCTCTGCTCTATGGAGAATGTACAGAACATAAAATGTGGTCATGTATACATTGGACATGTACTGTATGTGGTCATGTACTGTAGCTTTATGCTTTTCTTCAGGGAAAATATCTTAAATGCAGCAGCTCTGTTAGGAAGCAATTGCCAGTTTCTTGAGCAAATCAAATAACATCACTCTTAAATGATCAGCCAGCTAGACTAGTCTGATGATTAACTGCCCATCGGAGCTGGAATATGCATGTACTCAAAAGTAAACAAGGTGTTTTTTGAAGAGCTAACATATTGAAGAGATCCCAAGAGTTTATATAAGGCTTCCTCCTCACATTTGATTTGGCTCGTGCATTGCTGTGCCAGTAAATGATCCATGTGTTTTCCTCCTCCACAGCAGGCAGTTCCATAGACACTAACAATGACATCACTGCCATTATCTTTGGGTTCATGATGAGGGAACAGTAGAGAAATTAGATGAGGTAAACAAGACGTCCCCAGGGCGCTGTGAGACATCTCTGTTTACAGAACTGCACCGAGATAATTACTAGTGGGCTAGTAATGCTTGGCTCAAATAAATCATAATGCATCCAGAGGAATTTAAACCTTGTCTTCTTCTTTGGTGAGGCAATGTCTTGGTGAGCTCATCCTCTGAGTTTTGATGCAGTGTTGCTATTAGAGACTGGCTGGCTGCACGTTTCCTCTTTATCTTAACCCAGGGCCCTGGTCGTGTGGCTGTGTTGTGCTTGTGATACACTGTATCACCTGAAATACCAGTCATAGTCATAAACAAGGCCCAAGTTAAACTGGACTTCACCACTGGCACACATGAGACTCTGGCTACCACGTGAGTTGCATTCAACCCTCATTTGTGTGAAGAGAAAACACTTCATATGGTCTAAAGCCCTCTTTAGAGGTTGTTTTTCTCTTTTCAATCCATTGAGAGTGACCTGAGGTAAACTGGCCCTATGGCAGGGCAGTCAATCCTGTGAACAACGTAAGGAATGTCCAGCTAGCTGGGGGCAGGAAAAGACAGTGTTGACCCCAGGCAAACACCAGTGGGCAACACAGCCCCTGACCCAATGTTGAAACATCCCATTCTGTACAAACAGTTCACACTTTTACAGAGGGAAAACCAAATTATCCCAGTCTACCGTTTCTTTTTCCGAAGGGGAGGAATTTATCATGCTGAAAACATATTCTCCAGCCTAGGGTCCGTTTGCACATAGGGGTCAGGAGTCACTCACGACTGGGGTCATTGGCAACAGCAGAGTATCTGGACCGACCAGGCAGCGCAGACATTTATCCTGCTTTTGTGGGGGATATACATGTCTCAGTGCGAGCCACAGAGAGGCTGAAGATCTTTTGTCAGGCTGATATGTTGACATATAGGTGGTGGGCCGAAGCCGAAAAACGTGAAGTTGAGATATTGAGATCTGGCAGAAAGGGGAAAGAAACGGTCATGATTCAAGGGTTATATTATATTTCCTGTGTACTGTAAGCTTCAAGTTTGTGTGGCTGGAAGACAATTATTAACTCCTTTATAAAAGTGCTTACCAGAATGTTAACAAAAAAAAAAGAAATGTTTCAAACCACACAGCAACCGGTGGGATGATTAACCAACTGTAAATGGGTTACAGAGAGGGGGCTGTTACAACTGAGTCCTTCTGTCTTGTCATTCATTTTAGTGTATGACACAGCACATACAGTAAATCACAACTATAGAATGCAACATATGCAGGGTCAATTCCGCCAGACCCAAATGATCTCGTGAGAATACCCACTCCATGACATCACAGATGCTTAGAGAAACGTCTTAATCTACAGAATGTGACCCCAAGAGCACTGTTTGAACTTCTGATATTGTCCAATATAGATGGTAGGCTACCATTATTCTGGCCACAGCTGCTCCAGAGAGCTGGTCTTACAAAAGGGCCATATAGCTCTGAACTATATTTATAACTAGCCAGACTTGTTTGGTATCCAAGACACTCTTCAGTGAGGTCCGCAGGATAGCTCCATGCAGGGTGCTCATCAGGACTGCTGTTTTTACTGAAGATTGTGAATGTGTGTGGCTGGCATTGGAGGGAGAGACATTAATACCTCCATGCTTTGAGACCTCCGTGCTTTGTTTACAGTACCTGTTGCTTGGTGCTCATAGACTGCCATAGAACATAGTCAATAATAGAATAACATAGAGTAGGTCCCCTGGGAACCAATAATACATTTGGAGAGGATGATGTCAAATGGATTTATTCTCCTTATGATGTAACAGCCACTTCTCTTTGTTTTCTCTCATTAGTTTTATCTTCTACGGTCTTCATTTATAAGCACATTTCCTGGAGGGTCCTTGCAGCCTCATTTCCGCAGACCACAGGGGCCTACGTCAAAACCCCCACACACACAAACATACCCTCGCAGCCCCACATTCACACACCCTCGCAGCCACACACAGACACTCACTCGGACACACACACACACACTCACTCTTTCAGAAACACTTGTCTCCCTGCGCTAGCTGGCCGTGTGGAGCCCAAGTCTCCTTTGTGTCATCATGCCACACACAGACTGACCCAAAATGATGGAGGGCCCAGGCCGCGAGCAGGGCAGGCAGAAGACACCCCCATAAAGCAGGGCAACCCAAACACACAGGGCGTGGGCGTACAGTTAGTGGTATTCCTCTCTGCCAAGGACAGGCTGTTCACCACAATCAGGATGTAGAAAGGTGGTTGGGCCGGAAGCTGATATTATGGACATTGTTATTTTAATTTGTACTATACACAAGTTGTACATACACTCTTAGAAAAAAGGGTTCGAAAAGGGTTCTTTGGCTGTCCACATAGAACCCTTTTTGGTTCCACGTAAAACCCTTTTGGGTTCTATGTAGAACCCTCTGTGGAAAGGGTCCTACATGGAAACCAAAAGGGTTCTACCTGGAACCAAAAATAGTTATTCAAAGTGTTCTCCTATGGGGACAGCCAAAGAACCCTTTTAGGTTCTAGATAGCAACTTATGGCTTCGTTCCCAGAATCAATGGGAAACCAAAAACATACGTTCTCACAACTTCCAATGAACCAAATGTGCTAGTTAGGATAGTTCTGTCTGTGTATCTTTTTCTTTTGGAAGCAACAGGCGCACAAGACTAAAGGCAACAAACACCCCAAGGTATTCTGCAGTATTCTGCACTATTATGGTTCTCTGCTGAACAGGTCCCCCCGTGTGCGTGTCATGCTCCCTCTTGTTTTCTCCAAGAAAAAGGAGCCAGAGCCAGGCCAGCAGACAGGAGATGTGTCCTGTGTGGACTGTTTTATTCAGAACATACTGTTGCAAGGAGAGCCAGATCCTGAATGGCTCCCAAGCGCCAGGGCCACTATATTTAAAAAATAGCTAAGTTTAGATTCACCGCCCATCACATAGAACTAGACATTTATTCATTTCTCTCTCTCACTTTCTCTCTCTCTCACTAATTCGAGGAGTGGTCTCTTTAGTTTTTTACACACAGCATGATTTACATACATTGCACTTTATTTTGACAAATTAGCTCACACAAGCTAGTCTTTGATGTATATTATGTGTTAGAGGGTGTGGAGAGCTTAGCTAGATGTTTTTAAGGGTCTCTGTCAGAATAATGCTTTGTAATCTCATATCTCAGTGTTGACCCCATTGTAAACCTCCCTCCCTGAGCAAAGCTCTGATCCTGCCTGTCTGTCATAATTCCAGTCTAGCGAGCTCTTGGGTGGACCTTGAACTGCACAGTTCCCGTAAAAGGATGAAATACCACCTATGGGCAGTCCCACTCAAAATGCCCCGCACCTGCAAAAACATACTGTGCAATCCGTTGAGTGCAGATGCCCTGTGAATACCGGCAAATCACTTGTGCATAATATACTTTTTTGGCGGGGAAAAACACACTTGCACGCACACACAAGCACAAAGAGCAAAACGTTTTATTCTTTCACATCTTCACACATCTTGTTTTCTTTGCCTGAAATCAAAAAGCAAAACCATAATGTCCCTTCTCCCCCTGCCCCAGACCCTATAGGCAAGGCAGAGGGTTAGGCTAATATGAAAAATGGTGCTTCATAGGCTGGACTTCCTTGTATTGCTGCAAATGCCAACATATCTGCACCTCAGCACCTGACCACACATGTTTCTCAGGCCCAGTCTGCCAACTGCTGCCTGGCCTTCCGGACTGCCCAGTAGGCTCTGTTTAGTCAGAGGCTGTGTCTCATTTACACTGCATACAGTCACATCATAGACAGAAGAAAACATCCATTAAGAAAGATACACAGAATACCAGGATGAATGAAAGAGGTAGTATTTGGAACAACATACTGTAGCTGAAGCATGTGGCATGAAATAGAAACTTAATGCCCAACAACATGTTGTTTTGTTTTGTTGGTTTTCATCCTCACCTTTTAACACAGAGATGCTTGATCAAACAATGGCTGAATATAACTGAACATAATTATCTGTAATTTGTTAAATGAATCCTGACTCCAGAACTAGTAGGTTAGGGTGTTGTTATATTCAGATGTTTTCATTTTTATAAGGTGGAATATACCTATGTTTTATAGGCTGAAACCAGGTGTAAAGATATACATAAGCTGTCTATATTTGTTCATGCTTCCTTTATGGAGGAGAGGGTTACAGTATAACCAAATGTGTTCCTAAGAATGTGAAGTGAAATGGAGAACAAAGAGCTACAAATACATAAGCTTGCAATTACCATTCCTTGGCAGACCTGCACTTTTAATGTCTGGAACCTCAACATAAAATTAAAAGCGTATTACTTTTTCTAATTGATTTGATCATGGTTTGCTTTTGTTCTTTCTTATGTCTTTCTCCTCAAGGCCCACTGTGACCAATTAAGGTACTTGGGTCTGTCTGGTTCTATTTCCAAAGTCTCCTTTTTCTCTTACAGCTGCGTCTGGAAAACTCCTTGCTGCTCGCGACATTGCCAAGTAACTTCTCTATTTTACTCCTGGCAGGGGGAGGACTGGAGGAGGCTGTGCTCCGACAGGGGGCGGCCAGCAGGGATGGAGAAGCATACAGATTGAGGTGGGATTCTGGGGGAAGGCTTACACCCTCTGAACGCCATCCAACCAGCACTGCTATGGGACGTTCTCACCCACCCGAGGAAACCAGTGCATGAACCAGACCTCCAGAATCACCTTTGTCCAAATGATCAACACCTGGCTGACTGTGTCTGGAATACTTTCTCTGGGACCTCTTTCCCTCCTCACCAAATTCCCCTTCAGCAACACCTCGCAGGGAAGGGTAGCTAGCTAGTCGTCCCTTTGTGGCAGCTGGTGGGTTTATGGTGAGATAAGTCAACATGGCGTGGCAAGTTGGGAAAAGGGTTCAAAGAGACTTATGTGTTTGCGCCATGACTATCGTCATACCTCATGTCACTGAGGAGAAGTTAAAAAGAGGCAGAACCCCTAAGAGGATTAGCACCCTATGGGGAAAGGGTTCTACATGGAACCAAAAAGGGTTCTTCAAAGGGTTCTCCTATGGGGACTGCCGAAGAACCCCTTTAGGTTCTAGAAAGCACATTTTCTGTTTGGTGAAGGGAAAACCAACGGCCAAAATGTTTGCAGTTGCTACGGTGACAATACACATTGGCCTTGGTCTAAATTCATCATCGCAGCATGTCATTATCCTTTTGTCACTCCAAAGGAAGTAGGAGAATGTACCAATTGAAACTGAATATGAGGATAATTTCCAGTTGCATTTTGAGGATACAAAGACCCTCTTAAGCTCATTACACATAAGTCTGTATGTCCATTCCTCGACTCAAGCATCCAATATGGTCAGATAAAGCACTGTACCAAGAGCGGTTTCTAATCTCAGCTCCTCCAGTTCCAGAGCATTCCTTCCTGGGCATCCCCTTTGACATCCAGACCCTTGAGAGAATGGAGTGGAGCAGGCTGGAGGCTTCAGACCTGAACTGCCCCTGATGGACAGCTATGTGCCTCCTGCCTACTGCCTCCTGGAAATTCCTCAGAGTTCCCCAGGTCCCCTAAACGGAGCAACCGCCATCGCCGCAGAGTTCAAGTGAGAGAGGTGTTGGAATGCCTGTCACTATAGCTGCATTCACATGCCAAACAGGACACCTCTCATGGCTTAGGTCCAGCAAACAGTCCCTCACTGTGCAATCCCAGAACACCCCACAATCAGGCCTGTACATCTGCATACCGAGCCAGCACAGGCACGAGCCAGCACAGGAATGCTAAAGCTGAATCAGGTTATCACAGTATTTGAGGTATTTTTGCTAAAAGAAAACAGTTTGTGGTTTTCATCGTTTGTAACCTGGACTGGTCTAAGGACTTCAAAAGACTAGCGTGACCTAGGCCTCGATTCAATCAGATCAAGCATTAACCGGCGATAGCCGACACCCGCATAGCTGATGTTTTGGAATTGTCCAAGGTGGAACTGCATTAGAGCCATTAAGATAGATAGATAGATAGATAGATAGATAGATAGATAGATAGATAGATAGATAGATAGATAGATAGATAGATAGATAGATAGATAGATAGATAGATAGATAGATAGATAGATAGATAGATAGATAGATAGATAGATAGATAGATAGATAGATAGATAGATAGATAGATAGATAGATAGATAGATAGATAGATAGATAGATAGATAGATAGATAGATAGATAGATAGATAGATAGATAGATAGATAGATAGATAGATAGATAGATAGATAGATAGATAGATAGATAGTCCGTAGAGCTCAGAGACAGGATTGGGTCAAGGCACAGATCTGGAGAAGGGTACCAAAAAATTTCCGCAGCAGTGAAGGTGCCCAAGAACACAGTGGCCTCCATCATTCTTAAATGGAAGAAGTTTGGAACCACCAAAACTCTTCCTAGAGCTGGCCGCCTGGCCAAACTGAGTTATCGGGGAAGAAGGGCCTTGGTCAGGGAGGTGACCAAGAACCCAATGGTCAATCTGACAGAGCTCTAGAGTTCCGTGGAAATGGGAGAACCTTCCAGAAGGACAACCATCTCTGCAGCACTCCACCAATCAGGCCTTTATGGTAGAGTGGCCAGACGGAACCCACTCCTCAGTAAAAGGCACATGACAGCTCGCTTGGAGTTTGCCAAAAGGCAAGATTTTTTGGTCTAATTGAACCAAGATTGAACCCTTTGGCCTGAATGCCAAGCATCACGTCTGGAGGAAACCTGGCACCCTCCCTATGGTGAAGCATGGTGGTGGTAGCATCATACTGTGGGGATGTTTTTCAGTGGCAGGAACTGGGAGACTAGTCAGGATCGAGGCACAGATGAACGGAGCAAAGTACAGAGAGATCCTTGATGAAAACCTCCTCCATAGCGTTCAAGACCTCAAACTGGGGTGAAGGTTCACCTTCCAACAGGACAACAACCCTAAGCACACAGCCAAGACAACGGAGGAGTGGCTTCGAGACAAGTCTCTGAATGTCCTTGAGTGACCCAGCCAGAGCTCGGACCTGAACCCAATCGAACATCTCTGTTGAGACCTGAAAATAGCTGTGCAGCAACACTGCCCATCCAACCTGACAGATTTTGAGAGGATCTGCAGAGAAGAATGGGAGAAACTCCTCAAATACAAGTGTGCCATACTTGTAGCGTCATATCCAAGAAGACTCGAGGCTGTAATCGCTGCCAAAGGTGCTTCAACAAAGTACTGAGTAAAGGGTCTGAATACTTATATATATACATTTGCAAAAATGTTTTTGCTTTGTCATTATGGGGTATTGTGTGTAGTTTGATGGGGAAAAAACTATGTAATACATTTTAGAACAAGGCTGTAACCTAACAAAATGTGGAAAAACGTCAAGGGGTCTGAATACTTAAAATATACAATTTAATTTATCAATATTTCTGAAAGTGTATATATAGTGTTTTAGAATTAAACTCTTAAATTACTCCTGTGTATGATCATTGGCATGACTTTCAAAGAATGCATCGTTTCACACATTGTAAAACCCAACTGTAATTATTCTGTCTGTGAAGGTATATCTGAATATCTGGTGTCTGCAAAAGTGTAGTCTCGCATAGCCTTACCTCCAAAATCACATCGTTGTCACACCTCCTTGGGATTAGCGAAGCCTGGTTCTTGACGGGGCTAGCAAAAATGACTTCAGTTTTATCTTGACCAAGTTTATTGCTGATGATGCTATCTGCAGTTACACAATTCATTTTTACTCTAGTGACTAGTCTGTACTGACTTTTGTAGTATCTGTCTGTATACTTGTGCTTTGTTTTTTGACTGGTACCCCATTCCTCCACCATCACCTCTCCACTTGGCAGTCTGCACATCTGGGCCTAGTGCCAGTGTGTCTCAGGGGCAGGATGAGTGCCACAGGCCAGCAGGCCAGCACAGGGCCTCTATCATCTACTACCCACCCCAGGCCTGAGCCAATCCCGCATTCTGCTTCCTCCTGCCCTGGAGGTCCCCTGGCATTCAGTAGTATGTCCTCTACTGCAAGGTCACATTATCCTAACTCTTATCTAACTTTTGATATACTGTAACTCATTTGTGTTGATTTCTCTAAGGGTTTTAAGCCTATCTTGAGTGGGCATGCTGGGAAAATTACATAAATCTCATCCATATGTAGCTGTCTGTGCGCAAAATATGAACTTTTATATACTACCTGCAAACATTCCATGACAATGTGTTCTTGCCAGGGTGAGGTTGAACATCCTCCACCACAATTATAACCCCTGTGATTAAAGAGCCATTGCAGGATGGCTTGTCACATCACTAATCATGGACAGAGAAGATATACTGTACATGTCAAATACAAGACAAATGGAGAGTCTGGAAAAGAAAAAGCCCAGAAAAAGCCCAGTATATGCATGCTTTTATCATATTTTTTGTTATTTGTGATAATTAGTAAGTAATTATTTAATCTGAATATATAGCTATCGGGATAAATTAGCTGTCTAATTAGATATTGGGTCTGTTTTGGGTATGATTTTCTTTGATCCAGATCGTGTGCGAGTGCTGAAAGCTGTGTTTATACTGCGGTTACAGCAGTGCTATCGAGGACCTCCTCAACTTTCAGGACTAGATTTGTGGGGGCCCACTGAGTGCCCTTTGTCTAACAAGTGATGTCATATACCTTGAGTGATGAACTGCTCCCTGAAACCAAAGCATTTAATTCAATCCTGGGTGTTATTAAAAGGCATAAATTGTATAGTTTCTCCGGGCCTTGCAAAGAAAATACCTGTGAAAATATGTTGTGGTCAGAAAGTAGGTCTGCCACATAGGACAGACTCCCTTTTAACACACTATCTATCACACGACACGCACAACTTACATAAGCCTGTCACACGAGGCCCATTGATAAAATTTACTGCAGGCAGAAAGCGTCCGTTCAGGCCTGTCACATTAGAAAAACAGTGCGGTTGAAACATTGTTTTAAAAACGACCAGTGGATGGGCCCAGTGTCTGTACAGCATGACTTCTCCTAACCGAAACCACATGGTTTATAGTAAATACTCTCCATGAAATAAAGGAGGCCCTCCTCTCTGATAGTCTGGGTCCCGCAGGCTGAACAGTGGAGCTATTGTTAAAGACATGAAGCAGACTGGCTGGGGTAGGAGTATGACAGACAGGTGACAGACACTCACCATATGTTGGGCGGTTTTAAGCTCAGACCCCCAAGTGAATCACTTCCAGACAGATGTGTTTCAGTGGTTCATTCATTACCCCAGCAGCCAGACAGTGAGACATTGGATCCAGGTCAGTGTCCTCTAGACTCATCAGACTTATACCTCCATGGTTCTCCCATATCTGCCAAGGATGTCCATATTCCAAATAGGACAGGTCATTATATAACAGCTATTTTCTTATCCTTAATGGAAGTGGAACATGTAGTTTAGTGAGGATGATTTGATTATATCGCATAGGATGAACGTTACAGTTGAGGTAGAGGTATTGTTCCTGTCTCAGGTGATGCATGTTTATTTATACTTTAGTGTATCCAACCGTGTCTATGAATGACAAAGGCCCTTAAAATTACAGGCAAATCTTTGAGCTCAACTGGTACATGAGCTTCCATTCCAATGAGAGTTGAGGGAGAGAGTTGCAGTATTTTTACAGTTCCTGGGGGATGGAGACTGACAGGGCAGAGAATAGCAGTAATATGTATTGTGTCTGTGTTACTGCCTGTCTACTGGTGTGGTCTCACGGGCTCTTTATAGAATCCTCCATCACATGACTCCTCCAGGCTCAGGGGGAAGCAGAGGGGCATCGGAACAATTAATTTATACACTCAGGGCCAAAAGTTTGGAATATTACTCATTCAAGGGTTTTTCTTTATTTGCACTATTTTTTACATTGTATAATAAAAGTGAAGGCATCAAAACTATGACATAACACATATGGAATTATGTAGTAACCAAAAAAATGTTAAACAAATCAAAATTTATTTTATATTTGAGATTCTTCAAATAGCCACCCTTTGCCTTGAAGACAGCTTTGCACACTCTTGGCATTGTCTCAACCAGCTTCATCTGGAATGCTTTTCCATCAGTCTTGAAGGAGTTCCCTCATATGCTGAGCACTTGTTGGCTGCTTTTCCTTCACTGCGGTCCGACTCATCCCAAACCATCTAAATTTGGTTGAGGTTGGAACCAAAAATCCCAAATTTGGACTCCAGACCAAAGGACAAATTTCCACCGGTCTAATATCCATTGCACGTATTTCTTGGCCCAAGCAAGTCTCTTCTTCTTATTGGTGTCCTTTAGTAGTGGTTTCTTTCCAGCAATTTCGACCATGAAGGCTTGATTCACACACTCCTCTGAACAGTTGGTGTTGAGATGTGTCTGTTACTTGAACTCTGTGAAACATTTATTTGGGCTGCAATCTGAGGCTGGTAACTCTAATGAACTTATCCTCTGCAGCAGAGGTATTTCTGGGTTTTCCATTCCTGTGGCGGTCCTCATGAAGTTGGTTGAGAGAATGCCATGAGTGTGCAAAGCTGTCATCAAGGCAAAGGGTGGCTACTAAATATAAAATGTATTTTGATTTGTTTAAGACTTTTTTGGTTACTACATGATTCCATATGTGTTATGTCTTAGTTTTGATGTCTTCACTTTTATTCAACAATGTAAAAAATAGGTCAAATAAAGAAAAACCCTTGAATGAGTAATATTCTAATCTTTTGGCCCCCAGTGTATCTGTTTAGATCTGTTTACAACACTGTGTGAAGACTGCCCAGATCCCCTGGGATAGAGCCAGGTTGCATCCCAAATGACACCGTATTCCCTATATAGTGCCCTATGGGCCCTGGTCAAACATAGTACACTCTATAGGGAATAGGGTGCTATTTGGGACACAACCCTAGTTAATGTCCCCATCAGAGCTATAGGGACTGTATCAGATCATCTGTATCATATGATCTGTACCACTCTGCTGTGCCAGAGCAGCAAGGTAATCCAGATGACCTAGTTCAAGTGTTAGTCTGGATATTCCACTGATATGTTCCAGATATCACATTGTAGTCTATTCTGCCTGATAAATTATCTTTTTAATCTTCTCCTCTTTAATCGCATTGTTCTGTGTCTGTTTCACGAATGTACCGCAGCTACAGGACCTTCTTTTCCCCCAAAAGATACAGTATATCACAGATGTGAACATTTTGCACAGTTCAAACTCATTTTAAGGTGAGTCAGGTAGTGAGTTTTCATCTCCTAAATAATTTCCTTTCATTTGTATATGACCCAATTATATAATGAACCTTCAATTGTGTGAAACACATCAACATCTGAGAGCAGCTCATGTTATTCCAATAGATATAATTATTCAGGGAGTGGTTAGAGTATGCCTGCTCCAGAGTTTATACATCATTTTCAGCTTAGAATACATTTTGATTAAATGTCAAATTAATTTGGGTATGAAAAGGAAGATGGATAGGGATCTTTTTTTTTATTAAATACGGAATCCAGATTCATTACATTTTCTGGGTAATTTAGTCTGAAATATGGAGATAATGACAATTACAGTAGGAACCATTTCCGGCCTCCTTAGACTTTTTGTTCCAAAAATAGGTCCTTATACACAGACTTCTGCAAGTCTGTATTCATTTTTCTGGTTGCAGGCATTTGACTATGATGTTGACTATACACTATTTGAATATTGCAATCAGATGAACTAAGCTTTCATTGCTATGTTATGGCTGACAGAAATAATATTGCTTGAGAAAGAATGAAACATGAATGCATTTCATGTAACATCCAGAAGTTTCAGACAAAATGTTTTGGTCTGTAAAACTGGGTCAGATGCCCTGTGTTTGACAGATAATTGAGCTTTTACTTTTTTTCCTTGTGACTTCCTTCTCATCCCACTGCAAGGTTCCAGTGGGAAAAAAAAATCTGTTTTCCTTTGAGCGTAGAGTTCTGAAATATTTCCATTCTGAACTTTTCTATGTTTTAGCGTTCTGGAACTGCAAGAAGGTATGTTTTCCAAAATACCACTGTCTATGGCAGTGCTTTTATGATCTACCATTTACCATGTAGCAAATGGTGAAGAGATAGGGATTTGGTTATTTCTATCAATGTTGTGTCCTTTTGATTTTATTGACGGAAACCAGATTGGCTATCATAAAATAACCTAAAATAAGCCTACATGAATTTGGGCAGATTCTACATCAAACCGAAAGTTGATTGTAATGTGATAAGCACTTTAGTACAGAGTATATCACAAAGCCTGTCACTTCACAGTAGGCCCCAACAGCTGTTAAAAGGCACATCTGATGGAAAATTGGGGGGAAATAGTGCCTTTATTATTGCCTTTAGTTTGCACATACATCCATTTTACAAGGTCTGGATTTTCCGCATATTCTTGGTCTAAGGTTCTCCAGAAGTATAGGAAAAATACTTGAAAACACTAACTATTAGGTCATCTCCGTTTACTGAATGTCATAAATCACATTGAGTCAGTAAAGACATCCCATGGAAAGTATAATTGAGTAAGTGAATTGTGGAAAGCAATCTACATTTTGAAAATGGAATTCAGCTAAACGCACTGATAGAGTTTTTGCTCAATGTCTACTCGTTACTGGTCTAAGTGTGTCTACGTGTTATTTAGCATTTGACTTGGAAAAAACTTTTGGGTGATGTTCAGTTTATACCCAGAAATATAACTGTTATTCGGAGGGAAAAAAAACAGACCATTGTGCTTTTCTTTCCCACCCCCCCCCCCCCCCCCCCCTCTCTCTTTTTCCAGATTATTTTAAACAACACCTGATATCAATAAAATGAGGTGTGTTCCTCCCCCATGCTACATAAAAGGGAGAGCTGGACATTTCACATCCACATTTCAGCCAAGTGAATTGGGAGTGGTCCACACTGGTATGTGGGTCTGGCAACAATTAAAACACATGACAACAACCCACCTATACCACAGCCCATACCTCTCAGACCTTGTCCTACACGGCACTGACTAACTGCATTATGAAAAATAAAGTTTGGCCTTGTAACTTCAGTGAGATGGAGTTACGTTCCTGGAGCATGCTTAATTTATTTGTGCCTCTGAAAAGGGGGGTTATTCTCATTGAAATTCATTGTCATGTTGGAACTCAGAAATCACCAATACCAGTAAATGAAAGCTTATGTGAACAATTGGGAAAGTTCCATGGGTTCAGAAATATCAAGGAGCCTTGGGGTTCACTGCAGGAGCCAAAGGTATGACTTTAGTGAGAAAAGACCACAGCACACTTCACAAAAATGTTCTTTTGTGGCGTCAAGTCTGCTTCAGACATATCTTTAAGTTAGCATATTCCAATAGCGAGATAGCATGACTACCCCATATTATGGAGACTATGGGGAGTATTTTCCATATCTTTCACTAACTACTGTTAGGTTCAGTAACTATACTTTCTTAAATAATATTCGTTATAGCAATAACAGCACTTTGGTATTGTCACAGGTGTGACAGATGATCAATCCCAGTCACTTTCTGTGGGTGGCTTGGTAGCAAGGGTAGTCAGTCATGATCTCCTGCTGGCACCTCCTTTGATCATGGCAGGTTATTACAGTAAAACTGTGATAACCTCACATAACCATATTATGTTTCGTTATCAGCATACTGCCTATGATGTTGGTTACTTTTATACATTAATTAGACAGTAGGCCTATCAAATCTGCACACACATTACTGTTCCAAAATTTGCTTAAACCAGAAGCTACAGTAGTCTGAATGCTGACTTGAAGAAAAAGTAATGATCCCAGACAGTATTAAGGATCAGCTGTTTTTCTCCTGTTTGATATTTGCTGAAAACCGTGTCTTGCTGAGGTTTGCTGAATGTTCTTCACAAGTCTCCTGATTAACCAAGGCTATTGTGACCGCATTGAAGGTTTGCATTAACACCTTCCTGGTACCACCCTCAAGACATACAATCAGTCTGTCTCAGTCTTTCTCTTCAGACTCCAAGGCCCTGTTCAGCTCTTTGAGGCCAGCAGGTCTCCCATGTCTCGCTCACACCAACGCCTACTGACTCAGCTCCCATGAGCTGGGGCCTGGATTAGTGGTCTGCTAATCAAATAAGTCCAGATGGGTTGGTGTAACTGAAGTAGGTAAATCAACACTTGTATGCCCTAGATTTAGGTATTGAGGCTCTGCTGAAAAGTTGGATGGAGGGTTGTTTTTCCATCTGCTCCTGATAATCTTACGTTGGATATTTTTTCTCTTGGGTAAAATAAGTAGAGCTGTTTTTCTTTGTCTTGCCTGACACATGATGTAATGGTGTTGTCGTGATGGCAGCTGTGATTAACGGCAGAAGGCTGGGGAGCCTCAGACGTGTGGTTCCTTGGATCCACACCAGGACTGTAGGGTCCTAAATAGTAGACCTAAACCTGGGGATCAGGCCATGGTCTAATTGCAGACCTACAGTGTTATAAGGACTTTACAATATGGGCCTTATTGTATTTACATTATCTCATTAACCGTACCTAATTGAAAACTCCAAAACGGTCAACATGTTTACAGAAATCCTACCCTGACCTGTCAAAGGTCATAATAACCTGCATAACATTCCAAGGATTAAAGCCCTTCAACACTTTTCTAGTAACTAACAAATATAGCTCAATCTGCCTGTGTTTATTGGACATACTTATAAGTACATCCCTTTAATACTGCAAGCAGCTGATTAGCAGGACATGTTTTGACCGCAGACAGTTGGAGATAAACAGGATGGTGAGTAGCCAATGCCATTGCATGATATGCACTGTAATGCTTCCATCATAGAAAATATGTTTGCCACATAAACAGTGACCAAGAATTCTTATCTAAACCATTGTCTGTATCCACAAGCCAAAATGTCTTCCTCTGGGGTTTAAAAACACTATAAGTGCGACTTCAGAGAGGGCATGTTACAGGCTGATAAGAGTATCAAAAACGTCATTGTACCAAAGACCACTGCACATGCCACATTCTCACTCTCACTAAAACAACACAAAGCCTATCCCTCCCAGTCAGAGGTACTACAGCTGAACTGACAGACCATTCAAATTAGTTATAATAAAGAAAACCAATTATTCCCATCACTTCATATCTCATCTCTGCTGAGGGTATACATTCCAACAAGAAGACCTCTTCCAAAGTACAGTATGTCCTAAGTGAAAGGGTGAAAGTTCCTAGTAGTTGTTGGCTCTATTAATTTCCCTCACAAAAACACTACGCAGACTTTGGCTCCCTGAGTAGGCGTTTATGAGAATGTCCCCAGGCACGTGGAACTTGACAAACAATTTGAAACAGCACTGTTAATACATCTGTCAGGTCACACTGAGACCAGCTCCCGTAGGTGGAACTTGACGTCCAGTCTCCAGACAGAATCCCCTCTGTGGCAGGGGTGCCATTTTCTCCTGCTAGCCCACAGCCAGCAGCATGAGGTCATCCCTCCAGCGCCAGGAATTGTGAGGCTATGACGTCACAGGGTGCTCATAAGGTGGCCAGTTAGACACCCCCGGGGCAGGCCTGCCAGGCAGAGGGTGAACACTTTTTACTGCTCTGGGTTTAATGCCTTGTACTGGTGTTTTGGAGAGTATATGTGGAAGGAGGGAAATCTGGGCTGGCTGGTGAGACACTGAAATGTCAATGACCAACAGACAAACTGGCTACTTCACAAGCTATGGGCTACTCTCTTTCCTTCTAAATACTGTAGTTTAGACAAAAAAGCTGTTGATAATTTGATTTGTTCTACTACAGTATATCAGTATGCAAAATATTACATCAAACGTCTGTTGAATAATACATCATGCGGATGTTCAAATAATGTGGTAAATATTATTAAAAAAACATCAGTCATGGTCTGTTGGTGACCATTTAGCAAATAAATATGAATGTCCTTAGGTCCAGTCTGAGACCTGCCGCTGATACAGGAAGGGAAAAGCCACATGTATTTACTAGATGTATGCAAAGCTTTGCTTTTAAAAGTCTAATGAAAGAAAAACACTAGGTTTATTTGAAGTTTGAGGAGAAGGTTAGGTAAAATTGGACAGGATGGCAACCTATCACGCTAGCATGCAACACCTGTTTTCGAATAAAGGAAAACTGTAAAGCAAAGTTTTAGCGGTTTCTCCATGAGTTTAGGTCAAATTGACCTTGGCACTATATGAGACAAACAAAACCCATTTCACTAACACCAATCTTTGTATTCAAAGAGTTTAGCAGGAAACCAATTAGTGAAGGAATGTAACCACTTGCCAAGGCATGAGGAGGAACTGACATTCCTATTGAACCTGCTCAATGCTGCTTGTCACTGTTAGCCCATGAAAGATGTCTAATTGCTGTTTGGTTTTATGGTTTCCTCTCCTTTTCAGAATCTGGGAAAATTAGCAGAATAAATAAGAGGAAATGAAGGTTCCGTCTTTAGCCACCACTGTTTACGTAGCCCCAGCCCCCAGACTGAAGTTTACACCTGGTCAGACATGAAAGTGAGAGCCTTGTGTTTACCGTTGCCTGTCGCTAGCCTGGGAGAGTTTGTGGGATTGTGCCCTGGATTCTAATCCAGCAGCTGAGACTGCCGGGTATGAGTGCAATCAGGCAGAGCAAAGCAAAGCAAAACAGAATGTTTTTTGATTCCTGGGGCCAGGGGAGTCGGACAGGGGCCAAGTCAGACGACTTGTTAGTGGGTGTGCTGAAGGGCCAGGTGTGTGCTGCAGGGCCAGGCAGCCGTCTGGCAAACATCTCCTTTGTTGTCACAGGAGGTTAAGTCACTGAAGGGGCCCTAATGAAACCTGGGCACTATCTTCCATAACACAATTAGCAGAGTACAAACAGCAGCAGCACCATTTGAGTGATAACATGATGATCTGTGTGTGACACAGGGTCATCTGTGTGCGACAAGGACTCTTACACATATGAGTCTGCTGTACTGTATACTTCAGCAATCCTTGATGATAAACACAATGTCCTCATTAGTGGTCTGGTGAGGACTGGAGTGATTCCACTAATTTCTTTATGTTGCAAAAGACAGCCGTTTTGCACTCAAACGTCCTTTTACGGGAATGTGACAAGCTTGTTGGAAATTGTAGAACGTTTGAACGCGATTTAATAGTCAGTGTGGAACAGATATTAAAATGTACTAGACATTTTTGGGTTTGGTTTCCCTGCCTCTCAACGTCTCTTGCAGTTTAACCGATGGGACAAGGCCAGACTCTGGGCTGGTTTCAACCAGACCAACCACAGAGAGAGCCTGGTGAAATAGTGTAAACAAGACACGAAACAGAACATCTGGGGTATATAAAAACGTTTGCTATTGATCTGCGTACCTACTTAGTTTTTACCTTGGGTTTTTGGAAATCTATTCATACCAGCACATGTATTGATTATGATTATTCTCAAGTATATTCTCAAAAAGTGTTGTTTTGGCATATTCTTTAACATTGGTTGCTCAATGAAAGCTATTGACTCAATCTCCCCATTTTGTACATTCAGTGAACTGTGCACAAGTTGTGAATGCTGCAGATGAAAACAGCTAGACTAGTGTTGTGTTTATTCTGCCTCTTAGGTAATGGCCTAATCTGATTGCTGCAGAAAAGACATGAGTCACTACTGTAATATTCCTCACTGAGGATAGAGACTCTGTCCACTTCACCACCAAACCAGATAGTACACACAGACAGGACACTGGTTACCGTACTCTCTTGTTAACTGTTTGTTAGCTTTTTTTTTTTACCTCAAATTCATAATAATTTTTCTATGTTGTTCAAATCTTTTAAATTTTTTCAGAATCATTCCTTGATTCTGCCCTATTTTGTCTGTTCTATATGAAGAAGGAATCTAGGTTAGTTATACGTTTCAGATGTACTGAGTTAAGCTGTCAGTTAATGCTCTGACATGATCTAGTGAAGGTCGTTAGACACATCTCAATTTAATATGGTCCCATGTTTACCAAACCATTCTATGATGACAAGATCACGGTATTGTTATCGTCTGGGGCCTAGTCCTCCTCTCTAACCCAGTAGGGGTGTAACCGACCGTGAATATATGGGTTAGCTGACAACATCACGAAAACGATGCACAAGCTTTAATGGAGCAGAAGTCTTGATGGCCAGATAGCTAGCAACAATAACAAGAAATGTGGGGAATCGTAAGTGGCTCGTTTCAGCTAGTTTCATGTTGTTCTTGATACCATGTCGTGTTTTGACTGATTTCATGGCAATGCTAATATGGCAAAGCTTCGCTAGCTAGCTAACTAACCAACAACTGCAACAATGTATTTGAGAGAGAACAGGTGCTCATTGTGCAAATGTATTTATGTTTTCAATAAACATTGGAGACAAAATATAGTCAACAATCTAAGCCAATCTCGTCTGTTTTGCCCCATATTTGCGCGTTTTGTTGCTAATCAACCAACCCGTCTATATTCTGTTTGATTTGTTAAAGACTGCTACTGAGCTCTGTTGTCTCCTGCGGTTCAACTCGGTTGCCATGGCGAGTGTGATGAGGGTATTCCTGGGGTGCTTGTCTTGGCACTGGGGCGCTGGCCAACTGCAATCCCATGAATGAGTGCTTTTCAAGGCCCTCAGTCGTTAGACTATACCCACCGGCCACAGGTATCTCCAGGAATCCAGGCAGCGGTGATATAAATGTAATTCAACTAATAAAGACAACAGCTGTTGATGGAGAGGTAGAAATTGAATCCTCAGTTGGCTGGCTTCAGATTCCTCATCCTGCGGCAGGTGATATTTATCCCCACCGCAGGTATTTCACTTGCTGGCCTACTAAGGCCATACTCAAACTTATGAAACATCAAGGGACTAACTGTTTATTTTATCACATTGCATTGTAACTATTGTACTGTGGGGTCATAATAATCAACTGTAACACCAAGTACTATAATGTATTACTATACTGTTAATTCACTACATGACCTAAAGTATGTGGACAAACTGCTCGTCGAACATCTCATTCCAAAATCATAGCCTCCACTCTTCTGGGAAGGCTGTCCACTAGATGTTTGAACATTGCTGCAGTGCTTGCTTCCATTCAGCCACAAGAGCATTAGTGAGGTCAGTCATTGATGTTGGGCAATTAGGCCTGGCTCGCAGTCGACGTTCCAATTCATCCCAAAGGTGTTCGATGGGGTTGAGATGTGGGCTCTGTGCAGGCTACTCAAGTTCTTCCACACTGATCTCTACAAACCATTTCTGTATGGACCTCGCTTTGTGCACAGGGGCATTGACATGCTGAAACAGGACCTTCCCCAAACTGTTGCCACAAAGTTGGAAGCACAGACTCGTCTAAAATGTAATTGTATGCTGTAGCGCTAAGATTTCCCTTCACTGGAACTAAGGGGCCTAGCCTGAACCATGAATAACAGCCCCAGACCATTATTACTCCTCCACCAAACTTTACAGCACTATGCATTGGGGCAGGTAGCGTTTTCCTGACTTCCACCAAACCCAGTTTCATCCGTTGGACTGCCAGATGGCCAAGCGTAATTCATCTCTCCAGAGAAAGCATTTCCAATGCTCCAGAGTCCAATGGCTGTGAGCTTTACGCCACTCCAGACGATGCATTGCACATGGTGATCTTAGGCTAGTGTGCAGCTGCTCGACCATGGAAACCCATTTCATGAAGCTCCCGACGAACAGTTAATGTTCTGACGTTGCTTCCAGAGGCAGTTTGGAACTCTGTAGTGAGTCTTGCAACCGAGGACAGACAATTTTGATGTGCTACATGCTTCAGCACTCAGAGGTCCCGTTCTGTGAGCTTCTGTGGCCTACCAATCCGCTGCTGAGCTGTTGTTACTCCTAGATGTTTCCACTTCACAATAACAGTACATACAGTTGACTGGGGCAGCTCTAGCAGGACAGAAATTTGATGAACTGACTTGTTGGAAAGGTGGCATCCTATGAAGGTGCCACGTTGAAAGTCACTGAGCTCTTCAGAAAGGCCATTCTACTCCCAATGATTGTCTATGGAGATTGCATGATGTGTGATCGATTTTATAAACCTCTCAGCAACTGGTGTGGCTGAAATAGCCAAATCCACTAATTTGAAGGAGTGTCCACATACGTTTGTATATATAGTGTATGTTTACATGGTGTCGTGAGGTAGGGGCTGTTAAGCTTTTTTTGTTGGCAAACATTCTTTCCACTTCACACTTGAAAGGTCCAAAACCTCACTGCATAAAGGTAATCATGTTTCAAGTGGGTCTCTCGGCACCACACCCCAGCCTTTAATGACCTTTTTAGTTCTGCTATGAAGTCTGCTGTGTAAAGATGGGCAGACATGGAGACAGAATCCTGGCCAGGAGACAACCAACAGCAACCTGCATAAAGGGGCTCATCTGTGGAATGTTCCAATAACTCCTCTGAAAGACAAAAAACATACAGCAGAGTAGTCTGGAGAAATGCTAACATTGGGAGTGTAGGGGTGGGGGTTGGGGTAAGGGGTCCAGAGTGTGGGGTGTCTAGGCCTATATTTGGAACTCTGTACTTTGCTCATGACACTGTTCAAACCATTCTCTCTTTGGATTCAATAAATCGTGGACTTCCAGGCCCCCATATGGGATTCTGTTCAGGAATAACGGTGGGTTTTACAGACATGGGTTGGCGGCCAGATGGAGAGAGATTACCATGGTAGCCCCCTCGGAAGGCATGTGTGTAGCAGTAAATCTCTGTGGATTAAATAATTTTCTGCTGTTTGTTGAAAAACTTTCAGCACCCTGTCACTTCCCTGAGTTGTCCTTTCTAGTCTAAATAGCCCGTAATATTACACAGCCAAAGATTTTTATAGACAATCGCATCTATCAAATTGTCACGGTGCGCATTATATAAGGGACGGTAAACGGAGCGCTGGTGAAGTGTCATACTTTTTATTTCAAATGAGATGTCCTCACGAAGCATTCAAATAAAAAGGAGAGTGAAAAAATATAACTATTACAAACAAAAACACAGTGACTTACTTGCTAGGCTACATGCAGTGCAGACAAGCAGGAACAATGATCCACACACAGGTGGAAATGTGAGGAGCTTAAATACTATCCCCAATCAGAGACAACGCTAGACAGCCGTCTCTGATTGGGGATGATAATCTCCCTAATAGGTGTGTGAGGACTTGGTTGTGTGCCTCTCTCCTCCCCTAGGTGGGAGTAAGAGGCCTTACCACAACCAAGCCCTCACAGTACCCCCCCCCTAAGGTGCGGACTCCCGATCGCACAAAAAAATTCCCCCCTCTCCTGACAAAAAAATGTCCAAAAAACTAGGGGGGACATGGCGGGGTACTGAGGTGGTTGCTGGTGGGGGCTCCGGTTCCGGTTCCGGGCATGGCACAGGCTGTGAGAGTAGCTTCCCTCCTACCTCTCCGTTGCACGCCCGGTCCGGTCCGGACCCCGGCGCGATGGTTCCCCCCTCAGTACTCCCGCCATCCACCAAGTCCTGTCTGGACCCTGGTGTGGGAGCCCTCGACCCTGGAGAGGGGCTGACAACCGGCCCCGGACTGGGCACCGGTGGAGCGGACTGCTCCGGCACTGGAGCGACGCAGACGACCGGCCCCGGACTGGGCACCGGTGGAGCGGACTGCTCCGTCACTGGAGCGACGTAGACGACCGGCCCCGGACTGGGCACCGGTGGAGCGGACTGCTCCGGCACTGGAGCGACGCCGACGACCGGCCCCGGACTGGGCACCGGTGGAGCGGACTGCTCCGTCACTGGAGCGACATAGACGACCGGCCCCGGACTGGGCACCGGTGGAGCGGACTGCTCCGGCACTGGAGCGACGCAGATGACCGGCCCCGGACTGGGCACCGGTGGAGCGGACTGCTCCGCCACTGGAGCGACGTAGACGACCGGCCCCGGACGGGGCACCGGTGGAGCGGACTGCTCCGGCACTGGAGCGACGCAGACGACCGGCCCCGGACTGGGCACCGGTGGAGCGGACTGCTCCGCCACTGGAGCGACGTAGACGACCGGCCCCGGACTGGGCACCGGTGGAGCGGACTGCTCCGGCACTGGAGCGACGCAGACGATCGGCCCCGGACTGGGCACCGGTGGAGCGGACTGCTCCGTCACTGGAGCGACGTCGATGACCGGCCCCGGACTGGGCACCGGTGGAGCGGACCGCTCTGTCGTTGTAGCTGAGCAGACTGTTGGACTCGGATGTGGCTCTGGTGGAGGTTCAGGGCTGCTCACCTTCACCTGAGGTCCCGGGCTGCTGACCTTCCCCGGAGGTCTCGGGCTGCTGACCTTCGCCGGGGGTCTCGGGCTACTGACCTTCGCCGGGGGCCTCGGGCTGCTGACCTTCACCGGAGGCCTCGGGCTGCTGACCTTCACCGGAGGCCTCGGGCTGCTGACCTTCACAGGAGGCCTCGGGCTGCTGACCTTCACAGGAGGCCTCGGGCTGCTGACCTTCTCCGGAGGTCTCGGGCTGCTGACCTTCTCCGGAAGTCTCGGGCTGCTGACCTTCACCGGAGGCCTCGGGCTGCTGACCTTTACAGGAGGCCTCGGGCTGCTGACCTTCACAGGAGGCCTCGGGCTGCTGACCTTCACCGGAGACCTCGGACAGCTGACCTTCACCGGAGGCCTCGGGCTGCTGACCTTCACAGGAGGCCTCGGGCTGCTGACCTTCTCCGGAGACCTCGGGCAGCTGACCCTTACCGGAGGTCTCGGGCTGCTGACCTTCACCGGAGACCTCGGCCTGGACGCCGTGCCCACCCTGGGCACCGACGGAGAGGTGGTTTTCAGCCCTGTCGTAGGTCTGGCTGTCGGCCCCAGACTGGGCACCGACACGCTATGGAGCTCCTGCTCCACAGCGGGACTGAACGTCGTGCCCACCCTGGGCACCGACGCAGAGATGGTTTCCAGCCCTGTGGTTGGGCTGGCTGTCGGCCCCAGACTGGGCACCGACACGCTATGGAGCTCCTGCTCCACAGCGGGGCTGAACGTCGTGCCCACCCTGGGCACCGACGCAGAGAGGGTTTCCAGCCCTGTGGTTGGGCTGGCTGTCGGCCCCAGACTGGGCACCGACACGCTATGGAGCTCCTGCTCCACAGCGGGGCTGAACGTCGTGCCCACCCTGGGCACCGACGCAGAGATGGTTTCCAGCCCTGTGGTTGGGCTGGCTGTCGGCCCCAGACTGGGCACCGACGCGCTATGGAGCTCCTGCTCCACAGCGGGACTGAACGTCGTGCCCACCCTGGGCACCGACGCAGAGAGGGTTTCCAGCCCTGTGGTTGGGCTGGCTGTCGGCCCCAGACTGGGCACCGACACGCTATGGAGCTCCTGCTCCACAGCGGGGCTGAACGTCGTGCCCACCCTGGGCACCGACGCAGAGGTGGTTTCCAGCCCTGTGGTTGGGCTGGCTGTCGGCCCCAGACTGGGCACCGACACGCTATGGAGCTCCTGCTCCACAGCGGGGCTGCACGTCGTGCCCACCCTGGGCACCGACGCAGAGATGGTCTCCAACCACAGAGCTGCGCTTTCGACCCTCGCTGTAGGCTCCGTGTGAGGAATGGGCACGGGGCATACTGGACTGGGTGAGCGCACCACTGGTCTGCTGCGAGGCGCAGGCACGGGCCGTACCGGGCTGGGGAAACGCACCGTTGGGTTGGTGCGTTTAGCTGGCACGGGTCGCACCGGGCTGGAGACACGCACCATAGGGCTGGTGCATGGAGCAGGCGCGGGCCGTACCGGGCTGGGGAAACGCACCGTTGGGTTGGTGCGTTTAGCTGGTACGGGTCGCACCGGGCTAATGTTGCGCACCGATGGTTTGGTGCGCAGAGTCGGTCTCCTCTTCCTCCGACTCTGGACCGGCGCTGGAGGCACCGGACTGGGAACTGGCGCTGGAGCACGACTGTCCCTGTCGTGCCTACTCCACCGCCAATCCCCATCCTGTGAGGGTTCCTCCGGGAACCCCCACGAGTGAGGGAACAGAAGCACATCGTCGTCGTCTTCCTCCAACTCCTCTCTGTACTCCTGCTCCCACGGCTGTAGGGGCTCCTCCTGGAACCCCCACGAGTGCAGTGGTCGGGGCTCTTCTCCTTCGATCCCCGACCACCCCCATAGCCCCCCCCCAAAATCAGTTTGGGGGTTTTTCTGGGCTCCAGGCTGGTCCTCAACTTTAGCCCGGTGACGTTTACCCCGTCTTCGGCGCCTCTGCTGCTCCGGACCCCAGCCTTCCTCCACCGAACGATAATAAGAGTGTTCCTCCTCGGTAATTTTTCCAATACCGAGGAGGATATCTCCTAAAGTAATCCCCCGTTGCGTCCCAGGGTGGTGGATCATTCTGTCACGGTGCGCATTATATAAGGGACGGTAAACGGAGCGCTGGTGAAGTGTCATCCTTTTTATTTCAAATGAGATGTCCTCACGAAGCATTCAAATAAAAAGGAGAGTGAAAAAATATAACTATTACAAACAAAAACACAGTGACTTACTTGCTAGGCTACATGCAGTGCAGACAAGCAGGAACAATGATCCACACACAGGTGGAAATGTGAGGAGCTTAAATACTATCCCCAATCAGAGACAACGCTAGACAGCCGTCTCTGATTGGGGATGATAATCTCCCTAATAGGTGTGTGAGGACTTGGTTGTGTGCCTCTCTCCTCCCCTAGGTGGGAGTAAGAGGCCTTACCACAACCAAGCCCTCACACAAATCAATTTCCACTTTCTTACCACTCTCTTTCAGCTGGATCCTTTAGCCCACCAATTATATTCATTTGTTTAATGCTTTCAAAGAAAATTTGATTTTGCCATTTCTAGTCTGTGATTTTGCTCCATGACACGAATGATGTAGTAAGGTCCAACGGTCCTCGAGAGTCTGGGCTATGAATTACCTCAGTCAGCCTTGGTATTTCAAAGAGCCAGAAACTGTATCCCTCATAATTAGCTAATTTTGACATCTCTGCCACATGTTTAGTTTAAACAGTGGTGGAGGGACGGCCAGTTTGAAGTTTGAAAGCAGGGAACATTCCAGGAGCTCACTGCCAACTGCCAATTATATAATTTCAGGTGAAGATGGTGAGGATAATATGGATATGAAGGCAAATAATCTTTGTTCTTGTTTGCTTTAGTGTTCAGTTTAGCGTATAGTTGTTCCTAAACACTTTTAGATGATCAACCTTTAAACTAAAATAGCATGTCTGATTCCTTTTCTTTGACCAGATTTTTCAGTGAACAATATGTAGGTCTAAAATGCATAAGCTACTCATACCAAAAATGAGGTTAAGATGAATACTTTCCCCTTCTCTTTGGCTGAATAAATGACACATTCATCAGAATCATCTTGTGTTCTATACTTAATCATATTCTCACTAATATTGGCCAACTGTACACCTCAACTTGTAATATTTAAGTCATGTTTATAACTCACTCATTACCCTTATCAATATTATGGTGCTGATGACTTAATCACCCCAACAGAGCTGTGTGTAAACTGCACTGGGTGTTGGAATATTATGTTGTATTGGTAAAGCACAACAGGCTGCAAGGCCCCACATTGCCTAAATGGGGAGACTATTAAAAATTCCTATAAAAAAACATTGCCTAGCAGTTCCAAATGTAGAAGTAACTGTAATGGATAATGAATGATGGCAATGAAGAGGAAATGCTGACTTAACCTGTGTGTTCAGAGGACAGAGGCACTGTACAGGGCGTTCTGTGACATCACCTCAGTTTACACCATGGCCGTGGAAATCTCTCCAGTCTCTCCCAATGAGGAACTTCTGTGGAGCGTCTTTGGGGAATTCCATCGTCACAGGGCCCATTCTGGCCTCTGGTGAAGTCATCCTATTCCTTAGTGGGAGATGATCGGAGAGGACGAAGACGGCTTGAGGCAAATCCCATGAGGAATGCACTGCAACAATCTCACAGGAATGCTATGCTGCTGTGGCTGAAAATACACCCTCTATGAAAAACAGACGGGAATCCATCATGGGGCGCGCCGCCCTCAAGTCAGAGGGAGACCTAGTCCAACTGGAGGCTCTCCATGCCACTATAGCAACACGCGGGTGTCCATTTGCTAATGTGTTTACGTTATTATTGCAGTATTATGCCGCACAAATACTGAAATAATTGTAATAATAGGAGTGAAAGCAATTGGGGGCTATAGCTTGTGACAGTAATCCATGAGTTTCCCTCTTCTCTAAAATACTTACTATGATTACACTAAGCTTGAACTAGGTTTTGTTTCTCAGCAGCAGAAACAGAAACTCAGTTGTTCTATGAACAGTCTGTTTTACCCTAAAGTAAGTGAAAGCAGATTAGTGTGTCTTATAAAACAAATCCCAAGAACATCTAAGTTCTGTGTTGGTCTCTGTGTAGAAAAATATAGCAAGCTCAGCCAGCCATCGTCTAGGCCTTCAGAAGCGGGACAGAAGTCCTCTGCCATTCAACCATATTAGAGCAGAATTTTGGAGTGACAGTGGAATGAACCAATAACATTTTGACTTGCAATGGGTGGGACCGTTAAAAAAAAAAGTGAGGTGTAGGTCAAGCCCAAGTGGCAGTTTTCCCAAGATAGTAGCTAGCTTGTGTTGTAGGTGTGACAATAGCGATGGCAGCTGCAGCAGGGGTTATCAACTTCAAGGTGGATGCTATTGCTAATTTGTAAGCATCACCCTTTTCAAGATTAACTTTCAAACTTATCATCATCTGTAGTCTCTACAAATCCGAGAGTGGAAAACTCTTTTGTCTAACATGCAGGGTCACTTTTTGTGAACAGTCCCATCAAAAGTAAGACTGTTGAATAAACTTCATTTGAACATACAGTACCAGTCAAAGGTTTGGACAGACGTACTCATTCAAGGGTTTTTCTTAATTTTTCCTATTTTCTACATTAATAGAATAATAGTGAGTACATCAAAATGATGAAATAACACATATGGAATCATGTAGTAACCAAAAAAGTGTAATGTAGTAACCAAACAAATCAAAATATATTTTATATTTGAGATTCTTCAAAGTAGCCACCCTTTGCCTTGATGACAGCTTTACACACTCTTGACATGAAAGTAACCCAAGTGTTTGATGCACTGCAAAACAACATAGGCTCAACAACTAAAGCTGCAGTAAACGTAGTGTTTCTAAAACATGGTTTTAACAGGGTATCCAATTGTCTGGAGGCATTATGAATTGCTTCTATCCAATCCCATAAAAATTTTACAGAATGTCCAATTCCATTTTAATCATAGATAAGATCTCTGGTTTGGTTAAAAACACAATCATGAGGGTCTCCCGAGTGGTGCGGGTTCGAGCCCCGTCTGTGTCGCAGTCGGCCGCGACTGGGAGACCCATGAGGCGAAACACAATTGGCCCAGCGTCGTCCGGGTTAGGGGAGGAATGTCCTTATCCCATCGCGCTGTAGCTACTCCTGTGGCGGGCCGGGCTCATGCACGCTGACACAGTGTACGCCAGGTGTACGGTGTTTCCTCCGACAAATTGGTGTGGCTGTCTTCCGGGTTAAGCGTGCATTGTGTCAAGAAGCAGTGTGGCTGGCGGTTTGTGTATCGGAGGACGCACGGCTCACGACCTTCGCCTCTCCCGGCTCTCGACCTTCACCTCTCCCGAGTCCGTACTGGAGTTGCAGTGATGGGCCAAGACGGTAACTACCAATTGGATATGATGAAAAGGGATACAAAAAAATACAATCATCACATAGATGGAATTCCTCAGAGAGAACATTTTGTAATTGAAACACAATTTGAACAAGTAAACTGCAGACAGAACTATTTGTGTCCTAAATAGCATCCTATTTCCTTTATAGTGCACTACTTATGACCAGGGCCTACAGGGCTCTGTCTGGTCTAAAGTAGTGCACTGTGTAGAGAATAGGATGCCATTTGGAACGAAGACTAGAAGTGGAAATGGAAACGGAGAGAACTGGAATCACACTGCACAGACAATTACTCCTTGGCAGAATGTTTAATACACTGATGTAGCTAGCTAGCTATGTGTGTTTGTTTTTTTTGTACTGGGAACAATAAACCACAGCAATTGTTTTAACCACAACACCCTCCTCCGTTGAGGGAATGGGAAAGTTAGTCACATGGTCAGGTCTGCTACATCCCACAGTGAAGTACATATCTACTGGGTACTTTATTTACACTAAATGTGGAATCCTTTCCATTACATCACCAGCTCTTGACCTTTGACTCTAGCTAACTTCTGCCTGTCACTCCAACATTAGCAGCAATCACTTATCCCAAATTGGACACCAATTGCACCGCATGTGGAATGTCGAATTTTGAATACTTGCCACGCCTAAGCTTGAGTTTCAGACCCCTTTTAGCCACCATTGAAACCCAGAGAGCATGACATTAAAGGTTAACAGACCTGAAAGTATTTACCTATGCTCCATTGAGTGAGGAATGTCTTGGGGAGAAAGGTGCACACCAGCAGGCGCTGGCTGAGAGGGCTTAGAGAGAGAGAGAGAGAGAGAGAGAGAGAGAGAGAGAGAGAGAGAGAGAGAGAGAGAGAGAGAGAGAGAGAGAGAGAGAGAGAGAGAGAGAGAGAGAGAGAGAGAGAGAGAGAACTAATGAGAGCTCCAGGACAACAGCCTAAGACAGGGAATCTGATGCTAACACACAGCTAAGTCTTACCACACACAGTGGTTTATTAAACACTGCCCTGTGGAGAGGAGTTCAGTTCATCCAACACTGCAATGGAAAGCCACACCACACTGTTATTGGTTCAGCAAATCGAGCACATTTTCAAATACGGCATTGCGATAAGCTGCTACTATTTGAGACAACGGGGTTGAGGAATTGGCAGCCTCTGCTTGGCCACGAATGAATCTGTGTTGACAGACAGGGTACATTACCATCCCACACACCGTCCGTCAAGAACGTTTACAGACAGTACAGACCCTGAGGAGCTCCTACTGTACTTTCTGCTCAGACCACGTGGAAAAAAAGGGAAAGATAGATGCTGCTAGTGAAGATTCCCATATAAGGCCACGCTTCCTCCCAGTCGGTGTGTGGATGCACTAATAGTATGTCTGCTGGCGCAGCCGCACATTCCTCCAGCTCTGAGTTTTCTCTGGGAGTTTTTCATTTCCGATTCGGTGGCTGGTGAGGAGCAGGGTTGCCTTTCATAAGACTGAGGTGGAGAGTCTGGGGCTTGTGTGATCCTTTCTTCAAAAATATACAAACCCCAGAGTCTAGCCGCTTTCCTGCAATCCTCAAGTCTGCTCAGTGTCTAGATACTGATGGAGCAAAATAGAATCCCACACCAGGAATGTGGCACAACTATGCTTTAAAGTCCATAGACTAAACCTTATTAGTGAGGTGAAAGCACATGGCTATAAAAAAAAGCATGTGATTAAAACCAATGAGTAGAACTTATGGGAGTCTGTTAACTAGACGGTGATGAGATTTTATACTATACAAACCCCCTTTATTAAGGACTTAAATCCCAATATCCATGACTTCTTAGAGGTAGGAAGGCTATTGTATAATCTCACACAGTATATATCATACATCTGTTTTTCTGTGCAGTATGTTCTTTTCCAAATAGAAAAACAGCCCTGAAGGTGTACGGGGGTTTTATAATGGTAATGCTTTGTAACAGTGACTAAATCTATCCCTGAACTACACTACAGCCCTTCCTTTAATAATAAAATACACATGTAATAATAGGTCATTAAAGTCTTTGAAGTCACTAGTGAAACATCTATGTGTGTGTGATGAGCTAAGAGAACAGCGAGGCAGCTATTCCCAATACCATGGGAGGTTTACGGTCTCTCTCCGGGATAGAACACAACCGCCGATTACACATAAAAAGTTGAGGGATAGAGCCAAGAATGCACTTTTATTTTGATACGTGACAGCACTTTGGTTTCAGACAGGAGGAATGCGATATGTTAGGGGGAGCGAGTCTAGGTGGTGGGGGGGGCAGGAAACTAGGAAAGAATGCCAAGAATGTCCATGTTTGTCCAGGACTCCATTCAGCCATTGGCACGTCACTGCAGCCCTGGGTGTATAAAGGTAGGGAGAGCTCCTAGCTTCAGACACAGACCAACTCCTCATCCAAGAGAGCGCTACAAGAGCAGCAACAGCTCTACTACTGAAGCTAAACTCTAGCTTTAACCAAGAGAACTACGAGAACTTAACTGGGAAAGAACCAGAACGAGAAACTTCTTAACAACGAGATCTACTTGATCAGACAACAAGCTCCCTGACTACTCGCAGGAGACTAAGGAAGACTTTTGAAGAACCTGAAGACGTATTTTTGTCTAAGACAGAAAAGCAAAATGACTGCTGGAATGAACATGAGACTGATTTCTTTCTTCTGCCTCACTCTCTCCTACCTGGTAAGTCAAAGACCCTTTTACTGAGACTGTCAAGTTATATGGGAACTGTATTTCTGAGTCTATGTACCATGTACCAGGCAGACAGCCACAAGCTATCAGCATGTCTAGCCTAGTACAACAGCAGTTGAAATGTAAATAGATATATTTTGTTACAAAAGGCTGTGTGATGCCCTAGCTCTTGGGGCTGATGAACTGTAACGTTAGTAGTTGTCGTGACCATGTGCTTCTATCTTTTTGCCCTTCAGGCTGTGGCTCAGGAGTGCAGTGGGCAGTGTAGTTGCCCTGACGTGCCCCCCCAGTGTCCCCCTGGTGTGAGCCTGGTACCCGATGCCTGCGGCTGCTGCAGGGTGTGTGCCAAACAGATGGGCGAGCTTTGCACAGAGAGGGACATGTGCGACCCCCACAAAGGACTCTTCTGTGACTTCGGCTCCCCCATCAACCGCCGCATAGGAGTCTGCACAGGTGAGTCACTCTCAACAGGCTTCTTTGTAGTTCTAATACACTGACTCTTTGATTATTTTCCTCTGCTGATGTTTGTGTGACTGGAGATGTGACATTCTCTCCTCCTCCTCCTCCTCCTCCTCCTCCTCCTCCTCCTCCTCCTCCTCCTCCTCCTCCTCCTCCTCCTCCTCCTCCTCCTCCTCCTCCTCCCACAGCTAAGGGTGGCGCCACCTGTGTGATGGGAGGGATGGTGTACAGGAGTGGAGAGTCCTTCCAGAGCAGCTGCAAATACCAGTGCACGTGCCTGGACGGTGCCGTGGGCTGTGTGCCCCTGTGCAGCATGGACATCCGCCTGCCCAGCCCTGACTGCCCCATGCCCCGCCGCGTCAAAGTGCCTGAGAAGTGCTGCGAGGAGTGGGTGTGCGATGCCCCCCAAAACACAAACAGCTTTGTGGGCTCTGCTCTCGCTGGTGAGTTTCATTCTTAGACACTTGAACATACAGTAACCTACATTCTAATTATATAATATGGTCAGCTTTTAAGTGTAGAGATAAAGAGTCTAACATCACGTCCCCTTTTTTGCCTGCAGCTTACAGAGAGTTGGAAACCTACGGGCCTGACCCCTCCATGATGAGGGAGAACTGCCTTGTCCAGACCACTGAGTGGAGCGCCTGCTCTAAGACCTGCGGCCTGGGCATCTCTACCAAAGTAACCAACGACAACCGCGAGTGCCGCCTGGAGAAACAGTCCCGCCTTTGCATGGTCAGACCATGCGAGTCCCACATGGAGCAGAGCATTAGGGTAAGCACGTTCTTCAACCACTACCCAACCAACCCATTCACTACAATAGAAACACTTCTTCAAATCAAGAGTAAAGGAATGGTCACTAATTATGTTTTTATTTATTTCTTGCTTTTGCTCTTGCAGAAAGGAAAGAAATGCATCCGCACTCCCAGAGTGTCCAAGCCCATGAAGTTTGAGATCTCTGGCTGCACCACCACCAAGTCCTACCGCCCCAAGTTCTGCGGAGTGTGCACCGATGGTCGCTGCTGCACCCCCCACAGAACCACCACCCTGCCCATGGAGTTCAAGTGCCCCGACGGTCAGGTGATGAAGAAGCAGATGATGTTCATCAAGACCTGTGCGTGCCACTACAACTGCCCCGGCAAGAACGACATATTTGAGTCCATGTACTACAAGAAGATGCTGGGAGACATGGCGTGAACAATTACATCACCAAACAGCAAAAACAACCAATGACTCTTGACTTGAATCCAACAGATATCCATCTCATCTCGCAGCACAACATTTGTTTGTCTTTTGGGTTGTAATTTTCAAATGTTGTATTTTGTACAAGGACAGAAACATATATGCGTATATTCAATGTATATGTATGAGTGTATTGATGGATGTTTAGGGCCACTTGCCCTAAATAGGGGGCGAAAGACATGGGGCTGCACTGCGGCCCCAAAAAGAATACTGCACTATAGTTCTACTATGTGACAACCTATTTTGTTGTCACTAATTTGCTGATGCCATGTCCCCTCCCCCTAAACTGTGGTTGGCACCTAATTAACTGGGCTGTTTCCAACCTCTGAGCACTTGCAGTAACGAAGGGTGAAGACTTTCAACCCCAGTAGGGAAACTTAAATCCTTTACCCACCAGAGTACTAGTTGAATGTGCCCTTGTGAATAGTTCACTGTTTGCAGAACTGTTGCAGTGTTAACGACAGGTCACGGTTCAGCCCAGGCTGAAAAACAGCCGTCCTTCCAGACAAGGAGCGTAGTGTGCATGCTTTGAGGCTTTGCCACAGCACTGAGCAAAGAGGTGTTTGACTTTGACTGACTGATTCAGGTTGCAAGGAAGGAATCAGTATTTTGTCAAAAAAAGACTGGATGATTTGTAGCTTCATTCCTTTTTATATATATTATTGATGCTGTAAATATTGTACATATTATTGTACAGTTGTTTAAGTTAATTTAAAGTTTTAAAAAGTTTGTCTGGTTTTTCTCTTCCTTCGTTATGTTTATTGATAGCTTATTCTCTGAGTTTGTCTGTTTTTTCTCTTCCTTCGTTATGTTTATTGATAACTTATTTTCTGAGTTTGTCTGTTTTTTCTCTTCCTTCGTTATGTTTATTGATAGCTTATTTTCTGGGTTTGACTGTTCATGTGACTGTTTTGTGTACTATTTTATTGAGAAGTGTGACAAAAAAAGTTACATGTTTTCACTTTTGTAGTTTGGAATAAAATCTATTTTTTATATAAACACGTCTTCCTCTCTTCTTTGTTTCACTCTTCCGGCTTCAATAGGTAGCCTAACCTGCAGCACGTAATCTACTCCCCTCATCACACGAACATCATATCCCAAACTTTACCAAATGAAATCAACCACTAGTAAATTAGCACATGTTTACACAGCAGTTAGGTGTTCCCACTTTCAGTTCAACAACAGCAGTCAGACCACTGAATTTCCACTCATTGGATTGTGTGCGGTCCAGGTCCATATGCTTTGTCAGACCACCCAGTCTCTAGTAAGGTGTAGTCTATGTGTCACTTTTCAGCCACAAACACCAGCAGAAGACTGCCTGCCAGTCCAACAAGTTTTTCTAAAGTGCTCTATTCTCTGCCCTGTAATGCGTGGATGGAGGGGTGTGCTGCCTGTCCATTTACACACTAACCAGACAGCAGAGTAAGGACACAGACTATAGCAGTGTCTGAGAAAAAGAGCAGTCTAACTGGCAGCCTTGTGATTTAACACTTACTATCAGTGTCCCGCCACTGGGAAAACACCACACTGAACTAGGCCTGGTTCAACGTCAAAGACAACGCAAGACACATTGGTGATGGGGATCGGGAAACGGGACTTACCTCACACCACAGGATAAGCATAAAAAATGAATACAGTAATTGGCTGATTAACACAGTGTAAATCCTTTTCCTGTCACTAGGTAGCAGGGTCTTTGGTTGTTTTCCAGACTAAATGAAAGAGCCATTGGGTTTAAAACCTGTAAATCCACCCAGACTCTCCACAAAGGGCTCTTTTCATCTGCTTTTTTTTTCTCACAAAAGTCTTGACTCATTTTAGACTTAGTCTGGCTCATGTTGTTGTTGGGGGGGACATTCATATCAACAATATAGTGTGATATGTTTTATTAATGATATTGAGGAGGCTTTAACTAGATGAATGTGCCTCTGAAGCTAAGCAGGGTTGGTCCTAGTCAGTCCCTGGGTAGGAGACCAGATGCTGCTGGAAGTGGTGTTGGAGGGCCAGTAGATGGCACTCTTTCCTCTGGTCTAAAAATAAATATATCCCAATGCCCCAGGGCAGTGACTGGGGACTTTACCATGTTTAGGGTGCCGTCATTCGAATGGGATGTTAAACGGCTGTCCTGACTCTGTGGTCACTTATACTCAAAGTAGGGGTATTAACCCCAGTGGCCTTGCTAAAGTCCCAATCTGGACCTCATGCTACCGAATCATGCCCAGCTTCCAATTGGCTCATTCATCACCACCTCCTCTTCCCTGTAACTATTCCCCGGGTCGTTGCTGTAAATTACAATTTTTTCTCAGTCAACTTACCTGGTAAAATAAGGGTTAAATAAATGACTTTGAGAACATAGGCTATAGACTACTTAGATGATCAGATATCACATCAGGCTAGATGGATACTCTACAACTGGTCACTGGTTGATAAGCAAAAATGACCAAAATCCCTTTAATTTTATCTCTTGCTTTTAATAAAGTGCTTCACCTGTAGTAAATATTTTCCCTCCAGAGTTATCTTCCTAACTGTTGCAGTGTTAACGACAGGTCATGGTTCAGCCCATGCTGAAACATGCCTTCTACGCTTACATTGTCCCTGGATGCTGGGTTTAGAATGAACCTGTACTGCCCTCCAGTGTCTGTTCAATGACCTGGTATATTCACTTAGACACCCAAAGTTTTTGTCTCGGTTGTGACGACAGAGTCAACCATTGTAATAAAATGCTACCACCAAACTGTTTCATCTCAAGGGTCTCTTTGAAGCTAAATGTAACTAAGGCAGCAACATTTGGCAGGGGAGCAGTTTTAAAATCATGTAATAGTACCACACCGATAGGCTACTCTGACCACAAGGGGTCCCCCTCTGCCTACATGAGGGTCTGGCATGAGGAAGAAACTAGTACTAGGGAAGACAGGTGCAGGGAAATAAAGTAATTAATGGAATGTAATAAAAAAACAAGTCTGTTTATTTATTGCTCTCAATATGTATGTTTTGCGGGAATTGTAGGTTGAAATTAAGTGTTATTATACATTGCCAGTTGTATTTTATTCCATGAGTTATTGTAATTTCTATCAAATCTAGGTTGGCCTACTAACTAACACATGGAAAACATATAGGCCTACACATATAGACATCTGAAATCTAGCGTAGGGCAGGCTATAACAAAGTCTAATTTCACAGCCACTGTGCCTCTGCCACAGAGCTAAATACAGCTTTGACTTGACTTCTCCAGTGCCTTCTACACCATTCAGCCCCTGCTACTGGGTGAGAAGATGAAGAGGATGAAAGTGGAAGCACCCTTAGTCTCCTGGGTTACGGACTACCTGACCGGTAAGCCACAATTTGTGCAGAGCTGTGTGTCAGAACGGGCAGTGAGCAACACAGGGGCCCCCCAGGGAACGGTCCTGTCCCCCTTCCTGTTCACCCTCTACACCTTGGACATCAGATATAACTCTGAAACAAGCCACCTACAGAAGTTGTCGGATGAATTGTAGGGTGCATCAGGGGTAGGGAGGAGGAGGAGTACAGGAGCACAATCAACTACTTTGTGGTGTGGTGTGAGCAGAACCACATTCAGCTCAACATCAGCAAAACAAAGGAGATGGTTGTGGACGTCAGGAGAACCAAAGCCCAACTGACTGCAGTCCCTATACAGGGGATGGATGTGGAAATGGTTGGGTCGTACAAGTTCCTGGGAGTCCATATGGACAACAGGCTGGAATGGGCTAGTAACACCGGGGCTCTGTACAAAAAGGGCCAGAGCCGACTCTACTTTCTGAAGAGGCTCAGGTCCTTCAACGTGTGCTGTAAACTACTGCATACTTTCTACCAGTCTGCGGTGGCCAGTGCCATCTTTTTTGCAGTGGTGTGCTGGGGCTCCAACTTAAAGGCTAGTGATGCTTCTCGGGTAAATAAGCTGATCAGGAAGGCTAGCTCTGTTCTGGGGATTAGCCTTGACACTCTAGAGGAGGTGGCGGAGAGACGGAACCTGGCCAAACTGCTGGACATCATGGACAACATCACCCACCCTCTGCATGCCATGGTTATAATGCAGAGGAGCACTTTCAGTCACAGACTAATCCCACCACGGTGTGCCAGAGAGCGCTACAGGAGGTCCTTTCTGCCATCGGCTATTAGACTATTTAATGCCTCACCGGGGTGCCGTGCCATCGGAAACATAGACCTGGAACTGTTGGGTTGTTAGGAACTGGTTTAACAATTATGCATTCATCCGTTAGTAACTCTGGTCTGTAATCACTCATTCACTCAGGACTTATTAATTCAGGACTGTATATACATATTAATGTACAGTTGTTATATCATATCACATGCAATATTGTAAGTCATTCTTGGACTGAACTTACGTAGTCATTCACTCAGGAATGCATATTAGTATCCTGTCAATTGTATCTTTTTTCATTGCTTTTAGTATATCGAATGTGCAATATGTACATTTATCTGTAATTAAACCCTGCACTAAGGACTGTATTTTAAGGGAATTATTATTATTACCCTAAATTATATCATACACACATTTAGCTATTTAAGTATCTCTTCCTGTCATTTACCTGTACAGTTAATTTAACAATGCAAAATATTCACTGTAACAATGTATAGTGTACATATTCAGCCATTCACCCATACTATGCTTTTTGCACTCCAGACTTCTTGTATTTTATACTTTTTCATACTTCCGCACTATGTATCATGTATCGTGTATCTGTCTTTTGTCTATTTTCGTTCTGGCATTTTGCACCTGCTCTGTGTTTTTTCGTAGCTGCTTGATGAAGAAATCAATAAAGTATCTATCTATCTATCTATCTATCTATCTATCTATCTATCTATCTATCTATCTATCTATCTATCTATCTATCTATCTATCTATCTATCTATCTATCTATCTATCTATCTATCTATCTATCTATCTATAACCAAACCAAATATTTTTAGTCCCAAATGAACCACTAGATGGCTGCAGCATTAAGGAACCAAAACATTGGGAGGCCTTATTGAAGAACTAAATTAGGTTACCCACAGAAGCTGGTCAACCTACGCAAAATGTACAAATACAAAAGGGTCATATGCTTGACATTGTAATCAATGTATATAGTTGAGGTTATAGAATAGGTTATCTATACCGTTTATAGATACAGATCCTAGTGTTAAAAAGCCTCTGGGACCTGTTTGTGATTTGTGTATTATCTCCATTTTGAGATTAGTTGCAAATCAATTAAAATGTGCATACTGTAAACAGCTCTCATAGAGTTTAGTACTACTATTGCATAATGTAACACGTAGCTTTCAGGCCATGTGATGATGGATAGGGCCTACCCCAAAGGTCAGGACAAAAAGGGTCAAGGGCAACATTTATGTGGATTGAGCTTATGACCATGTGGTTGTCTCTTTAAAGCCACACTGTAAGATGTGCATATCATCAAAACATAAACAATGTGTAATTTTCACGTACAATGAAAATACTGCTGCACTAGATTACTGTGATGTACAGTAATGACAGCATTGTGCTTTTTTTATGATTTGAAGCTACAATTTGTTTACAGTACCTAATGTGACAACAAAAACATGAACAATTGATGGATAACCAGGTAATTAAGATTTTTAAGTCATGTACCTCCAATTCAGAGAAGGCTGGTGGGAGGAGCAGTAGGAGGACAGGCTCATTGTAATGGTTGTAATGGAATCAATGGAACTGAGTCGAACACGTTGTTTCCACGTGTTTCGTGTGTTTTATACTATTCCATTGATTCCATTCCTTCCATTACAACGTGCCTGTCCTCCTATAGCTCCCCTTACCAGCCTCCTCTGCTCAAAATCAAGGAGTATGATTCATTAGTTAAAATTACTGGAAATATCGTCTTACTGGAAAATTGCAGACTGTGGCTTTAAGGGGAAATACGCTCCAACTGTTCCAAATATGGTCATGTCACCGCCCCGTAAACAAAGCTCAACCGTCACCTAGTGTGCGTGAGCCTGTGCAGGAAAGATAATAGTGGAAATAGGGCAGGGTCCAGGGACTGTTCTATGTGCATGATTTACTAAATGATATTTATTGCGCAGCTGCATTGATTTGGACAGCAACCCCGATCTGCTTTCTAGGATGATGGATAAATCGACAACAAACTCTAAGGGATTTGTAACGATTGAAATCTGTGTTCCTGCGCAACTTCGGAAACTATGTGGAGTCGATCTAGAGACGCGCAAGAATGTCGCAATTGAGTGGTAACTGTTCCTTTCCATAGGATCGTTAGCTGTATATGAGTAGCCTATGTGTCGTGACTTCACAGTAACAGTATCTGTCAAGGTTAGTAGTACGAACTATCTGGTTCATGATCATTGCAGATTGCACAATTTCAAGCGAAACCAGAAATTAATTTACAGGAGGTGGACCCATAACACCAGACTGTTGTTTACCTGTGTTGAAATACCTTCAAATATTATGCAAATGTTTCTTGAGTACCTTGTGCATAGAATGTTTGTGAGGAAACGTGCGTAATGTTGACTTTGGGTGTATGTCGGGCAACTGAGCATCCATAACAACACAGAGAGATTGTAAACCAAAACAGACTTTGAAAAACAATGAGTCAAGATGAAGGGATATCCTTGTCCGTCCCCTCCTTTGGTCCTGGCTCGAACACGGAGGGTGCCCGCGGGGGCTCAGCTTGCTCCCGGGAAGAGAGTGGCAGTGGTGACCCCATCCCCGCTGCCGGGACATTCTGGCACGACTCCGTGGTCAGCGGAAGCATCAGTCCTAGTATCCTGAGCTGTCCGATGGACAGTGGCTGCTTGTTGTCTACGGGGAAATGTAAAAGCAGGGCTGTCACCGTGGCATATGTCGTCAACAGCGAGCTCACTCAGCTGCACACCGCAGAGAACATGGCCCTGCATTGCCTGAAAGACGCGTGCGAGTCCGTGGGAAGTAAACTAGAAATCATACACTTCGGGAAGATCGACTTTGGAGAGACGTGTGTGCTTGACCAGTTCTATAATGCAGGTAAGAGGTGATGATGACATACAGAGTGCATGAGATCAGTTATTGAATATGTTGCCCTCAAACTATCAGAACCCAACCATATTTACTTGTGTCACTTTATTTTCATCTGAATCAAACCCCTGACATCAAATGCCAGCCTACAACACATGACATAGGGGACATTCATATATTCACCAAAGGTATAACAGGTTCACTACTGTTATAATTAATGTGGATGGGAATCCGGCTATGATGCACATTAATCCACATGCCACACCACTTGGCTAGCTCTAATGGGGCTTCCGTGGTGGTTGCCATGAGCACTGAGACAACTGCAGATACGATTTTTATGGCTTTTATGTCATGGCTTAAAATAATTACATTAACCTCCCCAGTTTGCATATTTTTTTCGACTACATAGCCTATAGCCTACCCATTTGTGTTAATCTGGAACACATAGGGCACTGGAGAGTCTCAACAGGGGAATTTCTAATTTGCTCCTCTAGAAGTGAGCCTCCTGAGTGCCATGGATTGTTCTGCTCAGTGTGAGCAGAGGTTCGAGTTTCCATTAGACTCCAGAAGTGAACTCAACCTTTTGATTAAAGCACTTTTCCTCCTTTACTTATATATAAAAAAATGTTCACTTAATCCCAAGGGGAAATGTGTTGTTGCCTAGTGGGGCTTCTTAAAAGTCAGATTTTCAAAATGAGTATTAGTGTGTATTTACTCCTTCATATGAATAGCAGCTGATGACCTGAGTTTTGTATCGTGGTCAATTTCATGGTCCACTGTACGCTCAACTATAATGCTATTTGCCAACCCTCAAGGTTTGAAATATAGGATGGGAGATGATGAGGGACTTACTATAAAGGATTCAAACCATGTTGCAGAGAAATCTACAGTTGCGGCCAAATATATCGGCACCCTTGCACTTTTCTTAGATAATTCCCTATTTCTTCTACAATAAGTTGACATTATAAAAAAAAGTTTGTTCTCCACACCTTGCTATTGGATTTTCAAAATTGCTGAACCATTTTTATTTTTGTAAAGACTTGGACAAAATTATTGGCACCCCGGAGCTAGTATTTGGTTGCATTGCCTTTGGCAAAAATAACTTCCAACAAATGCTTCTTGTAGCCATCAATGAACTTGCTGCACATTTCCACTGGCAATTTGGCCCACTCTTCAGCAGAAAACTGCTGTAATTCTTCCCTCCACCGACTGCTGTTTTCAGCTCTCACCATAGGTTATGGATGTGATTCATATTTGGACTCTTCGCTGGCCACTCCAGAACAGTATTTTTTCCCTCTTGAACTATTCCAGGGTGCTTTTGATGTGAGTTTGGGGTTGTTGACTTGTTGGAAGACCCACAACCATTAACAGATACACCATTTCTGGACACCGGGTTGAACATTGCATCATGCCCTCGATGAACCATCAAACAGGCAAAGAGTCAATACAGAACTAAGATTGAATCCTACTACACCGGCTCTGATGCTCGTCGGATGTGGCAGGGCTTGAAAACTATTACGGACTACATAGGAAAACCCAGCCGTGAGCTGCCCTGTGACGCAAGCCTACCAGACGAGCTAAATGCTTTTTATGCTTGCTTCGAGGCAAGCAACACTGAAGCATGCATAAGTGCATCAGCTGTTCCGGAAGAATGTGTGATCATGCTCTCCGTAGCCAATGTCCTTCGCTAAGGACCCTGGGACTAAACACCTGCCTCTGCAACTGGATCCTTGACTTCCTAACGGGCCACCCCCAGGTGTTAAGGGTAGGCAACAACACATCTGCCACGCTGATCCTCAACACGTTGGCCCCTCAGGGGTGCATGCTTACTCCCCTCCTGTATTCCCTGTTCACCCACGACTGCGTGGCCAAGCATGACTCCAACACCATCATTAAGTTTGCTGATGACACAACGGTGGTAGGCCTGATCACTGACAACAATGAGACAGTCTATAGGGAGGTCAGAGAGCTGGCAGTGTGGTGCCAGGACAAAAACCGTAAGGCGCTATGGATGGTAGTGCGTACGGCCCAGTACATTACTGGGGACAAAGTTCCTGCCATCCAATATACTAGGCGGTATCAGAGGAAGGCCCAAAAAATTGTCAAAGACTCCAGTCACCCAAGTCATAAACTGTTCTCTCTGCTACCGCATGGCAAGCGGTACCGGAGTGCCAAGTCTAGGTCCAAAAGGCTCCTTAACAGCTTTTACCCCCAAGCCATAAGACTGCTGAACAATTAATGAAATGGCCACCCGGATTATTTACATCAAATCAAATTTGATTTGAAAACACCTTGATAATCTGCTGATTTCATGATGTCTTGCACACATGTAATGCCCCCAGTACCAGGGGCAGCAAAGCAACCCCACAACATTATTGAACCTCCCCCATGTTTGATTTTAGGGAAGGTGTTCCTTTCGTTGAATTCTTCATTTGGTCATTGGTAAACATAGGAGACCCCACTGCTGAAGGAGACACAATAAAGCCTGGTTGACCTTCTCAGAAACCCACCTAAACAAGCCTACATCCTGGGGGAAATGTTCTGTGGACCAATGAATCAAAATGAAAGCTCTTTGGCAATACAGATCAGCACTGTGTTTACTGACGACCAAATTAAGCATTCAATGAAAAGAAAACCCTCCCTACAATCAAAGATTTGGAAGGTTTGATAATGCTGTGGGGTTGCTTTGCTGAGGGCCTTGAATGTGTACAAGGCATCATGAAATCAGCAGATTATTTGGTGTTTTGGAGTCCAATGTTCAACCCAGTGTCCAAAAACATGGGGAACCATTGAAGGTTGTTGGTCTTCCAGCAGGACAACAACCCCAAACACAAATCAAAAAGCACCCAGGAATGGTTCAATAAGAAATGTTTTTATTTGAGTAATTTAGCAGACACTGTTATCCAGAGCAAATTACAGGAGCAATTAGGGTTAAGTGCCTTGCTCCAAGGGCACATTGACAGATTTGTTTTACCTAGTCAGCTCTGGGATTCAAACCAGCAGCCTTTCAGTTACTGGCCCAACACTCTTAACTGCTAGGCTACCTGCTGCCCCAGAAAAGATGCTGGAATGTACTGGAGTGGCCAGCAAAGAGTACAGATCTGAATAACATCCAAAACCTATGGCGAGAGCTGAAAACAGCAGTTGGTGGAGGGCACACCTTAAACATAAAGAATTAAAGCAGTTTGCTGCTTAAAAGTGGTCCAATAGGGAATTATTTAAGAAAAGTCCAACGGTGCCGATATGTTTGGCCGCAACTGTAAATACAGTAGGTTGTTAATGCAGTTGTATCCCTGACATGCATAAAATACATTGTAATAACACTAATTCCATATTCTCTATAATACAATAGGGCTTTTTCTATGTGAAGAAACACCCGTGTTGTATAGACTTAGCTGACATCACAGCTAAAAGGCTTATTGGTTGTCTTAACATAACATTGTTGGTTGTGTAAACATAACTCAATTTTCCCTCTTTTTTTGGTTTGGCTATTTTCCACAGGGCCTCTGTGGATTTTCAGTATAATTCACACGGGAGTTGGAAAGCAGTTCCCAGAAACCCCTTTTTGTATCTGTTTAAATGAACACAAGCTTTATTGAGATGACTGACAGAAGCGCTCTAAAGATTGCCAACTTCTTTATCGTGTTCCTACAACAGGATATTTTAGGGATGGAATCATGGACACAAGGAAAACTTTTGCATACAATGAACTAGATGCCTGTCCGCTTTACTCCTTATTTGGGAAAGTTATGAATGGCAGTCCTGACCTCATAAGAAGGGAGCATTCAAAGAACATTTAAATTCGTGCATCAGGAATGTGCAGGTGGAAGCACATTTTCACAGTACATCAAATAGCTGTTCAGATCCACATAACATTTTCACATGTTGTGACCTCGCTGAGTAAACGCAGCAGTGGCTATTGACCTAACCCCATCAGCTCAATAGATAAAGGTCAAAGCAGACGTTCATCCTAATAAAGTGAGCCAGTGGTGTAGACCAGTGTTTCCCAAGTCCAGTCCTCGAATACCCACAACAGTACACATTTTTGTTGTAGCCCCAGACAAGCACAGCTGATTCAACTTGCCAACAAATGGTCAAGCCCTCAATAAGTTAAATCAGGTGTGTTTGTCCGGGGCTACAACAAAAATGTGTGCTGTTGGAGGACTGGATTTGGGAAACACTGGTGTAGGCTACTATTAAAAAAGGGTCATGGTTTTAAGGCTTTTTAAGGCATCAAAAAACAAATGGATAATGTTTTGCCTTTACTGTATGTTGGTCCTCAGAGGACAACACTCTTGCACTGACTGCCACCTGTAACTGTGCTGGGAAGCGGTATAAGTCATAGCTATGGTATGCAGGAAAGGACCATCATGGTTGATCAATATACCACATTTCTGTGTAATTTGCATGGAGGACAATAGTATTTAAGAGTCTGTGGTGATTCTGAGAACAGTATTACCTTGGTAGAAGTGTTTGTTTACCCCTCAGCTAAAGTGGCTCCGCTGTGAGTTGAACTGAACCATTGACTGTCTGACTGTGCAAACTAGATAACAAGCCCGTACACCGTGTCTTCTCACACCAGGGACCCACTGTGTGTTCCATTCAGTTGCTATAGTGTTTGTTCTTTTGAGAGTCTGTGACATCCCAAATCCTAAACTGTAAATCTCTGGTCAAGAAAGTCTGGATGTTTCACCCACAGTCTCTCCTCGTTTTAGTTTGTCCCAAAAGGAAGTACTGAACTGCAGCACCATATCCCCGGAGGCTCTCATAAAGGAAACAGTTGTGATGTACAGTAGATCTCATCTGGAGGCAACAACACTCTCCAAACGATGTGGTATCACATGAGATAAAATCAAGAATGTATCCTTTGATAGAGAATTCTATTTAGGAGATTTGTCTATAGAGTATACATAGGGTTCAAAGGTTATCAGTCACTCTACATTACAATAGGCCTAGACACGGCACGTTCAGCATTGTTTTGACTGTCAAAGGATTCCAGCACAAGATCCCACATGCACTCTGGTCTGATCTGAAGGCTGGCTGGTGGCTGTCATTCTCTGCTCCTATTGGTTGACTACTAAGTTGTTTATCCATGCTCATGTGTACGCTGGCTGCCCATGTGGGCTAGAGAGCATCAGGTCTGGAAAAATTGGATCACCAACCACACTCCTTTCCAGGGAATCCAGTCTTTACTGGATAGGAAGAGAAAAATCCACGTGTTCCTCAGACAAAATGGAGTGGTGTAGAGTGTTGGTTGATCAAAGCCAGGTTTTAGCAGCAGTTTGGGTATGTGGTATCAGATGTGTTCTTTGTTTCTTTAACAAGAAGGAAGGCAAATCTTGGCAACTGGCACTGTAGTGACCAGGCAGCTCCTTGTGTTTGTCAGATTGGATGGGATCAATTCACATTCTGTTCTTACATTTTCCCCCTGGGCCATAGCACTCACTACTCACTCTCTGAAATATGCTAAATGACCAGAAGCCAAGGATTCCTTCTACCAAAGGCACTGGTGCTACTGACAAGTCACTCTCCTCTCCTGTCAGGGCTGAAGTTTGTCTCTTTCCTGCATATTGCCCTCATTTCTAAAAAATAAAGTAGTATTTCTTATTTTTGGGCAGGGATTCTGCTGATTGACCATTGTAATAGCATGCTTTCCTATGACTGGGTTTATTTATAGAAACAGGCATGGCACTCTCAATTTTCTTATTCCTTGGACTGTTTTTGCATAACAACATTGAACCTAATTTGGGCACTTAAACCTCTTTTAACTGGTTTGGTTTCATGGGCAAACAAAACTAATCTGAAAATAACAATACATGTCTGGGTGCTTGAATTACCTCCTAGAAGCAGCTAGCAACATTGGATGCTGTGTGAATTGAATATTACTGATAGTTCCCTCTTCATGTCTGCTTCAATTTGACGACAGGGAAACATAATGGCATGTGAATGGAGAACACTTGGCAGATAGAGGTCTCCCAGAGGACGTTCACATTTCTCTGAGATTAAGTCATCCCTGGCCCCTTCTTGCAGAGTCATTACCAGACACAAGGTCCTATTGCATCTTTGGGGAAAAGAAAACTGTAGTCTGGGAAACATTCATTTCAAGTGGAGACCGTCATTCTTCCACTATGGGGTTGTTCCGTCCTGCGTCCTCCTCAGTACGGCTGAGCTCCAGGGAAATCCATTTACACTGGTGTGTTAGTAAACTCCCCTCTTTCCTCCTGAGTGATAAGGGGAAAGTACACATCATGGATGGCTAGACAGTGATGTCTTCACTCAACACTGTCATAGTTTGATAATAGATAGAGAGATGTCATTCAATCATCCATCCACATTGGTGCCATGCCAAATGCTCAAACTCTCAGCAAATGCCTGAGAATTGTCTTACTACAATCTGAAATAAGTCTGATTTATATTCTTAAGTGTTCTCATCTTGTGTATATCTTGCGGCCGTTTATTCACTGTGGGTGGTCAAAGATATACTTGAAGTAGAGCTACAGGAAGTTATTTTTGGATACGCTAGAGATCTTCATAATATAAATTATATATGTGAATATACTGTTACAGTTTTCTTGCCTGTCAACATTTGCATACATACACTCAGTGGCCAGTTTATTAGGTAGACCCCCCTTTGCCTCCAGAACAACCTGAATTCTTTGTTGCATGGAAACGTTGCTCAATTGGTATCAAGCGACCTAACGTGTGCCAGGAAAACATTCCCCAAACCATTACACCCCCGTGCCAGCCTGTGCCATTGACACAAGGAAGGATTTGGCCTTGGACTCATCCTGCTTACGCCAAATCCTGACAGGATTTGGAACCGGGATTCGTCGGACCAGGCAATGTTTTTCCACTCCTCAATTGTCCAGTGTTGGTGATCGCGTGCCCACTAGAGCCGCTTCATCTTGTTTTGAGCTGATAGGAGTAGAAACCAGTGTGGTCGTCTGCTGCAATAGGACAGACGAGTTGTGCATTCCGAGAAACCGTTCTACACACCACTGTTGTATTGCGGCGTTATTTGCTTGTTTGTGGTCCGCCTGTTGGCTTACACAATTCTTTCCATTCTCCTTCGACCTCTCATCAACAAGCTGTTTTCGCCCACAGGACTGCCGCTGACTGGATGTTTTTTGTTTGTCGCACCATTCTCTGTAAACCCTTAACAATGTTGTGCGTGAAAAATCCCAGGAGGCTGGCCGTTTCTGAGATACTGGAACCTGCACCCCTGGCACCGATGATCATACCACGCTCAAATTCACTTAGGTCACTTGTTTGCCCATTCTAACGTTCAATCAAACAGTAACTGAATGCCTTGATGCCTGTCTGCCTGCTTTATGTATGTGTACCTAATAAACTGGTCACTGAGAGTATACATGTGGTTTTCTGAAGCTTTGAAGAGGAAATTATACACATTGCCTGTCTTGTTTGGAAAAAAACGAAAGCTCTGTGAATGTGAGCATTTCACGAGACTTCAAGACTCGAGTGTTCATGCAAGTGTTTGCATATGTCCACCTGCCAGGAGGGCACACTCTTTGGCATGGAGTAAAAGAGGGAATCTAAACTCTCTGGCCTTTTTCTGATTGACCAGTAACACTCCTACAGAGATATAATAGCCATGGGTCGAGGCCACGGTGACAGGTGGAGTGTCTTTAAGCACAGTCGAATAATGACCACTCCAGCAGCTCCAGGCAGCACATAGCATAGCTCCCCCTCTAAATAAACATTCCTTTATTTCCCCCAGTCTTGCTGCTACTCTGTGAGGGCTACTGCTGGAGTCAATTTATTTTTGGTCCGCAGTGGCAGGGATTCCACCAGTTGGAGGTATAAATTGCATTAGAATGCAATCAGAACGTATACTAGCCTACTTCTATCTTGGTCCAAAGGAGAGTCGTTTTAGGCACAGTCTAGTCAAGCCAGAGGTGACCACTCTCACTGTGTGTTTACAGGCAAGGGGTTACTGTGGGTCAACATAATTGACAAAGCAGCAGGTCCCCAAGAAAAAGGATTTAACTAGAGTACCTCTTGGGCACTGTTATTAGAACACCCATCATCTGAAGGAGATTTAGGAGGCCGTTTTTGTTTTCCAGCTTCTTTACCCTCTCTGGCTAGAGGTTAGATAAAACTATGTTTTTTTGTGATTTGTTGGTTATTTATTTTGGTTCGCTGAATGATTTAGTGTTATTCATCAGAATAAGTATCAGTAAATGTGCTTGGTAAGAAGAAGAGGAGCATCAGTCTCAGTCTCAAGTATATTCAACGCCGTATTACAGAGAGTCACGACTGCAGCAGTAGCCGTCAAGTTCAAAGAACAGTTAAGGACACACGAGTATGAATAAGAGCTACAGTCTGTCCTCACCCATTGTTGTGTCTGTGTGTTGTTCTGAGAGGTGAAATGAAAAGTGATTGGTTCTGTCAGTAAATGGATAGACGTCAGAGAATAGTACTCAGTAAAAGGCAAGGCCACCAAGAACTCACACATTGTTCCTCCACTATTCCCAGAGCCCCATTTCCTCATTCTGTTTTGTTGTTCACTTTTATTTTCTGTTCTTTGGAATAGATCAGAAGTGGGGGATATGTGAGAAATTGGCAGTGCCAACAAAAGGGGTGGCAGATTATGACATCTCATGTGTCACAGTTGAGACACTCAGGTGTTCTACTTACAACCTTGTTTTGAGGATTCAGATACCCCATGGCCTTCATCGAGTTGTTTATCACCAGCTATTTACGTTTCGAGAGTTGGCTTGTGATAATTGGCTAGTTTATCACCACTAACACGTATAACCAACCCATTAATGCTACATCTATTCACTAAACTCAAATCAATATTTACTATTATGCCAGCACTCTTAAAACAGTACTTTTAAAATACACAGTGCCAGTACAACTGTGCATAATGGAGTCAAGTGTATAGTACTGTATCATGCCTCACCAGACACCTCAGTGTTGTCAGCTGAGAGCTGAGGAGCTCTTAAGTCAAAGAGGCCTCTCATGTCTCCTCTTACTCTACTACAAGACTCTCATTCTCTGTGTCTACCACATTTTCCGTATGTCTGTATTTTCCTAAATCATCATTCATATAAGCCCTGCCCTATGTACGCTAATATTTTCCCTGGCTCATACCTAATCCTATACAAGGCAGAAGCTTTCAAGGATAGCACTGTATGTAGCCCACCCATTTCATCATAGTACTTCACAGACACCTTTAACTTCTGTGCAGATGGATGGCTACACTACTGGTATCAAGCATTTGCACTTCTCTGGCCTTTTCACATTAACACATCTCTCAAATGTAATATTGATGGGGCCCCTCTGCTAGCGGATAAATGAGTCCCGTAATATATTATTCAACAGCAAGCCTGTACTGTCTGGAATGAGAGATGCTTGCATTTGACCTCATCCAGTACTGTACATCAGCATTCTCTGATTTATTGCATGATCTGTATTGTCCTAGTCTTCAGCATAACAATTATCATTTTATTTCCTATTGCGTAAGTCTGTAACAGGGACTCAGTCTCAATCAATGGTCCCTCTGATTTTATGGGGCTACTGCGCGCCCACGCATGCACGCCGTAGCTTAGAGGGAACAGTGGTCTCAGTGATGGCTAATGAAGGGGATATCATAAGAGTAAGAGCTTACTTAAAAGGTCAACTCTGTGAGGGTGCATATCTAGGTTTCCCTCAACGTCAAGTAGCTCCACCTGTTGGGCGAAAATGCAGTACCCTGCATCACTGTATGCCTACACACGTACAGTTGGAGTCGGAAGTTTACATACACTTAGGTTGAAGTCATTAAAACTAATTTGTCAACCACTCCACAGATTTCATGTTAACCAAGTAGGCAAGTAGGTTTGGCAAGTAGGTTAGGACATCTACTTTGAGCATGACACAATAATTCTTCCAACAATTATTTCACTTATAATTCACTATATCACAATTCCAGTGGGTCAGAAGTTTGCATACACTAAGTTGACTGTGCCTTTAAACAGCGTGGAAAATTCCAGAAAATGATGTCATGACTTTAGAAGCTTCTGATAGTCTAATTGACATCATTTGAGTCAATTGGAGGTGTACCTGTGGATGTATTTCAAGGCCTACCTTCAGAAAAGGACATTGTGAAGAGGCTGGAGGAAACAGGTACAAAAGTATCTATATCCAGATTAAAACGAGTCCTATATCAACATAACCTGAAAGGCCGCTCAGCAAGGAAGAAGCCACTGCTCCAAAACCCCCAGACTGCGGTTTGCATCTGCTCATGGGGACAAAGATGGACTTTTTTGAGAAATGTTCTCTGGTCTGATGAAACAAAAATAGAACTGTTTGGCAATAATGACCATCGTTATGTTTGGAGGAAAAAGGGGGAAGCTTGCAAGCTGAAGAACACCATCCCAACCGTGAAGCACGGGGGTGGCAGCAGCATGTTGTGTGGGTGTTTTGCTGTAGGAGGGACTGGTGCACTTCACAAAATAGATGGAAAATTATGTGGATATATTGAAGCAACATCGGAAGACATCAGTCAGGAAGTTAAAACTTGGTCGCAAATAGGTCTTCCAAATGGACAATGACCCCAAGCATACTTCCAAAGTTGTGGCAAAATGGCTTAAGGACAACAAAGTCAAGGTATTGGAGTGCCCATTACAAAGCCCTGACCTCAATCCTATAGAATATTTGTGGGCAGAACTGAAAAAGCGTGTTCAAGCAAGGAGGCCTACAAACCTGACTCAGTTACACCATTTCTGTCAGGAGGAATGGGCCAAAAGTCACCCAACTTATTGTGGGAAGCTTGTTGAAGGCTACCCGAAACATTTGACCCAAGTTAAACAATTTAGAGGCAATGCTACCAAATACTAATTGAGTGTATGTAAACTTCTGACCCACTGGGAATGTGATGAAAGAAATAAAAGCTGAAATCAATAATTGTCTCTACTATTATTCTATTATTATTTCACATTTAAAAAATAAATGATCCTAACTGACCTAAGACAGGGAATTTTTTCTAGGATTAAATGTCAGGAATTGTAGAAAACTGTTTAAATGTAGGTATGTGTAAACTTCCGACTTCAACTGTTCATCACTTCCTCTTGGGTTGTAATGAAAGTGTGTGACAACAGCCTGATCTCCCGGGGCCTGAACTGAGGTTTTAAGACCCAGTAAGAAAACACTTCCTGGTGGCATTTACATGTCCTTGCTGAGTGGGAGGGACTGCTCTGTGCTCTTGCCTGGAGGGACTGTCCCTATAAAAATGAACATTTTGCTAAAACAAGCCAGGCTGTCTCCACTGGGACCTTATTTTTGCATCAATACACGGCAGCACACACACCCAAATGCACATTAAAATTGATTGCCTGTTTGCTTTGATTATCCCTGTGGCAATGGGTGCCTGTGTGGATGTTTGGTTCTCAGTGAGTGAGACTAGCGTTTGGTTAGGGATGAACAGCTCTATGCTAAGCTATATGTCATGTGTATGTTGACATGGAAGGGGAAACTTGGAAGCACATGAAAAGGTGGGGTGGGTCTGTTAAATGTTATCTCTCTGTCATTACAAAAAGCTGCATCACTGTTCTAGCCCAGTTTTGTTTGTGCAGTTATCAGTCAGTGGGAGCTACCAGAGAGACATCTGGAAGAACCCCACCCCAGGCTTACTACCAGACAATGTTTTTGGAGTATTTAGTGATGTCTCACAATCTGGTATAAAAAGGACCATTTAGGCAATTTAAATATTCCAATTGTACAGGCTATTATTATTATTGTCCTATCAATATGATTACATATGAAACCTAAACAAACTGTGGTAAATGTGACAATTAGTACAAGATGCTGTGGGCTTAAAATCAGTTATACTACAGGCCGAGGTACAGTTGTTCAGTGTTAAAGGCCCAATGCAGTCAAACATTTGATTTTCCTCTGTTTTTGTGTATATTATGGAATAATACTGTGGAATTGTAAAAAGGATGATAATGCCCTTTTAGTCTAAGAGTTGTTAGAAAAGTCCGCCTGAAATTTCAGCCTGTTTTGGTGGGATGGCGTTTTGGCCTGCCTGGTGACATCACCAGGTGGTAAATGAGTTAATAGACCAATAAGAAAGAGAGTTCCAACCCTCTCTGCCAATAACAGCTACAGTAGTTTTCCATTTTCCCTTCCCTACTCAGACCCCTCCTAGACCGTCCTAGTGAAATTCTTTCTTGAGAAATTGCTCTTTGCTAAGAAGATATTTTTGTTGAAAACAATCACAGTAAGGTACTTAATTGTTACCCAGAAATGATTTTATATTGAGATAAAAACGACTATATTGGGCATTTAAGCCTACTAACAGCCATCTCTGTCCCTCCCAGACATAGCTGTGGTGGAGATGACGGACGCTTTCCGCCAGCCCTCCCTGTTCTACCACCTGGGTGTGAGGGAGAGCTTCAGCATGGCCAACAACATCATCCTGTACTCTGACAACAACTCTGACTCGCTACAGTCCCTACAGGTAAGCTGCACGCGCACACACACACACACACACACACACACACACACACACACACACACACACACACACACACAGGCCTGACATAAACATATCTGCAGCCTGTAATTTTCTCATCACTTTGTCCACACATGAATCATTAATGTTCCCACAATGGATTTAATGTAATAAGGCTCATCAGGTTAATGCCTAGACATTGGACTCTTTTAAATGTATATGTAAGTTATTTATTTAGAGGGAGTCATGTCTGAGAGGTGAGAGGTTGATTTAGAACCTTTGAGCTGCCAAAACATTCTGTTCGTTTATCTTGCTTATTTTGCACAAATGTTGATTTTTATTCTCCGTGTAATTTTTAAGCCTTTACATTTTTTTTGTCGTTTAGCAGATGCTCTTATCCAGAGCGACTTACAGTTAATTAGTGCATACAAGTTCATACTTTTTTTTTGTCCTGGTCCCCCGTAGGAATCGAACCCACAACCCTGGCGTTGCAAGCGCCATGCTCTACCATCTGAGCTACACGGGACTTTGCTAAGAAGCAATTTGTTACTTTTTGACCGTTTTCATTGAAAAAAAAATCACAGTAAGGTACATAGTTGTTACCCAGAAATATTTGATATAGAGATTTTTTTTTTAAACGGCTGCAATGGACCTTTAACTTTTGTCCTTGAGTCTGTCAGGCGATGAATGCATAGTCGAGTTAACATTAGCCTACGCTGGTTTGAAAAGTGAGAGAGACTTGCAGCCACATGGGAATCCCCTATCAATGACCACCAACAATAACACACAGGCATGCAAATGAGAGAATGAGGGGAGGGGAGATGATGTTTTCCTGTGCGTATACAGTATATGCAGAAACCAAGACACCCCACACACTCCTGTGACCTGGCTCTGCTCTGACACTGTCATTGACATAAAGCATTGCAATCTTTTGAAATTGTCGTAAATTCCTCAAAGAATAAGTCATCTTTTACAAAGTGTACCCTAACATAAATATTATGCCTGTAATCTTGATAAGTTTTATCCATCTCCAACAACCTACACCCTGCAATAATAGAAATATGACTTTCTGTAGGGGTTTTAACGTATCACTATCGGCCTGCAGTCTTCAAACTGTACCAGCTCCCTTATTGAAGATTAAGAGTAACAATGTCTGCTGTGTTAAACATAATAGATAGTTTAGAATATCATAGGGCCCTGCATTAAAGAAACTCCTTTGTGTACAAGTGCTGAGGTTCAACCTCTTTTTAAAGGGTCTAATATTTCCCCAGTTGTTTGCTGGCCACAGGTCACTGCAAAATGAAGTGCTAGTGCTAATGTATCCGCATTTCTGCAGGTTTTGTTTGCAACTGCAGGAGTCAGTTTATAGTTTGACTTAAGGACGGCTCCAGTGAACTGTGACCAATGTAATGTTTGTGATTTTCTACATCAGCCTTGCGATCTCACTTACTCACCACAACGCAGTATTGACGTTTCTCTTTTTCTCTTTCAGGAGATTGTTTGCCAGAAGAACACCGTAAGTACAAACGCTAAACACTGTGTCTCTCTATTTCAAAGTTGTTAATGGCACACCTCTCTCGCCTCTTCCTTCTTTCACCTCTCCTGTGTGAAAGTAAACGCAATAAACTGATTTATACTCATGCCAACATTCAACAACACAGCTGTCGCTGCTACCATCAAACATATTTCATTACCCAGTTCAATATCCCTCTAGTTAGGCTTTGTGCATTCTGTGTACAGTAAACTGAAAGCATCAGAATAGCTGTACTTGGTTGACAGGCAGCCTTATTACCAGGGTGACTGGGGTGCTGTGGAAAGCAGAGACAAAACAAGAGAACAATTTCCTGCTGTCTGTAACACAGTGTCTGTCACTCCTTCTGTCTATGATAGCCAGGTCAGAAAGGAGGCACCACATCGTCTGTTTGTCTGTGTCTCGCTGGCTGGCTTTCTTATACAGAATAATACGATATGGTGACATTGATGCACTGTGGCATGAGGGGGACAAAGCTGTGAGGTTGAGGCAAGGGCATGGACTGGGGGCCTCCTGAGCAGCTAAGGGCCGCCTGCAGGGCTGGTACTGCCTAGGGATAATGGGAGCGGCAGGGTTGCCCTCCTCAGGCTTAGCTGGCGTAAATTACTTTACGGAGTGGAATAAGGTGGCTTGGTGCTCCAGGAAGCAGGTTGATGGCTGATCTGTGTGTGGCGACAGAGCCTGGTGAGGAGCACTGTTTACAGCATTAGAGTGAAAGTGCACCACTGCCACACGTGACTGACTGTCTTTCTCTAGTTGTATCCACACACCACTTCCTGCTCTGAGAGAACAAACACGCCAAGCCCCAGAAGGATATGACACATTAGTGGCACTCTGACCAATGGGTTACATCCACCAATGTATAGTGTACATATTCAGCCAATCACCCATACTATGCAATGTCTTTTTATAGCTTTTTTTGCACTCCAGATATCTTGTATTTCTATACTTTTTCATACTGCCGCTCTATGTATCATGTACCGTGTATCTGTCTTTTGTGTACTTTCGTTGTGGCACATTGCACCTTCCCTGTGTTTTGTTGTTGTAGCTGCTTGACAAAGAAATGTCCCCCTCGGGATCAATAAAGTATCTATCTATCTATCTATCTATCTATCTATCTATCTATCTATCTATCTATCTATCTATCTATCTATCTATCTATCTATCTATCTATCTATCTATCTATCTATCTATCTATCTATCTATCTATCACATGCTACACCACTTTATCAGGACAACTTCCTGGATTGTTTTATGGCTGCAGCCAGCTGGGCGGTCATACAGGTATTAGGGCTAATGGTTAATGTCAAGTCATTACTCACACACACTCCTTATCCCCTACTACCCCTCCCCATTTATTAATGGTTTAAACCTATACTGCCTGACTTATATTTAACTCCTTAATTACTGTAATGTGCAAACACCCTGGCTAGGTCCCAAACGGCACTGTATGTATTCCCTATATAGTGCACTACTTTTGACAAAAGTTGTGCACTATGTAGGGAGTAGGATGTGATTTTGGATACACACCCAGTTTTTTGTCCCTTTCTGCTCCTTAACGGTATTGTTTTTGGGACCTGCGTGCCACCTACCATTACCTAATACACAGTCACAAACAAGAATCTAACGAGACTCAAAGACAGGTGCTGCTGGGGTTGCCGGGTTGAAGGATGGCGCCTAGCGACTAAAACATTTATTATGATGTGTTGTCGTCATGTGATCCGCTGGGCCATGAATCACACAGTGTGTGTGGCTCAATATAGGACAGGAAGTATGTTGTAATCTGTGGCTGCACCTAGCTGTGACAAGCCGCCACAGGTTATTTTGGAAAGTTATGTCATAAAAATATATCATTGCAGAAGAGGAAGCAGTTTTTCTGTGGATCGTTCCACAGAAAACGTAAGCCTCTGTTCCCTTCCTTTTGTGTGAGTAGCAAGCAACCCGGGTGTGTTCTTGAAGATTGAAGTGAAACAGAGATATTAAAATATCCACTTACTTTTTCAGACTCAGAATGCATCTGGGCAGCATAACAGATGTGGATCAGCAAAATCCATTTTTTTACTGTAGCCTACATGTTCAAGTATAATTTGGGCAGGATCCATCAACTTAAGCTTTCTAGTGCTGATTGTTGAATATACTGTGAATAACAGACTACAATGACATCAATGATAGATTTACTGGTACTCTCTACAACACATGAAAATACAGCTGGACAATAGTAAGACAGACCTGTTTTGAATTGATTTCCATGAGCAACATGAATGGGAGTTTTAAGGGCAGCTCTACCCTGAGGGCAGTGTGAGCAGTTCAGTTAAACAGATCCTAATGTCACTGTTAATTACTGATGTGGTTCTGTCCCCCAGGCTACCGGCTCTTTAGACAGACTCATTATGTCCAATTCTCCATGGATACAACAACACCATTGTCCCTGCAGATCAGATTCTCTTCCTTCTGTCACAAGATGTAAATTACTAGCACGAAAAAGGCCCATACAGCTGTCCTTCCATTGTACAGTCAGGTCCAGAATTATTGGCACCCTTGATAAAGATTAGCAAAAAAGATTGTATAAAATAAATAATACTGAGCTATATTGTATGCAAATTGTTTTTGAAAATGATATTATTTTATACTAATACAATTTCTCAGAGAAAGCGATTTTGATTAACAAGTAAAAATGTATTTTCTCAAAAAGATACAAATTATTGGTACTTTTTTCAATACCTTTCAATACTTCCACTTGCGAGGATAACGGCACTGAGCCTTTTTCTCAAATGTTTTATGAGATTGGGGAACCTTCGTCTGCGCTTATGGACTGCCCTCTTCAATTCAAACCACAGGTTTTCAATGGGGTTTAAGTCCGGACACTGAGATAAGCCATTGCAAAATGTAGATTTTGTGTTAAATTAACAATTTTCTTGTGGATTTTGATGTGTGGTTGGGGTTATTGTCTTGCTGGAAGATCCACTTGCGGCCAAGTTTTAGCCTCCAAGGCAGAGGCAACCAGGTGTTTGGCTAAAATGTCCTGGTACTGGGTAAAGTTGATGATGCCGTTGACCTTAACAAGGGCCCCAGGACCAGTGGAAGCAAAATAGCCCCATACCATCAAAGATCCACCACCGTATATTACAAAAGGTATGGGGTTATTTTATGCTTTTGGATCCTTATTTCGATGCCAAACCAACCACTGGTGTGTGTCCAAAGAGCTCTATTTTCATATCATCCTACAAATGTAAACGCCTTAAGTTTGCTAAAGGATAAGGATGCATAAGCAGAAAATAACCCCATACCTACTGTCAAATGTGGTGGTGGGCTATTTTGCTTCCATTAGTCCTGGGTCCTAGTCTCCGGGGGAATACTAGTCAGTTGTACAACTGAATGCATTCAACTGAAATGTGTGTTCCGCATTTAACCCAACCCCTCTGAATCAAAGAGGTGCGGGGGCTGCCTTAATCGGCATCCAAGTTATCGGCGCCCGGGGAACAGTGGGTTAGCTGCCTTGCTCAGGGGCAGAACAACATATTTTTAGTTGTCAGGAGGATGCTCTGTTGCTGTTCTCAATTTCTCCAGGCTTCATATTGGGGTAGACTGTACGGACCAAAGTAAAACCAAGTATTTGTGATATTTAGCTATTTGACACTTCTGACTCTAACACATCTAACCACCTCTACATGCACCACAACCCATAATGTTGATTCTGCTTTCCCCCCCCAGACATGCTCAGCCAACTACAGCTTCATCCCATACATGGTGACGCCCCACAACAAGGTGTACTGCTGCGAGAGCAGCCTGATGAAGGGCCTGACGGAGCTGATGCAGCCCAGCTTCGAGATGCTGCTGGGACCCATCTGCATGCCCCTGCTGGACCGCTTCGTCCAGCTGCTCAAGGTGCCACAGGGCAACTCCTGGTGAGTAGCAGATAAGTGTTTTGGGTTAGGTGCTGGGCCAGCTAGCCCATAGGTCCAACACCTGGTGAATAGTATAGGTTTGGGGTAGATAGTGGCTTGGGAGTTTGTCGGTTAGACGCTGGGCCTAAGACCAGCCAAGAGGTCCACATTTAGCCTGACATGGTTTTGTTTACTCTCTCACCTAGCTGTAGTGAAACAGGTGTCACCTCGCTAGGGAGGTAGGTGTGGTACTGTTCTTGGGAATGAGATGTGAACACGCACAACGAGGTGATTATTAAAGAGCTATTATTGCCAGCAGAGTTGTATTAAATTGACCTAGCGTGTACTGTGTAATCTTCTGTGCTTGATTATGCAATATGGATGACCAGCTGATGAAGTGCGATAGCCCTTTTCATCCAATATTGCACTTCATGAGTATTCCTCAGAGGACATTCTATTATACAACTCACTCGTTTTATGTTTTTTTTAAATGTTGCATTACTTTATTTGATTTGTCCCTGTGCAACATGTTGGCTTGCATAGCAATTTCAGTTTTAATGCTAGCTTTGTTGTTTGCTTAGTTCTGTCCTAATGTTTTAGGCTTTTCTCTCTGCCAATATTCAGCATCACTGCCTCTCTTCCAGGAGTAGTGAGTCATACTTTAGAGGGCTGAGAGAATTTGCACTTTGGATGAATGTTCTGTCTCCTGGAAACGTGCCGCTCCAACAGTGCAGTGAAGAAGACATTAAAGGGGCTTACCAGGGAACACGTTCATGAGCTCCACATTCAGCTGTCACGAGGGCACATGTTTAAGAGGGTAGATTATTTATGACGGGGTCAGGCAAGACAAGATCAGACACTGTATATCAGAAGTTGCCTGAGAAGAATAGATAAATGATGTTCAATTATCAATGGTTGTATCTCCATGTTCAAAAATCAAATAAAGTAATGCATCATGTATAAAAAAAATAAAACGAGTGAGTTGTATAATAGAAAGTCCTTTTAGGAATACCATATTACCTATTTCCCCAGACGACATAACAATGGGTTCTTCGCAGAAAAGGTTGATTTCATGTTGAGTTCTAGTGTGAAATAACATATTTATGAGTCTCTCTGTTTCCACTTGGTAGCCAATACTTCAGAGAAACCATTCTCAACGAGCTCCGGAAAGCGCGGGAGTTGTTCACAGGGTCGGAGCTGGCCTCAGAACTCAGCCGTATTCAACAACGATTGGACAACGTGGAGTGCCTTTCAGCTGACGTTGTCATCAACCTGCTTCTGTCCTACAGGGACATCCAGGTGCATTTTACCCTCTTTTACACATGTTGGATGCTGTCGGTTCAGTCAGTTTCGGCAGGCTGCAATGCCTCAGCAGTCAGCATAAATGTTACTAGAGGCATTTCATAAGGGCTGCCTGTGAAACGTTGCAAGCTAACCTTTTTGTCATATTTCTGTGTCTAATCGTAAGGCTACTGCACTGCAGTCCGTTATCTCTGCATTGCGATGCCATTCACCCTACAGCCTCCCATCCCGCCAGCCATAGCAGCCACCAGCCACATTAATAAATGAATCAAAAAACCAGAGCTACAAGGAGAAACTGAATTATTGAACATGTTTTGGATAAATATATACTGGACAAGAAATGGTGGTAGAGAGGACATTTTAATTATTGAAGTACTTGAAAAAGCCAACAGTGTTCTTCCCAAAGTACAGTAAATTGACTTTGTAAGGGAACATGGACATAGACATTTTTAGGTTTCATGTTAACTATAGCAACCAAGATGGCTGAGTGGGTACATTATCTTTAATCCAACTATTTGTTTTTTCTATGTTTGTATGTAATTTAGGATTATGAATCTATAGTGAAGCTGGTGGAGACCTTGGAGAAGCTTCCTACATTCGACCCTGTGGCCAATCCCCATGTCAAGTTCCACTATGCCTTTGCACTGAATCGGTAAGACCCCCAGTATGTCGCACCTGGTTTGTCTACACACGCACTCAAGCACACACTCACACCCCCCACACACACAGACTCATTGCATGTGCTGAACATGTGGGTCTGTGCTCTGGTTCGGGAAAATGATGTTCAGCTTGGAAAGTATTTTACTGCTTGCTCTTTAACACGCTGCCTCTCTTGTAAACGGTCACTGGTTCTCATGGTGCAACTGACTCCACCTGTAATAAAGCAAGCTGCTCTTTCATTTCGGGGCCATTGGAAAATTCCTGCATGCTACAATGCAACATTGGTGTCTAGCCAGTTAGGATAACATTTTGCTGCATTGTATACCCTCAAAGAAACGTATTAAGAAACCTTTTGCACTTGCTTTGCATAATTGGGAAAACATTGAATGGCTCAAACATGGAATATGGTTGCCATGAGTCTGTGTGCTGGTTTAGATAGCAGCCCCTTTGTTCACAATTTCCCCAACTGGAGGTGGTTCATGACTCAGCAGTTTAGCGAACCATTGCGAAAACTTGCCATTATCCTGCAACAATGAAGCATGAATGATGAGAATGAAACATGTCTGACGAGCAGCGTTTTCTGTTCGAGTAATTGGGTTAAGCTGGTGAGAAAACAGCAGCAGCAGCAGCAGCAGGGATGTAAGAGTTGAAGCCTTGCCTGTTGCACAATCCCTCCCTCCCCTCCATGTTTGCCTATTGCATGACTGGAGTGGGCTGGGCTGACTCACTGCTTAGCTTCGCCCCCCTCCAGTTGCCCTTCAGCGGCACTCTGGTGCGAAGTGAAAGCTGAGTAGAGGAAACAGCTACCCGTTCTTATGCTTATTTAACATCCATCTCTATGGCTCTGTTGAGATCCATATTAGTGTGCCCATACCAACTAAGTTGTTCCGACCACTAGGCTCACACTGGGGACGCTGTACGGCTGAAAGAACCTGCGAAGACTTTGTTGTCCCCATATTCAGACAATGGATGATCAAAATAGAATGGGATCCGAGGGAGGGATAGAATTTAGCTCCCGTTCGCTTGGTAAAGCAGCGTTACAGTATGGATTACGAATGACTGCTGACAGATAAAGTGCTTGGTCATTACTGCCTTACTGTCCTCGTTAATGCCCTTAAACCCAAACACTTCAACACAGGAGTTAGTTGGCCAGATCTGTAGGGAGGTAGTTGAACCCACTACCCTCATGAAAGTTAATACACAGCCTTCTGATGGCTTCCTCTCTGCCAAGGCATAGCGCTTTGGTGTTGCCTACACACACGCACGCGCGCACACACACACGCACGGACGCACGCACACACACACACACACACACACACACACACACACACACACACACACACACTGGCTTGTCTCATGTTTATTCATCCCCCTCTCTCAGTTTAGACTCTAAGAGAGAGAGACACCCCCGGACAAATTCCCAGTACAGTGTATTCAGAAAATATTCAGACCCCTTGACTTTTTCAAATTTGTTACGTTACAGCTTTATTCTAAAATGTAGTAAATACAATTTTTTCCTCATCAATCTACACACAATACCCTTTAATGACAAAGTGAAAACTGGTTTTTAGAAAAACATAAATACCTTATTTACATAAGTATTTGCGATGAGACTTGACATTAAGCTCAGGTGTATCCTGTTTCCATTGACCATCCTTGAGATGTTTCTACAACTAAATTGGAGCCACCTGTGTAAATTCAATTGATTGGACATGATGTGGAAAGGCACACACCTGTCTATATAAGGTCCCACAGTTGACAGTGCATGTCAGAGCAAAAACCAAGCCATGAGGTCAAAGGCATTGTCCGTAGAGCTCCGAGACAAGGCACGGATCTGGGGAAGGCAACCAAAACATTTCTGCAGCATTGAAGGTCCCCAAGAACAAATTGGCCCCCATCATTATTAAATCGAAGAAGTTTGGAACCACTAAGACTTTTCCAAGAGCTGGCCGCCCAGCCAAACTTTGCAATCGGCGGGAAAGGGCCTTGGCCAGGAAGGTGACCAAGAACCCGATGGTCACTCTGACAGAGCTCCAGAGTTCTTCTGTGGAGATTGGAGAACCTTCCAGAAGGACAACCATCTCTGCAGCACTCCACCAATCAGGCCTTTATGGTAGAGTGGCCAGACGGGAGCCACACCTCAGTAAAATGCACGACAGCCCACTTGGAGTTTGCCAACAGGCAAATTAAGGACTCTTGAAACCAAGATTGAACTCTTTGGCCTGAATGCCAAGTGTCACTTCTGGAGGAAACCTGGCACCATCCCTACGGTGAAGCATAGTGGTGGCAGCATCATGCTGTGGGGATATTTTTCAGCGGCAGGGACTGGGAGACTAGTCAGGATCGAGGGAAAGATGAACAGAGCAAATTACAGAGAGATTCTTGATGAAAACCTGTTCCAATGCCTCGCAAAGAAGGGCACCTATTTGTAGATGGGTAAAAAAAAACTGACATTGATATTCCTTTTCAGCATGGTGAAGTTATTAATTACACTTTGGATGGTGTATCAATACACCCAGTCACTACAAATATACAGGTGTCCTTCCTAACTCTGGAGAGGAAGGAAATCATTCAGCTATTTCACTATGAGGCCAATGTTGACTTTAAAACAGTTACAGGGTTTAATGGCTGTGATAGGAGAAAACTGAGGATGGATCAACAACATTGTAGTTATTCCACAATACTAACCTAAATAACAGAGTGAAAAGAAGGAAGACTGTACAGAATAAAAATATTACAAAACATGCATCATGTTTGAAAACATTTCGACAAAGAAATTAACTTTATGTCCTGAATACAAAGTGTTATGTTTGGGACAAATCCAACACAACACTAAGTACCACTATTTTTGTCATGACTGTCCTATGAGGATCCATGGGTCAGATCAGCTTGGCAATGGATGACAGCAACCAGACCCTCTCTCACCCACAGAAGAGGAGAGTAGGGAAATGTGGAGATTTCTCTCCTTATAAATCAAAGGAGAGAGACTCCCCTTCAGTATTAACCTAAGGCATGTTCTTTATTAACCTAAGGAATGTTGAGACATTTTCCCACCGAAACTCTAAGCACTCAGCGGTCCCGTTCTGTAAACTTGTATGGCCTACCAATTCGCGGCTGAGCCGTTGTTGTGCCTAGACTTTTCCACTTCACAATACCAGCATTTACAGTTGACCGGGGCAGCTCTAGCAGGGCAGAAATTTGACAAACTGACTTGTTGGAAAGGTGGCATCCTATGACGGTGCCACGTTGAAAGTCACTGAGCTCTTCGGTAAGGCCATTCTACTGCCAGTGTTTGTCTATGGAGATTGCATGGCTGTGTGCTGTCAGCCACAAGTGTGTCTGAAATACCCAAATCCACTAACTTGAAGGGATGTTCACATACTTTTGTAAATTAGATATTTCATTTTCAAAACATTTGAAAAATTCACTTCCATTTTGTCATTGTGGTGTATTGTGTGTAAATAGGTGAGAAAAAAAAAACATTTGGAATTCAGACTAACACAACCAAATGCGAAAAAAAAGTCAAAGGGTATGAACAATTACTGCAGTCCACTAAACCTTGCTAAAAAAGTAGTGCACTATAAATGAAATAGCGTGCCATTTGGGACTCACTCCCTGTCTCTGACCATTGGTTATTCCCTCTGCTGTGTTGTTCAGGAGGAACCTCCCGGGGGACCGTCAGAAGGCCCTGGACATTATGCTGCCCCTGGTGGACTCTGACGACCAAGTGGCCTCAGACATCTACTGCCTGGTGGGACGCATCTATAAGGACATGTTCCTAGAGTCCCACTTCACTGATACCAAGAGCAGGGACAGTGGCATGGCCTGGTGAGAGCTACACACACACACACACACACACACACACACAAACAAACACATACTGGTGAGAGCCTGGCTGCTGATAAGGGTAATTACCAACCTCTCACTCACTCCTCACCAGCAATAGAAGTAGAGATAGAGAAGTCTTCCACCTCTCAACTACAGCCAAGAAACAGCAATGCCATCTGACTTAGAGCAAAGAGCCTGCCGGTTATTCTGAAAGTACCGGATTTGAAACAGCAGCCCAGGGATATTTTAAAGATAACTGCAGTCTACCTGGAATGGTTATGTCTCTCATCGAGCCGATTTATGGCATCTCATTAGAATAACTTCATATCGGGTTGTCCTTGTCCTCTGTTCCAACCCAGACGACATCTTTGAAGAGCCTTCTCATGTTATTCACACTCATTCCCTCAGTGGAACAGATTGCTCATTCAGTAAATTAGGTTTTTGTCTTTGAGAGTCAAGCTTTGTGCAATAAGTGGTTCCTCTGTGCACGCTCAGTTATTTTGGATGCTTTTTACTGAAGTAGGAGGAAGTGACAAGACTATAAAGTTCTCACCAAGAACACATCAGAAATTACTGTAGGAACATGAAGTTAGATAAGAAAATGAAGCATTGTGTGTAATATTGGTGATTTTAAGTCAGCTTCTCTGCCCTTCCTCTCAGGTTTAAAAAGGGGTTTGAGTCTGAGCCGACACTACATTCTGGCATCAACTACGCCGTTCTACTCCTGGCAGCGGGACACCAGTTTGACACCTCCATCGAGCTCCGCAAAGTCGGTAAGTATTGGCTAACACTTTATTCTCCTTGGTATCTGTTTTGCCTTGAGCTGCCTTCGACTTGGCTTCTGTTTCTCATTAGAGTTGCTGCTAATAACAATGAAGTTACTGATCTGTATTCTACCTGCACTGCAGTTACCCTCATGCCATAAAGTGTGAGATCAGTATCTACTCATGTGACAGATACTGCTCATTCAAACAAACAGCCTGCTCATGATGAGCCACACCCATCAAAGGTAGACTGGGTGTGAACAGAGCGCCTGATACTGTACTGCGGGGGTTAATGTGAAACATCCGATTTTACGTAAACAATGACGTTTCCATTTTATTCTTTTTTTGCAAGGGAGCTTTGTGCTGTTTGGCTCCCAATCCTCTGTGTTTGCTGTGAAATCTGAGGCTTAGAAAGTAACTCAGGAATGTGAGAAACAGGACAGACAGGCCTGGGAATCAGCCATGGGCCCCCTCCCAGTCCCTGCCCCCTTTCCTGCCCTCCTCTGCATGTAGTGGCAGCTTCCCTCAGCGAGGCCGAAAACAACCATGTTCCATTGTCACTCTGCAATGTAGTAGCAACATGACAACCAACTACATTCAATGTTAAGGCCAAAGTGGGCGTTGATATCCTTCAAGCTACATTTCAGGTGAAATGCCTGACATAAGGGTAGGCTACTAGGCTATACAGTGGCCAGCACATTCCCAAACCCTTGAAATAACACAAGGTATAAAAATAACACAAGATATGGCAAAGTATGTACCTTGACAAAGACTTTGCACAATAAAACTCTGGGAGTATTCAACAGTGTGCAGTAACTTTTATTATGATATGTCCCTGACCTGACCTTGTTCTCCTTTGCAGGAGTGAAGCTGAGCAGCCTACTGGGGAAGAAGGGAAGCCTGGACAAGCTGCAGAGCTACTGGGACGTGGGCTTCTTCCTGGGGGCTAGCATCCTGGCCTGTGACAACACCAGGGTCATACAGGCCTCTGAGAAACTCTTTAAACTCAAGGCCCCCGTCTGGTGAGGGAGGGTGCTGTTTTCGTATATATATATATGTATTTTTTCATGTAAAGATCAACATATACACTGAGTGTACAAAACATGCTCTTTCCATGGCTTAGACTGACCAGGTGAATCCAGGTGAAAGCTATGATCTCTTATTGATGTCACTTAAATCCACTTCAATCAGTGTAAATGAAGGGGGCGCCATTGCTTTAACCCCTGTAGTCAGTCAGTGGCCTATTTTATTTCATGCTCAAGATTTTTACACCATATTCAAACAGATTTTGCTCTGCTCTGTTTAAGTGCCTTTTCTTTTTCTGTAGTCAATGGCATTTAAAATGTATTTCAAGCTAACGTTTGTGTTGACTGCACCCCAGGTATCTGAGCTCTCTCGTGGAGACCATCCTGATTTACCAGCACTTCAAAAAGCCCTCTGTGGAGCAGCCACCGCCCAAGCAGGAACTGGTGGACTTCTGGATGGACTTCCTGGTGGAGGCCACAAAGAAAGACGTCTCATCTGTCCGCTTCCCAGTATGTGTCCCTGGTGTGACTGCCACTGAGCCCCATGCTCGCTTTGCCTTCCTTCCCGGCATTCTTCACTGTTTAGACTTGACCTTGACAGTTAGACATATACTGTACATCCATAAACCTTAACAATGGCACCAACTGAGGCAGACTGTCTATTTCTCTGCTTTATTTTGAAGTGTCTAGAGGTTATATTGGTTGTCCTCTTTTTCCAGGTGTTGATATTGGAGCCCACTAAAGTCTATCAGCCTTCGTACTTGTCCATAAACAACGATGTGGAGGAGAACACTGTCTCCATCTGGCATGTTGATCCTGATGACAAGGTAAGTTACTGAACACAGGAAGAGTGTTCGACAACTTCCTTGTGCCTTTGCCTTCTTGTCTCTCGCTCTCTCTCTCTCTCTCTCTCTCTGCACCGACACATGCTAAGTCATCAGAATTACATTTTGAGGTGTCAGTCATTGTCCTATTTTCTGAGGATATTGTTTTTCTGATCTCTCTAACAGCACAGGGGGGTCCATGAGTGGAACTTCAGCGCCATGTCAGTACGGGGTGTCAGGTTGGTGATCTCACAGCTGTCCTGATCTATACACTCATTGTAATATATGGGCAGTAAAGTCACTGCTCTCTACTCTCCTCCGCTTTTCCTTATGCCAACAACATAACAGATGATAATGTGGCCGCCTGGTTCCCAAGGCAATATTAGTCAGAGGAGGTCCCTCCATGCCTCTCCCTCCTTAACCCTCCCTGCCTCCCCCTCCACAAAGGAATTCAGTGGCAGACAGACAGACAGACAGACAGGCCGACTGATCTTCCACTCTAGAGGGCCTCTGTGAGATGTTGCTAGGGAACGTATCTTACTTGGTGCCCACTCACCCTCCAGTGCACTAGGAGACAATGGCAGTTCCCTTCCCCTGCAGCAGTGTGCCATGGTGGGCTGAATACAACCACTCATTCTCTGCTCTGCTCCACTCTGCTCAGCCCTCGCCTCGGGTTAGCTGGCTTAGAATCCCTGTTCGCTCAGCTGAACACTGGTGGAGACTCAACAGTGTGTATGTGTGTGTGGGAAGGAATGCTTTGAGTTATGGTCGTTCTGTCCGAGTTACTGTAACTTGTTGTATGTGTTTGAAGGAAGAAGAGTGTTTGGTGGTTAGAGACTCTTTTGCAGCTCTGGTGAAAATGAAAAGCTTCTGCAGTTACCTACTACTGGAATGATTTCTCGGAGGATGATGGGTACATCCAGACTATGCCAGTGTCCTATGTCCTGTGAATTTCCCAATCTTGTCTCTAACTGTCAACTCCTCTTCCTCAGTATTTCCAAGTTTGACGAGCGCAGTGCCTTCCTGTACGTGCTAAACAACTCAGAGGACTTCCAGATCTATTTCTGCACAGAGATGCACTGCAAAAGGTCTGTCACTCTTCTGTCTGTGCTGTGACGACTCCATCTCACTAGCATGTGAGCCTCTCTCCAAGGCAGTGTCTGTACTGTAGAGATTTACATGGAGAAGAACCAAAGCACAGCCAGCCAGTCTTATTAGCTCCCCAGTGTGATTCCGTGAGTCAATGCTGCTGTGATTAGGCTTTCTCCTATTGAGTTTTCACACTGTAAGTGTATGAAAGGGTGCCTGGGCTTAGTGTTCTTTCACAACTGCTCCTGTGACGTATTTGTAAGTGTGGTAACGGTTATCTGGGGTGCTCTGTGTGTTGCAGGTTCTGTGATTTGGTCAACAGCATCGCAGAAGAAACATGGAAAGGTCCAGAAGAGGGGGAGTGTGACACTGATGCCCTAGAGGTGAGGATTAACTTGATGTACAGAATATGAATGAAAAGTGTACGGTGTAGTCAGCAGCGATTGTCTCTCCGATTGTTTTCCAATGCTATATAAAACCAGATAGAGGCAATGTAAAGTGTGGAAATGGATAGAGGCAACTTCCTATTAGTGTAGAGTAGGAAAAGCACCTGCTCCTCTAGTCACCTGTTCTCCCAGTGGTGAGACGGGAAAAAAATAGCCTGTAAATAATTACCCAAAACAATGACACACCCTTTTCTTGTCAAACACAAGCATGGCCCAGATCAGATGCCCCAACTGGTTTTTGAACAGCGCTTGATCTGTGCCACACCTTGTAAAGCTCACATTGCCCTTTGCTTAGTTAATACGCAGCCACAACTCCCTCTCATTCTATGGCTCACCTGTTCTAAGATGTACCTACATCGCTGTTATAACTACATTGTTATGGCCCTTGAAGTTCACATGCAACAAAATGTCATCTGTAACATAATTTCCTCCTCAGTACGACTATGAGTATGATGAGCACGGGGAGAGGGTGGTTCTGGGAAAAGGCACGTTTGGAGTGGTGTACGCAGGCCGGGACCTTAGCAACCAGGTGCGGCTAGCCATCAAGGAGATACCGGAGAGAGACAGCAGGTAGGTGAACATGTTAAGTGGACTTTCTCCAAAAAGACCATACCACAAATCCTTCTACTATTCCCCTTTACACGTACTGTCAGATCAGATACACAACAAGTCATTACACAGGCTACTATAGTTGACATAATAAGCATCCATGACACTTTTACGGTCTTTTAAGAGGCCCTTTGCTAATGGAAGGCAGAATAGCAACAGGTCCCTGTGTCGTTATTTAAAGTGATTGAGAGCACAACAACGAAAGGGGTTTCCTGAGAGTAATTATTTGATTGGCTGATCGAAGGGGTGCCAAAACGCTTGTTTAAGTCGTCCACTGTGTTAGCTCTGTGATAGCTCTGCGTTCCTGTGGTGTTTCCTTTCCCTGGCACACCAAAGTGTTATATATACCGTTCACCTGATCGAGTGACTGGGCAATGAAAATAATTGGTGGGAAAGGATCAGCCTAGCAACTAGTGTACCAATCACTTGCACTGCCTTCCACCACCATCGCTGCTCTGCTCATTGTTCCACCTATTCCTGTCTTATTATGGAACTCCTTCAGAGCCCAATCAGCCCACATGACTCCTCTGTCATACATTGTTCCACTCATCACATCACAAGTCATTAGAGGGCTCTCATGGGATAACTCAAAGGTGTCAAGAATTATTCAGAATCACTTAGAAGCAGCTCTGAAGTATCCTTTCAGGGGGGGCGGGGCATTGAATAAGTGTCTGATTTGAATAAGTGTCTGATTAGCCAACCGTGTGATTGAGGAGAATGTATTTAGTCTTATTATTTATGATGTTCAGTTTGAACATTTATCTCTAGGAGAAGATTGCAATAGAGTGACATTTCATATTGTAGCCACCTGGTGTCCTTGTGGTCCTTGTCCTCTGACCATGATGTACTGGACTGAGACTGAGTCACTCTGACATCGCTCTCTGTGAAAGGTTACTGCAAGCTACTAAGTGCAACAGTGCAATTTCCCGTCTCATAGTGCTCTGGTCCTTTTTTTTTTTGAATGAGAGAGAGAGGGAGAGACGAGAGAGAGAGGAGACATCATCCTGTCCTTTTTCCTTAATAGAGGTAACAGTGGATGTTTCATCTGTTCTGTCCTAGGTACTCTCAGCCCCTCCACGAGGAGATTGCCCTTCACAAACACCTGAAGCACAAGAACATTGTGCAGTACTTGGGCTCCATCAGCGAGAATGGTTTTATCAAGATCTTCATGGAGCAGGTTCCCGGAGGTAAGAGGGTAAATACAAATACATATACACTCACCAGACAGTTCATATAGTGCCAGGTCGGACCACCCTTTGCCTCCAGAACAGCCTGAATTCTTCAGGGCATGGATTCTACAAGTTGGAAACGTTCCACAGGGATGTTGGTCCATGCTGACGAGATGGCATCACACAGTTGCTGCAGATTGGACGCCGGTACTCCATGGACTCATGCTGCTTACGCCAAATCCTGACTCTGCCATCAGCATGACGCAACAGGAATCGGGATTCGTCGGACCAGGCTGTATTTTTCCATTCCTCAATTGTCCAGTGTTGGTGAGCCACTGGAGCCGCTTCTTCTTGTTTATAACTGATAGGAGTGGAATCCGGTGTGGTCGTCTGCTGCAATAGCCCATCCGTGACAAGGATCGACGAGTTATGTGTTCCAAGATGTCGTTCCGCTCACTACTGTTGTCCTGCGCCGTCATTTGTCTCTTTGTGGACCGCATGTTAGCTTGCACGATTCTTGCCATTCTCCTTTGACCTCTCATCAACAAGCTGTTTTTCACCCACAGGACTACCACTGACTGGATGTTTTTTGTATGTGCACCATTCTCGGGAAACTGTCGTGCGTATCGTCGATCATACCACGCTCAAAGTCACTTAGGTCACTCGTTTTGCCCATTCTAACGTTCAATCGAACAGTAACTGAATGCCTTGATGCCCGTCTGCCTGCTTTATGGGGTACAGTGTAACCTTATGTCCCGTGAGTGTATATTATCTGAGTTATGTAATGGACTGAATACACTACTGTCCTGCTGATAGTAAAGCAGAATGTATTGATACAGTTAAAGTCGAAGTTTACATACAATTAGGTTGAAGTCATTAAAACTCATTTTTCAACCACTCCACAGATTTCATGTTAACAAACTGTAGTTTTGTCAAGTCGGTTAGGCCATCTACTTTGTACATGACGCAAGTAATTCTTCCAACAATTGTTTACAGACAGATTATTTCACTTATAATTCACTATATCAAAATTCCAGTGGGTCAGAAGTTTACATACACTAAGTTGACTGTGCCTTTAAACAGCTTGGAAAATTCCAGAAAATTATGTCATGGCTTTAGAAGCTTCTGATAGGCTAATTTACATAATTTTTGTCAATTGGAGGTAGACCTGTGGATGTATTTCAAGGCCTACCTTCAAACTCAGTGCCTCTTTGCTCGACGTCATGAGAAAATCAAAAGAAATCAGCTAAGACTTCAGAAAACAAAATTGTAGACCACCACAAGTCTGGTTCATCCTTGGGAGCAATTTCCAAACACCTGAAGGTACCACGTTCATCTGTACAAACAATAGTACGCAAGTATAAACACCATGGGACCACGCAGCCGTCATACCGCTCAGGAAGGAGACGCGTTCTGTCTCCTAGAGATGAATCAATCCCAGAACAACAGCAAAGGACCTTGTGAAGATGCTGGAGGAAACAGGTACAAAAGTATCTATATCCACAGTAAAACGAGTCCTATATCGACATAACCTGAAAGGCCGCTCAGCAAGGAAGAAGCCACTGCTCCAAAACCGCCATAAAAAAGCCAGACTACGGTTTGCAACTGCACATGGGGACAAAGATCTTACTTTTTGCAGAAATGTCCTCTGGTCTGATGAAACAAACATAGAACCGTTTGGCCATAATGACCATCGTTATGTTTGGAGGAAAAAGGGGGAGGCTTGCAAGCCGAAGAACACCATCCCAACCGTGAAGCACGGGGATGGCAGCATCATGTTGTGGGGGTGCTTTGCTGCAGGAGGGACTGGTGCACTTCACAAAATAGATGGCATCATGAGGAAGGGAAATTATGTGGATGTATTGAAGCAACATCTCAAGACATCAGTCAGGAAGTTAAAGCTTGGTCGCAAATGGGTCTTCCAAATGGACAATGACCCCAAGCATACTTCCAAAGTTGTGGCAAAATGGCTTAAGGACGAGCAAGCAGTCCTACAAACCTGACTCAGTTACACCAGTTCTGTCAGGAGGAATGGGCCAAAATTCACCCAACTTATTGTGGGAAGCTTGTGGAAGGCTACCCGAAACGTTTGACCGAAGTTAAACAATTTAAAGGCAATGTTACCAAATACTAATTGAGTGTATGTAAACTTCTGACCCACTGGGAATGTGATGAAAGAAATAAAAGCTGAAATAAATAATTCTCTCTACTATTATTCTGACATTTCAGAATAATATTCTTAAAATAAAGTGGTGATCCTAACTGACCTAAGACAGGGAATTTTTACTAGGATTAAAAGTCAGGAATTGTGAAAAACGGAGTTTAAATGTATTTGGCTAAGGTATATGTAAACTACTTTGGCCTGTGGTTTGTATCCAGGAAGCCTGTCTGCTCTGCTGAGGTCTAAATGGGGCCCTCTGAAGAACAACGAACCCACAATCGGCTTCTACACCAGACAGATCCTGGAGGGGCTCAAATATCTCCATGACAACCAGATCGCGCACAGAGACATCAAGGTGAAGCCTTGGCTTTTTCTCTTTCCTCTACCACTGCTCTATTTCAAAGCCTTTGATTGACCATTGTACGGTATGCGCCTGGCCAATAGGGAGGCCGCATTCATGTCAGGGGAACAGAAATTATTTGATTTGTAAGTGGCGCCTGGCTCTGGTATAAAGACTTCCCCTTATCATTCTACAGGAAGGTTAATGTGACATAACTCAGTCTCAGTCATAATAAAACACACTGAGCACACTCCCATTCCATAATAGAAAAAGTAATTTAGGTTAGCATACTCTTCCTTCTATACCGAGGACAAGATAGGCCTCCAAATTCTGCCTCATTTAACAACAGTGTATCATAAAATGACCTCAACGGCCATTCACATCAATGTTAATCATCTTGTTTTGGTTTGGAGGTGGTGAATATAGACCACACTGTAACAACTGTTGCTGATTGCCTTCTAGGAAATACTTTAGATTACCAGGCTGTTATCATAGTCATTTGGGTTAAGGTTAAGGAATGGAGATTACTTGGAAGGGAGCTCTTTTCTCATCCCATCTGTTCTCTTTATATCCACAGGGTGATAATGTGCTTATAAACACATATAGTGGCGTTCTGAAGATATCTGACTTCGGTACCTCTAAACGGCTGGCTGGGATCAACCCCTGCACTGAGACTTTCACTGGTATGTTCTGGTCTGCCTGACTGGGTTTAGAACCACCAAGCTTCCCCCTCCCTACATTGTAAACATGCCCTGATGAAACAGGATGTTTGAAAATGGGCTGGACACTCAACCTACATAGTGATCTCACTCACTATTTACAATAGCTTTAGTTTTGTCCGAAATAAACTAGTTGTGTAGCGTGCTTGAGTTTATTCTCTTTTTTTTTGTACATAAAAGACTAAAAACACCAGCAAATCAGCTCCAAGTGATTTACATTTTTTAAATCTGTTCCAAAGTATTTGCATGCATAATAGTGAGATATATGTAACCGTATACAAACATAAGCAAGGTTTGAGATTATTATGTTTATTATCTGTTTGGGTCAACAGCCCCCTGACCATCCGCTCAAGAAAATATCGGCCCGCTGCTGAATCTAGCTGATGATCCCTGCTGTAAATTATATATATCTCAGAATAGCCTGCTGTTTCTATTCAGAGTGCTGTTTGATGAGAGTTTATGGTCAGGTCAGGGTTCCAAGGTTATGGCAGTGTTGACATTGTGGCAGCCAATGGTATCACAGCTTGACCACTTTGTTAAGATCAACAGATTGCTGATGGAGCATAGAGATACACCTCCTTTTCATCTTGAAACCATTCCAGTACAGCCAGTTTCTCCTGTTTAAAATGCATGCCAATGTGTCTCTCCCAGGTTTCAGCATAGCACTTAGCTTACCTTTTAAAAGATCTATAAAAGCTCATCTTACAGTAGGCTATAATTAGACTCATTTCATCCAGGATTACTATAGAGCCCAAGTTCACCCTACCTAAAACCTGATTTGCTTGTATCAGACCTGATATGCAAATTCTACAAATGCAACTTGTAACTAGCAGCTATGATTTGTATAACTTCCTGTCTGTTTGGTGTGTTGTTGTTTTGCAGGGACACTACAGTACATGGCCCCTGAGATCATAGATAAAGGCCCTCGGGGCTATGGCAAGCCTGCGGACATCTGGTCTCTTGGGTGCACCATCATTGAGATGGCCACTGGGAAACCACCCTTCTACGAGCTGGGGGAACCACAGGCCGCCATGTTCAAGGTCAGAGTTCAGAGTTCAACTAATGTAAAGTTTACTGACCTCAGTTCACTTTCCACCGGATTAATGGTGTTTTTGTCTGGCTGGCTAAAAACATAGTAGGAGCACTATCAAATGATTAGGCTTTGAATGATGAGTCTACCCTCATTCTGTTGTTCATTGATTTATGGTTTATGATTTATGGTTTTGCTGCCTTAATTCTGTCAGTAGTGAAGTCAGATATAGGAATAGATAGCTATCTTTACACGCCTCTAGGCATATTTCTACCAACAAGTTTGTCAAGGGATTGGATTGCATACTTATTCTACTGTGAGGTTAGACATAGTACCTAGAGATATAATTTGTGTTCAGTACCGTCTATCCTTTGTGTGTTGTTTTAAGTGTCCATTCCACTAATGAGCCCTCCTAAAGCTTTTTTCCACATGTATTCATCTAAAGTGGAAATGTTAAGTGTTGCCCCCATCAGCAATATCACAAAGGCTGGGCATATGCAGTCTATTAAAAACTGAAGCTAATGATCCAACTGGGTGGTCTGTGGAGCGTGATGGAGATCATGTTGAATGCAGGCCAGAAGCACAGAAATTTCCATGCATTTTATTTGAATTACAGTAGTAATTTGCTGTGCATTCACATGTCTTAACGTGCCTTTTCCAGTGTTTATAGACCACTTTTCTCCACCAGATTGTATAGATCTGTAATGTGACACGTAACCACCTTTTAAAATTCATTCAGCAGCTATTCTGTCTGTCTCATCCTGTGTGACTTAAAGTGCAATCTCATCATTGGTCAATGCTTTAACTAACACCATCACCTTTCTACGCAATGGTTTACATGAGAAACTTCCATTTAAAGTAATTTCTCATCTATACTGTTGTACAGATGAGAAAGCATTTAGCAGCAATTCTCACATAAACATTCTTTTGGAATGTCTCCACTGGGAGGGGCATTACATTCCTAAACTCAAGCCTACATTCCAGACCAATATTGGGAATTTCTAGAGTGCCTATTATCAGATGAGCTACCGCATTCGTCCTTCCCTGTTGCGTTGACTTCTTGTACTGTGATGGCCTGCATAGTGTTACAGCGCCACAGAGCTATGGGTTACAAGAGATCAGTTTACCCACCATTAACTAAAGTCACCTCAATCAACCCAACTCTCCTCTTACTGACTTTCTTTTAAGTGACTGCCCTCTCTGAGGTTCCCTTGGTCCGGTATGTTCTTAGCTCTAGCATGACTTGGCTGGGTGATTTGGCTAGGTTACTCGACTTAGCTCTGTGTTTTGAATTCACGTTAGGCCCTTAGATCTAGCATGACTTGGCTAGGTCACTTGACTTAGTTCTGTACTGTGACTTGGCTGCAGCTGCAGGTTCTTAACTCCATCATGACTGTGCTGGGTTTTATCTTGGCTACAGGTCGGCATGTTCAAGATCCACCCTGAGATCCCAGACTCCATGTCCATGGAGGCCAAGGCCTTCATCCTGCGCTGCTTTGAGCCCGATCCCGACCAGAGGGCCACCGCCCTGCACCTGCTCACCGATGAGTTCCTCACCGTCACCAGCCGCAAGAAGAGGGGCAAGAGCAGCTTCACAGGTAGCTAGGACAACTCTTCACTGGTTAATCAGTGCAGTAGTTAGTACAATATAGATATATCTAGATACTCTGTTTTATGTTTCTGCACAATCCATACTTATCATCGAATAATAAAAATGGAATAAAAAATCTCTGTTTTTCTCCTCAGCTCTGACACCAGCAGGTTCAGGTGAGTTCATTTGAGCTTCTGTCTGTGCTTCATCCTCTTTAGAGTACACTGAGTCTGAGCCCAACAACATTAGGCTAACATGTTGACTACCCTACCCTGAGATGATACCCTCACTGAAGTGGTACTGTAATGTAATTTCCATGTAGTGTCCCCTAACAAGTTGTTCGCTCTGCTTTTCTTTGCGTAACAGTGGTGTAACTGTGCCTGTACCCGTCTCTGTGCCCTCCAGAGTACCTGCGCAGCATCTCCCTGCCAGTGCCTGTGGTGGTGGAGGACACCAGCAGCAGCAGCGAGTACGGCTCCGTCTCCCCTGAGAACGACCTCAACACCAACCCCTTCATCTTCAAGCCCAGCACTAAGTGTTACAGCGATCGGGACGTCAAAGGAACCCGCTCCCTGTTCCTCAGGTAACAGAACATACAGTCAGCACCATACAGTATGTATTTGGACAGTGAACATTTTACATTTGGTTCAATAACAGACTACAACTGCACCTCTACCATCTCAATTAATCTGACAATAAGCAGTGACGGAAAATATTGCTATAGTAAGTAAGAGATAAAGACAGACGCTCTGTACATTATCTGGGCATAATGGACAACGTTGGTATGTTGTACATCCGTGGAGTACATTAGTTCCAGATTTGAATCACATTTATACCACGGTTGCCAAACAATGTCCTGTAATGTTGTGAACTTTTATTATTGGCCTATGCAAATGTGTTGTCAAAACATTTTCAGTGAGGTCTCTCTAATCTAATCTGTGTTCAACCTGTTTTCTCTCCGCACCTCAGCACTCATGCACTCACCCACACAGATATACACTCAACCCCCCACACACACACATTTTCATGCTACACACACACCACAACAGCTTCTACCAGACTCTCATTATTATTGTTAAATACTGGACCCTTTTAAACACTTGCCCCCCAATCCTCCCTTCCCCAAAACACATGTAAATATTGGACTATTGTGCCTTCCTGCAATTAAACATTTCGTTGGACAGTGTATACCAACTTTAACTTTATTATTCTCCAATACAAATATGTTCTAAAACAAATGTCACTGAGGTCTCTAATCTAACCTGTGTTCCTCACCAGTATCCCAGTGGAGAACTTTGAGGACCACAGTGCTCCTCCGTCTCCTGATGAGAAGGACACTGGGTTCTTCATGCTCAGGAAGGACAGCGAGAGGAGGGCCACTCTGCACCGCATCCTCACTGAGGACAGAGACAAGGTGGTGGCCAACCTCATGGAGGCTCTCAAACAGGTCAGTTAGCATCTAGTCTGGTAGTGGACAGGGAAAGGGTTGGCCTGGTTCCACTCGGCATGAGTTGGCGAGACAGCACAAACAGATCTGGGAACAGGTTAGAAGAGGGGCACACCAGAGTTAAACAAACCTTTTATCATCTGCACTCCTCTTCACCTTCATCCTCCTCTCATCACCCCTTCTCTCCATCCTTCTCTCCTCTGTGTGTGCAGGGTTCTGAGACATCCGACACCAAGTTGAGACATCAGCATATCTCCACCCTGGTGGTCAGTCTGGGGGACTTTGTGCGCATGACGGACAGGAAGATCATAGCCAGCACCCTCTCCCAACTCAAACTGGAGCTCGACTTTGACAGCACGGCCATCAGCCAACTACAGGTGGTGCTATTTGGGTTCCAGGACGCAGTAAGTTCTCTTTCTTCACCTATTAGTAGGCCTCTCTATAAGCATTATAGATGGCCTATGATGATAAAAATTAGGGATGCACGATATATCAGTAACCATATCGTAATCGCACGTTATTAGCTAAAAATGCCGGCATCGGCTCCATGTATAGTTTAACGCCGATGTGCAAAACCGATGTCAAAGCAGTGTGGATCTACAGTATTTTGACGTTTCAAAGGAAGATATCAAAAAGGCCATATGCAACGTTTGTGCTGCAATTGTTTCCCGAGAGGGGAGAAAGTGAAATCTTTCTAAACCACAAACCTAATTGCTAATTTGAAAGTGCATCACGCCCAGTCGTTCAGCGACTACTTAGCAGAAGAAAACTAAGCGCACACTTCCAACAACTAAACAAGTTCAAGTAGAGCAGTCATTTGAAAGAGGAAGAACATTTCAGCGAGACATCTCAAAGGCGAAATCCAAGATAATGGAATTCATTGCCCTTGACAATCAATCGTTCTCTGTCGTTGATGGTGTTGGCTTTCACCGATTGGTCGAGCAACCTCAAGCCCCGGTACACACTACCAATTAGGCGCTATTTTTCAGATGTTGCCCTACCGGAGTAACACAGTATTGTTTAAACTCACATCCATGAGCTACTTACTATGGGCGTCACTGCTATTAGCTTCACGACTGACATTTGGAACAGCGATGTCAGCCCCATGAGCATGCTGGGTCTGACAGCAGTGGATCGACGAGGAGTTCATACTGAGGAAAGCCGTATTGCATGCTCAAGAATGTACTGGTTGAGAACATGTTTGAAACTTGGAAAATCCCCAAGAACAAAATACACGCTGTGCTACATGATAATGCACGTAACATGACAAAGGCTTTTGAAGAATGCGGAGTCACGCTGCAACTGGCTGTGAACGAAGGTGTTTTGAATGAATGAACAGGTAGGAAGATATTGGGTCATTTTAAACACTCACAGCTTTGACTAAGCCCAATGGCTTTTCTGTTCATGGCTGGTATAGGTCAAGATTCTTTATTTAAAACAAAACAGTTTAGTTCTTTTGTTTATTTTTTAATTTCCTAAATGAAAGATGTGTTGTAAATTTGCTCGCGTTTTACTTGTCAAGCCGGTTGAGCACATTTGAAAAGTTTAAGTTGTGCCATATATAGCCGTTTATGACATAGCCTAGAGACAGTAATTTCTTCAAGCAGTTACAGCTAAAATGATTAACTGCATTTTAGTTTAAACCAATATTTATTTCAAAGCATTTTTAAGTTTCTCCCTACAGTCAAGATTGGATAGTAAAGAAGAGCCACCAACAACTTAACCATCCTTGTAATGCGGGGCAGCTAAAATATTTGTCATGAACATCTGTTGTGCGATAAAATACCTTCATGGATTTGTCATTTTTCTCATTTACAAGTAATTAAACAATCTGTTCCTAATTGAACAAATTAACATGACACTTTGTTTAAACTATTTAACTGTACTAGAATGCTTAAAAGGCCGCTAACATTTTAAATATTGGTTATCAGTATCAGTTTTTTTTGGCAAGGACAATATCGGATATCGGTATCAGCCAAAAATATCATATCGGTGCATCCCTAATTAAAATATCCCAATGTCTATTTGTCCACTGTGAATGGCTTGGAATTAAACTAGTCCTCGTATAGACCTGATGATTCAAGCGGGTTTCTGTGAAGTGTTCACAGTTATGTCGCATCCTGTTAGATTTGAGAGGTATTTCATGGGCCACAGGTAGCCTAGAGGTTAGAGTGTTGGGCCAGTAACAGAAAGCTCGCTGTTTCGAATACCTGAGCCGACAAGGTGAAAAACCTGTCTGTGTCCTTGAGCAAGGCACTTAACCCTAATTTGCTCCAGGTAGGATGTCATTATAAATAAGAATTTGTTCTTAACTGACTTGCCTAGTTAAATAAAGGTTAAATAAATACAAATAAATTACATAACGCTCTCTGTCAACAATGAGCTCTGATGCCCCCTAGTGGATACATATGAAACCAGCTCTGGTCTATAGATTATTATCGATGCACACTTGTTTTTCATAGTTGGATTTTCCAGAATGCATGGCTTTTTATAAATGTCAGTCTCTCTTTTTTCTGGGAAATGCTTGTTCCATAGGCTAATTATAGGGGATATCTCAGCTTACTAGGCAGCCACCACACGCAATGTAAACAGACACCCACTGGGGTCAAGCCTGTTGTCCTTTCCACTAATGTGACCATGTAGAGGATGCATAGGTGCAGTATGTGTGTGTGGATCAGCTGTTTATTAATGGTGTGTGTGTGTGTGTGTGTGTGGCCACTGCGTCTCCAGGTAAACAAAGTGCTACGAAACCACAACATCAAGCCCCACTGGATGTTCGCCCTGGACAATATCATCCGTAAAGCGGTGCAGACTGCAATCACCATCCTGGTGCCAGGTAAAAGCAGTGACTCCAGCTGCAGAGTTTTAAAAGAGTTATTATGCCTCCTAGGGCCTAGGACACTGTTTGTTAACTAAAGATCGGAACTTGACTTGGAACAGAGCCCCAATCTACTCATAAGGTTACTTTTGTAACTCTGGTTCTCTGAAAGTATGAGTGAGACGTATCACTATGGGGACTCTCGGAAGGACCTATCAAAAGCGTCTGTTGGAGACAGACAGGTAGTGGCGAATGAGGTGAGACCCTCACTTCGTGCAGATTATATTAACAGAATGTGTATTTTAGCCTGATAAACACAAAACCGATGTATCAAGTGAGATTTAGGCAGATCTGATGTTGATAAAGAAAGGAAATGATTGCCTACACCCATATTTTATTTTTGCAAAAAGAGTAGAGTGTGGTTCCAGTTAGCTACACCACTACATGGCAAAAAAAAGTAATTAACTACTGAACACTACACTCTTAGAAAAAATGGGTTCCAAAAGGGTTATTCGGCTGACCCCATAAGATAACCCTTTTTGGTTCCATATAGAACTCTTTTGGGTTCCATGTAGAACCCTATGTGAAATATATTCATGAAACCCAAACGGGTTCTACCTGGAATCAAAAAAGGTTATTCAAAGGGTTCTCCTATGGGGACAGCTGAAGAACCCTTAAAAGTTTGAGATAGCACCTTTTCTTTCAAAGAGTGTAGCTAGATCTGAATTTAGTTCAACTACCATCAAGCTAGTGCAAAATGTAGTTCAATTACTAGTTCAACTACATGTAGTTCACTGCTTCCCAACATTGCGCTTAGGGATGCCAAGGGCAGTAGTAAAGTGAAAGAGGCTAGAGGACCTTAAGAATGACAAAACCTTCTCTCCTTTCCAAAAAATGATTTGTTTAGTCATACCACTTCTCAAAGAAAAACGCAACAACTTTAAAAAGAAAGTGTGCATAAGATGGCTGTATTTGGCTAAGGTGTATGTAAACTTCTGACTTCAACTGTATAAACCATATACTGTATGCAACTTAACTCACAACGACAAAAGCTTACTTCGTATTATTTCGACTCTCTCCTACTGCGCGTCTTGCTACAGCTGATCAACTGTTTCAGCAGCACGTTATTTTAAATCCACGGATCGCACATCAGTGGAAGCTACGTTGACTGTGGGATGCTTTTGTAGAACTTTTCAGCTTCCTGCGGCGTTAAGAAAAGATGGATCTTGCCATTGTGTAGTACTCTGAGCTTGCAGGGATTGTGTTGGAATACACGGAAGGCGTTGATGTCAACGAATAGCTTCGTAACCGTATTAAATCCCCGTTGGATCCGAACCTTCTCTGCCGAGAGATCCTGCGCAAATGATGTCTTGACCCCATCATGTGTGATGTCTCGCCGTCTTGATTCACGATAGACAAACTCCTTCTCCTGAAACTTTAAAAAGCAAATAAGGACCGCTCTGTTTTGGTTGGGCTTCCCCGACGCTAGAGTACCATGAACCCGCTCAAAAGTGAACGATCTATCAGGATTCAGCTCCAGCCATCGTGTCAACATGTCATCGATAAAGTCGAAGAGTGTTTGTTGGCCCTCGGCGCCCTCTCAAATACCAAAGAGCTGAAGGTTCTTTATTCTGCTCCGGTTCTCCAAGTCGTCTGTTTTGGATTCAAGATAAGCGATTCATTTGGTGGCCGAGTCTAGTGCGGCTTCTGTTTTTTCAAGTGTTTTTTCTGTATCGTGTATGAGGCAATCAGCTTCCTCGATACGCGTTGCATTGGAGGAGACATCTCGTTTTACGTCTGTCACTTTGCATTCCAATGCAGCCTTTGAGTTTGCCATGTCAGTCAGACGGGTGTCAATATTGTCCAACTTTGTTCCGAAGTCTGCTCGGAGTGATTTTAGCCCGCTCAGAAATTCAGCAATGCTAACCATGTGGCTAGCTTCTGCGTTACTCGATGGATTTGGCAAAGTTGTTTTAGTGCCAGTCTTGCGTCCTCAAGTAAAAATATCACACTGCTTGGTTGCAGGAGGTTGTGACACATCAACGGCGATGTTCTATTTAAAAAGTTAGCCGTATATATTAGGAGTTTTGTATTAAATTGTGCACTGTTGCTCGGAGCCTTCCCGCTAAGCTGCCATCTTGATCCTGGCCACGTGACCCCGCATATGAAGTAGTTGTCATGCTATTGGTGTAACGGTGTAATGATGTATCACGTGTCCTTACCCAGAGCTTAGGCCCCACTTCAGCCTGGCGTCGGAGAGTGACCCGGCCGACCAGGATAACGTCGACGATGACGTGGAGCCTGAGGATACCTCCGCCCACCAGAGCAGAGCCCCTCCCAACACTGCCCATGACGACACAGTCGCCACCTCCGGCGTGAGCACACTCAGTTCCACCGTTTCACACGAATCCAATAATGCCCAGCGCTCCGTCACCATGGAACTAGGCAGGATGAAGCTGGAAACCAGCAGGTGGGTCGCCGTGCGGTCGTAACCATGACAACGACTGTCAGACACAAAAGCTGAGATTTATTCCAACAAGTCATGAACAACCTTTGCTATTTCCATCACATCTGTGATGAATTAGTAACAGATATTGCCTGTAGCTTCACATTGTTTCCTTACTAATGTGAAGTCTGTTATGTAGAAAGGTTCCAACACAGAGAAAATATGTTTATCTCCATCATGGCTATTGCTGTGCCTGTGTAAAACATTGAATGACCCTATGTCTCCCCCTCCCCTCCTCTCTCCCTGCTGTGTCGCCCCAGGCTGATGGAGCAGTTGCTGGAGAGGGAGAGAGAGTACCAGGCCATCCTCCAGCAGGTCCTGGACGAAAGGGAAGAGGGGATCAAACTACTGAGGATCTGCTCAGAGCCCATCTGTGAGCACATCTCAACATACACTACACACCTCTCAACATACACTACACACCTCTCAACATACACTACACACCTCCCAACATACACTACACACCTCCCAACATACACTACACACCTCCCAACATACACTACACACCTCCCAACATACACTACACACCTCCCAACATACACTACACACCTCCCAACATACACTACACACCTCCCAACATACACTACACACCTCCCAACATACACTACACACCTCCCAACATACACTACACACCTCCCAACATACACTACACACCTCCCAACATACACTACACACCTCCCAACATACACTACACACCTCCCAACATACACTACACACCTCCCAACATACACTACACACCTCCCAACATACACTACACACCTCCCAACATACACTACACACCTCCAAGCATGCACTACACACCTCCAAGCATGCACTACACACCTCCAAGCATGCACTACACACCTCCCAACATACACTACACACCTCCCAACATACACTACACACCTCCCAACATACACTACACACCTCCCAACATACACTACACACCTCCCAACATACACTACACACCTCCAAGCATGCACTACACACCTCCAAGCATGCACTACACACCTCCCAACATACACTACACACCTCCCAACATACACTACATACCTCCCAACATACACTACACACCTCCCAACATACACTACACACCTCCCAACATACACTACATACCTCCCAACATACACTACACACCTCCAAGCATGCACTACACACCTCCAAGCATGCACTACACAAATCCCAACATATACTACACACATCCAAGCATGCACTACACCTCCCAACATACACTACACACCTCCCAACATGCACTACACACCTCCCAACATACACTACACACCTCCCAACATACACTACACACCTCCCAACATACACTTCATACCTCCCAACATACACTACACACCTCCAAGCATGCACTACACAAATCCCAACATGCACTACACACCTCCCAACATACACTACACACCTCCCAACATACACTACATACCTCCCAACATACACTACACACCTCCCAACATGCACTACACACCTCCCAACATGCACTACACACCTCCCAACATGCACTACACACCTCCCAACATGCACTACACACCTCCCAACATGCACTACACACCTCCCAACATGCACTACACACCTCCCAACATACACTACACACCTCCCAACATACACTACACACCTCCCAACATACACTACACACCTCCCAACATACACTACACACCTCTCAACATACACTACACAACTCTCAACATACACTACACACCTCCCAACATACACTACACACCTCCCAACATACACTACACACCTCCCAACATACACTACACACCTCTCAACATACACTACACACCTCCCAACATACACTACAACTCTCAACATACACTACACACCTCCCAACATACACTACACACCTCCCAACATACACTACACACCTCCCAACATGCACTACACACCTCCCAACATGCACTACACACCTCCCAACATGCACTACACACCTCCCAACATGCACTACACACCTCCCAACATACACTACACACCTCCCAACATGCACTACACACCTCCCAACATGCACTACACACCTCCCAACATGCACTACACACCTCCCAACATGCACTACACACCTCCCAACATGCACTACACACCTCCCAACATGCACTACACACCTCCCAACATGCACTACACACCTCCCAACATGCACTACAACTCTCAACATGCACTACACACCTCCCAACATACACTACACACCTCCCAACATACACTACACACCTCCCAACATACACTACACGCCTCCCAACATACACTACACGCCTCCCAACATACACTACACGCCTCCCAACATACACTACACGCTGCTTTTTTTAAAGGACTAATGGAAATATTTGTACAACAGATGCATCAGGAAATAGACAATGCATGTTCATTACTATGTCTAATATGATTGGTTATATGGATGATACATGGTTGATGTTAAAGGGTCAATTTGCAGTAGAAACAATATCAAAGTGAACTCCCCGCCACTGTTTTGGTTAAAAGGCTGGAGAAATGTAACCACTCTCAAATTCATAGACAGAGCTATGGATGCAAGGACTGACCGTCCATGATATAAAAATTATAGTTTAACCATGTTTGGAGGCTATACAGTGTTTGTTTACATTTAATTTGTTTAAATAAGCTTATGAGGCATTTCTAAGTTAAGATTAAATGGCTACAAATCATACTTTTTACATTTGAAATGTATGTAGCAACAGCAGATTTCCCCGTTAATAGTTGGACATTTTGTGTGTGACAGATATGCCTACATTATCAGTGAGCCAAAGGAGCAAGTCCACTATGAGCCATGGGGACCCAGAGCTGATCAAGTGGCTGAAACTCCATGGAGCTGACGATGACTCCATTGAAAGGGTAGGTCCTGAGGCAGCTCCCCCCCCGGCCATGTCTGTTTTAAATGGGTACATTATGTAAACAAACTCAAGCCCTCGCAATCCTCTCCCATTATACTACAGTAAACAATGTGCATTGTTGTAACGCTGTTAAAACTAATGGCTTGATTGATATTTGATTGATATTTGATTGATATTTGATTGATTATTGCATAGTAGGCTTTATGCATACTGAATGTGTAAAGCCTTTATAACAGACACACAGTTTAGCACCATCTATTGGCCACAAGCGTCATCTATTTCAGGTACTAATGATTTTACCCACGATCCATCTTCCATTTTGTAGATTTTGACCGAGGATTACACGTTGGATGACCTTCTCCACTATGTGACGAGAGACGACCTGAAGAGTTTGAGATTAAGGTATACAACACAGTATTCTCTCCTACACTGTCAAATACCCAGCCATGTCAGCGACCTGATTGAAACACTGTAATATCGTACGTTGTGATAGTAGTCTGTCTTTATCTTTCTCATGTTTTCCTCCTCAGAGGTGGGATCCTGTGTAAGCTATGGAAGGCCATCACAGACTACAGAGAGAGGCCTGCGTGAGGAGCCTTCGTGTGGCGGTAACCACTGCAACAGTACAGGAACTTTACCACAACAACAACAACAACAACAACAACAACTGAGTTTTTTCCTCAACTCTTACCACTGCACTTTAATCTCAGTATTTATTAGACCAAGACTCCAGTGTAGTTGATCATGTATGACACGAGTTGTAGAACTCTCTCTCTCTGTGTGTGTGAGAGACCTTGTTGGGTTATGCAAATGATTTTTGGGAATTACTATTTTCAAATGGGTTTACTTTTTCATGTCAAAGTTTACTGAACAAAAATATAAACCAACATTTTCCAACCAAGAGTTACAGTCTTGCAGTCTGAGTTACTACATATGAAGATATCAGTCAATTGAAATCAATTCATTAGGCCCTAATATTTTTTGGTATTTCATTTTTTCTCCCCAATTTTCGTGATATCCAATTGGTAGTTACAGTCTTGTCCCATCGTTGCAACTCCCATGCGGACTCGGGAGAGGCGAAGGTCGAGAGCTGTGCGTCCTCTGAAAACACGACCCTGCCAAGCCGCACTGCTTCTTGACACAATGCTCGCTTAACCCGGAAGCCAGCCGCACTACACCTGGCGACCGCCACAGGAGTCGCTAGAGCGCGATGGGACAAGGACATCCCGGCCGGCCAAACCCTCCGCTAACCCTGGGATCAAACCAGGATCTGTAGTGACGCAGCTAGCACTGCAATGCAGTGCCTTAGACTGGGAGTCCCCCATTAGGCCCTAATCTATTGCGCATTCATCTATTTTTGTGCATTCAAATTGCCAATCGATAAAATGCAATTGTGTTTGTTGTCTGTAGCTTTTGTCTGCCCATTCCATAATGCCACAGCCACCATGGGGCACTCTGTTCACAATGTTGATATCAGCAAACCGCTCAACCACACAATGCCATTCAATTCTCTGCCAACAGCTCTGGTGGACATTGCTGCAGCCAGCATGCCAATTGCACTTTCCCTCAAAACTTGAGACATCCGTGGCATCGTGTTGTGTGACAGAACAGCACAAGGTGCACCTGTGTAATGAATATGCTGTTTCATCAGCTTCTTGATATGCCACAGCTGTCAGGTGGATGGATTATCTTGTATTGTCAAATTTGTGCACAATACTTGAGAGAAATATGTTTTTAGTGCGTATTGAAGATTTCTGTGATCTTTTATTTCAGCTCATGAAACATGTTTACATGTTGCGTTTATACTTTTGTTCAGTGTAAATAAGCGCCACTGGGTTTATAATGTTCAACAGTTATGACATGTTTTAAGCTGGTGCTCCAAGATTCACAGGGCAAACTGTGGAACATTACCTATAAATATCTGAGAATGTGTTTAATCTTGAAGTGTTAAATGTTATTTTGTTGTAGAATTTTCTCCTTACTATAATTTGTTAACAACACATGAGACTGACCATTTTCTAAACCAAGCCTGAGAGATAAAATACAATGTTAACGGATGTTTGAGATGCTGTACATTATGTTGATTAACAACATTATTATTGTCATTGGCTTCTTATCACTAGTTTATTTAAATGTGTTTTTATGCATATTGCCTACTGTCAAGGCCATCACTGCATGCCTGGCCTTTTGTACCTTTTTGTTTAACTGTCTGTGATGGCTTTGAATCATCAAAACTCTTGACTTCATTTGTTCAAGTAATCATTTGTCATTTTAAGTTTTTTTTTTTTTGTGTGTGATTTTGGTGGAAAATTATGTAAATATATTGCAAATATTATTGACAGTAAATTACTATTTTTATTTAAACAATTTAACAAAAACCTACATGTTCTATCTAATGTGCAACACAAAGTTGCGTTGGGTAATTTATAGATATTATTGATACTGGCGATGGAACAAAATGATCTAACCTACGCATTATACTTCCACATGTCAGATTTTGTATGATATTTGATAGGAAAAAACTGATGACCCAATTGACATTTTGCTCTATGGAAGATGTATTTTTGTTGTATATTTGCAGAATTATAGAGTTTTAGCCTGCCTTCATTTGTATATTATATGATCTTTAAAGCCGCAATAAGCAGTTGAAATGATAACAAAGTGGTCTCCCTGCCCCTGGCATTTATAAGTTATATTCTTCAAGAATCAATGGGTACATATCATTCATTCACAAGTCCAAAAATGTATATAGCAACTGCAGATTGCCCCTTTAAAAATGCAAATTCTTTAAATCAAATGTACATGTTTGATTGAGAATCAGAACTGAAAACAAGATGGACATATTGTTATACCACCAACCTCTTATGTTAGAAATACACAAATTAAGTTTTGCTCAAATATGTCAGTTTTGTTCATATTCATGATAGATTGATTACATTATTTGTGCAATAACATATTGTTGTGTAACACAAAACATCGTCTTAATCTTAACTGTGAAATAAAGTGTAAACTGAAATTGTTTTTATTATGGACATTATATTCACACAACTGAACACAAATACTGTTCCATAAGCCTATGATTTCAAAATGAAGGTCTAATACCCTAAAACTATTCAGTAAATCTACAGTTCCTAATCTTGCAGACATACAGTATATCTCTACCAGGGAGTTGCATAAAACCGAAACTGACAGGCGCGCTGCATAGATGGTCAGTACTATCTGTGATACTTGCGACATCCATACCCTAAACTCTAACCCTAACTTTATACACTACCCTAACCATGACCCTTAACTAGCCTTAACCATTTTACATTTCAACTTCATTGGGGCTAGGGACGTCCCAAGGGTTGAAGAGACTGAATATGAAACATCATCCGTGACGTCAATGATTTCAGTGCGCCTCCAATCACTGTGGCTGGATGTGGATCTCCACGCAGTGCCATCATGATACCGACAAAAGGCCTTTAGCATCGTAAAAACAAGTAAGCAAAAGTGTTCACCAGCAACTCGAGATTGCTGGATATGACAATATTTGTATTTTTCGTTATAGGTTTCTGGTGTTGAAATAAAGAAGGGCCTCCTCATGCGTTTTAGAAAATAGCCGAGAAGGATGCCGTCTAACTGCGTAAACATAATGGCTTTGGCTCAACATCGATTTATTGCGTGTACGCTGCTGTTCTGTATGGTGACTAGCGTTCACACCCGGTCCTCTGAAATATCGGACTTGAAATCTAAAATATCGGGGGTGGAGGAGCTCTTGGGAGAATTCCGCAAGCAGCTCCAACAGGACCAGACGTATACCAGGGAGGAGGAGGAGGAGGAGGTGGTTGATGTCTGCCTGGGTGACTTTAACGCGGTAGAGGAACACATCATCCGAGCGAGGGCCTCCATAGAGCAGGGGGCCACCTTTCTCTCGGCTCCTGACCGGGTGTACAGTTGGAAAGACTGTCTCCATGCCTGCTGCGCAGACCCGCACTGCACGGTGGCGGTGGTCCAGGAGGACCTGAGACAGTCGGATGACGGCCTCAGCTGCTATTTGCTCAACTGCAGTTATAGGAATAAAAACGTCTGTTCATTCGCAGCACAGGCAGGGTTCAGCACCTACAGCCGGGCTCACAATACAACAGGACACCTAACCTCGTCCAGTGGCAATGGAGATGGGAACAAAATCAGGAGACCTGATGATAAACCTAGTGTTGAAGATGGCATGCCAGGTGAGTTTCTGCACCTGCTTTTATTTGGGATATAAGTTATAACATACAATATACATACATGCAAGTGTTTGTGTCTAAACCACAAAAGTATATAATGTGTTGCTATTGCTTATGATAAAGCATGCATACATAATAACTGGTTGCTGGTAATTCTGTTCCACAACCTCTAGCAATTATCAGACTGGTGTTTAGCTTGGGTTAATCATTTGCTATTTGCCCCCTGCTTCTAAAATTAGATTTAATGAGTCCAGGTGCGTTTGACACGTTTCTCACTGAATTTGCAAAAAGTCATCAATGTAAAGGCATTTCGTCTTGTTCCACCCAACTTTTAAACTAAATCCAATGACATGGTGAAATGTTTTGTTGATTTCACGTTGAATACAGGTTAGCTGACAACTCCACTAAATGTAAATGTATATCAAAACTAGACGTTGAACTGACGTCTGTGCCCAGTGGGTTAGCTCTGCTCTGGGTTGTTTTCAGACATGGATGAGCCACCCCGCAGTGATGCCGGCCAGGATGTGGTCATCCAACTGCCCACTGACTGGGCCGTAGTGGACGGCCGGGACAGTGTGGACGACCATGGAGTCACTCGTTACGAATGGGCCCTGGTGAAGGGCGACGAAGACATCAACATGAAGGTAACACTGAAACAGGTGCCATTCTTCCGCATTTAAACATTGTTTTTGCTTCGGTTATTTCTTCTGTGAGTAATCTTGAATGTCATAACACTGTAGAAATGCATTTGGTATACTAGATCTGGGACTCACAGTTGTCTATTTGCTATAATGCCATACATAGAATTAGGTATATACTTTAGTTAGAATGGATGCTGTGTTTGCCATAGACAACAGGTCGAATTTAGAGTGCAGACACAGTAAGCATGTGACCTGATGTGTTTGTGTGTAGTGAGTTAAGTCAACATGGAGGTTTGCATGGTGCGGTCAGAGCTCCATAATGCCCTGCTGCACAGACACAGATAAAAGGCTATTATCACCCAACCTGTCCCAAGGACAAGAGCCCTATTGTAGGCTACCCTCTCTCTCCCTGTGACGCCGCTGAGCGGTTGATGTGATATACCAGTAGTGAGTTTTTAGAAGAAATCCCTCTTGACTCTTTTAATGAAGATGGCTTTGTTCATGGCATAATTCTTCAGTACTATTTTCTCTTTAAAATGTTATTTCCACTCGTCTGCAGGTGACCCATCCAGGGTTACTGAAGATCAGTGGTCTACAGGAGGGTGTCTATACCTTCCAGATGACTGTCACCGACACCGCGGGACAGAAGAGCTCAGACAATGTCACTGTGACTGTGCTGGCTCCAGAACACCAAGCTGAAGGTGAAAAACACTTCAATCTTCTCTCTCACTGAGAGTTGCCAGACAGATGTGCCTCCTCATGTTCATCTATCATTCATTAGTGGATCTTGCCTAATTTATCGCTATTCTGTGACTAACATAAATAGCAATATTGTGTTGTTGTGGGAACATTCATTTTTGCTTCTCTGTGGTCCTGTTCCTCACAATATGATTAGAGCACTAAATACCAGGCTCTGTTTCATTAAGTGATGTATTTTTTAACTCTAGACCAATGTATTACAGGCAATGACCTTTTCGCTGCAATTGAATCCATGCTTCCAAGGATTGAATCCATCGCTTAATGAAACAGGGCCTGGTATTTAGTGCTCTAATCAATTAAGCAGTACTGCCCTAGTCAAATGGCTGGCTGGCTGCCTGATAGCCATTCAGATGATCAGGCATTTTAATGTATTCACTGCATAGAGGGGCCATATACAGTGGAGAGAACAAGTATTTGATCCACTGCTGATTTTGCAGGTTTTCCTACTTACAAAGCATGTAGAGGTCTGTAATTTTTATCATAGGTACACTTCAACTGTGAGAGACGGAATCTAAAACAAAAATCCAGAAAATCACATTGTAATTAATCACATTAATTTGCATTTTATTGCATGACATAAGTATTTGATCACCTACCAACCAGTAAGAATTCCGGCTCTCACAGACCTGTTAGTTTTTCTTTAAGAAGCCCTCCTGTTCTCCACTCATTACCTGTATTAACTGCACCTGTTTGAACACGTTACCTGTCTAAAAGACACTTGTCCACACACTCAATCAGACTCCAACCTCTCCACAATGGCCAAGACCAGAGAGCTGTGTAAGGACATCAGGGATACAATTGTAGACCTGCACAAGGCTGGGATGGGCTGCAGGACAATAGGCAAGCAGCTTGGTGAGAAGGCAACAACTGTTGGCGCAATTATTCGAAAATGGAAGAAGTTCAAGATGACGTCAATCTCCCTCGGTCTGGGGCACCATGCAAGATCTCACCTCGTGGGGCATCAATGATCATGAGGAAGGTGAGGGATCAGCCCAGAACTACACGGCAGGACCTGGTCAATGACCTGAAGAGAGCTGGGACCACTGTCTCAAAGAAAACCATTAGTAACACACTACGCCGTCATGGATTAAAATCCTGTAGCGCACGCAAGGTCCCCCTGCTCAAGCCAGCGCATGTCCAGGCCCATCTGAAGTTTGCCAATGACCATCTGGATGATCCAGAGGAGGAATGGGAGAAGGTAATGTGGTCTGATGAGACAAAAATAGAGCTTTTTGGTCTAAACTCCACTCGCCGTGTTTGGAGGAAGAAGAAGGATGAGTACAAACCCAAGAACACCATCCCAACCATGAAGCATGGAGGTGGAAACATCATTCTTTGGGGATGCTTTTCTGCAAAGGGGACAGGACGACTGTACCGTATTGAGGGGAGGATGGATGGGGCCATGTATCGCGAGATCTTGGCCAACAACCTCCTTCCCTCAGTAAGAGCATTGAAGATGAGTTGTGGCTGGGTCTTCCAGCATGACAACGACCCGAAACACACAGCCAGGGCAACTAAGGAGTGGCATCTCAAGGTCCTGGAGTGGCCTAGCCAGTCTCCAGACCTGAACCCAATAGAAAATCTTTGGAGGGAGCTGAAAGTCCGTATTGCCCAGCGACAGCCCCGAAACCTGAAGGATCTGGAGAAGGTCTGTATGGAGGAGTGGGCCAAAATCCCTGCTGCAGTGTGTGCAAACCTGGTCAAGAACTACAGGAAACGTATGATCTCTGTAATTGCAAACAAAGGTTTCTGTACCAAATATTAAGTTCAGCTTTTCTGATGTATCTAATACTTGTGTCATGCAATAAAATGCAAATGAATTACTTAAAAATCATACAATGTGATTTTCTGGATTTTTGTTTTAGATTCCGTCACTCACAGTTGAAGAGTACCTATGATAAAATTACAGACTTCTACATGCTTTGTAAGTGGGAAAACCTGCAAAATCGGCAGTGTATCAAATACTTGTTCTCCCCACTGTATAAGATATGCCTAAAATCATCCCAGTCTAGTCTACCCATCTAGAGTAATATACAGAGGAAGAGGGTGGGGATTGTTTATGTACCTGAAATATGAAGGTCAATTTCTAAACCTGTAAGTGATGAATATGCTAAAAGACTGATATTACAGCAACACAATGTACTACTATTATACATTTCTCTAATCCTGAATTCCAACAAACATAAGATGAGTGACCTATTACACAGAACAGCAGTTTAACGCAGCATCCATAGGAAGGCTGTCAAGTATACCTGGGGACTGTCATTGGTTGCCGTGGTGGCCAATAGTAGCGCTTCATCACCCATTTGTGAGTGTGTAGATATGGCACTGAACTACAGTGTCACCAGAGAGTAAAATTAGTTGTTTGTGTCTCCTCTCCCCCAGTGTGTACAGGTAGCTGCTCACGCTACCAGTTCATGTGTGACGACGGCTGCTGTATTGACATCACCTACGCCTGCGATGGGAAGCAGCAGTGTCCAGACCGCTCGGACGAGGACTTCTGCCAGAGTTGTATGTCACTCAGTCTGTCCTCCTCTCACTGTCAGCCACCGGGAGGCAGTAGCTCCTGGAAATGGTTGACTTCCCTGTCAAAATAAAGGTTTAATAAATACAATGTTGATCATATTGTAATATAATGACAGAATAATAATAATAATAATAATAATAACAACAACATAGAGGGCTGTAGGTTTCCTGTGTGGACTTTATTGTACCAGGATGGAGTGTACTTTTAGACTTTATTATACCAGGATGGAGTGTACTTTTAGACTGTATTATACCAGGATGTAGTGTACTTTTAGACTTTATTATACCAGGATGGAGTGTACTTTTAGACTTTATCGTACCAGGATGGAGTGTACTTTTAGACTTTATTATACCAGGATGGAGTGTACTTTTAGACTTTATCGTACCAGGATGGAGTGTACTTTTAGACTGTATTATACCAGGATGGGGTGTAATTGTAGACTTTATTTTACCAGGATGGAGTGTAGTTTTAGACTCTATTATACCAGGATGGAGTGTACTTTTAGACTCTATTATACCAGGATGGAGTGTACTTTTAGACTTTATCGTACCAGGATGGAGTGTACTTTTAGACGTTATCGTACCAGGATGGAGTGTACTTTTAGACATTATTCCAGGATGGAGTGTACTTTTAGACTTTATTGTACCAGGACGCTGTAGTTTTAGACTTGATCGTACTAGGATGGAGTGTAGTTTTAGACTTGATCGTACAAGGGTGGAGTGTACTTTTAGACTTTACTGTACCAGGATGGAGTGTAGTTTTAGACTTTATTGTACCAGGATGGAGTGTCGTTTTAGACTTTGTTGTACCACGATGGAGTGTAGTTTTAAACTTGATCGTACTAGGATTTTGGTCTCCCAAGTGGCGCGGTGGACACTGCATCTCAATGCTAGAGGCATCACTACAGTGTCACGCTGTGGGAATGACCAAGGCGCAGCGCAGGGATAGTAGTTCGACATTTTATTTATACTATCTAAGAATGTTCTTTACTATGTATAACAAGACAAAATGAGAACTACTGAAAACACAAAAACACGAATTGACAAAACGTCATGTTCACAAAACAAAACACGAATGAACAGACGTAAATCCAGCACACTTACTTTTCACCGTGACATGCGAAATACATCGACAACGACCCACACCAGAGTGAAGGACAGACAAACATATATAGGATCCCTAATTAGAGACAATGCGGTGCAGCTGCCTCTAATTAGGGATCCAGCCCAAAACCCACACAGAAACAGAAAAGAAAGACACTGGCCAGAGCCTGACAGTACTCCCCCCCCCCCCCCCCCCCCAAGGCGCGGACTCCCGGACACCAAAAAAAAACACACAAATACAAGGGGGGGTTAATAGGGAGGGAAGACTAGTCCATCGGGGCACCGGTGGGGCAAACGGCTCCGGCCATGGAGCTGGGCAATTAACCAGGCCCGGACTTGGCACCGGTGGGGTAAACGGCGCCGGCCATGGAGCGGGGAATACAACCGGGCCAGGACTGGGCACCGGTGGGGCAAACGGCTCCGGCCATGGAGCGGGGCAAACAACCGAACTGGGCACCGGTGGGGCAACCGGCTCTGGCCATGGAGCTGGGAAAACAACCGGGCCTGGACTCGGCACCTCCTCTCTCTCCCTCTCTCCCCAGTTACGCTGCTTGGTCTGGTAGTGGTGGGTCGTTCTGTCACGCTGTGGGTGTGGGAATGACCAAGGCGCAGCGCAGGGATAGTAGTTCAACGTTTTATTTATACTATGTAAGAATGCTCTTTACTATGTATAACAAGACAAAATGAGAACTACTGAAAACACAAAAACACGAATTGACAAAACGTCATGTTCACAAAACAAAACACGAATGAACAGACGTAAATCCAGCACACTTACTTTTCACAGTGACATGCGAAATACATCAACAACGACCCACATCAGAGTGAAGGACAGACAAACATATATAGGATCCCTAATTAGAGACAATGCGGTGCAGCTGCCTCTAATTAGGGATCCAACCCAAAACCCACACAGAAACAGAAAAGAAAGACACTGTCAGACTCTGACCATAGCTACATAGAGAAGAAAATAGGCTTCTCTATGGCCAGAGCCTGACATACAGACAACCTGGTTTGAATCCAGACTGTCTGTATCACAACTGGCCGTGATTGGGAGTCCCATAGGGCAGTGCACAATTGGTCCAGTGTCGTCTGAGTTTGGCTGGTGTAGGCCTTCATTGTAAATAAGAATTTGTTCTTAACTGACTTGCCTAGTTAAATAAAGGATAAAAAATGGAGTGTAGTTTTAGACTTTATTGTACCAGGATGGGGTATAGTTTTAGACTTGAGTGTACTAGGATATAGTTGCATACAGTTCAGTCTGGATATCAGAGCAAGGAGGGCTGCAGTAAATTAATGATGAGAAGGTGAATGTCTGTTTGCACTGTGTCCGAGAGGCCAGGATGACCCTGTCCTCTCTTTCCTCTCTACAGTTGATGGGAACAGGAAGTCGGTGACCCACCCTGCAGGTGTCAGCCCACACAGGCCTGTGGCCCAGCCAGAGGAGACTGAGGACCACTCCATCACCAAGGGTGGGCCCAAGAAGAACATGGAGGAGGCCAGACCACCTCCAGCACAAGCTCCACAAGCCCAACAGTCTCTTGACAGGAGCAAAGCAGTGCCCCCTGTCCTGCCACAGCCAAGTCACAGTGAACAGGAGAGCCCTGTCAGTCAAGGTACTGTCATTGTGTAACTATTACCTAGCTATGTTACTACCTAGCTATAACCCAGTAGGCAAAACACCATATTATTAACAGCTTTGTTAAAAAAAACTGTAATAGTTCAACTATAAATGAAAGGTTTTGGTCAGCTGTGAAGGAATTCAATCCATTTGGTATAGCTGCACATTTTTTCTGGTTGGCCAGAGTTTTGTCTGTGCTAGCAAAGAGAGGAAGGCCTTTGTGTGTTAGCTAGTAAGTGCAGAGAGAGAGATTGAACCCCTGCAGGCAGCCACTGAGCCATAGAGCTGATCTGGAAACTATGGAGCGAGGCAGAATACAGCCCACAGGGGCACTCTGTGAGACGAGCAGGGCTGGGATTGGAGTGCAGTCCTGGGACGGGAGTGAGCCTCACAGGGGCCATTTATACCCTTGTCCCCCCTCTGCGCTGGAACAAAGCGCTCCTCTGTCGCCTGCCACCTGATCCCTGAGTTAGGCTAGCCTGAGACAGATGAGGAGGGGTACTTCCCATGTTACCTTATCACAGACTGAGACCACCTGACCAAATCTCTCCTTCCTTCTCTCTGTCGCACGTGACCAAATCTCTCCCTCCCTCTCTTTGCTCTCTCTCCCTGTTGAACCTGAACAAATCTCTTCCTCCCTCTCTCTGTTCTTTTTCTGTAACACCTGAACAAATCTCTCTCTCCCGCTCTCTGCTTTCTCTCCACCTTACCAAATCTCTCCCTCTCTCTGTTCTCTCTTTGTTCCAGCAGAGCCCTGCACAGCGCCCCCTGCTGTTGGGCCATGTAAAGGCATCTTCCCACGCTGGTTCTATGACCCTGTGGCTGAAGAGTGCAAGCACTTCATCTACGGAGGCTGCAAGGGCAACCATAACAACTTCCTGCAGCAGACAGACTGTGTCAATGAATGTATAGAAAAAACAGGTAGGATTTTTCTAGGAGATTACATTTACAATGTTTTTCGGGAATTATCTGGATTCTGATGTACATTCTCATTACATATTGAGTGAGATGTACATAATGTAGGAATAAAATTATGCAAATGATTAATGTAAACAAATAATTCAGGTCCTGCTACGACCATGGCACCTCCCCCCACCACCAAACACACCGAGACGGGTAAATTCAATTATCTTATGATTAATACTCCTGAACATGATTATTAATGAGCTGAATACAATCTCTCGCCTGTTTAAGACTTAACCAGTTTATTTACATTTACAGCAGAGACCCCTAAAGTGACCATGAAGTGGCCAGAGGCCAAACCACAACCAGAGAGTGACATGTTCCCAATATCCAAACCACACTCAGTAGTGGGAGGACATCCAGGGCCTGAGTCAGGTCTGTTCAACATCCTTACCAGCTTAGCTACAATAACTCTGTAATATTAGGTTATACATGGAGAATTTAAGATAGTATATGACAGTGCCTCTGACAGTGCCTTTATCGCTCTCTTCTCCCCTGCAGGTGCGATCCTGCCATTGGTTCTGGGCCTGATCATCACGGCTCTGTTGCTGCTCATGATTGGCTGTCGTCTGCGGTTGGTCCGCCACAAGCTGAAGAAGGCCCGCCCCCTCACCACAGAGGAGTCTGATTACCTCATCAACGGCATGTACCTGTAGCAGCACAGCAGGCACGTGCACAGATAGGGCTCTACCTGTGCAGAACACATGCCCCTTTGCCCTTCCAGTCTCTAAAGTGCCCTTTTGTAAACAAAACAAAACATTTTGTCACTGTTGTTCTGAACCCACTGCCTGCAAGTCGTCTTTAAATTCACATTAAATGTGTCATTTAATTAGCCATTAAGGTTGTGTCTATGTAACTAAATAATCAAAGTCATAGTTGCTCAATGAGTCTGTCATCACGGTTGCAGAATCATTTTTTTGGGGTGCCCTTTTTTTTAGTTTGAGCACTTGCCTCCCAAAGGGTCTGTGCATGGCACTTCTATTTCTATTGGATGGCCCCTCTGCACTAAAAGACCCTCAGGCAGAAACACCAAAACTGTCAGTCAACTGTTAGCCAGGAGGAGTCTTCATGATAACAGCCTATCAAACATTGTATATCATGACAATGTACACCTTCTTTAGGTGCACTTGATTTATCTAACTCGCCGTGCTAGGTAGGCAGAGATCACTCTTTGGACTAGTCCCATTGGAATGGTCCTACCCACCCAGCACTCCAGGGTCATGGTTGAGCTAAATCGAACCCACCTTTTAACAGGGAAGAAATATTTTTGCCCCTTTTGTACTGCTGCTTGACTATTCTTTCATTATTTCTCTCTCACCCTCAAAGTAGTTATTTTTTTATAGTACATTTAAATGTCATGGATTATGGATGTACATTTTCGTTGGGAGATATATAGTACTTTATCCCTTATGTAATACTTCTGCCACTGAGTGGCACTGTTGTGCTATTTGTGCCATAATGCTGTATATTTAGAAGGCTTGGCCTAGAGTTTTATTTTGTACCAGACTCGTTTGAAATATGGGGATAGCAAACTATGTAACGTATTGTAAATTCCAAAACTGCAATCAATACTGAAAATTATTATTTTGTTATAATTCAAGTAATTCCAGAAACACCCATATCAAGCCATAAAGCATTCTAGGCTGTCTGATATTGCAATGTGGTATGTTGCTTTTCTTTATCATCTGGCTATGTAGTTTTAAAATGTTGATGTTTAGATGTTCTCAAACGTCTGAATGCATACAGTTTGTGTGAAATAGTAAAGTTAATACATCAATACGTCCTTTGTGATTCTGTGCTAAAGTGTTCAGAGTATTTTGATTGGTAATGCAATCAGAATATACAGTGCGTTTTCTTCCTGTGCTACCAGAGGTTTTTAGAGTGGACTAATGGCAGTAGGTGCTGTCTTCAACGGTATATACAGCTTGTAGCAATAAAAACTCCATAGCTCAAACGTGGACAAAAACATAAGCAACTCTTTATTTTCATTTTTGCAATTGCAGAAATTGTGAAAGCCATGGATCATCCAAAATAAATGTGCTTTTCAATTCCATGTTTAAAAAACAACAGACATTCATTTGCTTTGCATTGAGGTTTATTTTGGCAAAGCACCAGCTATTTCGTTTAGTGTCAGTCATCAGTAAAGTGTGCACACGACGTTGTCATGGAAACCATGTGTTCACATGTGTAATAGGACTATCTTCAATGCCATTTAGTGTCATTGTGTTCTGCATATCAAACAACTGGACGTGGGATAGAGCAGCCATTTGTGCAGCAGTACAGATATCTACAGTCAGATCTTCAGATGCAATCTGCAGCAAGTGGGTGAATAATCTCATCAACTCAGGCTTTCCTTATCAAAACAGTCTGGCAACATCTTTACACTCAGCTTTGAAAAAGCTGAAATGCATTATTGTTGAAATGGTTGATTTGCAACTCACAGATGTAACCAAAATTAAAACTAAGTCAAAATCCTGCAGCAAATCAAAAGGAAAATTCACAACCCAAAAAAATGCAGGCCTGAAAAAAAAAAATAAACTAACCCCGACACTTTCTTCTGTTCAATCTCTAACAGTCTTTTTCCCAACCTCGGGTTATTCCTCAGCATGATATAGAAAATAAATAACCATGGTTATGTTTTGAAAGAATTCCAATGGCTGCTGTTGGAACCCAAAGTTGTCTCCTCCAGGCTCACGCTGAAATGTGGGATATGGACAGTTTGTCGCCTCAAAGTTCATCCCTGTGAGAAATAAGCAGGCAAAACATTAAGGCAAAACATTAAGAGAGAGACATAAAGACATACTATGTCAAATCATATCAACACCCTCGTCATGCAACTGAAGGTCAGTTAGACACTCCCATGCACAAACTTATAGAAAGCCCCACACACCTATGGTTATTGGATTTCTCAATTTCTTCAGATTTAAGCAATTAAGAAATAGGATATTATGCAGTAAAATGAGGCTAACTGTCTCTTGTAGATGATACAATTGATAAGCTCTCATGCTAGAAGTATCACAGCCAAATGCCAACCATTTTAAACATGATTGACATGACATTTCAACTCTAAAGAAAACCGTTGTTATAATACCAAACAGAATCCACACATGATTGTTTGCGTCACTGCACACTTGCTTAGCTGAACAGCTCTAAAATAGCATACTAGTTTACAGGATTAAAACAAAGAAAACGTGCAGCCAATTGACATGGTATGGAAGAAGCAATTAATGATGACAAGCAGCAAACGCAGCCCCTTGGGATCCATTATCTGCTCCAGGCCACACCATTTCACCTTTGCCCACTGTGAAGGAGAGAGAGGGAGTAAGAAGTCACTTCCACCTGGACCACTGCTTCTCTTTGTCTGTTAAAGGCACGTAAATCACCCCCATCAGGGGCTTCATCTTGGTGCTGCCGTCCTCCAGCTTGTCGTACTGTTCCAGCATCTGGTTCCCTCCCGCCGGACCCACGGGTAGAATCAGCCTGCCGCCTGGCTTCAGCTGGTCCAGGAGCTGAGGGAGGAGAGGAAACTCACTGGGTCCAAATATTCCCCGTTTTCCACCCCATCAGACTAGACAAGTCTTCAAAAAACAAGCTGTTCCCATTAGAAATGCAATGGTTAGCCTAGTAGCAAAATATGCTACAGTGTAGTTACACCTGAATAGACCAGGGTACTGTTTGACAAAATAACACAGCATAGAGCACTAACATATTTCCTGAGACCGACCAAAGCCTGCAGTAACTAACAGAGTTAGAGTCAGTGCTGGTTTCAATCTCTACTCTAACCACAGCATTCCTATGGATAATGGTGGATTGAGGCGATGTGACTATTAACTAACCCCTTTGATGCCTTCATTTGTGTTTTTCTGTGGTTTGGGAACTTACTGCTTGTGGCACGTTGGGTGCTGCCGCGCCCACGTGGATGGCATCGTAAGGCGCCTCCTCTGGATGGCCCAACCGCCCGTCTCCCACTGTAACGCAACAAACAGACAGCAGCTGTCACTCACGCTGCCAGCTGCCACGCAGTGCCAGCCTTATACCCGTCAAGCAGGCCGCACTGAGAGGCAGAGTGCCATGGCACTCATCAGAGCAGTGAGATGCCACCTCGACCTCGTCTCTGGCCTCTGACACTGATGTTGGTTGACTGCAGTACAAGCAAAATAAGGCACTCTCCTTTCAATAATTCAGCACCACACCCATGTCAACAGAGTTGCTTGTGTTTCGCTCCGAAGGAGTGACTTTGAGTCAACACATCCATTAGACTACTTAGAAACATTCCTTACTTGACAGTCAGTGCATCAGCAACCCTATTTTAAGCTTAGACTTTATATTGGAACTGTATATTTTGTACAAGACATTTTCATAACCAAATAATACATGTCACCAAATTGAATTTTAAAAAAAGACATCTTGCTTTCCTGCTTTTCAGACGTACCTATTCGTTTTATTCTACCCAATGTTATCAAGCTGAAGTCATCTTTCTTTCAGACGTACCTATTAGTTTGATTCTACCCAATGTTATCAAGCTGGAGTCATCTTTCTTTACGTTGGTTATAGAATCGTCTACCAGTTCCTTGATGTGGTCAATTCCTATCACCTTCCCTTTGGGACCTACCTGTTAAAGACAATAAATTAGGAAGGTATATAAGTCTGTGCCATCGAACTTTACACAGAACCCAAAACATCCCCAAAACCTGAAATGGAAAATGTACCCCAACCCTACCACCAAAATACACTACCTATGTTATGTGTTTACCCGTCATCATAATATAGCTCACCATTCGTGCAAAGCACGCAGAGAGGATTCCACTGCCAGACCCCACATCTAGAGCTTTGGCCCCATCATACAGCTGATCGTACAGAAGCTCCAACGCATAGGCATGCTGGGGGAGAGAGCAACATACAACTGCATCACCACCTGTCAGCATTGTACTTGCAAACCTCTGGTATGTTCTCAGTTGGTATACATTATATGAGCAAGGCGATCAATGTTTGATAGTTATAATAATTGATAAGATATGCAACAATTTAAACATATATTAACAGTCATAGCTAGGCCTACCATGTGTGGCGCACTGATGGTTGCTTGATAGCCTTTGGGGTCAAATAAAATTATAGTTAGTTTCTAACATTCATCAATGGCTGGTGTATACTTTGTTGTACTACAATAAATAAGCACACCGATTGCCTGTGGGGAGTCCATGTAAGGGTTGCATCTGGAGAAATGGCCTCGGTCTGTGGCCAGCATGACTCCATAGACCTTGTCTGTCTTGATGATTCCATTTTCTAAAGACACAGGAAGACAGGCGGTGTTTAACGGTACAGTGGATTTGTGGAGAGTAACACACAAACACTGCAGTGTCTTCAGAGTAAAGTAATCCCTCCACAGGAGGCTCCACTGACAGGTGGTGCCAACAGTAGAAAGTGCCAGCGACAGCCGGTGCTACTGCTCTAATTTCTCCCCGAGACCCAGGGCCCCAACCTAACAACTATATTGCTGAGTGGTCGCAAGTATACATTACAACTGTATTCCCAACAACTTCAAATTGAAAAGTTCAAATGCAGCTATTTGCACACAATAGGCTATATTTAATGTTTTTTTAAAGACATTGCACTGGAAACACCAACTCTTAAAGAGGCACTATGCAGAAATCGCTCCATCATTTCCTGGTTGCAAAAATTCTAATAGTTTGCCTAATTTAAGTTTATATGTGACAAAACAAGAAAGTATAGTGTAGAGAATAATTGTACCATGTAACCGCTGTGAGATATATTTTCCATAACCAAAAATATTGTATTTTCAGCTGTTTGAAGCTGGTGTACAAAACTGAAAATAAGACATAAAACCAAAACTTAAGAACGGTAAACATAGAAATAGTGCACACAGAACAGATATACCAATTCTTAGACTTGCGTTCAATGAGAATGACAGATCTATAACACACATTTCTATGTGCATTTGGTCAAGTCGCCCAAAAAGTGACATATAGTGGCTTCAAATAACTTGATGTTCTGAACCTAGTGTGTGTGATAATCAGTGTTTAACTCACAGAGAAAAGCCTGGCCTAAGAAGCATTCAAAAAAAAAAAAGAGAAATACAGGAATTAGCATGCATCCTGAGTTTGAACCGTTTATATCTGGTTTAGGCTAATTTATGGTTTGCAGTTGGTGAGTAGGGCTAAATGGGTCAAAAAGCACATGCATGCTAAAATTGCCCAGAACTCAACGCTGGTGGATGAAATATTAATCCACTTCAGCATCACGTTTTACCCCATGTTTTTGTATCCCTGGATGCAGTGTTGTATCTGCCTGTGCATATTAAAAGCTGGCCTTAATCTCTTCTCATGCAGAATGCGTTCTCAACATAAAACAAGTCTATGTCCTTGTAAGTGTACAGTATCACAATGAATAAAGCTATACAATTTACATTTTAACGTGAACAAGGCACAATCAAGCCCAAAGGGCTTTTGGCAAAATGCTCAGACCCGCCCTAGTACCAACGTGTCTGCTGCAGTGCTTTGCTGGACACTGACCGTGTAAATATAGCCAACAGGCCTGCTGGCCAAATCATGTTGGACACTGACATAGGCAAGCCAAAAAGCTGCTCTCTGCAGTCTGCACCAAGTCTTCATGAGATCTTTCTAGTTTCCTTACAAAAATACACTATATATACACAAAAGTATGTGGACACAGTTTCAAATTAGTGGATTTGGCTATTTCAGCCACACCAAAATCGAGCACACAGCCATGCAATCTCCATAGACAAACATTGGCAGTAGAATGGCCTTTCTGAAGAGCTCAGTGACTTTCAACGTGGCACTGTCATAGGATGCCACCTTTCCAACAAGTCAGTTTGTCAAAACCTGCCCTGCTAGAGCTGCCCCGGTCAACTGTTAGTGCTGTTATTGTGAAGTGGAAACATCTAGGAGCAACAACGGCTCAGCCGCGAAGTGGTAGGCCACACAAGCTCACAGAACGGGACCGCAGAGTGCTGAAGCGCGTAACAGTCTATCCTTGTTTGCAACTGCCTCTGGAAGCAACGTCATCAACCAAAATAACTGTTTCTTCGGGAGCTTCCGAAATGGGTTTCCATGGCCGAGCAGCCGCACACAAGCCTAAGATCACCATGTGCAATGCCAAGCGTCGGCTGAAGTGGTGTAAAGCTCGTCACCATGGAACTCTGGAGCGGTGGAAACATGTTCTCTGGAGTGATGAATCACGCTTCACCATCTGGCAGTCCGACTGATAAATCTGGGTTTGGCAGATGCCAGGAGAACTGTAGGAATAATGGTCTGGGGCTGTTTTATTCATGGTTTAGGCTAGGCCCCTTAGTTCCAGTGAAGATAAATATTGACGCTACAGCATACAATAACATTCTAGATGATTCTGTGCTTCCAACTTTGTGGCAACAGTTTAAGGAAGGCCCTTTCCTGTTTCAGCTTGAAGAGCACAAAGCGAGGTCAATACAAAAATGGTTTGTCGAGATTGGGTTGGAAGAACTTGACTGACCCCTGAACCACAACCCCATTGAACACCTTTAGGATGAATTGGAACGCTTACTGCGAGCCAGGCCTAATCACCCAACATCAGTACCTGACCTCACCAACACTCTTGTGGCTGAATGGAAGCCACAAGTGCCTGCAGCAATGTTGCAACATCTAGTGGAAAGCCTTCCCAGAAGAGTGGATGCTTTTATAGCAGCAAAGGGGGGGGACCAACTCCATATTAATGGCCATGATTTTGGAATTAGATTTTTTTTTGTTTTACGAGCTCGTCTAGTAAATTGGTGAATTTAAGAGATCTAATATATTAGATCGATCTAAAATCAGCTAATTCAGGAAGGGAAATGGAGCAAGAAACTGTCATCTTTCTTTCATCATCTCTCTCATGTCACTTCCCACTTCCTTACTGTATGGCACACACACAAAAACAGAGACACACATATAATAAAAACAAAAACAAATCTTAGCTGTTTCACAGCAAGGCTAACTACCACAGTGGTGTGTCAGGTGTGACAACAAATATTGCTCAACTACCTGCTGAGTGTGTGACCAGTAGCGTCTTATAATAACAACAAGGTTGGATAATGATTCTCTTCAAAGTTTGGCATTCCCTATCCTACAGTAACGTAGGTACAGTCAGTACAGTGGATCAACATGCAAGGCATGGATGATCAACATGGGGGGCACAGACATTGATGATGCCACAGACATTGCAGCTAGGCCTAACCCTTTTCCTAACCTTAACCTAAGTCTCCTAAATTCCCCTAACCTGCTATATAAACAAACCATCTAAGACGACAAATCATCTATCACCACACAGGAATGCCCCGAATTGCGGGTGCAATCACACACTATTGGACCACACCGTGACTTTTGTAGTAAAAACAAAATCAATCGAACTTCCAATGCATGTAATTAGTAGGTTTGCTAATGAATAAACGGCTTCGGTATTCCGCATTTCTCCGCATGATATGCCATGACTATCACATGAACTGGCTAGCTAGTAAATTAACGAGCTATATTTCTTTTGGTTCAACAACATAGCTGTGGCTGGCAGCTAGTTAGCTACTGTATGTAACTAAACGAGGTTGGGGCAAAGCACAATATGACGCACATAAAATATCTAAGGATACATAAATACGACTGCCTTGGCACTAAATAAAGCCACTACTGTTTCCACGCAATTGTTAACTAGCAAGCTAGCAGTCTATCTGTGCTTGCAGGTGCAGATTTGCAGCCAGATATTAGCGTGACTACAGTGGAACACAGCAGTGTGCAATGTCCCAACGACCTGCTTTAATAGCCTAGCCTGACCGTGGTCACCATGTTTTGGAGAAAGCAGAATTTCTCTATTACCCATTAGACATCTAAACCAAACGCTTAATTATTCACTTTACATAATGAGTAAACTTACTGCGGAGGTTGTTTACAAGCTCTGCGTGGTTGGCTCCTCCAGATTTCCAGGCCATTATTAAACACACTGCGGAGCAGGTAGAGAGCAGCTGTCAGTGCCGCGCCTGCGCCAACTCATTTGCCTATGAAACTGACAACTTCCAAAACAGATGGCGGGGATACGTCACGCGACATACCTTTACTTCGCAGCTTGCCGTTTTTTTAAAATACGGTTAGCCCCTGAATAAATGATGATTGCATATTAGTTAACTAATCGGAGATTTCCTCTTTAATTTTGGGTTTTGACCACTCATTTGATTGCCAGAGGAAGTATCTCTTTTCCGCGTTCAACCCCTAGGAGGGGCGCGAGAGCCTAACGCGTTAGTGAATTAGTGACGTAATCACACGGCGTTTGACGTTTAGTTTTGTTGAGTTTGTCCTCATTGGGCCACCGTACGAGAGCTGGCGGGAATCAGGGAAATGCATGTAGAGGGGATTTATTTGTAAATGTACAACTAAATCATAAGTCAAATTAGCTACGTTTAATATTATTCTGATGGAGGGAATCAATGCAAAGTACGTGTCACAGAAAATCAGCAAAACGAGATGGAGACCGGTCTCATCTTCCTATTTACAGCAACCAGACATCTTTGCTACTGGGTCTTGGGACAACGAGGTGGGTTTGCTAGTTAGATAAACTGCGAACTTTACTGTTAGCTAGCTAGCTAACTAACTAATTACCTAGCTAGCAACTGTCTGTACTGTCAACACATAACGTTACTTTGCTGTATTATTCTCTGTCAATAATAAGAAACCTGTCACTTAACCTAAATGACTGAAGTCCAGTGTGTTGCCGGCAGTGTAGTTTATGCATACCAAGACCTGTGTCAGTTACTTACCCAGTGGCCCTCCCGATAACCTCTATGTACAAATAAGGGAGCAGGTCTGGAATCAGTGTGGCAAGATGGGATGATTACAAAGAAGGATCACCACGCTTTTACATGATGGTCTTTCTGGGGGGCGGGAGAAATAACGAGGAGGCAACTTGATTTAAGGCTGATCGCTTTTATTAGAATGTCTAAAGTGCAAACAGTGAAATAATTAATAAATCATGCCGCGAGAGGTACCGGATCTAGGCAAAAAGGTACCGGAACAAACAAAGTAAAATCTGAGCGGTGCCGGATCCTGTTACTGCAAGATACGGCTCAAATTAAGCACTGCTAGCTATTGTAACTTACCATCACTCATCTGTTGAACATTTCTGTGTTGTTATGTCTGATTGCATACCTCTATCAAAATCTCTTTTTCAGGACAACAACATTTCCATTTGGTCCATTGGAGAAAATGGGGTCTCCAGTATGGATGGTGAATTTGAGGGAGACCCTCAATTAGTATGTGAATACAAACATAATGGGGATGTTCTGGACCTTCAAGTAAGTTAATATACTACTAGGTGTAAGATATTAGCCTGACATTATTGTACTTGGTCCTCATTTTCAATATAAATACAATGTCATAATTGAATGTCAATCTTACACCTTTAGTTTCTGGATCAAGACAGAATAGTAACAGCATCATCAACTGGTGCGGTGACCATCTTTCGGCATCACCACGACAGCCAGGTATGGATGTTATTTCACAAGACATAGTCATAATGAAGATACCAACAATCATGGATACGTCAATTACAAATGGCAAGTTAGCTTGTAGATGTCCTTGTTTTCAATAGCACCTGTCTTCTCTTCTATACAGACATTGTCTGTTTCTCAACGGTGGGAAAGAGCACATCATTATCCCTGCGGCAACGCTCCATGTACTGGAGTTGTGTGTAACAGCCCTGAGATTGTCACGGTTGGGGAAGATGGAAGGATCATGCTCTTCAGAGCGGACCAGGAAGGAGTGCTGCGCACCATAGGTCTGAGAAGGAAATAATAGGTCCTTATGTGTTAATAAGAGTGTATATAATTGTATGCTCTCCTGGCAATGCCTATTATTTTCTTCAAGGTTCCATTTTGAACTTGCAATGACATAGCCTTCATACCCATTTCCAAAAGTTTGCTGGAACTCCCACCCTTTAGCCAAGATGATACTGACATACTATTTTTAATTCCTGTCAGAAAAGGCTGATAGTAGCACAATCCATGCTGTGACTTTCCTGAGGACTACAGAGATCCTTACCGTCAATTCTATTGGCCAGCTGAAACTATGGGACTTCAGGCAACAGGGCAATGAACCATCGCAGATTCTTTCACTGTAAGATGATTATATATTTGAGGAGTTTTTCTGGTGCAACAAGTTTGTTGTGTAATGTCCTTTGTTGTTTTTTTAAAGGCTGCCATATGTACATTTTTGGGCGACCCGACCAAATTCACTTAAAATGTGTAATAGATCCGTCATTCATTGAAAGCAAGTCTAAGAAGCGGTAGATGTGAGATTTCTATGCTTCCTGTTCATAAGTTTAGGTTTTGCATCTTTTACTTCCGGTTTTGTACACCAGCTTCAAACAGCTGAAAATACTGTATTTTTGTTTATGGAAAATGTAATTCACAGTGGTTTAGAAGGTACAATGATTCTCTACACTATACTTGCTTGTTTTGTCACGTAAACTGAAATTAAAATAACTATCAGAATTTTATCAATCAGGAAATGGCAGTGATTTCTGCATAGTGCATATTTAATAGTGTTGTTTTTTGGGTCTTTTTTTGCCTCTTAGAACTGGAGACAGAGTCCCACTGCATTGTGTGGACAGGCACCCCAACCAACAACACATTGTGGCCACAGGGGGGCAGGATGGCATGCTCTGTATCTGGGACGTGAGACAAGGCAACATGCCCTTTTCACTTATGGAGGCGCACACTGCTGAAAGTAAGACATTTATGGAAGTAGTTAATTCACTAAAACAGCAAGTCGATCTTCAGTTTAAAGGTTTTAACTAATGTTTTTGTTTGTACTCACAGTGTGGGAGGTCCATTTTCATCCATCAAACCCAGACCACCTGTTCTCGTGCTCAGAGGATGGATCACTGTTGCATTGGGAGACTTCCTCAAATTCAGACATGCCATCCTTCTTACAAGGCAAGTCATCAGAAACATGTTTTCGAGGCTCACAGAGCAGGACTGTTGTGCTTATTGCCAAATGGAAGTATTTGATATATCCACCTGTTTTTATTTAGCAGGATAACATTACTGTAACACTAATAACACTAATAATTGTCTTTTTTTTTGTTCACCAGGTGGACGGAACACAAGCATACTTTCTCGCAGCGCAATAGCTCCAGCAAGTGGGAACCAGTCCCTCATCAGTGCCTGGCTTACTGGGGACTCTAGTAAGGGACACCTTGAGACCACTCACATGCTGCCCAGCCAGATGCTGTCTGTGAACAGTCTGGATGTACTGGGACAATGCTTGGTGTGTGGAACGGACGGAGAGGCTATTTATGTCAACAGACAAGTCCCAATTTAAAAAACACAACAACATTTTAGCTGATCACAATATTTGACGGGCTGGCTGAAGATACCGACCCTACCGTTATGCTTTTTTACACTGAGCTGCACTTAGGTCTGAATGCAATCCTGGTTACATTAAGGCACCGTGGAGCCAGCGCAAGACATGGGTCAGAAAACATACCTCAATGCAAAAAACAAGCAGTATTTCAATCTTTTCAATGGAGCAGTATGGATAAAGGTAAAATCTGGAGTACAGTGGCATATCCGATCCCTGCATTGAGGTACGTTTTCCGACCCATGTCTCACGCTGGCTCCACGGTGTCTTAATGTAACCATGATTGCGTTCTGACCTCAGTACATAACGGTAGGGTCGTTATCTTCTGGCAATTATTTACCTAAACTGATTGTTGAAATCTTTTCCCAGTAAAAGGTCTTGCTCTTGAGGATTCGATAACCTTCATCAAGTATAAATTGTATGATTGTTTTTGATAGTCCTGAAGGAGGTTGAAGTAATTGAAAGCATACAGAGATCTTGTATTACCACTGAAATACAGTTTACACTCTAAATGATGAGTACCAGTTGTACAAGAACTTGTGCTCAAAACCAATCACAGAAAAGTCATATTGGTTGTATTCATGTCATTTAACTCCTGTGTTGTGAAATAAAATGTATTTACATAAATATGATATCACTTATCCAATTATGCATAACTTTTCATAAGATGATGTACACAGTATATGACAGAACCATAATATGGACCACATTTAGGTCTAATGAGAAATGTATAGAATATAAACTTGACAGCTATTTTTTATTTTATTTTGTTTGTATATATTATATTTGTTTTATGTTTGAGTAAGAATACCTGAATCACTTGTGAAAGGCCTCTGCTTTTGTTGGGGGGGAAAGGTGCTATCGCAGGGGATGACGGGAAAAAAACAAGGCACACATCCGGGCAAGTTGTCTGTCAGACAGGAATATTCAAGCCACAGTTGGGACACGGAGTAGCAGTAAAGTTCGTCTTAATCAGTCGATTAACTCATAGTTAATCCCACTTTTTCTAGTTGATTTGAATTCTGGAGATTTGATTAAAAGAAAAATGCTGACGACGGTAAGTTAATTGACAACAACCTGTTAGCTAGCATGCTAGCAAACTTGGCTAGTGGTTGCTTTGCGACGAGGACAGGCCGTTGACAACCAGCAGCAGCGGGCTTCGCAAGATAGCTAGCTGGTTATCTATTTAACTAGTTGAATCAGTAGTTGCTTGCTAACTAACGTTAGATACGTAGAGTTTTATTATTCACTACCTTTGTTGTTGACTGGATTAACGTTACATATCTGCTTATTACATAACATCATACTACAGTCGGTACTTTTAACCACCATATGTGGTACCTAGCTAACTTAGATACCAGCACCATTGGTTTTCATGGTCACGTTTGCTAACTAACGTTAGTTGCATTGATAAGTTGTAACTTAAGTTATCTTATAATTGTAGTAGTTCAGTTTTGTAGCCGTCTTCCATAATGAATTGTCTGAATAAATTAGTTGACAGAATCTGTAGGATTTTTCACTGCTCACATGTGAGAGATTGCATTCATTCCTATTTGCTGCACCATGTTCATATGTTCGGTGTTTCATCATCCCCATGTACTCCGCAGGATGCAGATGTGAAGTAATTTGAGTCTTGAAACTCTTGGACCCTGATACCCTCGCAGTGACGCACTGCTGTGTGCTACCCTGTTGTCCCCTTTGGCTGTCAACCTACATGTTCTTACATGAGGAGAGGGGAGAAACCCGAAGGACATCGACAGATGCGACCAAAGACTTTCCCTGCTATCAACTACAGCGTTAACAGCCACCAGATGCTGCAGGAAATTCGGGAGAGTCTCCGGAACCTGTCCCGGCCTTCTGACCCCCCTAAGGTGGACATGGGGGGTGCTGGAATAGTGGTGCCTGAAGACCCCAGGCAGCAAGGGCGCTGCAGCAACCCCAGAAACCCCTACCACAAAGCCTTGCAGGAGATTCGCAAGTCCCTGATGCCTTTTGCCAATGAGCCCAGCTCTTCTGGACGGACTGTAGAGGTTAACAAACAGATGTTGCTGGAGCTGCTGTCTGCTGGCTTTGAGGAGGTAAGGAGGAATAATAATGAGCAATTGGGGAGAAAGGCCTTGGTTATGTCCAATCAATTGAATTTACCACAGGTGGACTAAACTCAAGTTGTAGAAACATCTCAAGGATGATCAATGGAAACAGGATGCACCTGAGCTCAATTTCGAGTCTCATAGCAAAGGGTTTGAATACTTACGTAAATAAGGTATTTTTTTATTTTTTTATATACAAAATTCTAAAAACCTGTTTTTCGCATTGTCATTATGGGATATTGTGTGTAGATTGCTGAAGATGTTTAAAATATTTTTGTCCATTTTAGAATAAGGCTGTAAGGTAACAAAATACTTTCCAAAGGCACTGCAAAACTACCAAAACGATTGCTGAACTATCAATATAAAATCTATTGCAAGCCCCGTTCCTTAGGTATAACTAGATGAGTTGTCTTCGGTGACTTACTTTTTGTTCCGGTAAAGCACCATTTTCAACATGGATAACAATAATTTAGCAAATTACATAGGTTGTCACTCAACTAACAAAGCCTAATATCACACAAGCCATTTGTGTCGCACAGATATGCAAGTTCAGGAACAGGCAGACTACCTTGCATTGGACAGCGCGCAAAGCTGGGCACAGTTTGACTTGGCTTCTGATATTGCCTGGGGAGGTTAGGCAAGCAAAATGTCTTGTAGATCAATGACTGCCAACGCAGTCTGAGTCTGTTATTCTGTTACTGTGGAATTGCCCTAATGCTAAAGATGTTTTCAACTAGTCAGTAATTTAAAAAGCTTGTATGAATTACATTGTATTTGACAGTTGTTGTTGAGTAGATCCTGTTAACTTCTGACGTTTGTCTAACAGCAACTCAAGCAGGTATTAATATCTAGTAAATGTATTGTGTGCAGGAAATGGTGATCCGTGCTCTGAAGCAGACCAACAGTCGCAGCGTGGAGGCAGCCATAGAGAACATTAAGATGAGCTACCAGGATCCTGTGAGGGAGCAGATGGTGGCTGCCGCCCGCCCCGTTAATGCAAGCATGAAAGCCCCCAGTAGGTGTCTTTCCTCTGGGACCAAACCTCTCCTTTTTCCAGGGTTGTTCATGGAAACTTGGCAACCATTGTTGCAGGATCTAGGACTAGGGCTATGCTATTTGTCTCTGGAGATGCAATAGATTGTCATTGAGGGAACAAGATTCTGTTGAACTGCTTTTGGGGAAGGGAGTGTGTTTGAATTGAGAATGGTGTACAATGCAAGTGTTTGCTTTCTTTGATATTGCATTAACGTCTATTGCAAACATAATAATTCATCTCTATATGCTGCTTTTTAACTGTAGTTGTCCTTCCCATAGTTGCAGGTTCATCTCACATCCAGCAGCCTGTGCTGAGGAGGCAGAGCTGGAAGGGTTCTAAGGAGTCCCTGGTTCAGAGACATGGCCACATGATGGTGGAGGGGATGATGTACCGTTCAGACAGCCCTGGACCCCAGGGTGACCTGGCAGGACGAGGCCCTCCTCCAGCCTTCCCACAGGGCCACCCTGGCAATAACCAATGGGTCAACCCTCCCCTACCCCCTCAAGTGCGCAGTGTCACCCCTCCCCCAAATATGGGTGGAACCCCACCTCCACCCTTTTGGGACAGTAACCCATCCACCAAGCGCTTCTCTGGCAACATGGATTACCTGGTGCACCGGATTTCTCCTGTTCCCCAAGGGGCCTGGCCCGATGGTTACTCAGCCCCAGCCTCCCAGAACCAGAGGGGCATCAGCCCGGTGCCCATGGGCCGTCAGCCCATCATCATGCAGAGCTCTGGGGGGAACAAATTCAGCTTCCCCTCCGGCTGGTCTCAGAATGGCACCCCTCAACCAGACTACATGGGACACCAGAGTGGTGGTAGCAGACAACCCCCTCCCCCTTACCCAGTGGACCAGAGCAGCAGACAAAGCCCCACCGCTCAGCAGATGCAGGCCGGAGGTCCTGCCTCCTCCCCATCCTACGTCAACGGTGGTAACCTCCCCCAGTCCATGATGGTGCCTAACTGGAACAGTCACAACCTTGACATGTACAACATGGGCGTACCTCAGTCCTGGTCCCAAGCACCCCCCGGCCAGCCCCAGACTTCCCCAGGTAGCAACAACCAGGACGTGTCCCCCTCATGGCAGCAGCACAGCATCCCTGTCCGATCCAACTCCTTCAACAGCCACCAGATGAGCAACAGGCAGGGCCACCCGGCCAGCTCCCAGCCCTCTGCCACCACAGTGACGGCCATCACCCAGGCCCCCTTCCTGCAGCCCGTGAAGAGCATGCGCGTGCAGAAGCCTGAGCTACACACTGCCGTGGCCCCCACACACCCACCTTGGATGCACCAGCCCCCACCCTCTCCATCTCCCACTACCTACAAGGAGCCACTACCAGAAGCGCCCATGCCCCATGTACCCATTACAGTAGCAGAGGTGCCCAGTTATCAGGGTCCTCCACCCCCATACCCCAAACACCTCCTCCAGCAGCCAGCTGCACCCTGCCCTGCCTACGACCCAGGGCCCAAGCCCAGTTCTGGGAGAGAGGAGGCTGCAGAGGAAGAGGAGTCTAGCCACAGCTCTAGTGGCAGGCCAGAAGGCCCAGACTCTGGTGCTGTGGGAACAGAGAAGGAGAATAAACAGATAACCACGTCTCCGGTGCCTATGCGCCGGAACAATAAAGACGAGGAGCCGCGAGGAGACCCCAGAGTGCCGCTCTACTCTCCCCAGGCCTTCAAGTTCTTCATGGAGCAGCACGTTGAGAACATCCTGAAGAACCACCAGATGAGGATCCATAGGAAGAAGCAGCTGGAGAGTGAGATGCAGAGGGTGAGTCCACAGGCACTGCTTATGATGTCCCTATGAGTTACATTTGTTCTAAACAATGGTAGAATCTGAATTTGGTCTAATCAATTAAATTTTCAGAAATACAGGGTAATTATTTATAAACTGAAAAGCCTAAATTTACACTAATGGATTTGGCCGATGACAGTATGTCCTCAGTCTTACTTAGTTTTCAAATCTTTTTCTCTTACTATTTCTTTCCTGTTGAAGCTGTATATTCATTGTTTTTGAATGTTCTCTTCTTTCTGTCTGCGTAGCTGTCTCTTTCTTTCTCTCCTCGCTGTCACTAACAGCTGATGTAGAAGGTAAAGGTATCTCCTATCAATGCTGTGACCTGAATAGTCCACACAGATCAGTGACCAAGTAAGCCACTGTTGAAAGATGGACCATTTTAATTGAACAGCATGAAGCCCTCTGCTGACTGACAGCATCACACCAACTCCTTAGGGAGAGGCATGCCTTTTCATCCACTTTCCATGTTAGTGCTCTGCTTTAGCATATGTTGTTAACACCTTCATTCTTGCCAAGAAAACCAGCCTTATTGAGAAACGGAGTTTGGAATATTACTCATTCAAGGGTTTTCCTTTTATTTGCACAATTTTTTTATTTTGTAGAAAAAAGTGAAGACATCAACTATGACATAACACATATGGAATCATGTAGTAACCAAAAAAGTGTTAAACAAATCCAAATATATATATTAACCTAAGTGTATGTAAACTTCTGACTTCAACTGTATATGTGTGTGTATACATGCATACACACACACACAAAAGTATGTGGACACTACTTGAAATTAGTGGATTTGGCTATTTCAGCCATTCCCGTTGACATGTGTATAAAATTGAGCACACAGCCTTATTGAAGAGTTCAGTGACTTTCAACGTGATATAGTCATAGGATGCCACCTTTCCAACAAGTCGGTTTGTCAAATGTCACAGCTCAGCCATGAAGTGTTAGGCCACAGAATGGGACCGCCGAGTGCTGAAGCACATACAGATCATCTGTCCTTGGTTGCATCACTCACTACAGAGCTCCGAACTATTCGTCGGGAGTTTCATGAAATGGGTTTCAATTTCCGAGCAGCCGCACACAAGCCTAACATCACCATGCACAATGCCAAGCGTGGTGTAAAGCTCGCCGCCATTGGACTCTGGAGCAGTGGGAACGCGTTCTCTGGAGTGATGGATCACTCTTCACCATCTGGCAGTCTGACGGACGAATCTGGGTTTGGTCGATGCCAGGAGAACGCTACCTGCCCCGAATGCAAGCATGAAAGCCCCCAGTAGGTTTTGGGCTGTTTTGGGTTCGGGCTAGGCCCCTTAATTCCAGTGAAGGGAAATCTTAACGCTACAGCATACAATGACATTCTAGACGATTCTGTGCTTCCAACTTTGTGGCAACAGTTTGGGGAAGGTCCTTTTCTGTTATAGCATGACAATGCCCCTGTGCACAAAGCGAGGTCCATACAGAAATGGTTTGTTGAGATCGGTATGGAAGAACTTGATTGGCCTCCACAGAGCCCTGACCTTAACCCCATCTTAACACTTTTGGGATGAATTGGATCGCAGACTGCGAGCCAGGCATAATTGCCCAACATCAGTGCCCGACCTCACTAATGCCCTTGTGGCTGAATGGAAGCATGTCCCCGCAGCAATGTTCCAACAGCTAGTGGAATGCCTTACCAGAAGAGTGGAGGCTGTTATAGAAGCAAAGGGAGGACCAACTCTATATCAATGCCCATGATTTTGGAATGAGATGTTCAACAAGCAGGTGTCCACATACTTTTGGTCATGTAGTGTATCTCGGGTTAGTTTTTACCTGCATTTTGTTTTAATGGTTACTATGTTGTTACCTTACCTGGGCCTGCATCCTACCAGGTTGAATGCATTGCCTTGCTGATGCATGTTTGTTTGTCTTATTTTATGTGCCTAATGAATGTTCTGTGGTGCTCTCTTAAATAAACAATTTTTGGAGAGAACTGCGACGGGCCTGAATGTAAATTGTCATCTTTTCCTGTTTAGGTTGGGTTGTCAGGGGATGCCCAGGAGCAGATGCGCATGATGCTGTCTCAGAAAGAGTCCAACTACATCCGACTTAAGCGGGCCAAGATGGACAAGTCCATGTTCAAGAGGATCAAGTCCCTGGGCATCGGAGCCTTTGGAGAGGTGTGTCTAGCCCGGAAGGAGGACACGGGAGCCCTGTACGCCATGAAGACGCTGCGCAAGAAGGACGTTCTCCTCAGGAACCAGGTGGCCCACGTCAAGGCAGAGAGAGACATCCTGGCTGAGGCTGATAACGAGTGGGTGGTGCGGCTCTACTACTCCTTCCAGGACAAGGACAACCTGTACTTTGTGATGGACTACATCCCCGGGGGAGACATGATGAGTCTGCTGATCAGGCTAGGCATCTTCAAAGAGGACTTAGCTCAGTTCTACATCGCTGAGCTCACCTGCGCCGTGGAGAGTGTGCACAAGATGGGCTTCATCCACCGCGACATCAAGCCAGACAACATCCTCATAGACCGTGACGGACACATCAAGCTCACCGACTTTGGCCTCTGCACCGGCTTCCGTTGGACGCACGACTCTAAGTACTACCAGAGTGGTTAGTATGGTCCATGTCTTGTGATGCTTGTTGCTGCTTCAATCCAAGAGAATGTTTTGGCCTTTGGGGTAACACTGTTCTCCACCTTTTCATTGTCAGTTAAGCCAAGCTAATCTTTGTGTCGTCTCTCCGTAGGAGACCATGTTCGGCAGGATAGCATGGACTTCAGTAAGGAATGGGAGCAGGACCCAGCTAACTGTCGTTGTGCAGACCGGCTCAAGCCCCTGGAGAGGAGGAAGGCGAGGCAACACCAGCGCTGCCTGGCCCACTCCCTGGTGGGGACACCCAACTACATCGCTCCAGAGGTGCTTCTCAGAACAGGTAAGCCTGTGTAAGAGAGAGTTGAATCTGCTGTGAAGTTGGAAATATAATTGGTGATGTTTGAATTACCAGTGCAGGAGTGACATTTTGAGCGTAATGTATGAAAGGTTATTATTTTGTACTTGTCTCTAACGTGACTGTGTTACTTCTCTGTTCAAGGATACACCCAACTGTGTGATTGGTGGAGTGTTGGTGTTATTCTGTATGAAATGGTGGTTGGGCAGCCTCCTTTCTTAACAACTACGCCCCTGGAAACCCAGCTCAAAGTAAATTAACCAGTTAAAAACTGAGTGTATCTCATGTTGGTCTGGTCTGTCAGGTGTTGTTTTCCTCCGTTCTATATTGAACTCTCCGGTTCTGTCTTGTACGCAGGTGATAAACTGGCAGACCACCTTGCACATCCCCCCTCAAGCCAAGCTGAGTCCAGAGGCATCGGACCTCATCATTAAACTATGCCGCGGCCCTGAGGACCGCCTCGGCAAGAATGGTGCCGATGAGATCAAGGTGCAGCCCTTCTTCAAGACTATCGACTTTTCTAATGACCTGCGGCAGATGCAGCCAGCCCCCTACATCCCCACCATCGCTCACTGCACAGACACCTCCAACTTTGACCCGGTGGACCCAGACAAGCTGTGGAGCAGCGACAACGAAGCAGAGGGCAAGCACAATGACACCCTCAACGGGTGGTTCAGGAATGGCAAGCACCCCGAACACGCCTTCTACGAGTTCACCTTCCGCCGCTTCTTTGACGACAATGGCCACCCCTACAGCTGTCCCAAGCCCATTGGCATAGAGTATGAGGAGGGATCTGATGGGGACAAGGCAGACTCTGAGGCCCCGGCACAGGAGGAAGAACAGAAGGAAGAGAGCAGCAGGGGTGCCCAGGGCCGTGATTTGGTCTATGTGTAGTATCTTCTATGAACATCGACTGTTGGTACATAATAGGTCTGGGAAACAGGTTGCTGGTTTGTCAGAGAGCGGGTCAGAAGTTGGGTATATGACGTGTGTTCAGCTGCTTCTTCTCTAGGATGGAACAATTAGGACCAGATATAATTGTACCATACAGAGCAGATACACAGTGCATATAACTACAGTATAGTCTCTCTACACTACAGTCTGCAGGAGGAGAGTTTAGACTTTCACACTATAGGTGTATTCATGGGGTTGTACAGGGTACGCTTTATATGCTGTCTGACTCTGAACAGAAATTAATTGAAAGCAAAAATATCAGGGTGCTCTTCGAAGACTTACAAACCCTGTTTTAAGCCTTAATTTATTTAAGATATTACAAACTGGTGATGCTAGTTGATACTCATAAGTATGGGATATGTTTTTTGTTTTTGTTTAGTTTTTTTGTCTGCAATTGTCTTAATTTATATTTGAATAGGTCTCTTGCAATGAGGATATATTAGTGATATCACTCTGGTAGAATTTGCAGGAATGGGGGGGGGGGTAAATCGGTCTGGCATTTTAAACTAGACTTAGTTGATTGAACTAGGGTTTTGTGTATTTTTCTAATTTATACATAAAATGTATTTATAAATTGTTGTACACATTTGTAAATATTATTTCTCTATCTATTTGGTTGGTTAGTTGATATTCATTAGGGCAGGCCCTCATCATTATTTCCCTCAAATCTCTTTCCTCTGTAATAATTGGTAGCGATCCTTCTGTCTATTTTTGTTTCCTTGTTGCTGAAAGAGGCCAATCTGAAAGGTACCTTTTTGATATAATACTGATACAAAAAAATAACTGCAAATGACTGGTGTTCCGTTATGCTATGTACAGTACATTCACTTCCACCTCTCTCTCATTCACTTCCACAGTAGCATCTGCCTTCATCACTTCTGACATTGTATCTCAACCAAAGCACTATGCTGTGTATGTATGAGCTCACTGACACGGCGAACCTCTTCATGAAGGACTGATACTGTACTGAAAAACAGAATTATAAGCTGGCACTCTTTAGTAGCTCATAGTGGATAGATTGGTCGCCTCTCCTATCCCATACTTTGCCTTAATTAGTGACTTAGAAAGATTTGAATGTAATTATGGAATATGCACTGTTTTGTTGAAATCATGTAAAGATTACAATTTGATTTATGGTGTAAATGTTTTTTTGGGTGCAGGGCTGATGAATAAAGAATGTAAAGCACTTCCTCAAATTCCACTTTATTGTCCTTTTACACCTGGCACGCCTGGAACTATCCAACACAGGCTGCTCTACAGTACTCCAGCGGTATTCAGGTCTTACCCTATGAGGTCCGGAGCCTGCTGGTTTTATGTTCGATCTGATAATTAAATGCCCACACCTGGTATCCCAGGTCTAAATCAGACCCTTAACAGTAATGGGAAAAGTACCCAATTGTCATACTTGAGTAAAAGTAAAGATACCTTAATGTAAAATCAAAGTAAAAGTCACTCAGTAAAATACTATTTGAGTAAAAGTCAAAAGTATTTGATTTTAAATTTATGAAATTATCAAAAGTAACTAATTGCTAAAATATACTTAAGTATATTTATAAATAATTTCAAATTCCTTAATAAGCAAACCAGATGGCACAGTTTTCTTGTTTTTTAAATGACAGATAGCCAGGGGCACACTCCAACACTCAAGACATAATTTACAAACAAAGCATTTGTGTTTAGTGAGTCCACAAGATCAGATGCAGTAGGGATGACCAGAGATTTTCTCTTGATAAGTGCATAAATTTGACAAATTTCCTGTCCTGCTAAGCATTCACAAGTGCTTTTGGTTGTCAGGGAAAAAGTATGGAGTAAAGAGTACATTATTTTCTTTAGGAATGTAGTGAAGTAAAATATGTCAAAAATATAAATAGTAAAGCATAGTACAGACACGCCAAAAATCTACGTAAGTAGTACTTTAAAGTATGTTTTACTTACGCACTTTACACCACTGTCCCTGATTAGTGGGGAACAATGAAAAACTCAGTGGAACTGGCTTCGAGGTCCAGAGTTGAATTTGAGGGTACTATTCAAATCAAATAAGCCAGCATCTGTTCACCCAAATGTGTAGTGTGTTGAAGAGGATCAAAGCCACAGGCCTTTGAAATACAATTTACAGCCATATTTAGTATTTTAACGTGTTTCTATATGAAATAGTTAAAATAATAATGCTGCTACTACTGCGGTTCTATTATGAATCCAGTAGGATATGACGCCTGAGTTGACAGCTTCAAACACTCATAGGCGGGTGTGTTGTCTATTGTCGGGCTTCGGTGTGGTTTTAGCACTCTTGACAGACGAAAATAAACATTTACGGATGTAATTATATATTTTTGCTATTTTTAAACGCTTAAATTGATTTGTTTCAGTTCGTTGTTGCGGTTCTACACTTTTTGTGTCGTATTTACCATCAATGCAACAGGTGGGTGTAGCTAGCAAACTAGCATGCTAAAGAAGTTTTGAGGTTAGTTTGCAGTTGCTAATTTGACATGAAATGTATTTTTATGTGCTAGTGACGTTATGTAACAAATGCTTTTGTTCGTTTTATTGCTGGTATTTTCTAAATTGTGGCGTTTGCTTGTTCATCTGAAACGTGTTAGTTATCTAACTAGAATGACTGAGTTAGTTAGCTTAGCATAACTTGGCTAGCTTGCTAACAGATATCATCCAACTCCCTGTCACAGCTGGCACTTCATGTCCATCTTGTGCCATTTATGTTTTGTTTTACAGGATCTCTGTTGTCATTCATTCTGAAGGGAACTGCATTTTAACAAAAAACATCACTATATCATCAAACTTGATCTAATAAATTCTTAATCTCTAGAATGAGTCTGCATGAGATCAATGAAAACGTGAAACTTGCTCGAGAGTACGCCTTGCTTGGGAACTACAGTTCTGCTATTGTTTGCTATCGGGGAGTACTTGAACAAATCAAGAAATACCTTTTCACAGTACGGGACAGTAGCTTCCAACAAAGATGGCAACAGGTAAATTCTATGACATTTGTCATTTTTAAACCTAAGTTTGTTTGATTGGAACCATTGGAATAGAGTTTTGGTCAGCAAATGTCACTTCCTAATGTTGCTCTTGACATCACTTTACAGGTATGGCAGGAGATACACGAAGAAAATATTCAGGTTCAAGAAATAATGACAACTCTAGAAAGTTTTCAACTGGAGACCACCCCATCCAAACCACCAAGTAATCAAGAAGGCATTAATGACATATGGCCTGTACAAGTAGAGCGCAGGTACAGCATGGACTCCTTTTACACAATGTTCTATTCTAGTGTATATATTTAGAGGCCCAGTCATTAATTTACTGGGAAAATATATTCAGGTTGTTTTCATGTCATTGCATTAGTATCTGATGGGGTGTGCACTTTGGTTAGTAAGCCTTTGTCTGAAGAAAATAACTTAACGATGCAGTCATATGAGTGAGATTAGTGCTCAGAGTGCCTGGTAGTGGCCTGCTCTTTCTTTCAACACACAAAGGTATAGACCCACTTAAAGTCCAAATGTGATCTTTTAAGATACAAAATAGCTGAACCTAAAAGTATTATTTTGAGTGCTTAGGCTGATGAATGTACTATTCCCTTCTTTCCTTAAAGATCCTCTCCTCTTCCGGTTAGGAGGCCCCCGGTTCCCTACAAAGACGGTAAACCACACAACAACCGCCTGAGTGTGGCCGGTGTGCGCGCTCCACATCGCCAGTCACCACGTGGGGCCAATGGGGACCGAGCCAAACCTTTGAAGGGAAAGGAAAAGAAAGAGGCCCTAGCCAAACCAAAAGACGACAAGGTAAACAACAACCGACCATCAAGGGCTCAAATATGGACTGAAAGGCTCTTTGTTACACCCTTACATAATACACACGTAATCCTCCTTATAGTAGAAGTGCTCTATCTTTTCCTTGTAAAGTCACAACAAATATTGTTGTTCATTTTATAAATTAGATCACTGTCCCAGGATCTGGCACAGGGAAAATGCCTAATGCTTTGCCTGGCATTACCCAACCTTCACTTCAAAACTATTTGCACTGTTGACCAAACATTGTTCACTCTGTGTGTTTACCTAAAATCATCACCACCTTGTCAGTCTGGTTCATGGCTTAGAGAGAGAACCTCGGCCATACAATATCATTGCCCCCTCTCAGGGCTGACAAATAATCCTCCAGTATGTTTGCCTTGCAGAACAAAGCTGAAGTCTCAGAGAAAGAGATGAAGAGGTTTGACGGGCAGGGATATGACAAAGACCTTATTGAGGCCCTGGAGAGAGACATCATATCACAGAATCCCAATGTCAAATGGTGTGTTTGACTGGCTATAATTAACCTCCCTGAACGGATATCATTAACCTGAACAGGATTATCCTAAATATATAACATGTTTCTCGTTGTAAGGGTTGTCTAACAGGAAATACTTTTTTATTTTTTTATTTGTTTAGGGATGATATTGCTGACTTGGAAGAAGCAAAAAAGCTTTTGAAAGAAGCTGTTGTGCTACCCATGTGGATGCCAGAGTTTTTCAAAGGAATACGAAGACCATGGAAGGTATACATCAAAGCCCAAGGCCCTCTTGATTAATAGATTATTTTGATTGGAAGAGCTGATATGATGCCTTGCTAATACGTGGTGTATCCATGTGCAATATTTTCTTAGGGTGTGCTTATGGTGGGTCCTCCAGGCACAGGAAAGACTCTTCTGGCCAAAGCTGTCGCCACAGAGTGCAGAACCACGTTCTTTAACGTCTCGTCTTCTACTCTCACTTCCAAGTACAGAGGAGAGTCTGAAAAACTGGTCCGCCTTCTATTTGAAATGGTAAGTCTCCCTCATCAGCTCCTCTGCCCGTGCAGAAAATTATTCTTCCTGAAAGAAAAAACTGTCTGCATCATATAACATGAGATGTGAAAAGGGTTATGTTTTTTAGGTGTTGTGGCTCTAGTCAGTGTTTCTTTTCTCGGGACAGGCCCGGTTCTATGCCCCCACCACCATATTCATTGATGAGATTGACTCCATGTGCAGCCGCAGAGGAACGTCAGAGGAACATGAGGCTAGCCGGCGGGTGAAGGCAGAGCTGCTAGTCCAGATGGATGGTACAGTAATTGGAAGGCCCAATTAATTACATGCACGATTCATGTCTCTACGTTTCCTGCCAGATAACTTATTGTACCCTAAATACATGGCATTGATAATATCGACGTGATTGTTTATGGGATGTTATGCTGTTGTTTAGGTGTGGGAGGGGCCTCAGATAATGAGGATCCCTCTAAGATGGTGATGGTGCTGGCAGCCACTAACTTCCCCTGGGACATCGATGAGGCTCTGAGGCGACGTCTGGAGAAGAGAATCTACATTCCTCTTCCTTCAGGTCAACAATCACTGGAACACTGATTTCTTGAAATATATACAATTCAAAACCTAAAATATATTTATATTCACAAGTGTGTGTGTGTGTGTGTGTGTGTGTGTGTGTGTGTTTATGGCTTGTTTTCTCTGCAGCCAAGGGCAGAGTGGAGCTGCTGAGGATCAACTTAAAGGAGCTGGAGCTGGCCAATGATGTGGACATGGCAAAGATAGCAGAGCAGATGGAGGGCTACTCAGGAGCAGACATCACCAATGTGTGCAGGTAAGGCCTTAACTTTTCAGGTTTAGGTTTGTTTTTTAAAACGAACAAAAACCCGTCGCAAATAAACAATTAATAGATTTGAAAACGAGATGCCTCTTCAATTAGGAAATAATGGTGGGAAGAACCACTCTTAACCTTGTGATATGAGTAATGTCAGTTGTGTTCCACTGCCTTTAGTGAACCTTGTCCCCATTACGTCTGTAGGGACGCCTCTCTGATGGCCATGCGGCGAAGGATCGAGGGGCTAACGCCAGAGGAGATCCGTAACATCTCCAGAGCCGAGATGCACATGCCCACCACCATGGAGGACTTTGAGTCTTCTCTGAAGAAAGTGTCCAAGTCTGTATCAGCTTCCGATCTAGAGAAGTATGAGAAGTGGATTGAAGAGTTTGGCTCCTGCTGAGAGTTGATCAGCAAGCCTGCAGCGCCTCAAATCTGCAGGAGAATTGGTGGGATGCTCAGTTGATATTCTGGGAACAATAATTTAACTGTCATGGCTTCCCTTTTGTAAATTATTTATATCTTAGGATAGGTGATGCGACATGCCTTAAAGTAGGGTAACCATATGCACCTAAGTAATCTGTTCTGTTATGGCCCAGTAGTGATGAAACAGACTGTTGAAAACCAAATTATTCTCAGATTCGTGTTTTATTATAGCTTGATTTACACTAGTAGATTGGCTGTTAGATAGTTAATTCATTTGCACTACCAGGTCTCATGACAGGAAATCCAATGTTAATTTCTATTTGCCTTGAACACCTTTGCTACCAAAGTATCTTTGGGTTTTATCTGATGTGCTATTGGTATCAGTTAATCAACATTACACTACCTGAAAACATTTGTTTTATGCACTTGATTTATTTTCTATATGTTTATTTAGGGGACCAACTGGTTCTACCCACATTTTTGTGGTTGTGAATTTATATACCAATCATAGAACACTAACAATGTCTTAATAAAGCTATAAAAGTAATATGACTTGCATTGACAAGGTTTCCATGTGCTTTATTTACATGTAGTGTGAATGTTAAGAACATTACAGAAACACATTTATTGAGCAGAATTTGGGAATTGAATGTACTGTTTGATTTGAATGAAAATACATTATGCACAAGTCATGCTCCCATGATTCAGTACAACACACAAGACAAATGGAATTGAGGCACCATAGAAGCAACAAAAAGGAAGCTAAGAACTTAACCCACTTACTGAAGTTCAAATCAGCATGCAGTTTCCTACTATGAAGCTGTTTCTGTGACAGCCAACTGCATTCACTACTAGGGCTTCTCCTGCAAGTTCTGCCGAGGCAGAAAGTCAATGTGCAAAGGCCCCATTCAATGCCATGCGTACGTCAACCAGGAGCCTAGTCTTGAGAATCACTGATACAATTATATTTTGGTAATGTCAGCCTGCTTTGAGGCAAACCAGCCAATACGCTATTGGGAGAAGAGTAGGTTTGACTATAACTATATTCCGAGACAAAATAAGATGCGCTTTATAAAAAAGGTAGGTCCTATAAGTTTAGCCATTTTCATTACTTGCAAAGTATATCTAATAACCATATTCATACATGTCAGTTAAGTTTTTTTTTTTAAGCAGCAGAGGCTTATTCAGTGAGTGCAATGTTTCCAGAGTGAACAGAAATGGAATGTAAAGACTGGACATGATTCTCTACTCCAGTTCCTTTCCATTCTATACTTTCTAGGTCTATCTGTATCTTCTGTGACAGAGAGCCAAGTGAGTATGCCCCAGAGATCGCTCCGCTATAGGAACTAAGTGCCTTCTCTATCAATTGAAATGGTATAGAATCATATTTAATAATTATTTATTCTGCACTCACGATGGGTGCAAGACTAGGCCCTCCTAACCATTTTATGAACTTAAACGCAGCCCAGAGTCGAGTTCAGTCAAAATGCAATAGCAACATTCAATAATTTTTTGTTTTGATCATTTTACAAAGAATGCATAGGTGAGGCCTTGACATAATAAGCACTGGCTCAAAAACAGTAAATAAAAGCTGTTTGTCTTATGATTTAACGTTGCATGCAGACAAACGCCAGTTGAATCCTCCATTCAGAATTATAAAATGTAAAATGAGCAACAAAAAATAAACCAATACGAAATTAGTTAAGTGCGGGATATTTACATTTTAGTCATTTAGCAGACACTTATCCAGAGCGACTTGAAGGAGCAATTAGGGTTAAGTGACTTGCTCAAGGGCACATTGACAGATTCTTTAGTTAGTCAGCTCAGGGATTCGCACCAGCAACCTTTCAGTTACTGGCCCATTGCTCTTATCCACTAGGCTACCTGCCACCCCGGTATATCCAAACTTCAAAACACAAAGTAATACTGTAACTGAGGCACTGAGGTAACACAATCAAAATATGAAAAGTAACAGTGTGTAGTGGGTAGCTAGATCCATAAGTATGATCTGCTTGTAGTATTAACATTTCAGATTCATGTTTTGAGTAGAGGGTATAATGTTACAAAATATGTATGCAATGCATGTGTAACAAGTGCTACAAAAAGATGATGGTTTCTCTAACCCCATAATGCCTTGTGTTGTCAACAGCTGCAATCAGACTAATTTCACTTCCTCAGTTTTCATTTATGGCTTTTTCTCTGCCTCTGCCTCTATTTCAATGTTCTCTAGCAGGGTGTGTTTCTCATCTTCAGGCATCAGAGTCGCAGGATTTAAATGGAAAATTCCCCTAGAGGAAAAAGTACAATATTAATTTTCCTAATAAGAATCACACTTAAAAAGGGGCAATCAGCAGTTGCTACTTCCATTTTTTTTACTTTAATCATTAATATGTACCCATTGATTCTTGAAAAATATGACTTATGAATGCCTCATGAACTTAGTTCAACTGTCGTGCCCCATCAGAACCTAAAAATATACTCCAATGTTTGTAAACACTATATAGCTTCAAAACATGTTTCAAACTATAATTTTTATGGCATGGATGTTCAGTCCTTGCATCCATACCTGAATATGAATTTGAGAGTGAATACATTTCTCCAGCCCCATCCCTCAGCTTTTTACCAAAACAGGTGCGGGGAAGACTGTTATTGTTTCTACTGCTGATTGCCGCTTTAAGAAAAGATGAGAGAACTGGTGTGCCTCATTAAATGGTCTTGTCAGTAAGGTGTGGTAAATGACAAATCATGCACACTGACCTGGCAATGTTTCATTTAATTATACAACAATCATGTAAGCATGCTCAACAGGACCTGTGTGAAAACATACTTGTGTTCACATGTTGGGAAGAGCATGTCCAGGATCTTGACAATGACCGCTGACCCAACCACACCAATCACCACCACCCACATGACCAAGAAGAACAGGGGCAAGGACTCAGACCAGAAGTGTCGCAGGCGGTCCCTCACCTCCTCCACCCATTGACACATGGCCTGCAAACAGATTCAAACTTCAAAGCACATTCTAGAAAATGAATTTTGTGGATTTCCCAAAAAATTCAAATTTACTTACAGTGTAAGAGGAGATGGATTCTTTGAGTGGTGCCTCTGTCTGCATTTGATCCGAAAGCCCTCCCAAGTCATCATCCTCATCATTGTTAACATACAGCAGGTCTGGGTCCATGCGGAGGGGAGTCTCTGGGAGCTTGCCTGGGGCAGCAATCTCCTCCTGGGTGGTGTCAGCATGCTTCAGAGGGTAATGAATGGTGGTCTGGGACATCACTTGGTCTTCAGCTGAGCAAAAGGAAGTGGATCATTACCATTCACAAACTAATTTAGGAACATAACTTTAGCAATGGAATTTAGTTAACTTATCCTTTTCATGTAAATTCTTGCATACCTTTTTTAGGATTTGTTGGATCTGTGATGACCACATCATTTTCCCTTGGGATCCTGAAAATCTCACTGTGTCCAATGGGGTAGGTGTTGGTATACTGAGCAAGCTTCTGGAAATTGGGGCTCATCAGTATCTTAACTTCGCACATTTCTGGCTGCTGGACCTAAATGATACAAAAGGATTCAAAGCCATAAGTGAAAATATGCTATTTTAGCTGTTACATAAATGTCCTAACACCATGCTTTTATTTTCTTTTTCTCCATCAAGCAACTTTACATTTTTCCCCTCCATCTCGATGACCTCGCTGAACACCTGAAGAGCCACCACCTCTTCTAAATCACTCCACAGGCGATTCTGGCTCACCATCACCCGGGTGACAGTGGACACATAGTCACCAGATTCAAATTCACTGGTGCCATTGATGGTATCCACTGTAAACAGATTAAAAAGCTGTGTTAATCAGGTGCATTATGCAGTTCTGTAACTAAATTATAAGCATCAGAAACATGTTCACTACTCACACAGCAAGGCTTGGCAGTTCAACCTAGTCACCCCTGACAACTCCACAGGGATGTCATTGATGAGCACCTGCTCTTCATCCACTGAAATATTCAGGTTGATCTGAAAATGTAAATGTATTGAGTTATACATTATGCTATTTTTCAATACCATTCTGACAGGCTTACTAATAGCCCACTTCAGAATATTATAGCTTTAATACCTGCAAGTTGTTGGACTCCTGCACCTGTGTATCATTCAATGTCCCTGCTGTCACATTGATCAGAATACTTTCCTGTGTGAGAGTCATGAATGCGAAAGAGTAACGTGATGATCATGATATACACATTAGCTACCTAGGTAAATAACATTATTCACCAAAACATCAGGACCATTGAGAGCGACATACTTCAGGGCATTGTTAGTACTGTGTTCGTTCTACCTGGCTATAAACATTAGCTAGTTAGCTAGCTGCAGTGAGTCAGATACCAACAAAGGTAACGTTAGCATCCATTAGCCAGCTACTTACCTACCAATGTTAGTTGACTAGCTAGTTAGCTGTATTCAGCACAGCAGGTTAACATAGGTACGACTAGCTTGTTGATTTGGCTAGCTAACAGTTGACGTTAGCTATCTAGACTAGTGGTGCCGTGGTAAAAGTCGTCTCCTACCGTGTTCAACCGTCGAGGTGCAGACTCAGCTAAAATAAATGACATAAACAGTAAAAACAGAGCATAACTTGATGTTCTTTTCATCTCCATCTTCTAGCTGTCGTTTACAAAGATTTTGCAGGAAACTTATTTCCAGTGGAGGAAAAGGAAACAACAACACGGTCGTTACTAGTTACCACGGCCACAAAGTCATAAACCCCGCCCATTTCTACGATTTATATTCTTAAAACTGTATTTTAAACCTAATCCTGAACGTAACCCTAACCTTAAACACGCGACTAACATTTTACCTAACCCCAACCTTAAAATAAGACCAATATTTTATATTATAGCGTTTTGATTTCGTGGCTGTAGTAACTAGTGGAAACCCACAACACCCCCAAGTGACACGGGCTTCAAACAAGAGCTGCGCAGTCACTCCGCAAACATGGCGGTTCTTCTTGAAACAACATTGGGTGATATCGTCATTGATTTATTTACAGAAGAAAGGCCTAAAAGTAAGACAACATGCACCAACACATCCAACGCTAATGTTTGGTAACACACAGCCTACATTCTGTAATAATTCAAGCTTATCAGAAAGTCAAAGCTCGCCTTTTAAGTTGCTGCTAGCAAGTGTTAGCTAGCTAACAGGTAACAAGATAGCCAACCCATTCATTTAGCCCAGCGATAGCAAATGCTAACTATTGCTAATTTGTTAATTGGATATTTTGGCTAGTTAACAAACATTTAAAAGGATAGGATTGCTTTGGGAACATTATCTGATAGTTTACTCTGTGTCGAAGTGGTGCAATCATTGAAACTCAGGGACAGGAAATAATAATGTTTATGAATGTGATGTGTTGTTCTCATAATGATGACCAGCTCCTTTTTTGCAGCATCCCTGAATTTCCTGAAGTTATGCAAAATCAAATTCTACAATTACTGCCTCATCCACAATGTCCAGAGAGATTTTATTGTGCAGACTGGAGATCCCACTGGCACTGGCCGTGGTGGAGAATCTGTCTATGGGTCAGTCCTCTTCCTCATCATAAACAGCATTGTCCAAAATCATCATCACAGATGTTGCTTATATCTTACAGGAATGTTGATAATTTATTTTCTATACTCTCAGTAAACTATATGGAGACCAGGCCCGCTTTTATGATGCAGAGAAAAACCCACGGATCAAACACAGAAAGAAGGGGATGGTGTCCATGGTGAACAATGGCAGTGACCAACATGGTTCTCAGGTTGGTAAAACTGCCATCCACCTCCTCAATATTTAACTGCTACCAGTTTGAAAGCCACAATGTTAGCCTACTGATTTGAGTAGGACAGATGGCAAGTATCTGAAATATTTTATTTGTGCTGTAACAATCTCTTTGCTTCCCAGTTCCTGATCACCACTGGTGAGAACCTGGACTACCTGGATGGGGTCCACACTGTGTTCGGAGAGGTGTCAGAGGGTATGGACGTCTTGGCCAAGATCAATGAGACCTTCGTTGACAAGGACTTCATCCCTTTTCAGGATATCAGGTCAGCAGATTTAATTTAATTATATTTCAATGTAGCCATTTTAGAGGGAGATTAGAATAACATAAAAACACTTCCTGTTCCATGAATACCTAGAGTGCAGGGTTTCCTTTAGCCGCTAATAGCTGGCTTTTGGCCGAAAAAATTATAGAAAAGTTGAGATATAAAATTGCCGCTGGCCAGATTAACCTATAGACCGATAAGCATGACCAGACAAATGTGTTTACATCGACTGGTATTTCCATGAATGAATAGGCTAAAAAGCATTATTTCGCAATGGGATTTCTTCTTTGATAAAAATTATGCTTTTTAGCCCATTCATTGATGGAAATATCAGTCGATGGAAATACATTTGCCTGGTCATTCTTATCGGTCTATAGGTTAATTTGCATAATTTAGTGAAATTAAATTGCAGCGTCTGTACAGTTTATTTGTTATGTATCTTATTTATCACACACGTACAGTATACAGATACAGAGCCTTTGAGTAAAACATCTGCCAGACAGCACAAGTCCTGCTGCTACAGCATCTCAAACAGTAAATGCATAGGCAATGGAAGGCAGGCTTCATCAGCGCGTCACACACCACTTTGCAATGAGCTGGAGGCAGTATGCGTTTTGAAAACATATACTCAATTGTTTGAAAACTGAACGTTTTATTACATATTATGAGGCATGTCTTACCTTGTTTCAAAGTAGCCTAGCCAAAATCAGCCCATATCCGTGGAGGCAATTATTTTATATCAATCAAATGTATTTATAAAGCCGTTTTCACATCAGCCAATGTCACAAAGTGCTATACAGAAACCCAGCCTAAAACCCCAAACAGCAAGAAATGCAGATGTAGAAGCACAGTGTCTAGGAAAAACTCCCTAGAATGGCAAAAACCTAGGAAGAAACCTAGAGAGGAACCAGGCTCTGAGGGGTGCCAGTCCCCTTTTGGCTGTGCCGGGTGGAGATTATAACAATTCATGGCCAATTAGGCCAGATCGTTCTCCAAGATGTTCAAACATTCATAAATAATAATCATAGTGGTTGTAGAGGGTGCAACAAGTAAGTACATCAAGAGTAAATGTCACTTGGCTTTTCATAGCCGGGCATTTAGATGTTGAAATAGCAGATCTGTTGCGTCAGACGGATTGCTTTTAACTTTATTTTTTGTATACCCTAGGCCTACAGGTTGTATGAATTTGGGATCTATTTTCCCACTACTGTCCCAGAGTCTGTTTGGAATAGGCTATTTCTTTCCTCGACAAGCTGACCAATAGAATAGGTACAGTTTTCTAGTATGGTTGATAGTATACTGAACAAAAATATAAACGCAACATGTCAAGTATTGGTCCCATGTTTCATGAGCTAAAATGAAAGATCCCAGACATATTTCAGATTTTGTTTACAACTTTGTTTAACTCCCTGTTAGTGGGCTCCTTTGCCACGATAATCCATCCACCTGACAGGTGTGCCATATCAAGAAGCTGATTAAACAGCATGATCATTACACAGGTGCACCTTGTGCTGGGGACAATAAAAGGCCACTCTTAATGTGCAGTTTTGTCACACAAGACAATGCCATAGACGTGTTGAGTTTTCAATTGGTATGCTGACTGCAGGACTGTCCACCAAAGCTTTTGCCAGATAATTAAATGGTCATTTCTCCTCCAGCGTCGTTTTAAAGAATTCATTTCAGAGAATTTGTTGTTTTCGAGAACAGTACGTCCAACCTGCCTCACAACCACAGACCATGTGTAACCACGCCAGCCCAGGACCTCCACATTCGGCTTTTTCACCTGCAGGATCGTCTGAGACCAGCCACCCGGACAGCTGATGAAACTGGGTTTGCACAACCGAAGAATTTTTGCACAAACTGTCAGAAACCATCTCAGAGAAACTCATCCTCACCAGGGTCTTGACCTGACTGCAGTTTGGTGTCGTAACTGACTTCAGTGTGCAAATGCTCACCTTCGATGGCCATTGGCACGCTTGAGAAGTGTGCTCTTCACAGATTAATCCCAGTTTCAGCTATACCGGGCAGATAGCAGTGTATGGTGTCGTATGGACGAGTGGTTTGCTGATTTCAACGTTGTGAACAGAGTGCCCCATAGTTGCGGTGGGGTTATGGTATGGGCAGGCATGACAACAAACACAATAGCATTTTATCGATGGCAATTTGCCATTCATCCGCTGCCATCACCTCATGTTTCAGCATGCTAATGCACTGGCCCATGTCGCAAGGATCTGTACACAATTCCTGGAAGCTGAGAATGGCATGCATACTCACCTGCCATGTCACCCATTGAGCATATTTGGGATGCTCTGGATCGACGTGTATGACAGCGCGTTCCAGTTCCCGTCAATATCCAACAACTTCACACACATTGAAGAGGAGTGGGACAACATTCCACAGTCCATAATCAACAGCCTGATCAACTCTATGCCAAGGAGATGTCGCGCTGCATGAGGCAAATGGTGATCACACCAGAAACTGACTGGACCAACATATGCATATCTGTATTCCCAGTCATGTGAAATCCATACATTAGGGCCAATTGAATTAAGTTCAATTGACTGATTTCGTTATATGAACTGTAACTCAGTAAAATCTTTACAATTATTGTATTTATATTTTTGTTCAGTGTAGATTGACATAGGCTAGAGATTTTGCAGTTTGTTACTCGTCTTGTTGGCTGAGTAAAAGTACGTTTGGACAGTTCTAACATCTTCAGAATTCGGTAAGAAGGACCACACATCGATGCATCCTTGACTTGCATGTTCTGTTAATATGAATTACCTTAATCTAAATGCGATTTCTGTCATTCTGACCACTGGGTGGACGCCCTAATCAGGTTATGCAGCCAGTGTGTATGGGTCCGGTAAATTTAAGGGTGAAATATGCAGAAATCACTCCTGTTTGCTAAAATTCAAATAGTTTGCCTAATTTCAGTTTGTGACAAAACAAGCAAGTATAGTGTAGAGAATCATTGTACCTTTTAAACCGCTGTGAAATATATTTTCTTTAACCTAAAATATTATGTTTTCAGCTGTTTGAAGCTGGTTTACCTTTATTTAACTAGGCAAGTCAGTTAAGAAAAAAAATCTTATTTACAATGTTTACCGGCCAAACTCGGACGAAGCTGGGCCAATTGTGTGCCGCCCTATTGGACTCCCAATCACGGCCGGTTGTGATCGTCTGGATTCAAACCAGGTTGTCTGTAGTGACGCCTCTAGCACTGAGATGCAGTGTCTTAGACCACTGCGAAACTTAAGAACGGGAAGCATAGAAATGGCACACATAGAACAGATCTACCACTTCTTAGACTTGCTTTCAATGACAGATCTATAACTCACCTTTCTATGTGCATTTGGTTGAGTTGCCCAAAAAGTTGCACATTGTAGCCTTAAAATGCGGCCGGTCAAATGTCCGGCGGCACATTTTCCTAACGTAAACCCTGCCAGAGTGGTGTCAATACAATAACCTTCTACTCAGATAGACATCCTAGTATAAGGTAGAGAGAAAATATGTATGATACTTTTGTCATTGCAGAATAAACCACACTGTGATCCTGGAAGACCCTTTTGATGACCCTGCTAACCTGCCCGTGCCTGACCGCTCCCCTGAGCCTACCAAGGAACAGCTTGATGTGTGTGACTGGACACTTTCTGTACCATTGAATTAAAAGCAATGCATGTATCCATTTCAGAGCAAAAGTATTGTAAACAATATTACTTTCATATAAAGTGAGGTTTAAGTTATAGTTCATTATTGTCTTCAATACCAGAAAACAAGTAACTGTGATGCAACTTTTTACTTTTTGATGTGATTTACTGTACCCCATTCATTTGCAAAGTCTAACCTTACTGTCCCCTCTTTGGTGTGCAGAGTGGTCGTATTGGAGCTGATGAAGTGATCGACGACACAGATGGGAAGAAGGCTGAGGAGCTGGATGAGCTGCTGAAGGAGAAGGAGGCCAAGACTCAGGCCATCCTGCTGGAGATGGTGAGAGGGGGGGTCTTGGGGTTCGGTCCACCTAGCCTTGTAGAGGATGTCCATACTTTGTGTTGGCAGAATACTTTTAGTAACACTCAACATTACCCCTTATTTGTACAGATTGCTGTTGAAGAACCAACAGTTCTTCTTCTGTAGTAGTTAATTAGCTTGTGAACATATTAGTGTTGTAAACATTATATGGCGGTTTTATAAGAGTTTTGTCTTTTCAGAGACATTGACGTGCATATGTGCTTGTGTAGGTGGGTGATCTTCCTGATGCAGAAGTGAAACCTCCTGAGAATGTGCTGTTTGTTTGTAAGCTGAACCCTGTGACCACAGATGAGGACCTGGAGATCATCTTCTCCCGCTTTGGACTTATTAAGTGGTATAATAGAACTTGTCACCCTGTCTTGCCTCATAACACTACGATACATATTTAATTTTAAATAGACCTAGTCCTAACCATTCTGAATATTGAATCTTGGTGAACTGCCTCTTATTAACATGTTCTTATTTTGCTACAGCTGTGAGATCATCAGAGATTGGAAGTCAGGAGAGTCCCTGTGCTATGCTTTCATTGAGTTTGAAAAGGTGTGTATTGGTTTGGTTTTCACGTGATTTCTTTATATACCATAACATTATTTTAGCCCTATTTTGATTATGTATGGAAATAAAGTTGAACATTGCTCCGCTCAGGTTCATAAGTACACTGAACAAAAATATAAACACAACATGTAAAGTGTTGGTCCCATGTTTCATGAGCTGAAATAAAAGATCCCAGAAATGTTCCATACTCACAAAAAGCTTTTCTCTAACATGTTGTGCACAAATTAGTTTACATCCCCTTTTAGTGAGCATTTGCAAAGATAACCCATCCACCTGACAGGTGTGGCATAACAAGAAGCTGATTTAATAGCTTGATCATTACACAGATGCACCTTGTGCTGGGAACAATAAAAGGCCACTCTAAAGTTTTGCAATTGGCATGATGACTGCAGTAATGTCCACCAGAGCTGTTGCCAGAGAATTGAATGTTCATTTCTCTACCATAAGCCACCTCTAACGTCATTTTAGAGAATTTGGCAGTATGTCCAACTGACCTCACAACTGCAGACCACGTGTAACAATGCCAGCCTAGGACCTCCACATCCAGCTTCTTCACCTGCGGGATTGTCTGAGACCAGCTATCCAGGCAGCTGATTAAACTGAGGAGTATTTATGTCTGTAATAAAGTCCTTTTGTGGTGAAAAACTAATTCTTATTGTCTGGGCCTGGCTCCCCAGTGTGTGGGCCTGGCTCCCAAGTGGGTGGGTGAATTCATTTCAATTAACTGATTTCCTTATATGAACTGTAACTCAGTAAAATCATTGAAATTGTTGCATTTATATTTTTGTTCAGTATACAAATCAAGATTGAGAGAAATATAATGATAGATTCATTTTTGAACAGTTCAAGTGCAGTTATGCAGAATATCAATAGATGGCACCAGTTAGTCAGAATTGAGAAGGTACAAATTAATTATCTTGAAATGGTTTTGTTTACTGAAATTGATTTCCTTGTTCACTAGACACATAAGGGCTCACATGACCCTCTTTTCGATGTAATTGATGTCCTTTCTGTGCACAGGAGGAGGACTGTGAAAAGGCCTTCTTCAAGATGGACAACGTGCTCATAGATGACAGACGGATACACGTGGACTTCAGCCAGTCTGTCTCAAAGATCAAATGGAAAGGGAAAGGTTAAGACGTATTAAAACATAAGTCACTTGGAAATTTATTTAAAGGTTTTGTGTGTTCCATAAAGTATGCATTATGTATACTTTCAGAGACTTTCAACTAAGCCCTAATCAGGCACATAAGCTAAAGGATGTGACATTCACCTTCTCTGCTGAGTAAAGAACTTTAACAAGGAATTTTGTTTTCTAGGTGGGAAGTATACCAAAGATGACTTCAAGGCCTATGAAAAAGATGTGGGATCCAAATTAGTTCTTAAGGATAAAGTCAAACCTAAGCAAGAGTATCCTTAAATGTGTTTATTTGCTATTCAATATGTAGAGGAGAATATGTGTAAAATACTTAAACTCAACTGTGCACCATTTCACATCGCTATCATGTTCGAGAGAGGTCAACTATTGGAGCAATTACATTTATCTGTAAGACTTGGCTAACTTGGAATTGCACAGTTTACTTCCTCAAGTTTTTCTTAATGTTCCCAAAAGCTCCAAGTACGACCTACTTTTAGAGGAAGAAGGAACAAGCCATCGGCATGCTGAGAAGAAACACAAAGATAAGAAACACAATAACTCCGATGACGAAGACACCAGGAAATCCAAGAAATCCAAGGTTGACCAAAAATGGCCTTTGATCCAATTGTTTTCCTTGTGCTGGGCGGGGGGAGGAGCCATGTACTTTTTTTTCACAAGAATGTTCAGTAAGAGCATTCAAGTAAGAATCGGAGTAAGCATGACTTGTCATTTGGGAATAGCTTATCATTTCAACAGTTGTTATACCAGTCTCTCGAGCTATACTGAGTAATTCCACAGAGTTTACCTTGGCTGTGTTTCAGCACCACCAAACATTTACCTTTTAACAAACCTCTTTCTCTCCCTATGTTATATCTACAGTGGAACCGTGAGGAGCCCAGGCGGGAGAAAAAGACAGATCGGCAGCATTCTCGCTCCAGGGAAAGAGACAGAGACAGCCACCACAAGCACAGCAAGTCCCGTGAAAAGCACCGCCCTGAGAGGAGCCGCAGTCGCTCACCCAAGAAGTCTAAAGACAAGGAGAGGAGCAGACACTGATGTTGGAAGAGGAACGGGGCTGAGGCCAATTCCATTTCAACTCCCCATCTATATACTGAATTGGAAAATCCTCCTTGAAAATAAATGTAATTTCATGAATTGGACCGCCCTGATACCTACCACTGTGGCCCCTACTACCCACCCCACCCTTCTTTGTTTATCAATGGGCAGGTGCATCCCCCCCACGTTTTCTTTTACAGTTAATAAATGTACCCAGCTAACAAACGTTCCCACAACTTTAACCCTCAGGCACATGAATGTTCTTAACATGCATCTAGAGCATTGTATATTCAGAGAATATTGTAATATAAGTAATTTTTTACATTAAGGGAATGTTCTCAACTTTAACACCAAAACGTTCTAAGGTGTTTGCTAACATAGATAGAATGTTCCCCCAACTAACGGAAAACTGGACACTCAAACATTACAAAAACGTTCTCTACCTAGAATTGTTAGCTGGGTAGTGGGCATGGAAAGCATGAGTTGTCTGTCTGCACTGCAGAGGTGATTCTCTGTCATCCTCCCCATGAGTTTGAGCAGTATGTCACTGAAATAGCATGATACCCAGTGTTGTAGGCAGTCCTGATTACCTTGACTTCTGACTTTGACCATTGATGATTCTCGAGACTTGTTTTTGCACTTGGACTAGATAGGGTACTATGATAAGGAGAATATTTGCAGCACTGGGTGTGCAGAGCAGCAAGGGTTCTGTAATCTAGAAGTGGAAAGGACACACCACACCCAGCGCACATAACATCCATCAGCTGGTGAGCAGCAAGGGATCAAGCTATATATGTGGGCAGACAGGCATGCTCCGCTCCAGCTCCACCGATCATAGGCTATACATTGCACAAGCAACTCTCTTGCTTCCCCATAACCACCAGTCACCAGTCTACTATTTAGTTTAGCCTGGTTAAGATAAAGTAGTTTGTGTAAGAAATGTAAAACAATATTAGTATTGCGTTTAATGGTAAAACAACAGTCTAGCTATTAGTCTCTCTCCCCTTGAGTATAGACAAATAGGTTGTCTGTGAATTTGTTTTTTGCTCTACCCACTTCCCCCCCTTTATCCCATAGCCAGGATCTGACAAGTCTCCCTTTAGTTTTCACTTTGCAATAAATACAAAAACTACAGAAATATCAGTGGGCGATTACAAAAAAGTAGCTTTTAGAGCCTGACTTAACATTCATATGCAGTTGAAGTTGGAAGTTTACATACACTTAGGTTGAATACATTAAAACTCCACAGATTTCATATTAACATACTAGTTTTGACAAGTCGGTTAGAACGTCTACTTTGTGCATGACACAAGTAATTCTTCCAACAATTGTTTACAGACAGATTATTTCACTTATATTTCACTATATCACAATTTCAGTGGGTCAGAAGTTTACATACACTTAAGTTAACTGCCTTTCCAGAAAATGATGTCATGGCTTTAGAAGCTTCTGATAGGCTAATTGACATAATTTGAGTCAGTTGGAGGTGTACCTGTGGATGTATTTCAAGGCCTACCTGCAAACTCCGTGCCTCTTTGCTCGACATCATGTGGAAATCAGCCAAGACCTCCGAAAAAAAGTTCTCTACCTCAACAAGTCTGTTTCACCCGTGGGAGCAATTTCCAAACACCTGAAGGTACCACGTTCATCTGTACTAACAATAGTATGCAAGACTTAAAACCATGGGACCACGCAGCCATCATACTGCTCAGGAAGGAGATCTCTGTCTCCTAGAGATTAACATACTTTGGTGCGAAAAGTGCAAATCAATCCCAGAACAACAGCAAAGGACCTTGTGAAGATGCTGGAGGAAACTGGTACAAAAGTATTTATATCCACAGTAAAACGAGTCCTATATCGACAGCAAGGAAGAAGCCACTGCTACAAAACTGCCATAAAAAAGCCAGACTACGGTTTGCAACTGCACATGGGGACAAAGATTGTACTTTTTGTAGAAATGTCCTCTGGTCTGATGAAACAAAAATAGAGCTGTTTGGCCATAATAACCATTGTTATGTTTGGAGGAAAAAGGGGGAGGCTTGCAAGCCGAAGAACGCCATCCCAACCGTGAAGGATATATCTCAAGACATCAGTCAGGAAGTTAAAGCTTGGTCGCAAATGGGTCTTTCAAATCGACAATGACCCCAAGCATACTTCCAAAGTTGTGGCAAAATGGCTTATTGACAAAGTCAAGGTATTGGAGTGGCCATCACAAAGCCCTGAAAATGTGTGGGCAGAACTGAAAAAGCATGTGTGAGCAAGGAGACCTACAAACCGGACTGTTACACCAGTTCTGTCAGGAGGAATGGGCTTAAATTCACCCAATTTATTGTGGGAAGCTTGTGGAAGGCTACCCGAAATGTTTGATCCAAGTTAAAAAATGTAAAGGCAATACTACCAAATACTAATTGAGTGTGTGTAAACTTCTGACCCACTGGGAATGTGATGAAATAAATAAAAGCTGAAATAAATAATTCTCTATTATTATTCTGACATTTCACATTCTTAAAATAAAGTGGTGATCCTAACTGACCTAAGACAGGGAATTTGTACTAGGATTAAATGTCAGGAATTGTGAAAAACTGAGTTTTTAAATGTATTTGGCAAAGGTGTATGTAGTATATAAGTAGTTAAACACAGGTATTGAGTAGTATAACTAGTAAATTAGGTTTTTTTTCATCTGGTGGCGACTAGAAGCAATTTTATAATAAGATCTATTATAAATTGATGGACTTGACCATTGGTGACTTGGACTCTATGTATCGTGACTCTGACTCGATCACAGGGGACTTGATTCGGGCTTGAGGTTTAGTGACTTGACTACAACACTAATGATAACTCATATTCCAGGTCCCCGAGTGATATGAAAAGAAGTGGGAGGCAGGCTGAAGGTTTTGTGGGCTACATTCATAAATGTGGTATCCTCTTTTGGCTATAGTTTTAAATGTTTTTGGTAAGTATATTGGCAGTACTGTCGGAGAGGGTATTAGTTAGCCAAACCTAAATAAAGTGTTGAAGTATATTGGGGACTTGTGGGGAAAACCAAAGGAGAGCTAGATCTAATTCGATAAAGCCCTGACCCAAATGTTTTTTCAGCCTTGGCAGACAGAGAAGAATAGCACCGTGAGGTTTGCATCTGCAGCTAGCTAACAGTCGTTGAGTTTTCCATAGGGCCACTCCTTGTGCAACTCTGTGGGTCACCACTTCTAGCCCCGTCGGAGTTCCCTGAATTAAAGAATTAAAGCAAGAGAGACCCCGGCCGACATTCAGCATAATTAGTCTGTTGACAAATGATTGAATACTTGGTTGTTTCTCAGAATGAGATGCCATTTTGAAGGTCCCTATAATTGGTTGTTTCTATCTTGTAATGAGCGAGAGAGTATGCAAGTATTGTTCTCTTTCGTTTTCATAACGGGTCGCCAAACGACCTATGGGAACTCCTTTCCCTTCACGCTATGTGATTGAGATGCTTATTATCAAAGACGGTGTGGCGTGATATACTGTATTTTCTTCACTCTCACATGTATGTGTTTTACATTACAATATTGCTATTAATCCCCTTCGGATTACTTTTTTACGGAATTACGATTTTTCAACGGTGCCGTGAGTAGTTGGTTTTTATCAAATCTACTCGCCCTCTCTCGTTATTGTGCCTGCCCATACTAGCTAACTTTTATTGCTTCTAGCTAGCTAAAAGTATTAGGACAGTAACACGTTTTTTTCTCCAGCACTTTGGATTTGAAATTAGACTCTCATGGGGTCCGCACCCAAATTTGTTGAATTCAGTTGTTCAAAGAATAGAACATGCATCCCTTTGTTCAAAGACTGTGCTCCAATGCACTTGGAGCATGCCAAATGACCAAACCCTGCCATGCCAAGCATATGCACTCGCTTAGCTACAGTTCATGGAACAGATGAGAATAGTTTGGCTATTTCCCCCTTATGGACAAATTATTTTCTTTGCTTGTTCTGCCTGCTACTCTCCATCACAGTTCAGAACAAGAGTTGCCTAACAAATAATGCAGGGCATCTAAAAAGGACACATGAAAGCACTGCTTCAGCAATCCAGCAACGATACTGGCCTTGTATCAGAAGGAGCTGCAAGAATGCCTCTCCACAAACTATGTCTCAGATGGTTGGGAAATCTTTGGCTGACACTGTCGGTTGCACAACGCCACCTATTGTTAGCACAGTCCAAGCTCCCTGACAAAGAGAAGGTTCCACTCCTACTGTAGGTGTACCCATATCACGTGGCCAGACATTTGGCCCAGCAGCAGCCCACATCCTTCCAAGTGTTTAAGGAGGACAGAGAAACACAGATGGAGCTTCAGCGCCTCATTCCAAAGCCTAGAATGCATCAGCCAGCAAACCATTACTCCCTACCCAGGGACCCAACTGGGATGCCAAGAAACCAGGCTCAGGAATGAAGGAACAGACACTCTCAGCCCTACCGAAGAGGTGGAGCACGGCATCGCCCAAGAGGCAGAGGCACACCATATGCAGGCTGCGTCCCATCTGCACCACAGCACTCAGAGCCTCGGTCCTGATGGAACCGACTCTAGCGCAACACCGTTTCCTCGAGCACCACCTGTCCAACTGGAAAAAGTAAACAGCCAACAAATGGGTGTTACGAACTGGTAACACAGGGCTATGTACCACAATTATGTCAGCGACCCCACACTTCAGAGGTGTCTTGAAGACAACAGCTCGCAACCTTGCTCAAAAGCAAACACTCTGCTCAGAAATCCCCTTGTTCCTGGAAAAGCATGCAATTGAAGAGGTAGAACCAGTGCAACAGGGTTATACTCATTCTATTTTCTGATAACAAAAAAGGGCGGAGGCCTCCGTCTGATCCTGGACCTGTGCTGAATCGTCATCTTTCAGCACTTGCCTTCAAAATTCTGACAATCAAAACCATCCTTCAGTCAGTGATTGGTTCAGCACAGTGAACCTGAAAGACGCATACTTTCATATCCCCATTCTACCAGCACACAGAAAATACCGGAGATTTGCTCTAGAAATAAGTTTTGGGTTTTGCATTCTACCCTTCTGCCTTTTGCTTGCCCCTCGCACTTTTACAAAGTGCATAAACTCAGCGCCAACCTCCCTTCACCAAGCAGGAGTCAAGGTCCTGAACTACTTAAGATGATTGGCTAATATGTGCAGGGTCATAAAGCCAAGCATTGGCACACACATCCATGGTCTCACAACACCTCTCCAAGTTGGGACTTACAATGAACTTGTAAAATAGTTATCTGGTCCTCACTCAGTGTGTGCACTTCCTGGGCTTGACACTAGACACTAAAATCATGCAAGTAACACTCTCTCCAGAAATAGTGGTATCTTTAACAAATTGTCTTTCAACAAACAAACTGAGAAAACAGGTGACAGCGCCAGAGAGTCAGAGGCTCCTAAGTTTCCTAGCTGCTGCAGTCCATGTTGTACCGTTGGACTTGCTCCACATGTGGCCAATACAGTGCTGGTACAACAAACACAATATATCCCAGAAGGGACAAACACAAAAAGCTGATAATTTCAATGAGTTGCTGGAGAGCAATACAAGCAATACACTTAAAACTCCCAGTGGAGTTCTCCTAGGCACAGTTCACAACCAGGTTACTTTTATCACAGATGCCTCCCTACAGCGATGGGGAGCAGTCTTGAACCAGTCAGGGGTCCATGGTGTATGGTCAGCACCATGGACTAGAGGTCTTTACGCATCCACCTGTATCCGAATATCCAAGACCCAATCCAGGACCCGAGGGGGTCCGGATCCAGATTTCTAAATAATGTCTCAGGTCTGGGTCAGATCTGATATGATTGTCACGGGTCTAGGGTATATTCTTTGGCCTGAATGCCAAGCATCACATCTGGAGGAAACCTGGCACCACTCATCACCTGGCCAATACCATCTCTACGGTGAAGCATGGTCGTGGCAGCATCGTGCTGTGGAGATGTTTTTCAGCGGCAGGTACTGGGAGACTAGTCAGAATCAAGGGAAAGATGAACGGAGCAAAGTACAGAGAGATTCTTGATGAAAACCTGCTCGGGACCTCACACTGGTGCAAAGGTTCCCCTTCCAACAGGACAATGACCCTAAGCACACAGCCAAGATGACGCAGGAGTTGCTTCAGGACATCTGAATGTCCTTGAGTGGCAGTAAAATCCTGTTTTTGCTTTGTCATTATGGGGTATTGTGTGTAGATTGATGAGGAAAAATAAACAATTTAGAATAAGGCTGTAACGTAGCAAAATGTGGAAAAGTTGAAGGGGTTTTAAAACTTTCCGAATGCACTATATCTAATCAAGATGGAATTTAAATAACAGAATTAAAAGTTAGAGGAGGATGGGCTCTAATGACCAAGAGCCAACAGGCAGGCAGGCTGCTACTTAATATTCTGAATGGAGTTGTTATTTTTAACTGTAGGGTGAGAAAGTGCATGTACAGCAGCCTCAGATAGCCTAGCTTTACTAGCTTCTCCCGATTTGATGCAGTCCGAGACAGGTACTACGTAATCATATTTGATGATAAATAACCTTGCTATGGTAGCTATTAGTCTACTATAGCGTGAGTTGCCTTGTTTGGTTGCTGTCTCTCATTTCCTCTTCCCTGCTCCCCATGTCACTCGCTCACAGTACAGCCCTTCCCCCGCCTGCTAGAGCAGCACCTCTCTCCCTCCTCTCAGCTCCGGTTAATAAAGTAGCTTAAAAAAAATAATTTCCCTCACTCGAATCGGACCGGGTCTGGATCCGACCAGGTATATACAACGGGTGAAATAAGTATTGAACACGTCACCATTTTTCTCAGTAAATATATTTCCAAAGGTGCTATTGACATGACATTTTCACCAGATGTCATGTCAACAACCCAAGTAATCCATACATACAAAGAAACCAAAACAAATACGTTCAGAAATTAAGTTATGTGTAATAATGTGAAATGACACAGGGAAAAAGTATTGAACACATGAAGAAAGGGAGGTGCAAAAAGGCATGGAAAGCCAAGACAACAGCTGAAAACTATCAGTAATTAAAAAGCAATCCAGCCCCCTGTCAGTGCAAATTAATATCAGCTGGTTCAGTCCCAACTGAGGCCTACAAAAAGGTCTCATTGCCAAGGTGTCACACAAGACACATCTCATGATGGGTAAAAGCAAAGAGCTGTCTCATAGACCTTCGCAACCTAATTGTTGCATTGGTTATAGGCGCATTTCTAAGCTTCTGAATGTTCCAGTGAGCACTGTTGGGGCCATAATACGGAAGTGGAAAGACAATCATTTCACCATAAATTTGCGACCAGGTGCTCCTCGCAAGATTTCTGACAGAGGAGTGAAAAGAATAATCAGAAGATAACCAAGAGCCAAGGACCACTTGTGGAGAGCTTCAAAAAGACCTGCAATTAGCAGGTACTGTTGTCTCAAAGAAAACAGCAAGTAATGCACTCCACCGCCATGGCCTGTATGCACGCTCACCACGCAAGGCTCCATTGCTGAAAAAAAAGCATGTTGAAGCTCGTTTAAAGTTTGCTGCATAACATTTGGAAAAGCCAGTGAAATACTGGGAGAATATAGTGTGGTCAGATGAGAGCTAAAAATCTGCTGCCATCTACCAGGATGATGAAGATGAAATGAGGGTGGACATTTCAGCAAGACAATGATCCCAAACACACAGCCAAGGAAACTCTCAATTGGTTTCAAAGAAAGAAAATAAAACTGCTAGAATGGCCCAGCCAATCACCTGACTTAAATCCCATTGAAAATCTATGGAAAGAACTGAAGATCAAGATTCATAGAAGAGGCCCACGGAACCTTCAAGATTTGAAGACTGCTTGTGTGGAAGAATGGACCAAAATCACACCGGAGCAATGCATGCGACTAGTTTCTCCATACAGGAGGCGTCTTGAAGCTGTTATTACCAACAAAGGCTTTTGTACAAAGTATTAAATAAATATCAGTAAGTGTGTTCAATACTTTTTCCCTGTGTCATTTCACATTATTACACATAACTTAATTTCTGAACTTATTTGCTTTGTATGTATGGATTACTTGGGTTGTTACCAACATCTGGTGAAAATGTCAATAGCACCTTTGGAAATATATTTACTGAGAAAAATGTGTTCAATACTTATTTCACCCGCTGTATACACTACTGTTCAAAAGTTTGGGGTCACTTAGAAATGTCCTTGTTTTTGAAAGAAAAGCAAATTTTTTGTCCATTTAAAATAAAATCAAATTGATCAGAAATACAGTGTACAGTAGACATTGTTAATGTTGTAAATGACTATTGTAGCTGGAAACGGCTGATTTTTAATGGAATATCTACATAGGCGTACAGAGGCCCATTATCAGCAACCATCACTCCTGTGTGAAGGCTATTCCATGCGAGAAATTGCCAAGAAACTAGATCTCGTACAACGCTGTGTACTACTCCCTTCACAGAACAGCGCAAACTTTCTCCAACCAGAATAGAAAGAGGAGTGGGAGGCCCGGTGCACAACTGAGCAAGAGGACAAGTACATTAGTGTCTAGTTTGAGAAAAGTCCTCAACTGGCAGCTTCATTAAATAGTACCCGCAAAACACCAGTCTCCACGTCAACAGTGAAGAGGCGACTCCGGGATGCTGGCCTTCTAGGCAGAATTGCAAAGAAAAATTTAGATATTCCATAAAAAATCTGCCGTTTCCAGCTACAACAATCATTTACAACATTAACAATGTCTACACTGTATTTCTGATCTATTTTATTTTATTTTAAACGGACAAAAAGCTTTTCTTTCCAAAATAAGGACCTTTCTAAGTGACCCCAAACTTTTGAACGGTAGTGTATATATTTTTTTTATGCATATTAGGTCCGGGTGGGAAACCCCCAGGTCCATTTCAGAACTGGTCCAACTTTTTTGACCAGCGAAGACCTCTACCATGGACAACGGCTCACATCAATGTACTGGAGCTCAAGGTGGACTACTTAGCACTCTGGCACTTCCTCCCAGTACTGAGAGGACAACATGTACTGATACAGACAGACAACACAACTGTGGTTGCACACATCAACCGCCAGGGCGGACTGAGGTCAATGGCAAGGGAGCTACTGCTGTGGGCAAGCAGACACCTTCCAGCCCTCAGAGCAATACACCTGCCAGGGTGTAGAATCAGGCAGCAGACCTTCTCTCCTGAGGAGGCTCTCTTCCTTCAGACTGGATACATCCGACAGTAGTGGAGATGATCTGGGCGCAATTCGGAAGGGCCATCGCTGACATTAGCCACGGCATCACTGGTTTTCAGACTTTGTACAGCTGACAACCTCCCAACCATGGGAACTCCCTCTTCGAGTGGACCTCCTGTAACAAGTGAACGGCAAGCGTTTGCACCCTAAACCCAGCATACTGAAGTTGTGGTTGTGGCCCCTGAACGCCACCGCCTTGGTAATTGATGCAATTCAGGCAGTCAGGACATCCTCTACACAAACCCTGTATTTCTACAAGTGGAATGTGTTCAGGAAGTGGTGTGTTGACCATGCAGAATCGCCATCTTCCTCCAGGAGCTTATGGCTGCAGGGAAGTCCCTATCTACATTGAAAGTGTACCGTATATGGCAGCTATCTCTATGGGTCTTGACCAGATTGAGGGTGTATCACCAGGGCCACACCCTCTTGTATCGGAATTCATGAAAGGCGCCCGCAGGCTACAGCCCCACCAAGGCTCCTTTAGTACTCTCATGGAGTTAATGTCCTACGATCACTTATGAGCCCACCATTTGAGCCCCTGCCTTCACTTGAGCTATGTAAGCTCTCAGTCAAGACTGCCTTTCTATTGGCTATTGTTTCAGCCATGCATGTCGGAGAATTACATGCGCTTTCTACCCATCCTTCATGCCTTACTTTAGCAGAAGATCGATCTAAGGCAGTGCTTTGACCAAATCCAGCATTCGTACCTAAGGTGCTTTCATCATCACATGCTAACCAGCCCTTCATCATAGCGGCATTTCACCCGCCTCCCCACTCCTCACAGGAGAGTCATGAGTTGCATACACTTTGCCCGGTTAGGGTAATGAGTGCCTATCTTGCTGCAACAAGAACTGTTAGTCAAACAGAACAGATTTTGGGTGTTGAGGGGAAGAACACCACAGGGCACGCTGTCTCGAAGCAGAGACTGGCACATTGGATTACCAATGCAGTGTCAAAATCATACGCTGCAGCAGGTAGATCAACTCCAGACGGCGTGGTAGCACACTCCAGCAGTTCTGGACACGGCACCTTCTCTCAACACAGATAATAAGTGCCCGTACCTTGAACCTTGTATATGAGATGGATGTTCTATACAGAAGCCTTCCACACTTGGTGCTGTTGCACCCAATTGAAGCCTCATGTTGTAAGTTCTAGCTTTCAGTTTGCTTGTGTATACGTTTGTATACCACAGTTGAAATTGTGTGTTACCCTGTTGGGTAATTATATTCTGTTACATCCTGTGGTGGATACAAGGATGTCCCAGGGACTCATCTGGAATAAGTTAAATGTAAGTTATCCCAATCTGTTGTCCAAATGACCTCTTCGTTACAGCCTCTCCCATAGGTCGTTTGGTGACCCGTTACAAAAGAGCACGCTGGGTTACGGATGTAAGCGAGTCGCCAAGCTTTCATGTCGCTCCTCCACCTCATTGGGGTTTGAGTGAAGTAATAGGCATTGACACGCTGTAAACATCTTTGATATTAAGAATCTCAATCACATTGTGTGAAGGGGTAGGAGTTCCCATAGGTTGTTTGGTGACCCGTTAATCCAAGGTTATATCCACAACCCAACATTTTCCACCCCCATGTCTAACCACTGTCAGAGACTGGGCACAGACATCAGTTGAGTCAACTAACGTGAATTAAATGTGAAATTTACAACAGATATCACCATTTCATTGGATTTAGGTTAAACGTTGAATGAAAAAAATATGAAATGCCCTTACGTTGATTACTTTTTGCTAGACCAATCAGTTTTCCACATTGATTCAACATCACATACTGTAGATTTTTTGGGTTGAAATTATGTGGAAAAAACATTGATTCAACCAATTTTAGCCCACTGGGATCCCAACAGCCCACAGTACCAGGCTGAGAGCAAATTGCACTTGACAAAAGAAGTGAATACAATGTCCGTGGATAAATGTAAACCATGAGCAGACAGTTGTAGGAACCCATGGTCAGAAGCTGATTCCCATCATTGACCAGAATGAGGAAGGAATTGGGACAAAGGGAAGTGTACAGTCCTTTGACAGTCATAGTAATCCTGTTTGTTCTACAGACAGACAGGTGTAAAAAGTGAAATGTCTTAGTTGTAAGAGCTAGGAATGTATGTGTGCAGTTGTAATCTCCTAAGCCTTTAGTAGTTAATTAAACATTAAAACTAGACAATAACTTATTCAGTCAACAATACAAAGCTGCTCAAATGTTTGAAAAACTTCACACCCACTTTCAAGTTCAGTTCTTTTCTGTTATACAAGACAAACTGTCAGTTGTAGAATAAATTGCCTGATGTCCATTGTTTCCTATGTGTGTGGCTGGTCATGAATTTGGTTAGATTAGGATGTTTGCCAATGTCAGATAAAAAGAGCTAGGTTTGTCAGTTCCAGGAATCCTATCACATTCAAAATCATTTGAAAGGACAATCCATGACTTTATTCCCCTTCTATCAAATAATTATAAAATATCTCAGTGGAAGTGGCGAGGGCAGAAGTGGCGATGCCCCCTGTGGCATAGGGCCAGTGGGTGAGGAGGAGTAAAGAGCTCACATTTGCTTCGCCTCCATAACTGTCTAGTGATGTGTGAATGTCTAGGGCTTCTCCCTGATGTTTTTTTTGGAATACAGTGTCGGTGCGGTACCAGGAAACTCTTTCGTAAACCTACGGCTCAACGTGCCTAGGTGGCCCATATGAGAGTCGCGATGATCATGCTGAATCCTGTTGTTTGTGTTATCACACATCAGGATCAACTGCTGTGTCTCTTCTGTGGAATAAATACATTGCATTTTAGGAACTGAAAGCACCATAAGTAATTTATTTTTGATTACGCAGATATTACAGACTCACTGTATATTTATAGTACCTCGATAGATAGATAGATAGATAGATAGATAGATAGATAGATAGATAGATAGATAGATAGATAGATAGATAGATAGATAGATAGATAGATAGATAGATAGATAGATAGATAGATAGATAGATAGATAGATAGATAGATAGATAGATAGATAGATAGATAGATAGATAGATAGATAGATAGATAGATAGATAGATAGATAGATAGATAGATAGATAGATAGATAGATAGATAGATAGATAGATAGTACACCAGGAGTATGGTCTGAGGCAGAAACCCATGTATGGATATTGTATGTACCAAATATTTGTATTTATTTTTTAAGACCAAAACTTGCCACTGTGCACTAAATAGTGTATTCTACTTGTTTTGTTAAATGAACCCTCCACTGATGATCACTACCGTTCATGCAGGCAGATAAGGATGTACAATGCAAGACACTTTCCCAGGAATCTCTACAAGTTGCTGGAACTGCTGTATGTGGGACCCCCTCCCCCCCTTTGCCCTAAAACAGCCAAACTTATTCGGAGCATGGATTCTACTAGTTGTAAACGTTCCACAGGGATATTTGTCCATGCTGATGCGATGGCATCACGCAGTTGCTGCAGATTGGACGGCGGTACACCACCGCCACTAGCCTGTACAGATGACACCAGGCAGGATGAGTCTGCAAAAATCCTATCTCCCTCACTAACTTTAAGCATCAGCTGTCAAAGCTGCTTATCGATCACTGCACCTGTATATAAATAATTAAATGGGCTATTTATATTCTGTAAATAGCCCACCCTACTACCTCATCCCCATATTTATTTTTTAACTTCCGCTCATTTTGCACACCAGTATCTCTATTTGCACATCATAATTTGCACATCCATCATTCCAGTGTTAATGCTAATTTATTTCGCCACTATGGCCTATTTATTGTCCTACCTTCCTAACCTTACTGCATTTTGCACTACATTTGCACTCTGTATATAGATTTTCTATTGTGTTATTGACTGTACATTTGTTTATTTCCCATGTGTAACTCTGTGTTGTTTTTTGTCGCACTGCTTTGCTTTGTCTTGGCCAGGTCGCAGTTGTAAATGAGAACTTGTTCTCAACTGACCTACCTGGTTAAATAAAGGTGAAATAAAAAATAAAAACTTCATCGCAGGAGGACATGGTGTCTTGCATTCCAGAGTGGAATACATAGTACCCCTGTGGTTGTGTGTGTGCTTTATCACTGTAAGGGCCTGACTGAGGCCAGGTCTCTGACTCGCACTAGAGGGAGTGGGATGGCCACAGTCAGGTCCTTACATTCACTAGGTTGGTGTTGGTGTCTTGAGTTGTCTCTAATTGGGGATTCTATTTATGTGCACTTCACATCCACCTGCGTGTGGAACATTGTGTGTGTTCATGGGTTTGCACTAAAACACCAACGCACGGTATTGCACGTTTGTTGTTTTAGTAGTTGAAGACTTATTACACCCATTACTGGGATGGTTGTTCCAGGTTAGATGATAGAGATACTCTCAGTATTCAATCTTCCCTATCCTGGCATTTATTCTGAATACAGGTTGCAAGTGATTTTAAAAAATGACACTTATCCTAACTCTGTCAGGATTCAAACTGGAATTACACATCACTTTGCAAGCCAGCATAATGTGACTTGCAGGCCTGACGTGGCCTGTAAACCTGGAGTGTCCTAACGCCACTATAGAAAGGCTATAGTACATGTAATTACTGTCATAAAGAATGTAATTTTAAATGCTAATAAGGCTGATGGAACTGTTCATAGACGGATCTAGGAAGAGCCCTCCAAATGTTAAATGGTTCTCGGTAGAACCCTTCATAGAGGGTTATTGCAAGAACCTTTAGATGATAAAATGGTTCTAGGTAGAACCCTTTGCAAAGGGTTGCACCTAGCACCAAAAAGGGTTCCCCTATGGTGACAAACCGAAGAACCCTATATAGTTCGATTTAGCACCTTTTAGCACCTGATGCTGAATATAAAAAATGTCTCAACTTACCCCACTCTCCCCTATTAAGTCTCAGGCAGACCGTCTGTGTTGTAACACCACACCAGAAAGAACAGGGAATGGGGAAAACCCCTCCGGGCTCACATACAACAAGCATTCTGACCAAAACTCTGCATGGGGCTACGATGAGGAAGTGAAATGACTGCATTCGTCTTTTGCTTCCTTGCTGGCAATGGTCTAAGTCTCTGGAGACTTCCTTATATGAATAAAAACAGTACACACAGGTTCTGTCTCTCAACATGACCAAGGTGCCTCTCTCACTCACACAGCAACAGGCTCTCTACCAGACAAGCAGGCTGATGCTCCTTCTAACCACAACTCACTGGAACTGTAAGTAGAGAGAGAGCAATCCACCTAATATCCACATTTTGTTGAGCTGCAAGGTTTTACAGTAGGTAAATGTTTGTAACTTCTTAGAGCTCAGTTTTTTTGTTAGATTCTGTTTCTGTGATAGTTCATTGGGATTGTGCGTCTTCCTGATATACAGTATATTTGTGTGCTTAAAAGAGACTACCAGCTGGGCACACAGTCATCAACCAGTACTGTTTTCATCTCATTTCAACCAGCGTTGTAAACATTGAAATTAGGGTAAAACTTAAACTTCAATACATTAACTTAACCTGACTAACATGTTGTTACATCAATCTAATTTCAGCATAATCATCAGAACTATGTACTGTATATGATGAAATTGCGTTGAAAATTCTACATAGAAATGATGTTGAAAATCATATTTGATTAAACATATGTTATTTGACCATGTTTCAATGTTGGTAGTAAAATGGTATGTTTGAATCAAAGTAATTGTTTCAACGTCATGCCATCAACCTCAATAAAGAGGTTTATTGAAACCAAATGCAAAACCACAGTCCAACTATTCCTGCCTCCTACTGGTATATGAGGGGTAATGCACTTCAGTGAGAACAAGTCTACCATCCAGATACCTATCTCTACATATCCTTATTTTTGCTTCAGATGAGCTATCATTACTGAGCTATGATGAGCTATCATTACTGAGCTATCAGCTTCCATTCTCATGTGTGTAGACTACCTAAATAACATGGAATAGCTGAAAGTAACTCCTCTAACTTTTCTTACACAAGCTGTGTGTGAAAGTAAATTCGGAGTGAGGTTGGGTTTATGTAGGCTGCATTGACATCTGATCCAAAGTGTAATTAATAACTTCACCATGCTCAAAGGATATTCAATGTCTGCTTTTTCTATATATATACAGTATATACCCATCTACCAATAGGTGGCCTTCTTTGCGAGGCATTGGAAAACCTCCCTGAGCTTAATGGTTGAATCCGTGTTTGAAATTCACTGCTAGACTGAGGGACCTTACAGATAATTGTATATGTGGGGTACAGAGATGAGGTAGTCATTAAAAAATCATGTTAAACACCATTTTTGTACACAGAGTGAGTCCATGTAATTTATTTTATTCCTGATCTTTTTTATTCCTGATCCCATGAAAAGTGTGTTATGGGATCCGTCTACGTTTATTCCACCTGGACCTATTGACCCAGTTGTGGATACATACTACAGACTGGTGCATAAAGACATACACTATATATACAAAAGTATGTGGACACCCCTTCAAATTAGTGGATTTGGCTATTTCAGCCACACTGTTGCTGACAGGTGTATAAAATCGAGCACACAGCCATGCAACATCCATAGACAAACGTTTGCTTTAGGATGGTCTTACTGAAGAGCTCAGTGACTTTCAATGTGCCCCCGTCATAGGATGCCACCTTTCCAACAGGTCAGTTCGCCTGCACAGAGCCCTGACCTCAACCCCATCGAACACCTTTGGGATGAATTGGAACGCTGACTGCGAGCCAGGCCTAATCGCCCAACATCAGTGCCGACCTCACTAATGCTCTTGTGACTGAATGGAAGCAAGTCCCCGCAGCACTGTTCCAACATCTAGTGGAAAGCCTTCCCAGAAGAGTGTATGATGTTATAGCAGCAATGGGGGGACCAACTCCATATTAATGCCCATGATTTTGGAATGAGATGTTTGACGAGCAGGTGCCAACATACTTTTGGTCATGTAGTGTATATCCAAGTTAGAGGCATAAGGAATAACTTTACCCACACTTGAGAAACAAGCCCTTAAATCTCCAGAATGCCAACTCTATAGTCATCTGCCCAGCGGACAAGGAGGCACTGTTACTGTACAAGACTACACCGTCTATAACATTGAAGTACTCAGGCAACTGAATGATCAGACATTCTATATGAGACTCACTACAAACCCCACAAAACAGCTGTTGGCTGTAATCGACTATATTGTCACCGATGGCATGCATTGTGCTGATATCACCGAAAGATAACACAGATTGTTGGTGTGTAGAAACAGCTTCACACCAGTAATCTGATGTCCCTAAAATACTGTTTAATTATCTAAATCCCCAAAAGGACAGGACGAATATTATTTATGATATCAGATCTGGTTTGGCCGAAGGCATGAAGATCTGGGCTCGGCTTCAAATGCCCTGATAGGTAAATATGCCCCTATGTATTGTGACACTTGTGTTTACCAAAGACGCCACAATTAAACTTCTTCCTGCTAATAAAAACGACTCCACACAACATTATTATCAATATAATCCGTGCGCTCCTTAGATATGTGTTGCCCAGTAGGTGGCTTTTGACTCCTGGTAGCTTGACATGTTTGAAATAGCCAAATCGGTCTGCTTCATCCTGTACAGAATAGTATGGTAGTAATGGTTGATTATCCTTCTTCTTCTTCTTCTTCTTCTTCTTCTTCTTCTTCTTCTTCTTCTTCTTCTTCTTCTTCTTCTTCTTCTTCTTCTTCTTCTTCTTATTATTATTATTATTATTATTACTCTGTTTTCTCAATGACATCCACATCAGCATTGAAAAAAGCGCAAATTTAAGTTTGTTCCACCTTAGCGAGTCTGACCACAAGTCATAGACCACTATGATGACATTGTGTTTGATGGATCGCGGGAAAAGAGCATGAATAGGCTTTTGTAGGCTACAGTCCAAGCTATGTCTTCCAATGGTGCGACTGCTGTCGGCATCCAAAGATTATCCAACTTGAATAAACGCTTCGAGGTAAGGATGACGGCGATACGGATATCACTTATTATTGATCTACATAGCGCATTAATGTGAATCACACTGCTGCTCTCTCATTTAGCTATTTGCTACATATGGATTGTGGTTGTTGTAGATGGCTGTTCACAAATCTAAATGTGTATTTGATACCAATAATGGTTGAATTAAGCTGCCTATCAATCATTGTTTTTGAAACCAGTGGACAGCCTGTGAAAAATGCGCTCTTGCATCAGCTGCACAGTGCGGATCCCAGCCTATGGAATAAAAGTGCTCAAATGTTTGATAGATTTAAAGGGGCAATCTGTAGTTGCTACATCCATTTTTGGACTTACAAATTATATATACAGTACCAGTCAAAAGTTTGGACACAACTACTCATTCAAGATTTTTCTTTATTTGTACTATTTTCTACATTGTAGAATAATAGTAAAGACATCCAAACTATGATATAACACATAAGGAATCATGTAGTAACTCAAAAAGTGTTAAACAAATCAAAATATATGTTATATTTTAGATTATTACCCTTTGCCTTGATGACAGTATGCCATTCCATGAGCGCAGCATTTCTTTTTTAACTCGAATCAATGAGCCCAATCAGTCCTCCATGGCAACTAAATCATAAACAACAGAGTAGGGCTGGCTAATGAGTCCTTAGCTTTGGGGTCATGCTCAGGTAAATTAATTTGGCTAATCTCTACTTCCATATTTCCAAGTCCTATTCTTGAAGATAGTGTATAACATTTATTGGAATAACTGGAATTCTGATTCGTATTATTATATGTAGTAGAACACAATGGTTTAGAAGAAGCCTACATAACCAACCCATACAGTAACATGTAACATCCATATATGGCCAGCTATGTAAACTCTAACACTGATTTATCCTGCAATAGATGTTGTTCAATTGGTAACAAACATTGTTGTCTTCTTCTAATGCCTCTTAAGGGGAAAGTAGTCTAAAAGTAATGGAATGTAATCAGATTACTGAGTTTGGGTAATCCAAAAGTTACGTTACTGATTACAATTTTGGACAGGCGACTTGTAACTGACTACATTGAGAAAGTAACCTACCCAACCCTGGTTGTGTGTTTGATTCCCACTGCGGACCTGTAAGAACATGTATGCGTTCACTACTGTAAGTTGCTCTGGATAAAAGTGCCTACTAGAATAGAAAAGGAATGAACAGACCCTTTCAGTTTTCACATAGAAATAAGTTGCATTAGCAAAGTATTGCATGAAACTGGAAAACAAATCAAGCAAGTATTTTTATAGTATTATCAGATTAACTGTTTTGAACAGATAATCATCAGACAAGTTACACATTTTTTTTAAATCACATAAGTAGTGTACTGGGCCTTTACTAGTCCTGTATTAGGTACAAACACAGCATCTCCAACCCCAAACTACTTCCCGTGGCTACATTCATTCTATTGATGAAAAACGTTGTTAACCTCCAATAATCGCTAATGCGCGTGACGAGGGAAGCAGGTGTGCATAGTGCAGGAGAGCCGGTCGCTCGAGGAGGGAGAGCGGGAGCAGGCGTGACACGACTGCAGTCAAGATTACTAGTGCATGAGGGTGATAGTTTGTTGTGTGATTTCCTTTAGTTTCCATTGAGGTATTTAAAACAGTATTATAATCTCCCACCATAATAATAGGGTCTTGTATTGGTGGCAGGTTTGATAAATTATAATATATATTTTCAAAGAGGCGTGGATCATCGTTATTTGGACCCTATAGATTAATGAGCCAAATCTGTTTATGGTCCAATAACATATTTAAAATAATTAATCTACTTTATGGAACTGTTTGGACAGTTTGTTGCACATTCCTATAAAATTATTGTTAATTAATATCATCACCCCTTTTGAGTTTCTTTGCCCATGGGAGAAGTATGTTGAAACAACGTTGATTCAACGAGTGTGTGCCACCAAGTGGGTAGTTATTATAGTTAGGCAAGTGTTCAACACTGATAGCAACCAGTGTTCAGTGAGATACAAAGTGTGTGATTGTTGTAAGACAGAGATGAGAAGCCTAATACCCTCTACATTCAGCACAAGTCGCTATGTGTCTAGTCTTGTAGAAGTGGTGCAGAATGAGGGGTGTTAGGGGTTGTGGTTAGACGTAGATTGTTCAAGCTGTAAAGAGGTATAAGATCATCAACACTGTTCTCACTTTTCTCATTTGCAAATTAACATGGGGGTGTAGGGTACCTTAATGTAAATTGATCTTCGACTTGTTATCTCAAGGGTTGTTCATGTAAATGACTAACTGGCATGGTATGCTTCTCTGTTAGAATTGACATTAAAACATGGCAATGTTTGCCTTAGCCTGACATTTTCTTCCTCTTTATCCAAGAGGCAATAAACAAGTCTCTTATCAAACCGAAAACAACACTGCCTTTCAAAGTAGAATGCAATCAGATTGAAAGGGTGCTATAAAGGAGAACATTATTGGATTGGATGGTATTTCACATAAGGCCAAACAATTGTATATGTGCATGCAAGTGTAACTTCACATGCTAAAATAGAAATAAGGAGTTCCACTGATTGCTTGTTCATTGTTTACTGTCTACGATCTGTGGTAAAACACATTCCTAAAGCCTTCTTGCTATTCTTAGAGCTAAGCTCATTCCATACCCATAATAGACGGTAAAGGCTGGAGTGAATGGTATGGTATGTATGTCACTTTTCACCCTCCCAGTCATTAGTATAGTCAGTTTGTAAAATAACTATTGGGGTTTTCCAGACTCTATTCAGAAGATGTGTCTTGACTGGGTTGGTGTTAAGTATTTGCATAATAAATATCATAAAACATTTCTGTTTTGAGACTAACATCCTCATTGATTCCAGTGGTGTATGTTTGTTGTGGCAACAGACACCACTGGTATCAGAAATTTAAATGAAAGCATTAGAGCAGGGCTTTATTTAAGTTGGCCTGAGACTACAGGGGCTTTTTCGACTTGTTATGACGTGCGTGTGTGATCATGAGGCTGTGGCGGTGCAAGCAGCCAATTCTATCACTGCCAATCTAACCACATTCAAAGTGTGTAAAAGTCCCTGTGACTCCACCATGCTACTTCCTGTTTTTACAGAAACAGAGGATGCCTCACCTCAACGCTTGCCTCTTCTGCACCTGTCAGATCTTCCAAAACTGACACTGTTGCTGTGGAAACCATGATGAAATGATAGAAAAGGGAGGCAAGGAGGATTCCCCAACAGACAGAGCTCTGCCAGAAGCCTGGAAGGAGGACACCTAGACTACTTATTGACACTGACAGAACTGAGGCTGTAAGCCACACTGAGCTGAGGACCCGCAGCATGGACCAGCAGCACGGAAAAGTGGAGCGCTTCCTCAAGCTGGGCTACTCCCACAGTGACATTGTGCGCGTACTGGAGAGCCTGCGCCAGGACGCCCAGACCAACGACATACTGGAGGAGCTGATCAAGACCTGCCAGACCACCACTACCACTACCCCATACATATCAGCCAGTCGCTCAGCCTACTCCAGCCCACAGCTGATCCCCCGCGGCTGCAGATCTACCCAGCCCAGTCAGCCCCTGCGGCCCAGCTCAGCTACAGACAGGGATCCCACTGGGGGATTCAGACCGGTGGTCATTGATGGGAGCAATGTGGCCATGAGGTGAGTGTACTGATCCTTCATTTAGCACTATAGGAATTGTAGTATTCGATGGATAAAGACAGAGTACTGGATGAAATGCTGGCACTGATGAAGGTAATGCAGGTACTAATGGAAAAAAACACAACAGCACATAGGGATTTATCTGGTCACGGACAGTACCTGTATTGTCACAATACATTGCCCCCATTGTCTACTGTAAACACAACTGTATTTACATGTGAAGTAGTAAAGTAGTAAATACATCTTCACTTTATGCGGCTACCTAACTTGTCCAATTCTTGGTAGATGTTAGGTATGTGAGGTATAAAGGTATAAAGAACAGTGTTACCATTGCGTGCCAGTCAGTAACTGAATGCTATATCTACTCCAATTTCACTTCACAGACCAAGTCATCTCACGCTTCCTCATTAATAGTAAGGAAAGTGATTTGTCTCTGTGGTGAATTTCAGAAGAATCTGTGGTGGCTGGCGACCAGAGGTGCATGAGGGGATAACCCTTGCCTTAAACATACATTTTTACCTTTATTTTACTAGGCAAGTCAGTTAAGAACAAATTCTTATTTCCAATGACAGATTTTTACCTTGTCAGCTCAGGATTCGATCCAACAACCTTTCGGTTGCGGGCCCAAAGCTCTAACCACTTGGCCACATGCCACCCCGAATAACTCATGTTCAGATGCAATGGCAATTGTCAATCGATCAATAGCAACAGATATAACAGTAGTGAAAAAAACTAGTTAAAAATACTCTGAAATAATCAACAGGTGGTGGTGGAAGGGAATGAAACTATAGCAGAAACTGAGAGGAACAAAACAACATGTACACACGAAGCTGCTTTTGAGGGGATTGTTGCTGAACATTGAAGGTTTCTACTTCTCAGGCACAGTCACTCCTCTCATACTCAACTCAACTCCTTCCACTGTGCGATTTGCTTACAAAGCCACCTTTCAGTTTCCTTGTCCCTAAATGTCTCTGTCTGACTGGAGAAAAAAAATTCAACCCAAAACACTGCCTCAACTTTCTAAGCAAAGTACATCTTTCTACTAATCATTGTGTATTTTCTATAACTTCATTGTTGTGCTATTGTTGTTGTTAGGTTCGGTTTTCAAAAGCAATGAGGTCTTATCTTTGATGCAAAGCTGCCTACCACTTCCTGGTGGTTGAGTGCTCAATTTACTGCAGCCTGTAGGCAAATCATCCACTCCTAGTGAGCTGCTGTCAGCCAGGCCCTGTGAGGCCTCCGCACAACAGGTCTTAGATCTATCTAAAGTTCTGCTGGAGACATCACGCCAATACTATACAGGATGCTGCAGCTCACATCTGTCATACAAGGTTAAATAAGTGTAACATTATATATTTTCCAAGCTTTTCTAACAGTAAACAAGATAACTGAAGAGTAGTGTTGAAGAGGCACACAGAGATTCTGAGACTTCCTGTTATTCCAGTTTATAGTCATTTGGGGAGATAGTTTTCCCTTAAGACTGGTTTCTGGAATTAAAGGACACACAACAGTCTCTTTGCTGTGGTTCTGCAAAAGAGTTCACATGCAGGCTTTCAGAGAAGGGAAAATAAGTGAAAAAAGGAAGCTAATTTTCATACTCTGGCCCTGTCTTTGCAGCCATGGCAACAAGCAAGTGTTTTCATGCCGGGGGCTGCTGCTGGCAGTCAGGTGGTTTCTGGAGAAGGGTCTTCATGACATCACTGTGTTCGTGCCGATGTGGAGAAAGGAGCAGCCCAGTCCCGAGGCCCCCATGACAGGTAGGACACACACCTGTTATACTGTCTGACCAGGGCTAGATGGCGTTGTGGAGCTACAGGTCACCAACACACTGAGATCCTACAATCCCTTACAAAAAAAGATTGCAGTTTTGAAACTGCAGTAAAAGTGCACTGTGGTATTTTGCCAAATAACTGCAGTTATACTGAACTGTAGCTGCAGTTGCACTGCTAAATTACTGCAGCATATTACTGTTATACTGCACTCTGACTGCAATCATTTTTCGTAAGGGACATATTAATGGTCCAGGTTTCATTCTTCTGTATGGTCTTTTATAACTGAGAATTGTCTTTGTACCAAATGGCACCCTTTCCCTTATAGTTCACTACTTTTGACCAGGGCCCATAGGGCTTTGGTCAAAGGGTCTTGTCAAAGTAGTGCACCATATAGGGAAAAAAGTGCCATTTGGGACACAGTACATTTCTTGTTAATGGTTGACATACGATCCATCAACTCTGTGGAACCCTAACCTCTTGTCATGTGGTCCTGCAGATCAGCACATCCTCCATGAGCTGGAGAAGAGGACGATCCTGGTGTACACCCCGTCACGCTGCGTCAACGGGAAGAGAGTGGTGTGTTACGACGACCGTTACATCATCAAATTGGCGTACGAGTCCGATGGCATCGTTGTGTCCAATGACAACTACAGAGACCTGCAGATAGAGAAGCCAGAGTGGAAGAAGTTCATAGAAGAAAGGCTGTTGATGTACAGCTTTGCCAATGACAAGTAAGTTCCAGCACTGAATCTCTCAGCAAAGAGATATGAGGGTACGTGATGCAGGGCCTATAAGGAGGATCTAAACCATTTTATAAACTGGGTGGTTCCAGAACTGAATGCTGATCGGCTGATAGCCGTGGTATATGAGACCGTATACCACGGGTATGACAAATCATTTGTTTTTACTGTTCCAGTTACTTTAGTAACCAGTTTATAATAGCAATATGACACCTCAGGGGTTTGTTGTATATGGCCAATATACCACGGCTAAGGGCTGTTCTTAGGCACGACGCATCCGCACCTAAGAACAGCCCTTAGCCGTGGTATATTGGCCATATACCACACCCCCTCAGGCCTTATTGCTTAATTGAATTGGGGTTGTGGACAGGGATAGAGTATGAGAAATGGTATATCACCAGTTCTACCCCCTACAAACATATAATACATCTGTAATAAAGGCATGACTTCAAGAGTTTTGAGCATCATGCTTATATCATATTTATATCACTTAATATTCAAGGTTCATGCCTCCAGATGATCCTCTGGGAAGGAATGGCCCAACGATTGACCATTTTCTGAGGAAAATGCAGTGGACCCCAGAAAACAAGCAGCAGCATTGCCCATATGGTTGGTAGCTATTTTGCAATACACACTTTTATTTTCAGTTTCCTTCCTCATTTATCTGGGGGTTTTGACTGTAACTCATCCAATGTGAGCCAACTGAGCAGGATTTGATTTGCAGTTTGTAATTAGTAGTTGGGTCAGTTGGCTGTTGGCAATGAGAGAGCAGCTCCACTCCAAGGCACAAACAAAATGTATTTTTTTATCAACACCCAGGATAATAGAGCTTTAGAGCAAACGGCAGGCATGGGATTATTCCTGTCAGAGGAGTACAAAGGGACCTCATAGTAGTCCACCGTGTACCTAGGGGAACAAAAACAGGCTGGAGACTAGACATTATTTTTGTTTGCCTTGCTAAGTGTGTTTAGAGTACTGAAGAAGGGGGGAGAGGGCTTTACAGTGCACTCAGGCACACACATCCTTGTTGACAGTCTCTCTAAAGAGATACATGGTACATCTGCGAGCCATGTTTTGAAAGCCCATAAATATTCCTTATTTGTTTCTTTTCAGGAAAGAAGTGTACTTACGGAGTGAAGTGCAAGTTCTACCACCCAGAGCGCTGCAACCAATCACAGCTGTCTGTGGCAGATGAGCTGAGAGCCAAGAGCAAACCTACTGGTCAAACAGACAGGGAGTGGTCATTTCCCCCTTCAGGCTCCAGCCCTGCTCTGATCCAGGGAGTCAGCCAGGAGGCCCACCCTTACACATCCCCTTATGAGCCGGATCTAACTGCTACTCACCTATACAGATATCTCTCCACACCACCTCCCCTTATAAAAGAAGAGCATTCCCATTCCCAAAGGGCTTCGCCTAGCGATCAGTTCGCCAGCCAGAGAGAAACAGGCAGCCCAGCTCTACACCACAAGTCCAGCCTCCGCCTTTGCCCCAGCCCAGACACTGATGAGGCCTTCAGCTCCCTGGAAGCCTCTCTGTCCAGATTCTATGTCCACGACCAGACCAACAACACCAAGGAGCCGGTAGTGTCCTACACCTACAGCAGTGGGGTGGCTGGCTGCAGCCAGGGCAGTGAGGAATTCTACCCTTCCAGCACTTCCAGCAGCCACAGCCACGCCAGCAACACACAGAGGCTCAGCCTGGGTGGGCCCTCCTCGGCCCCCCAAAAACTGCCACAGTGTGGCTGTAATGACTCACAAAACTGTGAGTGCAGCCAGTGTATGTACAGCCACCAGCATCTCCAGCCACAGCTAGGAGAGTGCTCCTATGCTGTTCACAGTAACCATATCCATTTCACAGAGCAGATGTACTTCCAGAGTCCTCCCCCACAAATGCAGGGTCACAGCCTCTCAGAACACAGCCTGGATCAGGGCCTCTCTGGTGAGAGAGAAGGGATGACCAGGTCCAATGGAGGTAAAGCTCCAGATAGTGAGCAGAGGAGGAGTGTGAAGAACCAGCTCGGCACCGTCTTCCCCCCCAGCATGGTAGACTATGTGATGAGTCTGTACCCACACACCCTCAACATGTCAGAGCTGGTGCCTCTGATTCAGAGGTTCAGAATCAGCCACATTCCCTTCTAACATGCAAGGCCTGTGATCCTTTCCCTGTAAGCATTAAACACAGTAGTCCTCAGCAGACTAGAGAAAAGCTTGAAATGTAGCAATCTGAGCTCAATTTGTTATGTATGCGCAAGTCAAGTGCAATGCACTACTGTCTCCTGAATGACGCTAGTTCATTTTGAATCTAGCATTGACTTAAATATAATCAAAGCAGCATGTGTTGTTTTATCGTGTAGCCTCAAACTGAGGGAAGCTATAAGACAAAATGGATGTTGACCTGTATGGTAGGCAGAATAATACTGTTCTTGTCATGTTTTTTATCCATATTAAACATGTCATTGGCAATTATCTGATTATCCGTCTCATTTATTGGAGTGAGGAGAAATTATCCAAAGACAATTGTCATTGCATCACCGCAATCCAACAACCAATGGAATGGAATCAACATGTGGACTATCCAGTAAGAAATCCAGAATTTCATAATAGATTTATTTTTTTTACAAATAACTTATCTGTTACAAAGACAGTTTACCCAGCTAAAATCAAAAACACTTTAGATATCCAAATTATTATTATTATTTTTTATTAATAAAACATGTATGAACTGACTGTTCACACTGAGCTTCGCAGATAAAGCTGAAAACGGAGTCTCTTTGGGGTTTTAACAGAAAACAATTTGACATAAGTGCTTAAGAGAGACAGCAAAGAATTTAGCTTCTACCTAATTGTTTTTTTTAACAAAAAATCGTCTTGATTTGTGACTGCATAGATAATCAATACAAATGCCATCCTAAGGCATTAATGTAAGGCAACATGTGAAAAACTTCCCAAAGAAAAATCAACAATTCCACAATTAAGGTAAAATCATTACAATGGTAAACATTTAAACCATCCTCATCAAAACAAAAGCTTCACGGGACAAATTAAACCAAATTTAAAAAACAAGATACATTTTGTCTCACTTTATTAGAAATATAAAGATGGCACTGTTCTTTTGTCTTTTTTTTTTGAGGATATATTCTAAACTTCTGGCCCGGGAGGAGATATGGTAAGTTACATAACTATATATAAATATCTTCTGATTTTGAAACAGGAATACTTTTAAAACATATTCATCCTGATCTTTAGAACACTTAGAAAACCCAATTTATACTGCATTGCAAAATACTCTGATTCTGAAAGCCCTCAGGAAACAGTCACCTTCCATCTAGCTGTACATGGGCAACACCTTAATACAATTACCAAAGTATTTTCTTCCATCTGATTTGAAAGCTTCTATTTAAATGCAAGTTTTAGGATGAACTGAAAAATTCATGGGTCTCTTGACGCTGAGGTGTAAAAGTCCCCGAATATTAAACCTACATTCCAGTTGTCAGATAAGATGTAATTCTGCTTTTGAGCTTTTTTCACCAGTCCAAGAGCTCTGGCATCTTGGATTTTGCTGCATCTGCAGATCGTACAGGTGAAATTCTGCATTTACACAAGCGATGAACAACAGACTGAGTGGACGAAGCTTTCATGACTGCACAGTTTTCATACATTTGCTCCCTTTTTTTACGCAATACTTAAATTCTCACAGAAATCAAGTAAAGAGCTTAAAAGGGACACTGTGCTTACTGGTTTGTAAGAAAATAGCAACAAAACAAGACAAAGTTAATAAAGTCTATAAAGCTATACTTACAGGAAATACAAGTGTTTCATAGTGTGAGGAAGAAGGCATTTAAGGCACATTCTAAAATGATGTACAGTAAAAAGCTCAATGGTATTTCATCCCTCCATGTACTGTACACATAAAGCATGCAATGTATTTTCCATTCTTTTTACTGTAGATTGACAAGGGACACTACCGGGGAGAACGAGAGGCACGTTTTGGCGGCAGTAATAACACTGCTAGTTTCCCCCAGTCATCCTATAGAAACAGCAACCAAAAAAATTGTCCACAAGTAGTCTGTTAGTTTTCCCTTCAGCTGTGAGGTGACGGCTGACCAAAGTTCCCATTCCTGATTAGGCCGTCGCAGAAGAAGAAAAAAAATCAGCAAAGGCACGTTGGCACCCATGTTGGTTTTCGTGTGTGTGTGTGACCTCACACTGCAGGATACTGATAATACTGTATATGGAAGCAGCGAGGCATCCCCAGGGGTAAAGCCACCCGTCGAGCACTGAGCAGGAGGGGGTGGGTGGGGGGATGGTGGGTGGGGGGTTTGACCCCACGCATGCAGAGACTCCAAGGTGAGGTATCATCCAACTCTGCTGGCTAAGTAAAGTAACACAACCTGTAAACACTATCCAGTCAAGCCTTCAGTGGACAGCATTCTACAAATCTCGGAGGAGGGGGAAAAAGAAACAGGCCCAAAATGGAGAAAAAAAACGCCAAACCCTGTCCATTCCTTTTCTTACCACTAGCAAAGAAAGAAAAACATTTTCTAATCTAGTTTCTTTGACTCATTGAAAAGTGGAGCGGGGTGTTGGGTATTGTCGGCATCTTTGTGGCTCAGAAGTGCCGTGGAAACTCGCACTGTTCACAGCGGTTGAGGGCGGGGTGGTTGAGGAAGGTGCAGGCCGTGCAGCTCCACTGCGTCCCCTCGTCTTCCTCCTGGTCTGCTACAGTCTTTACGCTCCTGCTGCTCGACTCTGGATGGAGGGAGGGAAGGAAAGAGAGGGAGGGAGAGAGAGAGAGGAGTTAGTCACCCAACAGACTACAAAGATAAACACACAGACACACAGGCAGCTGCAGGCAATGAACAACAATCAATGTGGGGCCAGACTGTCAAGAGTGAATCAATGTGTCAATCAATGTGCTGGTTTGTTTTCTGCAATAAAACTGTAATTTTGTCACTGCACCACTGATGGATTGAGTTGGCAGTTGTTGGTAGTTGCTGAATCACTGTGATTCTTTCACCCTCCAGGATGTGTATTGCACAAGAAAATGCTTAAAGTGGCAATCCGCAGTTGAAACCTTAACAAAGCGTTCTCCACACCCGTTTTAGTAAAAAGCTGCGGGATGGGTCTGGAAAAATACAACCACTCTCAAATTCACTAAATGGCAAAATGTTATCTAAAGGTCATTGGTTGTAAGATCGTTATGGTGTGCAGGACAGGACTGGTCCAGTATGAAGGAGGACAGGACTGGTCCAGTATGAAGGAGGACAGGACTGGTCCAGTATGAAGGAGGACAGGGGAGAGGATGGACCACTTGGATAACGGGACGGGACGGGACGGGACAGACAGACAGACAGACAGACAGACAGACAGACAGATAGAGAGAGAGTGAGAGAGAGAGAGAGAGAGAGAGAGAGCTACAGGTACCGACCCAGAGGGAGAGCAGCAGGGGGAGGAGGGGCAGAGGGGGACTCCATGGTTAGCGTGGAGGTGACATTAAATGTTCTTCCATCTGTCCTCTGACCCTCTGGCTCTGACAGGACCCAAGCACAGGATGGAGGGAAGGAATGAAGCAAGAGATGGAGGAGAGGAATGTGATGAAAACAAAGATGACATACGCAGAGGTGAAAACAACACAGCAAGTTTGAATGAAAACAACAATAATGCCATCTTTAACAGATACTTGAATGAAAACACTTAGGATGAAAGGTAACGTGATGAGAATCATCTAACCAATGCAGACGTTTACCCAGGTAGACAAATAAGCACCAGATAGAAACCATCACAAGTATAGATCTAAAGCCCCATTACCAATAGATATTAATTGATGACAAAGTTTAACACCAAGAAATGAGAGGGAAAGTGGAAGCGGAAGAGGTTCAGGTTGACCGGGAGGCGACCGTGCAACCTTTCCTAAACTTACCAACACATAAAGTACCTTTAGGTTTGGGTGGGACAGGACCTAGGAATCCAATGTTGTCATAGAAGTTATGAATGGCACTGGGATTAAAGTGTGGTCCTGCGACAAACAGGACAGAGACATCATAAGCAGAACTGAAACAGTGAGCATCAGTGTGCATAGCATACAAACATACATGGAACAGTCACACATACAGCAACAACCGAGTATGAGTCACAGACCAATAAAGCAAGGGACTGCAGTCTAACACACAAAGACAAATAAAGAACTCAGAAAACAAAGCCATAACTCTTTACTCTTCACAAATCTGTCTATTGAATAGAAGCCATATTCAATTCTGAGCCACCTCTGTTTCTCCATTCACCTGTATGACTGTGCTAGCTGGTGTAATAATCCTGTCAGCTGTGGAGAGCGGCCAGGGGGGCTATAAATCCCTTGTTACCAACCAGCTACAGGATGCAATTCAGGAAACAACTGGTAGTTAACATTACAATGGCAGCACCTTGACTGCGTGTGCCGAGGGGATGTGACCAGACCAGGACAGCTGTATTGGACACAGGTCATGTTCCCCTCTCTGCTTCGCTCTGTTATATTCCACATTAGTCTCTCTCTCTCTCTCTCTCTCTCTCTCTCTCTCTCTCTCTCTCTCTCTCTCTCTCTCTCTCTCTCTCTCTCTCTCTCTCTCTCTCTCTCTCTCTCTCTCTCTCTCTCTCTCTCTCTCTCTCTCTCTCTCTCTCTCTCTCTCTCTCTCTCTCTCTCTCTCTCTCTCTCTCTCTCTCTCACTCACTCACTCACTCACTCACTCACTCACTCACTCACACTCCCTCTCTCACACTCCCTCTCTCTCTCTCTCTCACACCCATTATAACATACAGAAATACGACTAAGCATGATATATGACGACCGGGCTACCCGAAGGAGCCCATCTTAAAGCATCACAAAGACATAAACACATGCACACCACACACACAGAGCTGGGGTCACGTTAATCACAACTCTGACAAACACGCTGACAGAGCGCACACCCACAAAACCAACCAAGCCTCCTACCTCTTGTTTGAAGGAGAACGATTTCTTTGGTTAAAAGGTCAATGTCGATCTGCAGTATCCTGTTTTTGCATCTCAACTGCTGCATTTCCTCAATCTGATAAGAGAGAAGTAAACAGGGTCATAAAAACTGCCAGTGACAGACAGGCAGGCAGGAGGCAGCACGTTCAGCGCGTTCTGCTGAAGAGACACAGTGGCGGAGTAGAGACTGAGCATGCTGTACTGTACTGACACAAAACACAAGCCTGTAATAAGTCAATGGAGGTGCACAGAGCCAAGTGGGCTAACGGTGTCAGGAGGAGAGTTATCTCCAGATCTCCCTGGCCTAGTGAATAGACAGAAAGCTGCTGAGTTCAACTCCAGGCTTTTAACTTGACCTTCCACATCCTATTTTTCCTCCCCTGACTAACACACAGTGATATTTGACAAAAACTGCTTATTCAACAGAAAACTCAGAGCACCGTATGATTTGCGGTCCCATATAGTTCAACGAACTCACAGCTGCACCCTTAACGTAGGAATTGTGTGTGTTTTTTGAATTGCCCCTTAAGAATCATGGTTTCCTTAGAAGATACAGAAAATACAACATGTGACTCAAGAGCAAATTGTCAAGTCAAATTGCCATGGACCCAAAAAAAATGACACAACCATTTATGAAGATAATATGCAGCTCAATATGTAGTAAACAACAACTAAATGCGTGAATACAGTTGCTGCGGAACGACAGGAACATTGATGATCTAGTCGTTGTAGATCATCTCCGTCTGTGGGAGAGTAGTGTATGTGGGGACTTACCGAGGGGATTTGGGACTGGGAGTTGGATCTTTCTAGCCGTCTCCTAGTCAGGTCGTTCTCCATCTCGTTGACCTCGTCTTTTAGCTTCTCCAGCTTCTTCTTCTTCAGCTCCAGCTCATGCCACAGCCGGTCCATACGGGCCTTCTGGTGAACCAACAGGGCTGCAAGATACATAGTACACGTTAACACTGTGACATAGGAACAGACTGATGAATTATCACTGACAGCTGAAGTACATGCTTACAGTGTGTTTGAAGAACCGCAAAAGCTAGATTCATTTCCCTTTTGGAAATAACGCTACGAGCAGTGGGCTGGGTATGAATCATACAGTAGCATAGTTATTTCATGGCCTACTTTAGAAAGGGCTTTTGGTGGAGTGAACAATGATCCTGAGAAAAACCTTGCTTAAAACGCTTCATAAGAAGTGTTACATTGTCTTATAAAGCATTCGTAACATGCTATATGCTATGTGGAAATCAGCCGTCCCTGCTTTAACTCATTCATTCCCTACACAGAAAGACCAAAGTAAACAAACACAATAGCCCCCCCACCACTCAGAAGTAGGCTTTGTGTTTTTCCAGGCAGCAGCCCCCCCCCTCAAGCCAAGCAGAGCTGGGAGCGGCATTCGAGCCAGAGAGGAATTCATGAAGAGGGCTGCAGTGGAAGATAAGGGGTAGAAGTCCCAGGCTCAGGTCCGGGGAGAGAGAGGAGAAGCCCCACAGTAGTCGCAGCAGCGAGTGAGCGTCTAGCGAAGGCCACAGGCACTGACTCGCACGTAATCCAGTCAAAAGCCCAAAAAAGGAAACGCTGCGCTCCAACACATTTGACTCACACTGCCGCTGTCAGCGCAAACCCAGCATGATTGCAGCCGACTCACGCTCCAATCACACCCCTCCCTATTCGAGTCACCTTTAATAATTAATCTACTCCCTCAAATCAGGCTTAGATGAAGCAGGGTTTTAAGACAAAGAGGTTTTTAATGAGACAAACATCTACACAATTTGGCTTAAAAAATGCATTAGTGTCAATATTATGGAAATCCAAGTTAAAAGCAGGCATAAACAATACGCAATAGTCAAATTGCTTTCTTGGCAGAACGCAGTGGAAAAAGCATTTACTACTGGTGGACAAAAATGCATACTATTCCTTATTGTTGTGAGGGAATGTTAGTCACAAAAGTTCCTGCAGACTCTTTCAACCATTGTACTTTGTAAGTGGATGTTATGTTTTTTTGGGCACATTACTTTTGTTGCGCAAATCATTTTCATGTGACTAACGGATACCATAGTTCAACTTAACAATTGCACAACGAACTGTATCTGGATGTGTGTTTGTGAGTGACTGTCTATACTTCCTAGTGACCGTGACCGTCGACAAAGCAAAGCAGCTAACGGATGAGAGTTTAGTAACCCTGATCCTGTCTCACCTTGTGTGTACGCTGCGTCGTCTGAACCCATGCTGAGTCTGCATGGCTCGCTGGGCCTCTCCCTGTGTGCAGACAGCGGGTCTGAGAGATGATGGGTCTCTGGTTCCACAAAATGGTGGTCCGAGGGGAGGCTGAGGAGGTTGGTGGCCTCAAAGGTAGGGGAAACAACGCCGGGGGACACTGCTGGGGGCTTGTTGGGGGACACTGTGATTTTGAAAGTGTACTTGGTGTTGGGCTGGGTGACCACCACTCGGGGCGAGGTGGCCGTGCCTCCCCCTCCCATAGACGCACGGGACTTGGGTGGGTGGTGGTGGATGTAGGCAGGGCCCATGCTCACCTGGCCCCCCAAATTCCGGGCCCCCTGGGGCCCGTGTGGAGGAGGTTGAGCAGATATGTAGACGGTTGGAGGGTTTCTGCCTCCACCGTCATCGTTATTAGCAGTAATGTAAAACTTGGGCTGGGAGCGAGAGCCGGATGGGGCCATGACGGCCTCGTCACAGGGAGTGGTAGTAGCAGCGGTGGGCGGGCTGGAAGAGATGTAAACAGTGGGCTGGCTGCGGCTCAGGCCCGGGCCTCCGATGGACAGGGGGGTAGTGGTGGGGCCAGAGGCTGCCCCGACAGAGGAGGAGGATGACGGGCAGGAGGAGGAGGTGGAGGAGTTGCTGGTGCGCAGCATGGCCGTGGTCGTGGTGGAGTTGCTCCTCTGAGGAGATTCCAGTTTGATCTCTATCTGGTTCTTGCGCGGTCCGGTGGATATGTTCTGGATGTTGTACTGGCTGAAGGAGGACATGCCAGAGGGCATGACTGAGGACGAGGCACCAGAGGAGGAGGCCTGACCTCCAGAGGGGGCCTGGATGATGGGGGAGGGGGCCTGTGGGTTGGTGGGGGAGCTGATGGGCATGTAGACATGGGAGGTCTGGTGGCCCTGTGACTGGTGCTGTGAGGTATGTGAGGAGCCGTGCTGGTGCTGCTGGGAGGAAGGGCCTGTCCAGGAGCCAGGCAGTGAGGTGGGATGGGATATCTGGTAGATCTGCTGCTGGGGCTGGGAGGTGGGGCTGTACTGGGCCCTGCCCACCTGCTGCTGCTGGCTCTGCCGGGTCGTACCGCCAGGCTGGGTCACGTATGGCCTAATGTAGATAGAGTTACCCTGTGGACTGCTCAGGCCAGACTGTGTATGGGGCCCACCGTGTATGTGCAAAGAGGTGGGGGTGTTGCGACCTGTCTGGATGTTGGGGGCCAGGGTGACGGTGATGGGGTTGAAGCGGGGTGTCTGCTGGCCATGCTGGCCCACGGACTGTCCTTTGCCCCCAAGCTGGTAGAGTCCCAGGTGCTGGGGCGGCTGGGGCTTGCGCGTGGGCTCCATCACGCCAAACACATTGAGGCTGGAGGGTACCTGCACGGGGGCTGACTGGGGCTCCTGCTGGAAGAAGTCACTGTTGGGGGGCTGTCCTGTCTGGAGGGGCCCGTCGCTCAGGCTGTGGGACAGAGTCCTGCTGCCGTTCATCCTCAGGCCGTCCCGTCCCAGGGCCGCATGCACATTATGAAACTGAGATTGCAGGCCCAGATTCAGCTGGGTCATGTGATTGCGGAGCCTGATGAAGCTGGGGTCGTGGGTGTTGAGGTTGCCTCCTTCGCTGTACAAGTAGCCTGAGCTCACCTGAGACAGGTACTCACAGCAGGCGTCCAAATTGATGTTGTTCTGAGGAAAAGAGAAGCTTCAAATCAGTCATTTGTGATATATCAGAACAATATATTTTTGGGTAAAACCTATGGATTGGAAAGTAGGATACCCCAGACTCACCTGCAGAACACAACACCCTCAGGAACTTCAGGGAACTGCTGGCGCAGGTCGTGCAAAATCTGAATGTCAATCTGGTGTCTTCCCTGGGTCATTCGTGTATTGCCAGGTCAGGACTGTTCTGCTCGCTCTGTTCAGCACACCGACGATGCCTCAGTGGTGGCAGCAGCTCAGCCACAGCTTGAGCATCTTCTGGAAAACAGATACTTAGGTTAGTCCCCACAGTTGTAACCGAACACACACAACATAGCAGTTTCTGGTTTCCCGCTATTCCATAATCATACACACCCTCTTTGGTCGACACAGAGTAAAGAGACAGTGTAGAGGATGTTAATGACAAGGCAGGCCTATGCGTGATGCAGTGACAGGGAATGAGGGAGCACATAGCAGCCTATTCAAACTTCATACTGGTGAAAAACACCAGTCAGACATTTTGAGGTCGCCTGTTTCATCATGGTGGGGAGCTTTCAAAACAATATTTCAGAAATCCTTTTAATATAGGAAAGGCATTTATTTCACAAACCTTCCCCTCCCCAAAAGCTCTTAATAAAAGAGTAGGAAACCACCTCAGACTATTGAGGAAGCAAAGCCTTTCCAACCGATCTTAACGTCAACATTCTCTTATTAAGGACAGAGCAAACGCAAACAGTAGCTCCCAGTATTGCAGCAATCTGCACATAATCACCAGTTAAGCCCCAAAGTCAATGCCAGCGCTACAGAGGAGCTTTGAGACAAGCAAAAACACTGCTTTACTTCTGATAGACCAGCATAGAGTACTCAGCAGCAGGGCCACACAGTGTGAATGATGCTGACCCAAGAGCATGGAATTGAGGATCTTTTTACCCTAGTAAATGTCTTTTGCACATGCTTACAGTCTTGGACTATTTCTAACCGCACTTAGGGCTGCAAAGGGTCGGAAACTTTCCAGTCAATTTCCAGAATATTTCCTGAAATTTTCCATGGGAAGTTAAGCCCTGGAATTTGGGGGAATTTTGCTTAAATTCAACAAAAAAGTTAGCTTATATCAGTGAACCTTTTTTGTGGGATACACATAAGGCAATTCTAGGTCTTGTGGCATATTTTGGTTAAACTATCTCCAATTCAATGGAATTGCAACCCTCTGCATTCACAGTGCATTCTTCCATCACATATAAAGTGCATTCTTACATCACATGTGCAGCTGATTCTCAAGATCTTGCACACTAATGAGATGCTATTGAGCCAACACTACGACACTGTCTGAGCCAAGGACTACATGCTTTCTGGTGAGTTTTGATTACAATACTGGGTGGGGTGAATATATTTTATATGACATACATGATTTTTTGTTAACTAGTTAATAGTAGCCTACAGCAAAGTGTGTATAAATAATGTATAACTTGTTAACTGCTAGTTAGTTTTTGCTACCATGTGAGTTTTGAGTGATAATTCACCTGTTTCCATACGTTTCATTTTAAAACATTTATCTTACAAATTAGATGTTTAATCTAACTGGTTAACTATTTATCTGTACATGGAATTGTATTTGTTATTTTTTTTACTCTTTTTTTCTAATCTTTACAGGAAAATGCCATTTTGTGGAGACATTTCACTGCAGCTATTGTAGAAGGAAAAGCTGTGTACATGTGCAAATACTGTGCCAAATCACATGTGAAGAATGCAACAAAGATGCAGAATCATCTGGGCAAGTTCCCTCAGTGCTCTCAACAAGCAACCTCTAACAAAAGTCCCTCTACTTCTATTCGAGGTGAAAATGATGAATCAGACACCTTATCGATAGCAACAGCTCATGGTCCTCCTGGAATCAGAAGTTTTTTGTTTTGACTCAATGGAGGAACGTAGTCAGAGAAATGCTGATGAATGTCTTGCTCGAGTTGTGCATGCAACTGGTTCACCTCTGATGCTCACAGGCAATGTGTATTGCAAGAGATTTGTGAATATTCTTCGCCCAGCAAACACCCCTCCAACCAGACATGCTTTATCTACTCATTTGCTGGATGCAGTTCAACAGAGTTCAAGTGAAGGTCAAGCAAATCACAGAGAAAGCAGAACGTATTGCAATGATCTCTGATGGGTGGTCAAATGTTTGTGGGCAAGGAATAATTAACTACATCATCTCCACCCCTCAACCAGTATTCTACAAGACCACAGACACACCGGTATCAACATTGCAGATGAGCTGAAGGCAGTCATCAATGACCTTGGACCACAGAAGGTCTTTGGTACTGGTGACAGACAATGCTGCGAACATGAAGCCTGCTTGGTCTAAAGTGGATGAGTCCTACCCTCACATCACACTCATTGGCTGTGCTGCTCATGCATTGAATCTGCTCCTCAAGGACATCATGGCACTGAAAACAATGGATACACTCTACAAGAGAGCCAAGGAAATGGTTAGGTATGTGAAGGGTCATCAAGTTATAGCAGCAATCTACCTCACCAATCAAAGTGAAAAGAATAAGAGCAACACATTGAAGCTGCCCAGCAACACCCGTTGGGCTGGTGTTGTCATCATGTTTGACAGTCTCCTGGATGTGAAGGAGTCTCTCCAAGAAATGGCCATATCACAGTCTGCCGATATGGACAGAGGATCCTCCTGGATGATATATTTTGGGAGAGAGTGGTAAGCAGCCTGAAACTCCTGAAACCCATAGCAGTAGCCATTGCACAAGATTGAAGGAGACAGTGCCATCCTGTCTGATGTTCAGACCATGCTTGCAGATGTAAGAGAAGAAATCCGTACTGCCCTTTCCACTTCACTGTTGCTCGAAGCAGAGGAAACTGCAGTTCTGAAATACATCAAAAAGTGTGAAGACTTCTGCCTGAAGCCCATACATGCTGCAGCGTACATGCTGGACCTCAAGTATGCTGGCAAGAGCCTCCTGTCTGGTGCAGAGATCAACAAGGCCTATGGTGTCATCACTACCATGTCTCACCACCTTGGCCCGGAAGAGTGGAAGGTTCTTGGCAGTTTGGCGAAGTACACTTCCAAGCAAGGGCTTTGGGATGGAGATGCAATATGGCAGTCGTGCCAACATATCTCATCAGCCACCTGGTGGAAGGGACTTTGTGAATCTGAGGCTCTATCCCCTCTTGCCTCCATCATCCTATAAATCCCACCAACATCACCTGCCTCAGAGCGCAACTGGTCCTTGTTTGGGAACACATATACCAAAGCAGGCAACAGGCTGACCAATACAAGGGTTGAAAAATTGGTGGCCATCCGGGCAAATTTGAGGCTTTTTGAGCCTGACAACGAACCATCCTCAACAAGGTTGGAAAGTGACAGTGAAGATGAGGCCTCAGAGAATGATGTTCAAGAGGTGGACATTGAGGAGGTCCAGGGAGAAGACATTCGAAGACCTGAGAGGAAGACAACCAAAGCTTTAGCTTCTAGACTATAATTTTACAGATGTATGTTGAAAAATGTTTTTTGGGAGATGCAATGAATCATTGGGGATCATTCAATATTCCCTTTCTTTTGTTGTTCAGTGAAATCATCCCATGTGAAGAGTCAACTCATTTAATTAAAGTTAAATTCGTAACTAAATTGTTATTTTTTATTTCTATTGGAAGGATTTCATCATTTGCAAGTATGTCTACTCATGATAAGATAAAAGGTTTATGTTTTGTCTCCATATGATATGGTAAATATAACCAATGCAAAAAATAATCTACATTTAAATGGTATTAATATTAATTTGCATATATTCCCGTTAATTCCCATATATTTCCGTTAATTCCCACGAAAAGTTTCTACCTCTGAATATTCTCCAAAATGTCCAACCGTAACCACACTCATTCAAAACTTCCTCTAGTGGGAGGCCCATTCAAAACAATACGACAGTAGCACACCCCTCTCTATTCTGCTTCCAAACCTGCACTGTAGGCCCCGAAAAACCTGCAGAGATCCAGTGTGGGTGAAGGATGAGAATTCTGGAGTCTCTCAAAGTTATAGGTCCCTTGACGGTAATCCAATCCATCAGATCGGACGCCAGGCCAAATTAAATCCAGAAGTGTCTTTTAGAATATTAAACACAAAGTATGACCTTCTGATAAGAGGATTGAGATATTGCAGCTTCAGAGCACATTACTCCTTTGGTGCCAAGGAGATAACATAGCAAGTGGCAGTGCTGTCTTATCTGAGCTGTGAGCATGTGTAATGTCATAACTGAGGAGATGTAAATCTGGATGACAAAACATCCCACCAGAGCTCACGATAACAGTGGGAGGAGCTACAGGGCTACTGCCAGAAGAGGGTGCCAGCAGTAACAGGGCTCTAGTCCTAACTGGAACAGACTGAGACTGACTCAAACAAGATACCATCTGAAAACTGGCAGGATATTGAATTGGATGATACAATGAAACAAGTAGCCTGATCGTGACACACTATTGCAATGTGTCATCACATGAGAAAAGAGTGTAAATCATGTTTCAGACAGAGTGAGACACAGAATAACAGAGGCTGGGTAAATCATTTTCTTTCAGCCCAGGCACTCAAACTGTCAGTCAATGCCTTCCTTTGTCCTTTGCAAAACAAGGAAATGGAACGTTTTGCAATCATACCACCAGACTGAAGAATTCATTTCAGTGCATCAAAAGAGAGGAGCAAGCAGCATGGAGAGGCAAACCAGAGGAAAACAGTGTGCTATATCTCAGATTACATGTTTAGAGCAAATGTAACCGCCTCCAGTGAAAGGGTCTTGCTCCGAGAGCAGCAGATGAAGCTAATAAGGTCTATGGAAAACAAGGCTTTGTTGTTTCAATCACTGAGCCAAACCTGGGGCTCCTCAACACTAAAAAAAAAATCTACCTGTGTGATTTAGAAACAGGAGCATAGGTCAGCCCAAAGGGCATAGTCGTGAACTCTTATGATCCACCATTCAGGCTCCTCTCGTAGGCTGGGCTACAGGACTAGTCTGTCTGTGGGAAAGGAAATTCACTACTTGGCAACTGACCCAACTACAGGTCAACATTGTGGTTTTTTTCCTTTCTTCTAAAACAAAAAGGTCCACACTTCCTTATTGCACATAATTACAGCCTAAAAAGAAAGGCCCTGGTTTGGCTCAGCCTTACAGCCACTCCTGGGCCTGTGAAGGGAGGGAGGGAGGGAGGGAGGGAGGGAGGGAGGGAGGGAGGGAGGGAGGGAGGGAGGGAGGGAGGGAGGGAGGGAGGGAGGGAAGAGAGTTCCGGTTCCCTCTGAGGGGGTGGTCATAGGTCCTGAGAGGAGAACTGTGGAACCTGGGGAGATAAATAAACAAAGCTCCCATTGCGGAACTGTTATTCCCAGTGCCAGAGCACTGACCCGCAGCTCCAGGCTAATTTCTGGACATTAAATGGGTATTAACGATCAATGCACGGGAGCCTCCGGTGGAGAGATTGTAACTGGACATAGTGCTGTTGCAGCATCCCTAACATTAAAAAGCTAAGTCAACTAAAATGTATGTTATGCACTCTTACTCTAAACAAGTTATAGCCTACTTTATCTATGTCATTTATGTTCATATTCAGATGAAGAATGCAACTTCGTTACAACCCGCAGTGTGTTACTTTCCTAATCCAGTGTGTATCTGCAGTAGGTATAGTTCACAGCTTCTATAAATGAGAACCTGGAGGGTTGTAGGTCCAAGGAAACCCTAATTGTAGGGATCAGATATCATTATATATGGCCAGCACATTTTACTCTGATTGATAGAAAATAGAGGCCCACTACACAGCCAGCCAGCCAGCCTTTTTCTCCTTCGGTCCCAGTGCCTAACACACCTTTCAACACGCCAGTCCACTGGGTTAAACCAGCTGGTAGATCTTCTGGCTATGCCATCGATACACCAGGGCCATTACCACGGTGAAAAACCCTATAAATCCCACAGTCTTCAATCAGAGCAGTCCTCTGCAGCGTCAGGCACCAGGCAAAAACACACGGCTTGGAATGTCTGACTACCTCGCAGTCCGGCGAAATTTAAACAAATAAAGGGACTAATTGGCAGTGGATGATCTGAGGCCTGCTGGCAGGCGCCCCAGTACTCCAGAGTGGCCGCGTGATACACACACACACACACACACACACACACACACACACAGTCACACACACACACGCTACTGTGCAAACACACATCTGCTGTGGGTCAAGGTACGACGATCCAATCATTCACTTCAATATTTGGGGCCAAGCACAATTGTGAACAAAAGAATGTTGTCAAATCCTCAAAAGCATCAGTGCAACACATCAGAGCATCAAGGCCTCATTCAACAACCCAACATGTCTAACTATCCCAGGGATATTTGAACAGGGGAAAACAAGAAATCCCATTCAAAATACACTGAGTGTACAAAACAATAGGAACACTTTCCATGACATACACTGCCCAGGTGAATCCAGGTGAAAGCTACGATCCCTTATTGGTTGAAATCCACTTCAATCAGAGTAGATGAAGGGGAAGAGACAGGTTACAGAAGGATTTACAGGGGACATCAATAATGGATCATAGCTTTCACCTGGATTTAAGTCCCTTTAAACTATTGTAGTGTGTGCCAGGTGCACCGGTTTGAGTGTGTCAAGGCTGGGTTTTTCACTCTCAACAGTTTCCCTGTGTGTATCAAGAATGTTCCACCACCCAAAGGACATCCAACCAACTGGACACAACTGTGGGAAGCATTGGAGTCAACATGGGCCAGCATGCTTGACACCTTGTAGAGTCCATGCCCCAACTAATTGAGGCTGTTCTGAGGGCAAAAGGGGGTGCAACTCAATATTAGGAAGGTGTTCCAAATGTTTTGTACACTCAGTGTATATACTGTAAATCAATTTAAGTAGCAGATAATCTGAGAAATATTTGTTCATGTTAAAAATATTTACAAATGAGTCCCATTTTGATGAACTGTGGTTCAGATCACTTTCAACAGCTCGTCTTAAAGGGTAGGAAGCATGAAAATTGTGCGTTGTAACGGCATCATTTGAGGCAGGATGAGGCTGTGGAATAAATGAATTAATTACGTTTTTGGTGACAATCAGCTTTGAAATCAGCATATTTTGAGTTATGGTTAGCATATTATCACAAACAAAGTACTAGGGTAGTGAATTCAGCCGTAAGCTAGGAAGGAAAGTTAGCCTACAATTAATGCTGGAAGCTACCGGTATCGTATTGCATTTTAAAAGTGTTTTAGCCTGTATGGACATTGTTTCAACATTTCTACATGCTGTGTTGCATTAAGTGTGTTAACATCTGTGCCGCATGAGTGGGGAGATAACAGCAGCCCAGACAGCTCTAGCACATGAGACCCATTTGACAGAAGTACCGAACGTAACAACAATTCTAGTACCTAATGTTTTGTACACTCAGTGTATATAAATCAATTTAAGCAGAATATCATCTGAGAAATATTCGTTCATCTTTAAAATATTTACAAATGAGTCTCATTTTGTTGTAATGTGGTTCAGACCACCTTCAACAGCTGGTGTACCTCAGATTACAGCCATGATGGAAACAGCTCGTCTTAAAGGGTAGGAAGCATGAGTTTTTACTCACCAGCTTTTACTCATGCAGTGCTAACGGAACGTTAGCATGTTGGTAGGGTTAGCAGGCTAGTTGGTTAGAAACCTTGCAAGCTGATTTGTAACAATAAATTCATAAAGTATTTACTTGTAAATTGGCTGAAAACGTAATTAGTTTAATTTGAAGTTATATATTTAAAGTTATTTCTGTTGGAGTTAACATTATTACATTTTCCGGCATGACTTCCGGCATGACATGAGGTGTAACTTTGCATTGGGACTTACTAATGCCAATCCCTATGTTACATGTGGTTACGTTTATGCTACCTACCCTTTAAAGCGTGGTGTAGCTCAGATTACAGCCATGATGGCAACAAACTGAAGCCAGGCACACCGAGGGGACTAACTCTCCCTCTCTCTAACACACACACATGTTCATATTCACCCATGTACACACACACACATGCTCACACACACACACACGCCCACACACACACACACACACACACACACACACACACACACACACACACACACACACACACACACACACACACACACACACACACACACACTTCGTCTTCTGGAAGCATGGAACTTGATCCATTCTTTTATATAAATATCGTTTTGATTTACCAACACTGTGAGGAACATTTACCTTCCACTAAGGATTTTGAAAGCTTAAGCCTGAATGTAAACTTAATTGAGGTGCCTGGTCTTAACAGAGAAGTATTTATACATCCAAGACATCGCACCTCCCTTCTCGAAAATAAAAGTGGCCTAAATTAATGTCATAATGTTGAACAGAATGAACATCTAGACTTTGAGAGGGAACACACCGTGCCGAATGTCGATCTGCCGATCATCTGGGGTTCATCTGACGTTCGCTCACTTGCTGACTGCTTGGTGTGTTTTGGGGACCACCTGCAGATAGCATCTGACTGACGGAATTTGCTAGCGTTTCCAAATGTACAATCGGTTTCCCTGTCGGTAAAAAATGTATACTTTAAGCCAATCGGAGAGCACGAGTGGGGAGTGGAAAGGACGGCCAACAAGAAGAAAAAATAGGCTACTTTTCTCGGTGACATCCACCCCCTTGCAGTTTGCTAAATGAGCCATTTACTCACAAGCACAATGCACACAACACTAAATACGTACTCCAAGCTAGCTAGCTGGCCACTGTAGCTACAGGTAACTGACAAAATAATGGAAACACTTGAGGGATGCAAAGTATATTGAAAGCAGGTGCTTCCACACATGTGGTTCCTGAGTTAATTAAGCAAATAACATCATGCTTAGGGTCATGTATAAAAATACTGGGCAGGCCATTATTTTGTCATTATTTTGGCTACCATGGCTATCCCATAAGATGACAACGCCCCCATCCACAGGCCACAAGTAGTCACTGAATGGTTTGATGAGGATAAAAACAATGTAAATTATATGCCAAGGCCGTTTCCGTCACCAGATCTCAAACACTTATGGGAGATTCTGGAATGGCACCTGAGATAGCCTTTTCCACCACCATCAACAAAATACCAAATTATGGAATTTATTGTGGAAGAATGATGTTGCATCCCTCCGATAGAGATCCAGACACTTGAAGAATCTATGCCAAGGTGCATTGAAGCTGTTCTGGTTCGTGGTGGCCCAAAGCCCTATTAAGACACTATGTTTGTGTTTCCTTTATTTTAGCAGTTACCTGTAGTATTGACATTATAATTAAATCACAATGGATTAGTTTCCATGAAGCATCTGCCTGTTAACTGCCAAGAGTTAGTGCAGTGTCTTTGGCTAGCTAACTAGCTGTGCTGTGCTAGCGAATGACATGCTAACCGTTTAGCTAGCAAAACATTTGGCTATTGGCAGTATGGGATTATGTAGAGGGAATTAAATTGTTTCTTTGTCATCTTGCTAGTAAGTTTTCTAGCTGTGACGGTTGAATGGTGTTTCCTCCGACACACTAGTGCGACTGGCTTCCTGGATAAGCAGCCCGGATAGGCGGGTCATGTTTCGAAGGACGCAAGACTCCACTATACTGTATATGATCACGATCACACGATTACAATTTTAAACTGAAAACTTAAACCAGACTGTCTCATCTAGAATTTCTATCTAGAATATCTTGCCAAACTAATATATATCTACACAACAGTATGATTATGCAGGTTTTTACATCTATGTATATTATAACTTATTTAGCACACGTGCACAAATGCATATCATTTTAAATCTCTCAGTCACTAAGGATAAAAAAAAATCTACTGCATAACCCAACAAATTGATTAACAACATATAGCCTAGACCTCGGCTAAGCTTACATGTTCCATTTCACATACATGTGAGTAACTGAAGTGCTTTTGTTTCAAGCAAGGTCTTCGAAACAGAAACAAACCATACTCAACTGTGCCATGAAGCTGGGGCCTCACGCTGCACATAGAACTGTTGGATCAGCTCCACTAGGTCCTGCATTTGGAAGACAGGCTGATCTTTTAGTTGCACACAAACAGGGGTAGACGGCTTCCTGTGTGTGTGTGTGTGTAGTAAGTGGGGGGGGGGGAATAAAAAATTCTTCAGCACCACAGCCTGCAGCTGGTGGTTGATTGGAAGCAGGCAAGGGCACCAGCTCCGCAGGTCGACCAACCCCTCCCTCTCAGGGCAATGTGGGAAACTGGGAGGTCTCACAAACACAGATGAACCTAAATCTCCACTACACTTCTTGTCTTATTGAGCATACAAAGGGGTTGTCAATTTTCACTGTTTGTTTTCTTCTGTAAACAATGTAAATAACATGGAAAAGCTGCCTGGCAGGTTGTGTCTCTCCTGACCGTATAAGGAATTAGCAGGAGGATTTAGAAGCTGTAAGTGGGTGAAGCACTCTTCCAGGCGCTTGCTGCAGCTTGCTTTTCAGTATGTGTGTGTGTGTGTGTGTGTGTGTGTGTGTGTGTGTGTGTGTGTGTGTGTGTGTGTGTGTGTGTGTGTGTGTGTCTCTCCTACAAAACAGGCTCAATCACTGGTTCCCTCCCTCCCTCCCTCCCCTTACTCTGCTCCTCCCCCACCTCTTTAACACAACATTTCTGTGGGCAACAAAATGCTGAGTTCACCTAGCAGCCACTTGGAAATGGAAATGCTGTTGCATTCCATCAATGAGTATGACAACTGGGTTTAACCTGCAGTTATCTTGATACAAGGGGTGAATGGGGTCTAGGCAGAGTAATCTTTAACATTGTATAAGCTACAATCTTGATCTCCCTATGACCAATAAACAAACAATACTATATCAGAGCATAATACTGCCCTACCAAGCAAAAGGGCAGTAACTGCTCATTTGGTTGAAAACTTGTTAATGTCATTATGATACATTAAATACATGCTTAATCATGTGGACAAGTATCCTGCCTCTATTGTATTGTGTTTGGGAGAAAATGGGGGTCATGTTAGCAGTCACTGCATAAGGTTACTGTGAAACCAAGGTAAATAAAAGCCACTTTTCTCAGTTCCACGCTATGAGCAGTTACTGCCTTTTTGCTTGGTAGGGCAGAATCATGTTAAGACATATTATGACAAGACGTTGTTGGAAAACTAGAAACCGGTCTAAACTATATATTTTCGTCCTCTCTTTGCTCAGCCCATTAGGCAGGGCTACATTTTTCATTGGTCGCACCGGTGCGAGCTGAACATTCATTCATGTTTACCTCACTCAGAACCATACCAGGCTAAAACCAAGCAAGCTTGGTAGGTATACCGTATATACAGTGCATTCAGAAATTATTTAGACCCCTTGACTTTTTCAACATTTTGTTACATTACAGCCTTATTCTAAAATTGTTTAAATAAATGTTTTCCTCATCAATCTACACACAATATCCCATAATGACTAAGTAAAACAGGTTTTTAGATTTGTATTTATTTATTAAAAATAAAAACAGAAATACCTCATTCCTTATACATACAGTAGGTATTCAGACCCTTTGCTATGAGACTCAAAATTGAGCTCAGGTGCATCCTGTTTACAATGATCATCCTTGAGATTTTTCTACAACTTGAGTCCACCTTTAGTAAATTCAATTGATTGGACATGATTTGGAAAGGCACACACCTGTCTATATAACATTCCACAGTTGACAGTGCATGTCAGAGCAAAAACCAAGCCATGAGGTCGAAGGAATTGTCCGTAGAGCTACGAGACAGGATTGTGTCAAGGCAAAGATCTAGGGAAGGGTACCAAAAATTGAAGGTCCCCAAGAGCACAGTCGCCTCCATCATTCTTAAATTGAAGAAGTTTGGAACCACCAAGACTCTTCCTAGGGCTGGCCAACCGGCAAAACTGAGCAATCGGGGGAGAAGGGCTTTAGTCAGGGAGGTGACCAAGAAACCTATGGCCACTCTGACAGAGCTCCAGAGTTCCTCTGTGGAGATGGAGAACCTTCCAGAAGGACAACCATCTCTGCAGCACTCCACCAATCAGGCCTTTATAGTAGAGTGGCCAGTCAGAAGCCAATCCTCAGTAAAAGGCACATAACAGCCCGCTTGGAGTTTGCCAAAAGGCACCTAACGACTCTCAGACCATGAGAAACAATCTTATCTGGTCTGATGAAACCAAGATTGAACTCTTTGGCCTGAATGCCAAGCGTCACTTCTGGAGGAAACCTTGCACCATCCCTACAGTGAAGCATGGTGGTGGCAGCATCATGCTGTGGGGGTGTTTTTCAGCTCCCTATCCAACCTGACTGAGCTTGAGAGGATCTGCAGAGAAGAATGGGAGAAACCCACAAATATAGGTGCTTGTAGCGTCATACCCAAGAAGACTCAAGGTGCTTCAACAAAGTACTGAGTAAAGCGTCTGAATACTTACATAGAAAGAGGAGTGGGAGGCCCCGGTGCACAACTGAGCAAGAGGACAAGCATCCCAGAGTCGCCTCTTCACTGTTGACGTTGAGACTGGTGTTTTGCGGGTACTATTTAATGAAGCTAGCAGTTGAGGACTTGTGAGGCGACTGTTTCTCAAAATAGACAATCTAATATACTTGTCCTCTTGCTCAGTTGTGCACCGGGGCCTCTCACTCCTCTTTCTATTCTAGTTAGAGCCAGTTTGCGCTGTTCTGTGAAGGGAGATCTTCAGTTTCTTGGTAATTACTTGCTTGGAAAAGCCTTATTTCTCATAATAAGAATAGACTAATGAGTTTCAGAAGAAAGTACTTTGTTTCTGGCCATTTTGAGCCTGTAACCGAACCCACAAATGCTGATGCTCCAGATACTCAACTAGTCTGAAGAAGGACAGTTGTATTGCTTCTTTGATCAGCACAACAGTTTTCAGCTATGCTAACATAATTGCAAAAGTGATCAAGGTTTTCTAATGATCAATTAGCCTTATAAAATGATAAACTTGGATTAGCTAACGCAACGTGCAATTGGAACCCAGGAGTGATGGTTGCTGATAATGGGCCTCTGTACATCTATGTAGATATTCCTTAAAAAATCTGCCATTTCCAGCTACAATAGTCATTTACAACATTAACAATGTTTACACTGTTAATGTTATTTGAATGGACAGAAAATTAGCTTTCCTTTCAAAAACAAGGACATTTCTAAGTGACCCCAAACTTTTGAACGGTAGTGTAGATGAGTATAATCTAGACGGCTCTGATTACTTCATGATTTAAGGCTTGTATTGCTACTTTCTTGCAGGCCTTGTGGTCAATAAACCACTGATGAACATGCTAGGTATTCCTTGAGGCATATGACTAAATAAAACCAATAGGAAGAAAACTATAGAATAAACACAGGACAGGGCTCAGTGAAATGAAGCAAGCATTTATCAAACAATAATAGAGGATTCAACTCATTCAGCCAAACCCAGTCTTTTAGTTTTTATGAGACACATCTTTGGCCTACAAGTGATGAATCTCAAATCAACATACTAGTACTTTCACTGGACTCTACCCACACACTCAGACATACTTACATTTACACTCCAACACACACACACACACACACACACACACACACACACACACACACACACACACACACACACACACACACACACACACACACACACACACACACACACACACACGCACACACACTTTCCACATACACTGCTGATACTCTGTTTATTATCTATCCTGATTGGCTAGTCACTTTTACCCCTATCTACATGTAGATATTACCTCAACTACCTCGTACCCCCGCACACTGACTTGGTTGTATATAGCCTCGTAATTGTGATTCATTGTTACTATTTTCATTTGCTTATTTTATTTACTTTTTAACTCGTAACTAAGCATTTCACGGTTAAGTCTACACCTCTTGTATTCGGCGCATGTGACAAATACAATTGTATTTGATTTGATATGCAAACAGATGATACATCAACTACCGATAATTACAGAAAAAGCACCCCTAGAGAGTGTTGTATCTACATAGTAAAATATGTATTTCTGAGTAAATAAATAAACGAAAGTAAATGTAAAAATGCAGGACACATCTGGTCTACATTACTGGAATTACTGACAGAAAAATGTAATTAACATTTAACACCACCGGCGTAATTTCCAATCATCTTCGCCAGAAAGGTCATAAATAAGGCATTGCTCTGCATCATCGGGTGGTTTCAACTCTGCATGAGTACCCTGGCTGTGGCATGAGGTGAAAATGTTCTGCATTACTTCTGAATTAAAGAGAACACAGTGCATACTGGATTTACATCCACACCAATCATGGCAAGGCACAATGCCTTCTACGCTGACTGGTGTAAGCAATTTTCCTGGATGTTTTTTCAGCCAACAGCCATAGAAATTCCAAAATACCTAGACTAAATCTAGGCTACTTTTCCTTTAGAAAATACAATATTCATCCTTCTGCCAGTGCCATCGCAGGAATAAAGCCAAAATGTTCACAGACATACAGCTTTTCATGCACTGATCACCAGTAAAAACTACAGTATTCAGCGTGCCACCAAACAACAGCCTTGCCAAATTGAATTTATATAGATAATTATACAGGGGACATTCGATTTATATTTTTGCTTCCGCAATAAAAATGTATGAGTCAGTGCTTCAGATTGCTTTGTTTATTTCCATCCCTTCTTAGTGGAGAAAGTCATAATCTCATAAAGAATCTCATAACTCTCATAAAGAAAGCTATCTAGGATCTATTTTAGGGACAAAAATACTCACTAAAATGCTCTGTTTGAAAGTAGAATCCATTGCTATATAATAACATCAGTAAAAATAAGAATGGTTTATTCTCTGAATAATTGTTTTTCGAAGGCATGGAATGGATAAAGAACTAGAAGCAGGCCTCATCTGGGACTGAGACATATGGGAGGAATTCAGGAGACACAAAAGCAAGTAAAAAGACTGCCATTTGTAATTTTACCACCCATGTCATTATCCTTCCAAAGTCCCACCAGCTGCTGTCAAACAGTAATACAGTTCAAACGTCTCCCCAATTGAATCAACACTGGAAGTTAATTTAAGACTGACAGATATTGCTTGTGTATTTCTGAGAGGACCATGTCAATCAGAAAACAGCTAGGACTGGGCCTATGCATCAGAGGATTCCCCATATTCATACAAATATGTGTTCAATATACTGTAGACTGTATCCATGTCCCGGACTCTAGCTCAAACAATATGGCCGCTATGATCCAATGAGCTTTCATTAATGTTTTTCCCTGTCCAACAGCGTCACCAGAAAGCCAAACTGAACCATAATTTACAGGTTAGCTAGATTTATATCTCTGAGCATGTGTACCGAATTTGATCACAAACAGATCAAGCGTTATAAACATGTGCATATTATAGCTCCACCGTGTGGTCAATCTGAATGTGCTTGCATATGTTGAGTCTTGAGATGTGTACCATGTTTTGTTACAGCACAAATATCTGTATCTGATTTGTATGCATTTATGTGCCAGATGTGAATGTTTATTGGTCAGTATGTTGTTTGACATACTAATCAAATCAAATCAAATCGTGTCACATGCACCGAATACAACAGGTGAAGACCTTACCGTGAAACACTTACTTACAAGCCCTTAACCAACAATGCAGTTTTAAGAAAAATGAGAGTTATGAAAATATTTACTAAATAAAGTTAACCAATAAAATAACAATAATGAGGCTATATATACAGGGGGTACCGGTACCGAGTCAATGTGCGGGGTTACAGGTTAGTTGAAGTAATTGAGGTAATATGCACATGTACTGTAGGTAGGGGAAAAATGCAAATAGTCCAGGTAGCCATTTGATTAGCTGTTCAGCAGTCTTATGGCTTGGGGGTAGAAGCTGTTAATTAAGGAGCCTTTTGGACCTAGACTTGGCACTCCGGTACCACTTGCCGTGCGGTAGCAGAGAGAACATTCTATGACTAAGGTGGCTGGAGTCTTTGGCAATTTTAGGGGGCTATATAGAGGTCCTGGATGGCAGGAAGCTTGGCCCCAGTGATGTACTGGGCCGTATGCACTACCCTCTGTAGCACGGTCAGATGCCAAGCAGTTGCTATACCAGGCGGTGATGCAACCAGTCAGGATGCTCTCGATGGTGCAGCTGTTTAACTTTTTGAGGATCTGAGGACCCATGCCAAATCTTTTCAGTCTCTTGACTGGGAATAGGGTTTGTTGTGCCCTCTTCACAACTGTCTTGTTGTGTTTGGACCATGATAGTTTGTTAGGGATGTGGACACCAAGGAACTTGAAGCTCTCGACTGACTGAATCATCTCCTTTGTCTTGATCACGTAGAGGGAGTGGTTGTTGTCCTGGCATTACACTGCAAGGTCTCTGACCTCCTCCCTACAGGCTGTCTGGAAATTTGTGAGACCTTGGTCCATAGATGCCATATATCATGTTTGGTGCAAATCTGTCATTCGGTGCTAGATGAGTAGTAGCATTTTTAGTGTTTTTCCCCAAATTAAAAATGGCGGACAATCCATCATGGACCTTATGGATCCTTGAGGCAAATTAGTTCCAAGTGAGGAGACCGACCTATGTAGCAAATTTCACAACACTACGTTACACGGGGGGAGGTCATGAGCTTTCAAAGTTAGCATTTATAATCGCTTGTTATAGCGCCACCAAGTGGCCAATTTGTATGGCATCGCATGAGAGGTGTGTGGCTCTTGGCCCTTTACCATCATGCCAAGATGCACCCTCCTAGGCCTTACATCATCATTTTCAAACCAGAATGATAATAATAATCAAGGCCAACAAATACAATAGGGTTTCAACCCAACTTCGCTGCTTGAACCCCTAATAATTGCCTTCAAACAGAAACTATTGTACAGCCATCATTAACAGGGCCGTATCGTGGAAAAAAAAACTAAACACAAAGCGGATTTAGCTATAGAACACAATATGTTACATACAGCAGGTATTTTCAAGGACCAAAGAGTTTGGTCTGCTTTGTGTTTTCATTTTTGGCATGGAAAAAATATTGCAATACTAGTATCATCACAGCCCTAACCATTACGCCGATTTGCATATCATTGGAATTCAGCATTCCACAATATTTACTGGACGGTCCCATGTAGGCTGAACGCTGCCCTTTCATCAACCCTTAAAAAAATGTGGAAGTGTAGTGTGCACCAGAGTACAGAGCTCTGGTAAGAGATTGTGCAACCATCCTCCACCTCTGCAGCTGTGTGGCCTGAATGCTCCTTATTTCTGAAGACACCCTCCTCCTCTTAAAGGCATTATACAGTATGTCAAGACCACAGCCTAAGCTTAAAATAGAAACTTCAGAAACACAACAATCTTTATCCTAAACCACTAATCTCTTTGTTTAGTTTCTGCCAAGAAGTTAAGTACATTTGAATTAAGAAAAGAGGGTGTGACTCATCTTCGGAGTAAAACTGAATATGTGAAAATATAGTCTAGCAACAACATTCATCGTCAGCTAAAAAGTCCCAACACAGACTCTCATTTAGCAGGTATAATGTATAGCCAAAGTTTACAAACTAAGACTCGAGAAAGATACAGGGTGTAGTCAGACTAGGTTTCAAGAGTTAAAACTATAAAGCATTCGGGCATAGAGAGCTAGCAGCTACTTCCTGAACATAAGACCTTATACTTTCGTTCACACCTTATTAGGATTGTAGCCTATACTTACAATGATGGTTGGAGCCAGAGCTTAAGAAATAGTTGGCAATCAATTGATGACATTGCCCCCCAAAAATGTGATATGGATACGTCTTAAAAACAGTACAGTACTTCTGCAGAACTTGGTGTGGAATTCAATTCCCTGAACAAATCCAAGCAAATGTTTTGTGAAGTGCAAAAACAAACCCTCAAAGTTGAAATACACATCCTAAACTACACTGCATAGGTCTATACATCAACCAGTTTGATGCCTGGTTGCCTTATGGCCAGCTATATCACACAGTCAGCAAGAGGATCTTAAACTTAAAAAAAAACGCTGAATAGTTTATTTTAGTGAATCACTTTCTACTCCATATATTGTTATTTATGATACCCACCACGGCAAGTCGATGCAGATCTGGTTATATTTGGACAGTCTCTCAGACCAAGGGCGGCCATTTTGGCCCCATTCCAAACATTTTAGTGCATCAAGGGCAGAACAATAGGAGTTGAACAACACAGACAGTCTGAGACAGTGAGCTCTGAGCTTCTTAGAAGATGGGCCTAGTTGGAGTCTTGGTGAGCTTCAGGAAGGACGCCAGACGGATAAGAGTGTTTTCCGGTGGCTTCTAGACAGAGCCCAGTGATGCAGCTGGAGACAGAGTTTATTCCTCCAACCCCCTCTGGAGACATGCCTGGCCTGGGAGACCATTGCAGAGGTCCTCTAACCCACTGGCCCACACCCTCAGGGAGAGCTTACAAAGCCGGCGGGGGCATCCACAACAGCCAGTGTAGTAAACTTATGGCTTTGAAATACAATGAAGAAGAGTTATGTGGTAGGCTAGCAGACAGTCAGTGCTACTATGCCTCCAAGTACACAGGACTGTAATGTAATGTAACAAATAGGTTATTAAGTGGTAATTGGTACAGTATATTATATTATACAGTAGCCTTTGGTGTAACACTAAAAACCATTGTATAAAGCTTTAGCATAACTGAACTTTGATTCTGGAGAGAATACCCAAAAAAAGGCTACAGGAATGGGTGAACACAATGCGACTGCCTGTCATGTCACAAAGAAAGACAGTGGTGAATTGAAGAGAGCAACACAAGTATGTGAAAACCGATCTGTGATAGCTGTGAGGTTTAGGAGGACGGGTGGGAGGGAGAGGGAGAAAAGGAGGGGGCTAAAAACAGGTTCAGAAACCGGTGCTTCAGATAGATTTTCTGACAGAAGTTTCAAAGCCTGCGCCACTTCACTGGCCCTCTGCCTAGCAACAGATTCCTACACTACATGATTCACAATTACAGATTATTTGCTGGTTTGAGAGGCATGGAGACGGGCGGGCTTAGTGATTAGTAATCATCAAGCTTTGATCAGGTGTGTAGTGTTAGGGCAATTTCCCAAAACATGTTTGGGAAGTGCTGACCTAGAGTCTAAGGGCCCCAGACAGCACAAATCCTGCTGCTACAGCATCTCAAACAGCAAATGCATAGGCAATGGAAGGCAGGCTTCATCAGCGTGTCACACACCACTTTGCAATGGAGGTCGTATGCATTTTGAAAATATACTTAACCTGAACGTTTTACTACATATAATGGGGCAATTGGGTAGGCTATTTTGCTTCAAAATAGCCTACCCAAATCAGACCATATCTGCCGAGGCAATTCTTTTATATAAACTTTCTTTCATTGTCCAGTAGCCAAAGGCACAATCCTAGTCAGAATATTACCAACCCATGCTAGTTGTTGAATATTAGATCTCCCCTCTTTCAAAATTTCCAGCAGATATTTTCATTTCTGTCACATGAAACTGATCGCATGTGCGGTGCACTTTTCCCGCTAATTGCATTATGCACGTAGCCTACTGCTTTGTACACATTGCTGCACTTATAATGTGAAGAAATAATAGTTTATCAACATTTTAAGCTACATTTTCTGATTTTTTGCATCAGACTCATTGCTTAAAAAAAAATGAAGCCTAGGCCTACTGGTTGTTTGAATTTGGGATCTATCATCCCACAACTGTCCCAGAGTCTGTTTGGAATAGGCTATTTCTCGACAAGCTGACCAGTAGAATAGGTCAACGTTTCTACTATGGGGGATAGTAGATTGACATATGCTAGTGATTTTGCTGTTCGTCACTCGTCTTGTTGGTTGAGCGGACCATTCAAAACGTTTTTTTGCCATAAAAAATTCTCCATACCTCCATGGGATGCGTGACAGTGATGTGATTTTGGAGGTATGGCAACACGAGACTACTACTAAGCTAACATATGTAATTGTTTTAAATGGTAATACCAAGGATTATTTAGCTATTTGAATTATAATTTTAGAACCCCTGTAGGTATAAAAAAATATATATAACAACATTATTTGATGAAACATTGAACTTTGAAATAGCCTTACTGCTATTAACCCATAGAAACGCATTGAATAACAGATTTATACATGGAGAAACAGATAGTCAAACATTTTGTCAAAAGGAAGTATGTTTTGAAGTGTCAGTACAATATCTGAGAGACACAGTATAAGAAAGCTCAGGAAAAAAATATTTTTGGGTTGAATTACCTGTATACCTTTGACATGGAAATGCCCTATTCACTTCCATACATTTTTCGGCCCGGTACTGGGTTACATTCAGACAAGTCCCGTGACACTTGTGGGGGTCGTAGAGGAAAACGGAGAACACCATCGGACCCTACAGACGTTTTGGTGAGAAGACCGATTTTAAAGATGTCTCATGGTCTGACAAACCCCACTGTAGCTCTGCCACCTTTCACCGAAGATGCGGAAGGCTGCTGTCGGCGGATGCGGTGGATTGAACAGCCCATGCAAAAAAACATATCTTAAAAAATAGATTATATTATATTTAAATGTTTATATTTTTTTAATGCCCAACTCATGAGGCCCCTTAATGATGCCTGAGACAATTGCCTCTTCTGTCTAACGGTAAGTACGCCAGTGGGTACTACTTCCAGATCTTAAGAGGAAGCCTTCCCTCCCCCTGACCGATTCATTAGGGATCACATTGCAGTCAGCCCTAAGCTTCAAGCTTGGGGACTCAGTGGTGTTGCCTTAGCGTTGCAGCAAAGGGCATGCTATTACTATGGAAGGAAGCTTACGAGAACCATGTCCCTCTTAGCAATATAATAAACTGACAGTCAAATATCACTGAGTTACATCTTCATGACTGTTGTACACATGCCATAGAGCTGGAAAAGGCTGAGGGCAGTATCTCAAAGCGAACTGTGCCCTGTCCTTGGGATCACAATGCAACATGCAGAAAAATCCATAAATACCAGACATAACGTCCATGTCAATCTCATACACACTTCTCTTTGCCCTGACAAGATCACGTCCTATATTTCATACTAAACACAAGCAACATTTTGTATTGCAGAGCAAAGGTTTGTTATTGTTAGGTTTGAACAATTGCAAAAAACCTGAACTTCTCACTGGGTTGAAAACTGTCATACAGTGGTCATCTTGTCCCATGCAGTGTTATTGTAATTGAACGATGAAGCTGCTTGACGCAGGACACTTACCACTGATATGCAAGGTATGCACGGGCAAACCTTCACTCTTTACTGCATCAGGAAATACATTTATGGCGTGTCATCGCGCTCTTTAGAGTAGCACATAGCCATCAGGTTATTAGTACCATCTCTCCCTGTGGCTTTGGTCCATTCTATCACCTCACTGGGGTGTAAATAGGCCCTCGCACACTGAGAGAGAAGCCCTCTGTCAAGCCGGTGGATCTCTCCAGTTCATACTAACACGGCAGCACTTCAGTGTTTTGCGGCAGGCAGGACAGACCTCCATGTGTTCCGCTTAGGAGAAAACCCTCCACCGGAAATGCTTTCCGCAGCTGCTAGGAGTATTATTCCCCACCTTGAGGCCAAGCAAAAGACAAATGGCAGCCAAGTCACATGACTCGTCCGCAGCGAGATGCCATTGGTGGAAAGATGTTCTATTCCATCCCTCTCTATGGCTTCTAGTCATAGTTGTCTCACTTTGCTACTTTTTTGACCCCATCACTGTACATGAGTTGGGATGTAACCTGGTAGTTAGCTACAGTATAAATGTCATGCCTATTATGCTACATTGAAAACAGGCCAGTCACAACTGACAGGAATGCTTATCTATGACTAATTACACAACAGTAAGTCACCCCTGTTGACAGTATGAACTTATGCCATAAGTGGCCCCGCTCCCCCAGGGGTACTATAACAGTGTCCATTAACTCTGACCCAAAGGACCTCAGTGACCCCGGATGCTGCGTGGAGTTTTTTTCAATCATGAAATGTGAATTTGACAGCCTCCTTTCCCACCACAGCCCTGTGCTGGGCAGGCCTGGCTGTGTTGCGTGTGGAGGGGTGTGGACTGGAGGCCCTACTGAGTGGCTCTTCTGGTGCCCACAGAGGACAGGAGGGACAGACTGGCACTGACAGGTGTGCCCGAGAGGGTGCCAGCGGCAGCCAGGCCTGATCCACAGCACAGACAGCAGCCAAACCAAACACAGCAGCAGGACCCAGGGCCCATGGCAGTGCATTCCTCTGAGGAATAACCCAGCAGAGCCACAGCCACGCTGTTATGACATCTTCAACCTAGAGCAGGGGCGGGGTATTAAGCAGTTGGCCAAAGGCCAGAGGGCAGGGAGGAATAACAATAATAACAACAATAATAATAATAATTAGGTGGGTGCATATATTTGTCCTATTTCACACTAGTGTTTACGGTATACCAAAACTTTGGTACTTTTTCGATACTAGATCATCAAAAACGGTTTGGTACTAGAATTTTTGGTACTTCTGTCAAATGTGTCTCACAGATTAAGCACAGCCGATGTCCCCCTTATCACGCACTGTGCCTGCTCCACTTAGACTGCACTGGGAGTCTGGGCAACATCATGTTAGCTCACCATTCATGCTGCACAGAAGTTAACACACTTGAATAGAAGGGTTTCTGACGTCATCATGAAAACAATGCACGCGCTTCAATGGGGCAGAAGGCCATGTGTTGTTGTGAATCTGGATGGCAGATAGCTAGCAACAATGAAAATAATCTGCCATGAGGGGAATCGTATGTGGCTCATTTCAGCTAGTTTTATCATGTTCTTGATACCATGTCTTGTTTTCAGTAGTGACGGGGGGGGAAAAAATCGATACAGTTACATATGGGGGATATAATCTTTTACGATATATCGTATCGTTTTGACAATATCGCTATATTATTAGAGAATGGTGCCGAAGGTGATGGCTGTGTGTGCTTTTTCGCATTGTTTGTTACTCCTTTACCATCCTTCCTACTGGCAAATGTGCAATCACTGGAGAATAAACTGGAGGAGCTCCGTTCGAGACTATCCTACCAACAGGACATTGTGAAACATAAGATATTACAGTTTTTAGGCTGAACAAGGACATAGATAATATTCAGTTGGTTGGGTTTTCCGTGCATCGGCAAGACAGAACAGCAATCCCCGGTAAGACGAGGGAGGGGTGGTGGTCTGTATCTATTTGTCAATAACAGCTGCCGCTAATATTAAGTCTTGAGCTTTTGCTCGCCTGAGGTAGAGTACCTCATGATAAGCTGTAGACCACACTATTTACCAAAAGAGTTTTCATCTATATTTTTAGTAACAGTCTATTTACCACCACAAACTGATGCAGGCACTAAGACCGCACTCAACAAGCTGTATAAGGCCATAAGCAAACAAGAGAATGCTCACCCAGAAGAGGCGCTCCTAGTGCCTGGGACTTTCATGCAGGAAAACTTCAATCCGTTTTACCTAATTTCTACTAGCATGTCACATGTGCAACCAGAGGGAATAAGAAATAACAAATCCTGCTATGCCTTCCGACGAACCATCAAACAGGCAAAGCGGCAATACAGGACTAAAATGTAATCCTCCTACACCGGCTATGATGCTCGTCGGATGTGGCAGGGCTTGCAAACTATTACGGATTACAAAAGGAAACCTTTGTGACGCAAGCGTACCAGATGAGCTAAATGCCTTCTATGCTCGCTTCGAGGCAAGCAACACTGAACCATGTATAAGAGCACCAGCTGTTCCAAACAACAGTGTGATCACGCTATGGGGTAGTGTCCACATACTTTTGCATATATAGTGTATATTGATGAGTAAAGATCCACCCATGAAATTAAGGCTATTCCATGTGAGAAATTGCCAAGAAACTGAAGATCTCGTACAACGCTGTGTCCTACTCCCTTCACAGAACAGCGCAAACTGGCTCTACCCAGAATAGAAAGAGGAGTGGGTGGCCCCGGTGCATAACTGAGTAAGAGGACAAGTACATTAGAGTGCCTAGTTTGAGAAACAGACACCTCACAAGTCCTCAACTGGCTGTTTCATTAAATAGTACCCACAAAACACCAGTCTCAACATCAACAGTGAAGAGGCGACTCCGGGATGCTGGCCTTCTAGGCAGAGTTGCAAAGAAAAAGCTATATCTCAGATTGGCCAATAAGAAGAAAGATTAAGATGGGAAAAATAACACAGACACTGGACAGACGAAGATTGGAAAAAAGTGTTATGGACGGACAAATCTAAGTTTGAGGTGTTCGGATCACAAAGAAGAACATTCGTGAGACGCAGACCAGATTAAAAGATGCTGGAGGAGTGTTTGATGCCATCTGTCAAGCATGGTGGAGGCAATGTGATGGTCTGGGGGTGCTGTGGTGGTGGTAAAGTGGGAGATTTGTACAGGGTAAAAGAGATCTTGAAGAAGGAAGGCTATCACTCCATTTTGCAACGCCATGCCATACCCTGGAGCCAATTTCCTCCTACAACAGGACAATGACCCAAAGCACAGCTCCAAACTATGCAATAACTATTTAGGGAAGAAGCAGTCAGCTGGTATTCTGTCTATAATGGAGTGGCCAGCACAGTCACCGGATCTCAACCCTATTGAGCTGTTGTGGGAGAAGCTTGACCGCATGGTACGTAAGAAGTGCCCATCAAGCCAATCCAATTTGTGGGAGGTGCTTAAGGAAGCATGGGGTAAAATCTCTTCAGATTACCTCAACAAATTGACAGCTAGAATGCCAAAGGTCTGGAAGGCTGTAATTGCTGCAAATGGAGGATTCTTTGACGAAAGCAAAGTTTGAAGGACACAATTATTATTTAAATTAAAAAGTATTATTATTTATAATCTTGTCAACGTCTTCCGACTATATTTCCTATTCATTTTGCTCATTTCATGTATGTTTTCATGGAAAACAAGGACATTTCTAAGTGACCCCAAACTTTTGAACGGTAGTGTATATATATATATATTTTATTTTTTTAGGCACAAAACTATTTAGGCAACAGGGATCTTGATCCAGCAGGGGATTGAATGTCTCTAAGCAAACCAAATGCATAGCTGGAGCCCTGAGCTGGATATAACTTCTTAGATTTCTTATAGTTATACTTAACTTAACTTGGCTAAGCACACACCTCGCAGCCCCCAGTGAGGTGGGGGTGACCCCAACCCCCAAATACAGTATTGAAAATCATACTGTCTGTATTTCGAAATAACCCGGTATACGTATGAATGGTATATTGTTCAAGCCTATTCGATAGCCCAATTGATTAGGCCTAGAGTGCCAAATAATACAACCAACCCTGTGCCGGTGCCACCTGCATATACACTGGGGGCCAAAATAGATTTTTGGTTCCAACCTCAACCAAATTTAGATGATTTGGGATGAGTCGGACCGCAGTGAAGGAAAAGCAGCCAACAAGTGCTCAGCATATAAAGGAACTCCTTCAAAGACTGATGGAAAAGCATTCCAGGTGAAGCTGGTTGAGAGAATGCCAAGATTGTGCAAAGCTGTCATCAAGGCAAAAGTGGCTATAAAATATATTTTGATTTGTTTAACACTTTTTTGGTTACTACATGATTCCATATGTGTTATATCATAGTTTTGATGTCTTCACTTCTATTCTACAATGTAAAGAATAGTGCAAATAAAAAAAAAACCTTGAATGAGTAATATTCCAAACTTTTGGCCCCCAGTGTACACACACACACACACCACACAGCCACACACACACTCATACGGAACCCCCACCAACACACACACACACACACACACACACACACACACACACACACACACACACACACACACACACACACACACACACACACACAGCCAGCTGTACTTCTACAGAAAGATGAATGGGACACATTTTAAATTCACTGGTATTTAGCTATTTCTATCGATTGTAGGGCTGTAGCCACTGAATTCACTGGTATTTAGCTGTTTCTATGGATTGTAGGGCTGTGGCCACTGAATTCTGGTAGTTTTTACTTGAAAGAATAAAACCATCAATCACAAAATTCGCAGCTGGCACATCACAGCAAATGTAGCAATATTTAAGCAGAAGCGCGAGCAATAACCAGTGATAATTTTCACGCTGTGAGGATATTTATGGTATGTGATATAAGCATTAAAAAGCTCACAGTCAATCATAACCATCGATTGTGAGCTGGGGGTGGCGACACACATTTGTACCAATCCATGACAACCACATCGATCTTACTCTTATTTTTTTTTAAATAAAATTACGATCTTGTCTCATCACTGCAACTCCCCAACGGGCTCGGGAGAGTTGAAGGTCGAGTCATGCGTCCTCCGAAACATAACCCGCCTAGCCTCGCTTCTTAACACCCATTCGTTTAACCAGCTGCACCAATGTGTCGGAGGAAACAGCGGTCAACTAACGACCGAAGTCAGCCTGCAAGCGCCCGGCCCGCCACAAGGAGTCGCTAGAGCGCGATGAGCCAAGTAAAGCCACCCTGGGCAAACCCTCCCCAAACCCGGACGACACTGGGCCAATTGTGCGACACGCTATGGGTCACGGCTGGTTGTGATCAAACCCCAGGCTGTAGTGATGCTGCAACACTGCGATAGACCGCTGTGCAACACTTAGACCGCTGCGCCACTCAGGAGGCCCTCATCGATCTTACTCTGATAGGTTGAGGAATACCCATTGCAAAGAGCAAATATGAACACGCAGGTTTCACAAAAAGGGTTCTTAGCACGGCACTTGCTTTTTATTTGGACTCATTTTGCGAAAATATCATCAAGTTCAGTATTGCGATGTTTAGAAATTGATAATAACTGCCACATTAATGTTTTCAAATGATTTATTATGTTTTTTGACAACCACATTATTGACATTAAGTGAAAACATATTTGTTTACCCTGTTTTTCTGTAGAATTCTGGCATAGTGTCCATTGTTTTCGCGTTACCTAACATCCTTTATACAATAAGCTACTGTACTTCTATGCAAATGTTGTTGATCAGTACAATGAAATAAGTCTCAAATAGAAGAGAAACAGAAATCAGCCAAAACAGGCACAATACCTATGCATTCACTTGTATTGTGAATATGCCTAGGCTACATCTTGATTTACACAGTTTATCAACACATATTTACCATTCAAATTAATTATTACCATTACGTTGTTATGTAGTTAGATTTGTAAAATCTCAGAGAGTGGGTCAACAGCAACCCTGGAGAAAGTAGGGATAAGCGCCTTGATAAAGGTCACATCAACAAGTTTCACATTGTCGGCTCTGGGATTCTAACTAGCAACCTTTCGGTTACTGGCACAACGCTCTAACCACTAGGCCACCTGCCACCTAGGTAGGTAGTGGGGGGGTGTAGAGGGGGTGGTAGGTTGCACTCAGGGTAGGGTTAGGTACTCCCTCCCCCCAGCCCTGCTCCCCTCCTCTCTAGTCACCAGCTTCAAAGTCAAGAGAAGTTTCCATGGATCAGCGACAAGGAACAAGGAAATGGACAAAACGACCCAAACAAAGGAGGCTCAGGGCAGCTGGGAAAAACTGAAAAGGCCACTCTCACTCAACAGCAGCACTGTGGCCCGCTTCCACCTTTACAAACCTGCACTCAGCATGCTCCTCTCTAAACTAGCTCTATGGACACTTATGGAAACTTTTCTCCTAAACGTTGAAAAAAGTAATTTTGATCTTTATGCAAAAACCAAGGGAGTGGGGGGAGGTTTAGTGTATGTTTGCAGCACTATTGTGCAATCTGTGTGTTGGAAAAAAATATTTTCTCCAAGCTCAATGGGAAGTATGGTTTGTTTTCTTCCCCGGGGCTCAGGAGGTTGCGTTCGAGATGCAAGACGTCGCCAAATGTAATTTAAATGGGCCGCTACTGCTGAAAGAATTACAGAGAGAGAGATAGACCCTCACAGCCAGTTGCCCTTGGCAAAGCCATACTCAACCGCAGGAAACAAAAGCATTTCAACTGTGTGAACTTCACTGTCCACCACACCCTGACAATTTGTTTTACGAGAGGCAGAGAGAGAGCACTCCGGGGAAGAGAGCGAGAGAGAGAAAGAGAGAGAGAGTAGAGTGATCGTGAGAGAGAGAGAGAGAGAGAAAAAAAGAAAGAAAACGAGAGAGAGAGAGAGAGAGAGAGCGTTGGAGGGTGAGAGCCCAAGGCCCACACTCTGCTGATAGGGCTACAGGACACCAGATCAAAGCCCTTTCACATCATTAGTGAGTAAAAACCTGAGAGAGAAGACAAGAGACGAAAGATCATCAGCAGACTGTGGGAGCAATGATGAAGGACAGAGCAGTCCTAGTCCTCTCTCCATGAGAGCAGAGAATAACACAACTGGAACAGCAGGGGTCTGTCTGCAGCCAGGGGAAGTCTGCAGGGACACAGGGCAGAAAGCTGCCCACAGGATAAGCAGTGATAAGACAACTGGCTGTCGTGTGATATCTAGACTGCTCAAAACAAGCAACAAGCAGGTCAACACAATATGCTGACTCATTACGTGAACACCGAAAGGTTACTCTTGTATTGTAACACTACGCAAAAAAATACTATTTCCTATATTTCCTATAAACTCAATAGTGTACTGTGGGTAGGTAAAAACATGTAGTGTATTACTGCAGCAACTTGTTTCAGAGTCAAATTGCAGTGCTAGGGGAGATAACTTCTGCAGCAACAATGTGTTTTCTTTCCATTTGCACTCGTTGTTTCCACAGTTTCGCATTCTTCTGTAGATTTGGACGGCCAACAGCACAAATTAACAGAAAAAAATATTAGTAAATCAGGGCTGACGTCTTGTCTGAGAACCAGTAGCTTGCAGGGGGGGGGGGGGGGGGGGTCTAGTGGTGCAGACCTCCATGATTTGACTTTGATTTACTTAATTCATGCTCACAGTCGACAAGACTGAATTATGCAGAATGCACAGTTCAGACAATAATTAAAAAACGTGTGTGTGTGTGCGTGTGTGTATGTACATGGAGAAGGGGGGAGGGCGGCTCCCACCCAGAAACGTGTACAGTCAGCTTCCTGCAGAAGAAGCCATCATCCGCGTCCGCTATCAAGCGGTTGCTACACTACTCTAAACCATTCACTGTCACATCAGATAGATAGGCTGGTGCTGGCGGAGTTGTCTATCTATCTTGGTCGCCACTATCTGGCTCACTTCCCCTCAAGGCTTTCCTGGCCTCCTCTCCTCTAAATAAATACAAGCTCAACACCCCATTTCCTCTGCATCCGACACCGCCATGTTGTCTTGAGTGGTGTTGTGGGGCTTTAATTTTAACAGGGCTGCCCGAGGGCGCAGCAGAGCATGCCACAGAGTAAAAGCCAGTAGACACAGCTCCAGGCGCACCTCACAACCACTACTGGTGCAGACTGCTGTCAGGCCCCAATATTACAGACCTGGGAGCGAACTCGGGAGAGGGGTGCACAGCCTCCTTGAGCTGCATGGGGGAGGAATGGAATTATCTGTACCAACGGACTGATACTACTATGATAAACTGGCACCGAAATTGATGAAAAACAAATCTCTTTCAGTTTCTGTGGAAAAGCAAGCTAACAGTTAGCATCTTCTATGAATATGACATGTTAAATTAGGGGCTCTGCTGACTGAATACAAACTGAAGGGAGGGTGTGCTGATTTCAGTTGAGGTCATAGTAGGCTAATTTGAAAAAGAGAATATGCTTTGATTTGAGTAATGACACTGATTTTAGGGGAAAACACACTTTAGTGATTTGAGAAGGAGAATACAGACTGATTTAATTAGGGGAAAATTCAAATTCTACCCAAGGTCAATGGGGGGGGGGGGGGGGGGTGTGACAGAGTGCACAGAAACTCGCTATAAGATATACTTCTCCAATTTCCTGAAGCAACAGACACTAAAAAGGTAGCTAGGCTATAACAATACCTTTGACTGCACACACAGCATGTTGAGCACTCAGACGCATGAAAACGGAACCAACAAAGTGGAACCGAATCTCTCACACCAATAGAAAAGTGACTGGGGGCAGATCAATGGTAAATTGTGAAGTTTCCACCTTATCATGGCATTTTATTTTCTAGGCTTGAGAGGTTGTGTCTGATCTAGGCAATAAATCACGACCCAAGGTTAGGCCTACCTCCTACCTGTCAATGAGCAAAAAGCCAATAACCACTCACTCTCGTCAAAACAGCTGACAACTGGGAAGTAACCAGCATATCACACATCATTATGCACCAAATACATCTAGTCCTTGAAAGTCAAATCATCACTTTAATATGGCACATTTAATTGGTCCAATTCAATAATTAATGTGAATGCAGATGGAGGACAATAAACCAACAGGTAAGAAACAGGTGTGTAGCCTGCGTCAGAGATCAGATATACACTCACCGGCCACTTCATTAGGTACATTAGGTACTGTGCTCCTGTCAACACCCTACTCCCGACATAGTGCACTTCTTTTGACCAGAGCCCTACTTTTGACCAGAGCCATTTGGGACACATCCAGAGACAGAGGCCCTGTGGTCCTGTCAGTAGAACAGCCTGGAGGCGTCATTCATGTGCCCAGTCACAAAAACGGAGCTGACCCATTACTAATGATGACAGAAGCCGTTTTTCTTCTCCAAATCATGCAAATGTAGGAGAGAAAAAATGATGCTCTATGAATGTTTTGATTTTGCTAAGTCAGAGAGTTAAATAGATGACATGCTTTAAATAGCACAGTTGTTATTAACCATTTCCACTGCCAATATGACGATTGTTTAGTCACAACCTCTTGTGTTACTGGGTCTTTCTATGAATAATGGGTCCAATGTGTGACATTGGGATAAACATTTAAAAATGTTTTGAAACAAAACTAAAAAGGATTTTCATGCAGTTCCACATGTGTACTTAGAGGAATAAAAGTGAATATATGCGAATTGGCCCGTAACTCCGCCTATATAACAGCATAGGTCTAGGACTATGCATCCTTTAAGCAGGGTTCATACAGACATTGGCAAGTCAAATTCAAGGACTTTCAGGGACTTTTGCAAGTACTTAATTGTAATTTTCAAGAACCTCAATGTTATACATTGTATAATTTATATAATTGTACAAATAGGGCCTAATATAGAACCCACCCCCCCGCCCCTCCCCCCAGAAAGCATGTAAAAAGTATATTTAAAAATCTAAAAGTAGGCCATTACCACTTTAAGAAAAATATTTTTTTTAGGACTTGCATTGATATTCTAATTATTATTACATTCAAAAATATGTTAGTATAATGTGGACATTGCATGACTAAATAGATTGAATAGAGAATTTTTCTGTAGCCTCTGTTGCTGACACACATAATAATGCCATGAATAGCGGTAGTTATTAATCTCACCCTTTGAATCTCACCATCGCTGTTTTTATAATGAGGGGAGTGATCAAAAACCAGGTTCCTTTTTTAATTGAAGGACTTGTATGGAAAACCAAGTTGAAGCCACCCAGATGTTGTCTTCCTCATAATAACCACACGTTGTTTTACCGCAACAAAGTAGCGCAACACCCTTCAAGTAGCACGAAACAAACGAAAGTGGACAGATCTCTCACAAAAACGGATTTAAAGAAACGTACGAATTATAAAGCAGCAGGAAAATGTATAAATTGACTACAATAATTACAAGGACTTTTCAAGCACCAAATGTCTGATTTTCGAGGAAAGGCCTATTCCAGTACTTGAATTTCTGAGCTCCAAATTCAAGTTCAAGTAGGCTACTTCAAACACCTTGTATTGTTTAACACTGCAGGTGTAACATGGAAAACAAAATGAATTTATCATGTTATTTCATTACCAGATCATGTTGTGAAGAAGCCCACTAAGCTATGTAATACAGAAAAAGATTCATAGGAATAGCATTGGGTGTTGCGCGATAGTATATCCAACACAATTGCACACAGTAGATCTAACGAGACCATGCTATAAATCTATCAAGACAACAACAGATGACATCAACATTAATTCACTAGGGATATTAGATCCAACATGGATCCAGGCACAACTGTTTTCTCCTAGACCCGCTAGACTACTGTTCCAAGTCCATTGACCTACTACTTGCTCATAAATGGAAACAGGAAAATCATGACTTAAGTGCACAATACAGCATTTATCTAACAATGTTAAATAAACGTGACTTCAGAGTTGCACTGCTGTCTTTCCAAATATCCTTGTTTAACACACAAGGCTGCTCTGTTTTTAATTAGTTTACTTTCTACATCCCCTCCAAAAAAGCTGAGGCGCTCTCCTATATTCCTTTAATTGATGGTTGTGCTACTATCCTATTTCATAGCAGATTTCACCCTGGGCTTAGTCCCAAATTGCACCCTATACCCTATAGGGACATAGGGCTCTGGTAGCTAGGCTATAATAATACCTTTGACTGCACACACACAGCATGTTGAGCACTCAATAGGGTGCCATTTGGGACGTAGCTGCAGCAAGGGAAGGGATGCTTGAAAACCCCTTCATTAGCAGGAAAAGCATGCGCTCTAATTATTATGCTGTTTTCTATGCTGATTTACTGCTGGTGTTACTGAGGAGAGCTATTTTGGGCCTCTGCTGACTGAATACAAACTGAAGGGAAGGTGTGATGATTTCAGTTGAGGTCATAGTAGGCTAATTCGAAAAAGAGAAAATGCTTTGATTCGTGTAATGACACTGATTTTAGGGGAAAACACACTGTAGTGATTTGAGAAGGAGAATACAGACTGATTTAAGTAGTGGAAAATACTACCCAAGATCAAAAGGGGTGGGGGGGGTGCAAAGCTGTTATCAAGGCAAAGGGTGGCTACTTTGAAGAATCTCAAATGATTTGTTAAACACTTTTTTGGTTACTGCATGATTCCATATGTGTTATTTCATAGTTTGATGTCTTCACTTTTATTCTACAATGTAAATAAAGAAAAACCCTTGAATGAGTAATATTCCAAACTTTTGACCAGGGGTGTAGGTTTTAAGTGTCAAGGTAAGGTGACTTTCGGTTAGAAGCATTTGATTTCGCAATCGCATACATACTTTTGGATTTGTGTGCCCATAAAAACTGTTTTCACCTCATAACATAAAGAGAGGGTTAAACATAAGGTTTAAAATCAACTTGTGAATTTTATTGAATAAAGCTATGTCCCCCCCCTATATCTTAATGTAATGACATGAAAAAAATTGGCAGATTATTATCAATGACATCAATAGCTGTAACAAGTTAGTTTATAACTACATCTAGTTTATAGAAAGACCCTACTCCCAAATTAACTAATTAATCCAATTTCTTATGGATTCACTCTTTAGCAATAGCTAGATTTCTATCCAATTGGTGACAGATTTTCATGAGAATATTCTAAAATCCGCATAAAAATTAATATGTGCATTTTCCCACTAGAGATGTGTTTCCATCAAATTGACTTGTTGTGGATAAAAGGCTGTGCGTGATGACATGGTTCACATAAAAATAACATTTTGCCATTAAATTGTACCGAATATAAACGACAAATTAAATGGGTTTCCATCGCATTTTAAACTCTACTGATGGTTTTGTCACAAGAAATGTTGCATTATATAGCGAATGTGCCCACTCTGGCATTGGCACGTGCGCTCTAGACATCAGCTCGGCGATACGGTGCGGGTATAGCCTTCATGATGAAATTATTATGGACAAAATAGCAAGATCATTTTTATTTGTCAAACGGCAGCCAAGCATCAATCATCATGTCATTTTATTTATTGGAAAGTAGCATTAGGCTAAAAAGTGTACACTTTCACCACCCTGTGAAGTTCATCATTACTTATTTCATCTGTAGCCTAATAAACTGTATGCTCTCCCGAGTCGTAGTGGGAGGACCACACAATATATAAAGTTCACTTGGATAAATAATTTGCACATTAAAGCGTTTCCACCACCATTTCTCGCATGATTAACTTTACAGAAACAAAAAGGCTGCTCCATCAGGCCTGGCGTGACATGTTTTACAAAAGGTCGGATGGAAACCTGGTTATAGTCCTTCTCTTATCAAGAAACATTTTTTTAAAAGTGTGGTGCTTCTACTGGTTTATGTCAGGTTACAATTTTGTGTTGAACGTTTTTTTTGCTAGTACAAAAAAAAAAACTCAAACCACACTCCACCTCAAGTGGTTGAAATCCGATGAACTGAGAGATTACATGCAGCGGACCTTGCAAAATCTACCACAGTGGTATTCCGACAATGTGTTAATAACCTTATCATCATATAAGGATTCACTAATGCAAAGTGTCTCTTACAACTAGGCTCTAATGGTGGTGGATTCAACATATAATTAGTCGATGCGTGCAATTTAACCCCTGAACTGGAAAGTCCACCACGTGAAATGATGGATTGCATTGAAAGCTAAGAAGTTAGAGAGCTGCTTTACCAAGGGGGCGGGGTTCAACTGAGTCTCTCTTCCTGACAGCCAGGCAGCCACACACAGGACAAGGTGGGGGAGGGTAACATCCAGAGGCTATTTCTCTTCCTGTGACAGACCTACTACACTGGGCATAAAGTAATGTATCCTTATAGTCTACTTACTGCTCTCACAGAGATAAGGCCACATGACTATAACACACTATATTAAACCAATCAATAAAAGTTAAGTGTCCACCTTTGTCTTGGCCAGGTCGCAGTTGAAAATGAGAGCTTGTTCTCAACTGGTTAAATACAGGTGAAATAAGGGTATTTTGGATGCAATATTTCACCGACTTTCAACTACTTTACCGTGTAGCTATTACTGAGCGAACTATGAACAGGAAGAAAAATGCTCTGGTGCTAACTTTAACAAAATGCGATGACTAACAGAGTTAAATTGCCTATGTACTGTTGATCCAAACAACAAGCACTTGTACTCAAGCCTAGTGTTGCACGGTATACCAAAACTTTGGTACGTTTTCGATACTAGAACATGAAAAACTGTATTGTTACTATCGGTACTTCTGTCAAAAATGTCTTACGTCGTCTACTGAGGGTGCCAGGTAGCCTAGCGGCTAGAGCGTTGGGCCAGTAACCGAAAGGTCGCTGGTTCGAATACCTGAGCCGACAAGGTGAAAAAACTTGTTGATGTGTCCTTGAGCTAGGCACTTAACCCTAATTTGCTCCAGGGGCTGACTGTCTAGGTAGGCTGTCATTGTAAATAAGAATTTGTTCTTAACTGACTTGCCTGGTTAAATAAAGGTAAAACTAAAAATACTGATTGAGAGAGGAACCAAGTCTGTCTATCAGCGCAGCTGATGTCCTCTTATAGCACCGTGACTGTTCCACTTACTCATTGCTAGCTCTAGCCTGTCCTGAGGAACCACTGCACTCACTCTGAGTCTGGGCTGCATCAGAATTTAAAGGGATACTTTGGGATTTTGGTAATGAAGCCCTTAATCTACTTGCACAGAGTCAGATTAATTTATGGATACCATTTTTATGTCTCTGCATTCAGTATGATGGAAGTTAGAGGTAGTATCTGGAAGTTTATGGTATCTACCAGCATGCTAGCAGTTACCATAGACATACAGTCATTGCACTAAAGCTAGTTAGCAACTTCCTCCCAACTGCACGCAGAGACATTAACAAAGGTATCTGACTCTGGGGAAGTAGATAAAGGGCTTCATTACCAAAATCCTGAAGTATCCCTTTAACACGCTTGAATAATGCAACACGGCATGTCGAAATATTGAAACTGTTAATTACTGTTCGCAAAACAATGTCCATTACAGGCTAGAACACTTTACAAAGCAAGAGATACCGGTAGCTTCCAGCTTTGTAGGCTAGCTTTCCTTGCTAGCTTACAGCTGAAGCTAACATCAATTGACTACCCTAGTACGTTGTTTATGATAATATGCAAACCATTATGCAAAATATTGTTGATTTCAAAGCTGATTGTCACCAAAAATGTTCACTTCTCACGTCTCTCCCAGTCAAGGGCTGCGGTCCAATCGTGTTATTTTTACCCTTCAGCCCTCGCGGTAGCCACTTTCCCTCGGGGAATCCCTGTTGAAACCGAATGCAGTGAGATTGCATCTTAAGTGGTGGTCCAATTCACAAAAGTTGCCCCCTCTGCCCTTGATTTAGCTTAAAAGAGCGAGTGAACAACTTTGATAACTTGCAGGTTTGATATGATCCATAATTCAATAAAAAATTACCACACTAGCTTGCTAGGTGACTAGCTAATAACAAATATATAGATTACATTGATTTTAGTGGTGGAAAATGGGAATATAACACTCAAAGTGCATGTACTCCTATTGAATATGCATTCACCTGAATTGTGAATAGGCCTAGGCTACATCTTGATTCACCCAGTTCATCAAGAGACTAGAGATTTACTATTCAAATAAATGATTACCATTATGCTGTTATGTAGTTAGATTGGTAAAGTACATAGTAAGTACCTTTTTCCTCAATAAAGTAGTTATCAGCAAAGTCAAAGCTAGTAAAACTCAAGCCAACACACTCATACAGTTATCCTTCCCCCTGCCTAGTGAAAAAAATGGCCTCTCTCAGACTTGTAAGGGGTTGTTGTGCAAATGATAAACCTCAAAACAGGTTTTTCAGGAGAGGATTCATGTCTTGGCAATAATTAACCATAAAATGTTTAAACATCCTGCCATCAGCCTTAAAGCCACAACAGCAACAACAGGTCGGAACTGACTATTAGTGCATGAAATAAAAAAGCACACTAACGCATATTCTTTGTTTTTCAGATTTGGTTCACTAACATCTACCTACAGATGTAGGATCTTAATTTGATCACCCTGATGTTGCAGGAAATGTCCTGTATTTGAGGTTTAAAATTGCTTCTAAAGTTTGTAATTTCCACATAAAAAATGTCAGACTTGATTTCTATGTATCAACCCCTACAAAAATGTCCATTAATTATAAATATAATCCACACAATAATTCACATTTCCTCAAGATGCAAGATTATTTACCATGTCCAATTTGTGTGTTTGCAAACAGCACATTTGTAAACCACAACTAAGCAGGGAGACAATACTTTGCCTGCAAGCTTGCAAACAATATCAAACAAGTCACTTCATTCTAATTCACTAACCCAACACTCTATAGCCTAAATGTTTACTCTCCCTTCATTCACACTCACAAAACACAGAGCAGTGGAGGCCGCTGAGGGGAGGACGGCTCATTATAACGGAGTAAATGGAATGGCATCAAATACCTGGAAACCATGTGTTTGATGTATTTGATAACGTTCCACTTACTCTTCTCCAGCCATTCCCACGAGCATGTCCTCCCCAATTAAGGTGCCACCAACCTCCTGTTACACAGAGTCATTGAAGAAATACTCCCCTCCCTGACTTAAAAAATAAATGGAAAACATAATTTACAACTTTATTATCCCTGATGTAGACCTACACGGCACATCTATCTACTCCAGTTATCATCCTATCCGAACCCAATTCACCAAAGAGTGGCAAATCAGCAGGTCTTTCCCAGCGAGCAACACATTTGCCCAGCTAAAGGCACACATGGTTTCAGTTAGGGGTCTGCACCTATAAACAGTTGGCCATGGCAGCGTATTGGTCAGGAAGTGCAATGTTGACTGCAAGTCAAGACAGGCACAAGCTGCTAATGATTGATACTCTACCCCCAACACCATCAGCAACACCAACACAATCATTGAAGACCAATAGAGAAGTGATTATAGAAAGCCTAGTAGTCCTTTAAATGGACTGCACTAGGCCCTTTACAAACAGGCTATAGGCAAATCACAGTTGTTGAAAGTTAAATATTTGAACATTGTAGTAACACAAACAAACATTCATACATTGAGTTTTAATACACAGAATATTTGGAATATCACCAAATTATTTGTAATATAAAATATTATTTAACCTTTATTTAACTAAGCAAGTCAGTTAAGAACTAATTCTTATTTACAATGACGGCCTACCCCGGTCTCCCCTAACCCGGACGACGCTGGGCCAATTGTGCGCCGCCCTAGCCTCTAGCACTGAGACACAGTACCTAAGACCGCTGCACCACTCGGGAGCCCTAAGCTGCAATATGTAACTTTTTGGGCGACCTGACCAAATTCACATAGAAATCTGAGTTATAGATCTGTCATTCTCATTGAAAGCAAATCTAAGGTTGTGTCCAAGGTTGGGGAGTAACGGATTACATGTAAGGGTTTACAACTGTAATCCGTTACGTTACCAGCAAAAATATTGTAATCAGATTACAGATACTTTTGAAAAACTAAATGATTTCCTCAAGGATTACTTTTAAATCCTTGAAAATCTTTGACACTTCTCTGTTTTCTCAAAGACATTAAAATCAGCATTGAAAAAAGGCACACATTTAAGTTTGTTCCAATTTAGCGAGTCTGACCACTATGACGACATACCAAATGTGTTTGATGGATCGCGGGAAAAGAGCAGGAATAGCCTTTTGTAGGCTACAGTCCAAGCTATTTCTTCCAATGGTGCGACTGCTGTCGGCATCCAAATATTATCCAATTTGAATAAACGCTTTCGAGGTAAGGATGACAGCAGTGGTGTAGTCTACAGCGATACGGCGCATTGTGAATCACACTGCTGCTCTCTCATTTAGCTATTTGCGCCTTACGGATTGTGGTTGTTGTGGATGGCTGCTCTAAATGTGTATTTGAACCCAATAATGGGTGAATTCAAAAATTTTAAGCTGCCTATCAATCATTGTTTTTGAAACCAGTGGACAGCCAGTGAAAAATGCGCTCTTGCAACAGCTGCATATTGCGGATCCCAGCCTATGGAATAAAAGTGGGGCTTTTATTGCTCAATCTAACTCATGCTAATAGAAAATAATACCCATAGGCCCAATGGGCACGTTCAAACTCACACACTTTTGATAGACTTAAAAGGGCAATCTGTAGTTGCTACATCCAGTTTTGGACTTATAAATGATATATATTAATGTAAAGTTTTAATTTAATCGCATTATTATATGTAGTAGAAAGCGATGGGTTAGAAGAAGCCTACATAACCAACCCATAAAGTAACATTTTACATCCATATATGGCCAGCTATGTAAACTTTAACATTGATTTATCCTGAAATAGATGTTGTTCAATTGGTAACAAACATTGTTGTCTTCTTCTAATGCCTCTTAAGGGGAAAGTAATCTAAAAGTAACTGAATGTAAACAGATTACGTTACGGAGTGTCGGTTATCCAAACGTTATGTTACTGATTACAATTTTGGACAGGCAACTTGTAACTGTGACTGATTACATTTAGAAAGTAACCTACCCAACCCTGGTTGTGCCTAAACTTGACACTTACAGGCGACTTCTGCTATCAGAATACGAAGCTCGCAATGAAAAGACAGGTCTAGATGCACAAAAGTCGCTTTGAAGTCTGATTGTGTTCAGATCTGTCTGACCACTTCAGGAGGTGGTCAGGGATGCATTGTGTGCGGATCTCTCCTCAGTCTGGACGCAATCAGGCTACCGAAAGTGCATACAGTCGGCGACATCATCAACACTCCTCCCACAAGTCTCCAGAAAAAGTGTGTTTTGGGACCGAGAGGCACCTTTTCATTATAGCATTGGAGGAAATATGTTCCTAGAGTGTGGGGAGACCTGTTAGTTTTTCTTTAAGAAGCCCTCCTGTTCTACACTCATTACCTGTATTAACTGCACCTGTTTGAACTCGTTACCTGTATAAAAGACACCTGTCCACACACTCAATCAAACACCTCTCCACAATGGCCAAGACCAGAGAGCTGTGTAAGGACATCAGGGATAAAATTGTAGACCTGCACAAGGCTGGGATGGGCTACAGGACAATAGGCAAGCAGCTTGGTGAGAAGGCAACAACTGTTGGCGCAATTATTAGAAAATGGAAGAAGTTCAAGATGACGGTCAATCTCCCTCGGTCTGATCTCACCTCGTGGGGCATCAATGATCATGAGGAAGGTGAGGGATCAGCCCAGAACTACACGGCAGGACCTGGTCAATGACCTGAAGAGAGCTGGGACCACAGTCTCAAAGAAAACCATAAGTAACACACTACGCCGTCATGCTAAAATCCTGCAGCGCACGCAAGGTCCCCCTGCTCAAGCCAGCGCATGTCCAGGCCCGTCTGAAGTTTGCCAATGACCATCTGGATGATCCAGAGGAGGAATGGGAGAAGGTCATGTGGTCTGATGAGACAAAAATAGAGCTTTTTGGTCTAAACTCCACTCGCCGTGTTTGGAGGAAGAAGAAGGATGAGTACAACCCCAAGAACACCATCCCAACCGTGAAGCATGGAGGTGGAAACATCATTCTTTGGGGATGCTTTTCTGCAAAGGGGACAGGACAACTGCACCATATTGAGGGGAGGATGGATGGGGCCATGTATCGTGAGATCTTGGCCAACAACCTCCTTCCCTCAGTAAGAGCATTGAAGATGGGTCGTGGCTGGGTCTTCCAGCATGACAACGACCTGAAACACACAGCCAGGGCAACTAAGGAGTGGCTCCGTAAGAAGCATCTCAAGGTCCTGGAGTGGCCTAGCCAGTCTCCAGACCTGAACCCAATAGAAAATCTTTGGAGGGAGCTGAAAGTCCGTATTGCCCAGCGACAGCCCTGAAACCTGAAGGATCTGGAGAAGGTCTGTATGGAGGATGGGCCAAAATCCCTGCTGCAGTGTGTGCAAACCTGGTCAAGAACTACAGGAAACGTATGATCTCTGTAATTGCAAACAAAGGTTTCTGTACCAAATATTAAGTTCTGCTTTTCTGATGTATCAAATACTTATGTCATGCAATAAAATGCTAATTAATTACTTAAAAATCATATGTGATTTTCTGGATTTTTGTTTTACATTCCGTCACTCACAGTTGAAGAGTACCTATGATAAAAATTACAGACTTCTACATGCTTTGTAAGTGGGAAAACCTGCTAAATCGGCAGTGTATCAAATACTTGTTCTCCCCACTGTATATTTCACTGTGGTTTAGATGGCGCTGTAGGACTATTTTCCAGTGTTTGTGTGGCACCTCGTAGTCTGGCCCTCACGTGAGAGATCACTATCACCTCTAGCTTGTGGATTCAGCCAATCAGACTCTCCCCATGCACCCCACACTCTGCCCACTCTGCCCACTGATCACGTATCCTGTGATTGGTCACATGCTCCTAGCTAGCCCAGCACTGGCCAGTCAGGTCCGTTGCATGCTCACTCAAGCGTATAAGTATTGCCCGGGCCTAAACGGTTTTATTACAGTCCGTAAGCGTGGACATATATGCATGAGATGCGTGACTATAAAGTAAAGTGTTATGTTTAGCTTGTCTTTGTATATCTCTATGTAGCTATTGCTATGTTATATGCTGAAGTTGTTATTAGTATTTAACCTTTATTTAACTAGGCAAGTCAGTTAAGAACAAATTCTTATTTGCAATGACGGCCTACACCAGCCAAACTCGGACGGCGCTGGGCCAATTGTGCGCCGCCCTATGGGACTCCCAGTCACAGCCGGTTGTGATATAGTCTGGATATGTCGCCCATTTGTATAGCCTAATTGTATGGTATTAGGTAGCATGTTTATACTCTGCTGTTGTTATTATTTTTATTAAATTATATTATAATTTTTGTAAGAAAATAGGTTATAAAATGAAAGATTAATCTCTCATGTGAAGTTTAATGACTTTACTAACAACATATTTTAATAAGACAAAACTATTTGATAAAATATGTGAAAAGTCCATACTGGGCTTAATGGGTACCAAGTGTACCCTTTAAGCCTATGGGTGTTCCAAATAAGCTTAACTCTTAAATAATCAATTAACTAATTTCCAAATGTTACAAACGTACAAACTGTCTGATATTTCTTATGTAAAATTTTATTATATTAACCTACCCTAAAGTTATTAAAATAAACTGATCATTACTATTCATCATGAAAGTATCACTCATAACAGGGGGGTGTCCAATCTTATCCACAGAGATCAATGTGGACTTAGGCTTTTGTTCTTGCCGACCAGTACAACTTATCAACTAATCATAGACTTCAATCATGATTAGTTGAATCAACAAAGACCATAACACACACAACATTCAATTAATTACACATTTGCTGTACTGCTATCCTTGTTAATTAGTTCAACTTGTCTTCCAAAAGCCTGTCTTAAGACAGTTTTAAATCTCCCTCTCTACTGTGTATTAAAAGGGTACAGGTGGTGGACCAAAACTGAATCACTTGGATGAATGAAAGATAACAATATGACAATGTCCCCACCCAAAGGTACATGAGTAGTCACCCATTAGTCATCTTCTTGTCCCTGATTTGTTTGCATTTTAATCCACCACTTGTAGGTCTTCTATCCCTGATATCCTTCAACCCTGATCTTTTTCTACTGTCTCTACATCAACGACAACCTGTCCACTCCAAACTTTAACTTAAATCTGAAAAAAAAAAAGAATATTTATGCTCATGTTCATTGAATATTAGGGATATCAACACATTATCCCCATGTGTTTCAATGGGCTTAATAAAGTGATTTGTGGTGAAAAAGACAGAATAGCAAAGTCTACCCATAACATATTTGGAAACCAATGGTTTGGGGTATAAATATACACTATAGATTACAATATTATATTAAGTTAGTATTGATCATACTGAACAATATTGCTTTATTGTCATTTACATTATGTATAGAGGGAGTGATTTTTGTGCTACTGTACCCTTTAAGCCCACCTGAGATAAATGTAAAATTTACAAAAATGCCATCCATGTATAACAATGCAAGGTTAATTTAAAAGTAAAATAAGACAAAATGCATTTAAAAATGTAATCTATTATCTTCTTGTAGTTCACCACATTATGTTGCTGCTGTGAGACTGACATCCAGGCACAACTGCTAGCATGAAAAACTCATTTTCAATTTTGCAAGAAATAGTTACGAATGCTCATGAAATATGCTATCATGTGCATAAATCAGCACATTCATCTATTACTTTTAGATAAAGAATGATCACTTATCTGAGAAGGTACTAAACATATCTGGAAAATGTGTTCATCTGAGGGTTTATTTTGCAGCTTTGAAATTGGCCACTAGTGGGAACTTACACAGAACTGTCAATAACTTAATAATAACAACCAGATGAATTAGTTAAACAGAAGAAACTGTTAGTTGTTTCGTTTTTTATTTGAATCCAAAGATGGAAGTGGGCTTAGTTGGTACATATGCTTAAAAGGTATGCTTACCCTAATACCAGGTTAGATACAGTCCTTAACTATTGTGCTATTTCAGTTCTGTTCCATTTCTATTCACTGTCGTAGTGCGTTTGATATGCATACATTCATACTGATCTATTCATTGTATTCCATGTGTATATTAATTATTCCTTTCATGTCTATTACAGAACCATCACCATGTACATCTCTTGTGTGTGTGTGAATAACGTCCCTGTGCCTGTCAACTCTTGAGCTGCCTTATTCCCCCATAACCGGCGGCGGTGTCTGTAGGTCACAGACCAGTAAACATGTAGAGCTGGGTCGCTCTTTTTCACCTATAATGTCAATTTCTATGTATAATATGGGTCATATCATTAAAAAGTACCAATGAGACCACTCTGGAAATGTGGTGTGTTTGAAGTAGGGCTGTCAAACGATTCAAATAATGATTTGTGGTTACACACAAACACACACGTACTGTTAAAGCTTCATTCAGCCAAGCATTCTAAATGAGTGTTCTCCCAATTTCTAATTGGAGGGTTGAGTAAAGGAAAAAATAACTGTCTCTATGGATACAAAGAACAAAGAGCACTTGAAGTGGAACCGACAGCGCGTTAACTATTTTGCAGATAAGAAAAAGACAATCTTAATATCAGTAGAAAAAAAAAATGCTACAAAACCAACTTTATAAGAGGTTTTGAAAATAGGTTTTATTTGACTCAACATTCTATGATGTACACTAAGGCATTGTTGGCAGAATAAATGGATACAGTTCAATGCATTATTTATATTATTCACCAATACATTTCTTGGTAGTCAAAAAAATATTGCTGTCAGATTGTAAATCACAGCTGGCCAGGTACATTGTTTGCTGCCTCCATTCGGGATAACACTGTTTCAGTTTCAATGACTAAATATTTTGGACAAAAACGGATGAATGTAACTAAGGCTGGGAATGTCAACACAATCAAACTAGCAAGGACAATGATCACTAGTCAGTCATAAAGTGGTTAATAGGCTAGCGTATCTACATCCTGTTTTGATTGATCATCCTTAAGATGTTTCTACAACTTGATTGGAATCCACCTGTGGTAAATTCAATTGATTGGACATGATTTGGAAAGGCAAAAAACCAAGAGCAAAAACCAAGCCATGAGGTCGAAAGAATTGTCCGTAGAGCTCCGAGACAGGATTGCGTCGAGGCACAGATCTGGGGAAGGGTACCAAAACATTTCTGTAGCATTGAAGGCCCAGAAGGACACAGTTGCCTCAATCATTCTTAAATGGAAGAATTAACAAGGACAACACACAGGTCTTTCCATCATTGTATGTTTTTTTGTGTGCAAATGAACTCCAGCTTATGAACAATGTCAAATGTAATATAGCGAAGCAGCTGAGTGAGCTGGGAGCGCAATTTCGCAGGTACTTTCCCGAAATGGACGACACAAACAACAGGATTCGTTATCCCTTTCATGCCCTGCCTCCAGTCCACTTATCGATATCTGAACATGAGAGCCTCATCGAAATTGCAACAAGCGGTTCTGTGAAAATTTGATTTAATCAGAAGCCACTGACAGATTTATGGATAGGGCTGCACTCAGAGTATCCTGCCTTGGCAAATTGGCTGTTAAGACACTGATGCCCTTTGCAGCCACGTACCTATGTGAGAGTGGATTCTCGGTCCTCACTAGCATGAAAACTAAATACAGGATGTGTGTGGAAAATGACTGAGACTCTCTCCAATACATCCCAACATTGCAGAGTTATGTTCATCCTTTCATCCTTTCAAGCACACCCTTCTCTTTAACCTGTGGTGAGATGGCTAAATAATAATCAAAATGATTGATTATTATTATATTATTATTTGTGCCCTGGTCCTATAAGAGCTCTTTGTCACTTCCACAAGCCGGGTTGTGACAAAAACTCACACTCATTCTTATGTTTAATAAATGTATTGTATACTGTGTGTGTGGCATGCTTATAATGGTGACGGCTAACTACAAGCTGAAAAGGTTTGAGAGGGTTATCTAGTGTTCCGTCGTTATATTTGAGCTCATCTTGCGCTGGCTAGCATTAATTGTTGATCTTGTTGTTGTTGATAACCGAGGGAGACAGAGCCTACCTTTTCATGGTTGTTTGATCAATAAGTCCCAAATGTAAGAGGACACATTTGTAGAAATCCATTCAGGTGTATTTTGTGACTTTTGGTGAATGCGTTCTAATGATCTAAAGTTGGGCTGTTGCAACTGCCTGTAAACACACAGTCCAGTTCAAAGTACGCCTGATTACCAACAATGACGAGACAGCCTACAGGGAGGAGGTGAGGGCCCTGGTGGTGTGCTTCCAGGGAAATAACCTCTCCCTAAACGTCAACAAAACAAAGGACCTGATCGTGGACTTCAGGAAACAGCAGAGGGAGCACGCCCCCTACATCGATGGGACCGCAGCGGAGAAGGTGAAAAGCTTCACGTTTATTCGGTGTACACATCACTGACTATCTGAAATGGTCCACCCACACAGACAGTGTGGTGAAGAAGGCGCAACAGCCCCTCTTCAACCTCAGGAGGCTGAAGAAATTTGGCTTGGCCCCTAAGAGCACTCACAAACTTTTACAGATGCACAATTGAGAGCATCCTTTCGGGCTGTATCACCGCCTGGTACGGCAACATCAAAAACAGTAGCTAAATGGAAAGGATGTCCTGTTCTGATTAAAATAATTGTGGGAAGTTAGAGTTATATCAAGAGGCATTTAGCCAAGGCATTGTAAACATTATTTTGTTTAGCTAGCTAGCTAACATAAGCATAACTAGCTCGCTAGTTACTTTTATTTTATTTATTTTTTTATTTCACCTTTATTTAACCAGGTAGGCCAGTTGAGAACAAGTTCTAATTTACAACGGCGACCTGGACAAGATAAAGCAAAGCAGTGCGACAAAAACAACAACACAGAGTTACACATGGGATAAACAAACGTACAGTCAATAACACAATAGAAAATCTATTTACCGTGTGTGCAAATGTAGTAAGATTAAGCCATAGTGGTGAAATAATTACAATTTAGCAATAACACTGGAGTGATAGAAGTGCAGATGATGATGTGCAAATAGAGATACTGGGGTGCAAATGAGCAAAAATAACAATATGGGGATGAGATAGTAGAGTGGACTATTTACAGATGGGCTGTATACAGGTGCAGTGATCGGTAAGCTGCTCTGACACCTGATGCTTAAAGTTATTGAGGGAGATGGTAGTCTCTAGCTTCAATGATTTTTGCAATTCGTTCCAGTCATTGGCAGCAGAGAACTGGAAGGAATGGCGGCCAAAGGAGGTGTTGGCTTTGGGGATGACCAGTGAAATATACCTGCTGGAGCGCATGCTACGGCTGGGTGTTGCTATGGTGACCAGCGAGCTGATATAAGGTGGGATTTACCAAGCAAAGACTTAAAGATGACCTGGAGCCAGTGGGTTTGGCGACAAATATGTAGCCAGCCAACGAGAGCATACAGGTCGCAGTGGTGGGTAGTATATGGGGCTTTGGTAACAAAACGGATGGCACTGTGATAGACTACATCCAATTTGCTGAGTAGAGTGTTGGAGGCTATTTTGTAAATGACATTGCCGAAGTCAAGGATCGGTAGGATAGTCAGTTATACGAGGGCATGTTTGGCGCATGAGTGAAGGAGGCTTTGTTGCGAAATAGGAAGCCGATTCTAGATTTAATTTTGGATTGGAGATGCTTAATGTGAGTCTGGAAGGAGAGTCTACAGTCTAACCAGACACCTAGGTATTTGTAGGTGTCCACATATTCTATGTCAGACCCGTCGAGAGTAGTGATGCTAGTCCGGTAGGCGAGTGCGGGCAGCGTTCGATTGAAGAGCATGCATTTAGTTTAACTAGCATTTAAGAGCAGTTGGAGGCCACGGAAGGAGTGTTGTAGGCATTGAAGCTCATTTGGAGGTTTGTTAACAGTGTCCAAAGAAGGGCCAGATGAGTCTGCCGATAAGAATGCGGTGATTGACAGAGTCGAAAGCCTTGGCCAGGTCGATGAAGACGGCAGCAGAGTACTGTCTTTTATCGATGGCGGTTATGATATCGTTTAGGACCTTGAGCGTGGCTGAGGTGCACCCATGACCATCTCGGAAACCAAATTGCATAGTGGAGAAGGTACGGTGGGATTCGAAATGGTCAGTGATCTGTTTGTTAACTTGGCTTTCGAAGATTTTAGAAAGGCATGGCAGGATGGATATAGGTCTGTAGCAGTTTGGGTCTAGTGTCTCCCCCTTTGAAGAAGGGGATGACCGCGGCAGCTTTCCAATCTCTAGGAATCTCAGACGATACGAAAGAGAGGTTGAACAGGCTAGTAATAGGGGTTGCAACAATTGCGGCAGATAATTTTAGAAAGAAAGGGTCCAGAAAGCCCAGCTGATTTGTAGGGGTCCAGATCTTTTAGAACATCAGCTATCTGGATTTGGGTGAAGGAGAAGCAAGGGGGGGCTTGGGCAAGTTGCTGCGGGGGGTGCAGAGCTGTTGGCCGGGGTAGGGGTAGCCAGGTGGAAAACATGGCCAGCCGTAGCAAAATGCTTATTGAAATTCTCGATTATCGTAGATTTATCGGTGGTGACAGTGTCTCCTAGCCTCAGTGCAGTGGGAAGCTGGGAGGAGATGCTCTTATTTTCCATGGACTTTACAGTATCCCAAAACCTTTTGGAATTAGTGCTACAGGATGCAAATTTCTGATTGAAAAAGCTAGCCTTTGCTTTTGTAACTGACTGTGTATATTGGTTAATGACTTCCCTGAAAAGTAGAAAAGTTGCATATCGCCGGGGCTGTACAAATTATGTTTTTGCTGTTATCTAAAGAAAAGTATGGAAAAGTGTTTATAGTTTAACTTCCTGTACATTTTCCTTGTTGCTTAAAGCTGCAAGCATAGGGGAGTTTTGAGACAGACAGCCGTAAGTAAAAGCAGCTGCCAATGGGTCGTCAATAGTTACCACAGCCCTTAAAACCTAACCCTAACCTTAACCACACTAGTAATCTTATGCCTAACCCTTAATTAAGACCAAAAAGCAAATTGTTGTTATCATTAATTTTTACGATATAGCCCATTTGGACTTTGTGGCTGTGGTAACTAACACCGTGCGGAATAGTGTCCGTGCGAACACACATGCACTTAAAAAGGGTACGTGCGATGAAGAAAATAAAATGTAACTGCATTAAAAATGTAATAATTTGACAGCCCTAGTTTCAAGAGTATATTGTTTTAAACAATGTCTCTAAAAATAAGTCAAATCAAAAAGGGTACTTTTGAGATATTCATATTAATATATTTTAGGTTGAATCAATTAATTGTATTTCAGAATCTAGACATACTCCATATTTGAGAGAACACTATAGGGAGTATAATGACACTAAGATTATGCCTGTGTCATGTACAGTTCACAGAACATAGGGTCTTACATAGGTCTAAAAAGGGCCAAAAATGGCCACTTTCATCATGATTTTCTCAAAATGTATTTGTAAATGCAAAAAGCATGTCAAACATGCTTCCTCCCAATGAAGATTCTATGTGAGAATTGCCAGAACAATCTGAGATACACAAATATTTTCAGGCTGCCCTGGCGTGGAATCACCCTATAATTGTATCAAAATGAACAAACAAGGTCATGTGTCAAACCCCTACACATGCTCCCCTGCACCTATACACATGAGAGCTGTCAAACCTCTCATCTGAAATTCTCCTGAGGGGACATTTAAATATATAGATAGGTCAAGTCTGCTCAGATGATCAAACTAACAAACATTCACTATAACTGAGAAATGTATCTGTATCACATAAGTATGCAAACAAACAAATATTAATCCAATAGAATAACATACACGTTAACATATAGCCGAATTGAGAGATTGTGTAAAAACATATTTCATATACGTTCTATAGAAGGGAAGGTGAGAGTACAGGGCAGGCTACTTGTAGTTGTATTGCGTTTGACTCAAGGTAATTCGATTCGTGCATCAATACAATTCATACAACGTAGGCTAGTCTACAGGAGACTTTCGATTAGCCTACTTATTATAGGTTGGGCCTGTGCTATACCATTCGGAACTCCTAGTTAATACGTCTCTAGGCAAATATTTGGTGGAGGCCAATCAATGCAGCGGAAATGATAGACAGGCCATCGTAATTGCAAAGCATTGTTTTATGTGTAACACGTTTAGATGCTGTTAACAATTAAAACACAAAATGTTACTTTTTCGAAGCACCGAACGTCACGGTAAACTATCGCGACTTGCGAGCTGCTATGTTAGTTACCAAGCTGACTAACTTTTTGACAGGCGTCAAACTATTTCAAGGTTCTTTGAAGTCACACCACTTGATATAATCATATTGGCATAGTAAAGGCTGTGCTACAACTTAGTTGTGCACTCGGAACACCATGGATGACGAGGATTTTCAAGAAACCTCAATGGAAAAATGTAGCTACAGTGTAGCCTATAAGCTACAAAACATGCACGTCAGCTTTAAAATGTACGGTGGAAGTATAAATGCAAAGTACACCGCTAAATGTTATTACACATGTGTAATAACATATTCATGCTGGACACAACAAATCGCACATAGACGAAATAGCTCGCGAGATTGCCTACACCAGTTGCAGTCAAACACTTTTTCACACTTGAAAAGCCGACAGCCCGAACGGTTTTTTCTTCGTTTTCTTTTTACCAGAGAGATGTGGGATCGCGCACATATTTCCAACGTGTTAGTAGGGGAAGTTAGACCGAATTTTCATCTACAGTAACTAAACTACAACTTCAAACCACTTCTGGGCCTATTCTGAGGCATTCGCTTACCGTCTCCGCCGCCGCTCCCCGGGCCACCTTCAACACCCGAGACACAGCCACCGAATCTCCACAGGGCCGTGGTGCTGAAAGAAAAGCGGAGGGGGGGTGGACTTAGTAAACTGGGTTTCTACACTGCTGCATCTCTGTTTTGACTCGAGTGGGGGGGGTTACTACAGCCCCCCGCTGTTTCAGAGACACGGGAATTATTTTGACAGCTCTTCTTCTTTACCCCCTCTACTCCCCCTTATTTTCTCTTTTCTTTTCTTACGTCCAACAGATACAAATCAAAATACTGTCACAGAATATGGCGGCTGCATAAGCGATCGCTTATCGCGAGACTATTTTTTTTCTCCTAGGGGAAAGTTTTGTTAGCGGAGAGGAAGTATGATTGCTAAATGCTCTGCAGATGCAGACGCAGACAGAGAACGAAACGTTAGTGTTAACTTGGTAATATTATTTGAAAGAAAACTATCAACAGACGTGTTGAAGTAATACAGGTGGGGTGGAGGGTGCTTGTTAGGTCTATGTCTGTCTACAGAGAAAGTTAGGTTACAATAGTTAAGTCACCTACAAAATTATTTGCAAAAATATACTGTATAAAATAAATAAACTATTATTTATTTAATAATAAATAAATTATTATTTATTTTTTAGTGGATCACCAGAAATAGATTTTGTTTAACAAGTAATCTTTTTTTCCTTCAAAAAGATAGGTGTCAAAGTTCTTGACACTGTAATGGAATAGGTTAGGTATTTTAGACAGCACTCTACAGCTCACTACCACTTCCACACTACATTCCCTCTGATGGGCACAGCGACCTTGTCCAGGTGCTGAGCCTGGTTGATAAGCACATCAGGTGCTGCCAACTAGGTGTTCATCAGTCAGTGTCCCCGTTTGTAAGCTGTGAGGCTGGTGGTTGATTTGATAGCTATGAGGCCATTTTTTGATTTTGAATCTTGGGCGGCAGGTAGCCTAGTGATTAGAGAGGCGAGCCATAGGGTTGCCAGTTTGAATCCCGGGTGCGACAGGAAAAATCTGTCGGGAAGTGGTCTGGCAACTGAAGGCTTTGCTGGTATTAAATCCTAGATGCCTGCCGTTGTTTTCTTTAGCAAAGCACTTAACCCCCCAACAACAGCTCCCAGTGTGGCAGCCACATGCACCCCAATATAACAATATTAGCAGGCTAGTTAATCAGTTTCGTAGCAGCACGCCTAAAGATTCTTATAAATAAAATAAAACAACAAAAGGCCTCAAATCAAATCAAAGTTTGTCACGTGTGCCGAATACAACAGTTGTAGACCTTACAGTGAAATGCTTACTTACAAGCCTTAACCAACAGTGCAGTTTAAGTAAAAAATATAAAGTATTATGTAAACAATATATAAGAAATAAAAAAAACTGTAAAATGACAGTAAAAAATACATATATACAGGTGGTATATAAAGGTGGTACCGGTACAGAGTCAAGGGGCACCAGTTAGTCGGGCTAATTTAGGTAATATGTACATGTGGGTATAGTTAAAGTGACTATGCATAGATGATAAACAGAGAGTAGCAGCAGCGTAAAAGAGAGAGGGTGGGGTCGGGGACACAATGCAAATAGTCCGGGTAGCCATTTGATCATCTGTTCAGGAGTCTTATGGCTTGGGGGTAAAAGCTGTTGTGAAGAATTTTACCAGGCAGTGATGCAGCCAGTCAGGATGCTCTCGATGTTGCAACTGTAGAACCTTTTGAGGATCTGAGGACCCATGCCAAATCTTCAGTCTCCTGAGGGGGAATAGGCTTTGTCGTGCCCTCTTCACGACTGTGAAGAGGGTGTTGGAGTCGTGCCTGGCCATGCAGTCATGGGTGAACAGGGAGTACAGGAGGGGACTGAGCACGCACCCCTGAGGGGCCCCAGTGTTGAGGATCAGGCAGATGTGTTGTGATCTACCCTTACTAACTGGGGGCGGCCCGTCAGGAAGTCCAGGATCCAGTTGCAGAGGGAGGTGTTCAGTCCCAGGATCCTTAGCTTAGTGATGAGCTTTGAGGGCACTATGGTGTTGAACGCTGAGCTGTAGTCAATGAATAGCATTCTCACGTACATAGGTGTTCCTTTTGCCCAGTTGGGAAAGGGCATTGTGGATCTGTGGATCTGTTTGAGCGGTATGCAAATTGGAGTGGGTCTAGGGTTTCTGAGATAATGGTGTTAATGTGAGCCTTGACCAGCCTTCAATACATGGCCACCAAACCAATGTGCATTAACATTCTGCTTTTTTAAGTTTAAGTTCATATTTTTGTCAAAGCAACACAAATAACTAGGGCTTTACAAAACTTTGAGAAATGTTGGGGTTAAGTGGGTTCAAATCTTCAGAGAAGTCACAGACTGCACAGAGGAACATATTTATTCGTATTGAAAATCAGATGTATTGAATCCTCCATGTGTTCTATATCAAAGGGCACTTAATTTAATGTAATAGGTTTTTAAAATCCAACATTGGTGCACAATTTCTACATAAAATATCAAAGGGACACAAAAGGGACTTGTGGAATGACCCACCTACTGTAAAATATGGTGGTGGATCTTTGACGTTACGGGGTTGTTTTGTGAAGGTCAACGGCATCATGAACTCCAGGTACCAAGACTTTTTACCCCAAAAGCTGGTTGCCTCTGCCAGGAGGATGATTCTTGGCCACAAATGCATCTTCTAGCAAGACAATGAGACCAAGCACAAAATCAACATTTTGCAATGGCCATCTCAGTCTCCGTACTTGAACCCCATTGAAAAACTGTGGTTTGAATTGAAGAGGGCAGTCCGTGTCACGTGTAGCTCAGTTGGTAGAGCATAGCGCTTGCAACGCCAGGGTTGTGGATCCGATTACCACGAGGGATCAGAATGAAAAAAGTATGAAAATGTACGCACTCAGTACTGTAAGTTGCTCTCGATAAGAGCGTCTGCTAAATTACGTAAATGTCAATGTCTGTAAGCGCCGACTGGAGGATCTGGAAAGATTATGTATGGATGAATGGTCTAAGATCCATCCCAATGTGTTCTCCAATCTCAGAAAACATTATAGAAAAAACGCTCAATGTTGTTATCCTGGCAAGGGAAGGGTGCCAATAATTTGGGAGAAAAAAGTATTACTTGCTAAACAAATATCTTTCTCTGAGCAATTGTATTAGTATAAAATAATATAATATTCAATTTTTTTCGGAGCAAGCAATATAGCTGAGTATTAATACACTCTTTTTTTGCTCATCTTTATCAAGGGTGCCAATAACTTTGGAGGTGACTACACTCCTGGAAAAAAGGGTTCCAAAAGGGTTATTTGCGGAGGGATAGGGTTCTACCAAGAACCGTTCTCATCTGAAGAACCTTTTTTGGAAAACAAGGGTTCTTTGTAAGGCAAAGGGTTCTAAGAACCGTTTTGGAAGAAATGGTTGTTGGATGATTATTTTTAAGGCAAGACGGATTCCTTGGAAGGCGAGAATAATTATTTGGAAGGCAAGAAGGGTTACATAGAACCCTTCTGAATCTGAATAAGCTTTTTTATTCTACAATGTAAAAAATAGTGCAAATAATGAAAAACCCTTGAATGAGTAATATTCCAAACGTTTGGCCCCCAGTATATATATATATATATATCTGAAGGGGTCCTAATTCAAAATTAAATAGCTAAATAATCCATAGTATGACCATCTTAAAACAATTCCATATGCCTCTGCAAAAGGGTTCTACCTAGCACCAAAAAGGGTTCACATATGAGGACAAACCATTGAACCCTATATGGTTCTACTTTTCTAAGAGTGTATGTGGTGCTATAGTAACAATTCTATAGCCATCCTCGCTATATGAGCCAGCATGTTACAATTCCCACCAAGTGGGTTAACCCTATTGGCACGATGCGTAGGATGTTTGCCTTTCATGCCCCTCTGATCGCTTCATTGATGTCAGAAATGGAATGGCGACGTGAGGCCATCGGAAAGCATGGCCGGGACGTGTGAGGGGGCCGAGTAGTCTAAGCACGTGAACGTGCTTTCCCGTTCGAAGCGGTAAGGGTAGCGATCCTCGCTATATCACTCATATTACAATTATTACCAAGTGGGTTAGTTGTATTTGCGTAATGTGTAGGTTGTTTGCCTTTTATACCAGTGACCCGTGTTCGCTTCCCTGCTTCGCCGTTCGCTACAATACTGTTAATTGGTATAACAGTATTGTTATACACCCACAATAATATCTCAACCTTAATAATAATAATAATACACACCCATAATATGAACAAAAAAAGGTATCCAACAGACACTAGAACCGATTGGATTTTTAAAAAATTATAAAAAGCATGTCCATAATAACACAGCTGGTGGACTGCTATACTAGAGCTGGGAGCCAGTGGGAGGTCAGTATGGTCATGTGGGTGGTCACTGTGTGTGTTTGCCACGAAGAGAGGAGTTCTGGGGGAGCGAGACCTACAGTAGAGCAAGAAAAAAAGACTAGTTTTTAGCGTCACTGTGTTCGGTGTAGGGGTTAGTGGTTATTTATATAGTAGGCCTACTAAAAATAACTTATGGACAGAAACGTCTTACTCTACTGTAAGTCTGTATTCTTTCTGTAAGTATTTGTGTGCATTTCTATACTTATTGATCTCCATCCCATTCCTCATCAGGCTTACCACCATCACATGATATTATGGAGTGAGAGCATTCCCACTTCAGAGATGGAACAAAACTATTCATTCAACTTTAATAACATGCCAACTCTCCCCCAATTGAACTGGGAAGTGGAAGTGAGGATTTAACATTCCTGGTACCTGTCATGGTTAATTAGGACATGTCGGAGTGAGGAGGAGGTTAATAGGGTTGTGTGTTTAGAAGGCATCATTCACACATTGGGCTTGTTCGACATCAACTGCTAACTGATTGATTTACAAATCACTATGCATCATAAATAAGCACTAATTATTATTTGTAGTTAGTCACAATTTACTCATGATGCATCACAGATGTCAAGCTCTCGAACACGGCCACTCACTCCATTGGGGATCATGGATGGCCAGCTGTGACAGGACTGGGAGTTACACCTAATACATCATCATACACTGTGCCACTGGGGTCACCCTCCTCCATTACCAGAAGATTGTAAACACACTTTTTTGTCATTTAGTCAGCCCTCACTGTTAAATTGGATGGTTGAATGTGTCTGTGAGGACATCATAAACAGGTGTCCCATTTAAGTTGTTTTATTGATGCGGACCAAGTCTCTTGCTCGGTTGCATCATGGGTCAAGTGAAAAAACAGACGTTTTCTTGTGAAAGGGGACGGCGCATTTGTTCTTGAGTGGACTGGGTGGAAACATATGGCGTCTCGTGTGTCTGCGTAATGCAGTGACTCACACACTCACTCAGTCTTAGACAGACAGACAGACAGACAGACAGAGACACACAGACAGACAGACAGACAGACACACACACAGACAGACAGACACACACACACACACTGGCCCCTGCTATCTGCACAGAATGTGACCTACTTGATAAACACATGGGGGGTGAGGACTCAGAGATGTGTGTATGTCAAAGGGTAGGGGAAGTCAGTTAGTCATCAAAATAATTATTAACTTAACCCTATGTTAGATGGGAATGCATAAATGTTTTACATTTCTTTACCAGTTTATGAAGTGGCTTTTTCTCATTCTGTAAGTGCCATGTGTGGAATGGAGGTAGACACTGGAACGGGTGCATTGGCACCTCCCAGTCAAAGATCATGAGGGATAGGGGTGGCCCTTGTCGTCCTCCCTGGCTGTTGCCCTGCCTTTCGTCAAGGTGAAGAATGTTTCACAGAATGTTATAAGGAGCTTTACACTGTTACCAAATCCCTGCCTTGGTCTTCGAGCACATATATTATCACAGTGACAACTTGATAGGGGAACAGAGGGGAGGAAAAGTGCAGCTCATGCCAGAAAATGAGACTGTTTGCAGTCAAAAACAAAGCCACGCAACTGCATGTGGTGGAGCTATGTGCTGCAGGGCGCTCCTCAGATAGGCTTCTTGGGAAAAGAGGCCGGCCACCCACATTCCTGGCATGGAAAGAGACACTTTTCTCACGGTCTGAGGACAGCCTGCCTGTCTGGGGTCCACAGTGGTGATTTAGCTTGCAGAGGCTGCAGTTCTCCACTCATTGTTCTGCTCTGAGCAAACTTCAGGCGCCCAATGTCCCTATCCAATGATCTCGCAGCAGGTATAGTTGCTCTCCTACTAACAAGTGTGAAACAAGGCTTGTGGAGGAGGGTGCTTAGGCAGCAGGAGGGGTTGTGTGTGTGTGTGTGTGTGTCTTAGGGGGAGGCGAAGGGGGAGGTGAGGACAGGAATGTTACTCAGTCCTCTTCAGTATGAGGGGATGTTGGACTGGACATCCTAAGCACAGAGAAACTGGCAACCCTTGCAGCTTGCTCAGAATTCTCCCTTATGATTTTTTTTTTTAATTTAACCTTTATTTAACTAGGCAAGTCAGTTAAGAACAAATTCTTATTTACAATGATGGCCTACCTACAGGGTCAGCCCCTGGAGCAAATTAGGGTTAAGTGTCTTGCTCAAGGACACATCGGCAGGTTTTTTTTGGACCAGTGACCTTTTGGTTACTGGTCCAACGCTCTAACCGCTAGGATACCTGCCGCCCACAAGTTTTACAGAGCACTAACAGTAATTATAGGTACAGGGAGAATTTGCACTCCATACCAGTTTTCAGTTTCTAACCAAGCTAGTAAGTGTGGAGTTGAGTGGCTTAAGGGCTGAGATCCAGACCTAGATCTGCTGCCCCCCAACACAGTCATCCTGACCCTCTGTAGATCAGCCAGCATTCCTCCTTCCCAACCTGAGTGGGCTGAGGGAAGACACTCAACCAGGAACCATCATAATCTCTCCCCTGGGATGTTCCCTAAGGCTAGGCCCCATAGGGCTAGCATGATCTTCCCCCAAATGAGGAGCCTGGAAACATAGTCTCTCTATGTGACCTTTCCCTTTAGATGTTTCCTTAGCGGCACTTCAAGCAGTGGACTCCACATTTATAACTGATGCCCATGTGACTCCCTTAGACCTTTTACCAATGCAGTAGCCTCTCCACTGGGGCTGAAAACACAGCTGTTTTACTGTCTGTCTGTCTGTCTGCCTGCCTGCCTGCCTGCCTGCCTGCCTGATATGGGCCACTGAGCCTCTATAACAGGGTCATGAGACAGTGAATAGGAGGAATTTGACCCATGTGTCCAGGGAATCAGTGTTAGGCTGCTGTATGGGGAGTTGATCACTGCTGTGCTACTGAAACATTTTTCAGTCTGACTGGACTGAAAATATGTAGAAAGACGCTAGGCAAGCAGTGCTGTGTGTGTGATGGGAAGGTGTGGCACAGTAACTCACCCTGGGAGGGGCATCCTGAGACAAATGGGATCACATCTGTGTTAATACATTCTGCGGAGATCCATCCGGCTCATATGTTTCTCTTAAGTGGTAGGACGAGGAATACGTCAGGGGCCTGGCAGTTCACTCAGCTGCTGTCCTAAATGGCACCCTATTCTCTATTTAATGCACTATAAAGAGAATAGGGTGCCATTTAGGACACAGTCTCTTGCCCTGCCTGCACTGGTCACCCTTCTCCAGTGGCCTCCAGCCAATAAAATGACCTTGAATGCGGCACCTATTTGACACGTCTCATGGAATCCTGTGCAGATACATGACACAGTGTACAGTGAATGTGACAAGGCTTGATTTTAAATATAGATTTTTCAATATTGAACTATATAAAGTCTCAAGACGTTTCATAAATAATAGGTATTATTTGAAACCAGTCACCCTTACCATATTTTCCCCTTGCTCTCTCCAGGTGCGTTAAAAGGTACTGTGGGCTGGTTACAGGTAGAGAAATGAAAGCTGGTGAAATATAGGGAAAAACATTTGCACTTGCTTAAATAATAGTTTGTTCATGCACGGCTTAAGATAAGGTCTCTCAAAACACGGTCCAGTCAGACTGTTAAAAAAGACCCCATCATGCCACCTAAATGGATTGCAGCTGGGAAATCATGCAGCGGACTTATGACACCCTGTGGCCAAGCAAGAGAACACCACTTAAATTCTTCACCCGTGTTGCATGGTGTACTGTATCAGTGTTAGTGTGACAATGTTGTTTCAATATCCAGAAATCAAGATAATAAAAATCATGTGAAATCTAAACAATGGTTCCTCCTGTTTGAGCCATGTATTCCAATTGACCCAAGAATCCAAGTAAACATTATTTGTCTCATAACAGCTCAAAACAAGACTAAGCTAGAAATAAATTGCTATGCCACAAGCCCTGAGGGTGGGACACAATGACACAAAGATATCAGACAGTATGGCACTGGCACACCTCTCATACTAGAAACTCACACACAGCTGTTTACACTCATACTCAGGACATTAGATTGAACCAGAGACTTGCTATGTGAAGCAAAATAGATTTTATTACAATAGAGGATATACACTGAGTGTACAAAACATTAAGAACACCTTCCTAATATTGAGTTCCCCCCCTCCAATGCTTACCACAAGTTGGCTGGATGTCCTTTGGGTGGTGGACCATTCTTGATACACACAGGAAACTGTTGAGCGTGACAAACCCAGCAGCGTTGCAGAACTGGACACAAACCGGTGTGCCTGGCACCTACTACCATACCTCGTTCAAATGCACTTAAATCTTTTGTCTTGCCCATTCACCCTCTGAATGGCACACATACACAATCCATGTCTCAATTGTCTCAAGGTTTAAAAATCCTTCTTTAACTTGTCTCCTCCGCTTCATCTACACTGATTGAAGTTGATTTAACAGGTGACATCAATAAGGGATCATAGTTTTCACCTGGTCAGTCAATGTCATGGAAAGAGCAGGTGTCCTTCATGTTTTGTACACTCAGTGTAAAATAAATATACGTGATTTGTATAGTGAAATTAGGACAACATAGCTAAAACCAGCTGAATAAATGTGTTATTTTTATTTCCCGCACTGTGCTATTGCCCTACTTATGAAAGATATGGAAACAAAATATATTTAGGCCGTGTGTGTATTTTGAACGCCGTCTGTGTGGCCACACACACATTCACACACACAGAAAATGTTATAGAGTTGACAGACACCCAGACCTGCAAAGTACGGTTGTCTCATGCCATGGAGCCAAAAGAGAATGTGGACCATAACATGGTCGTGCACTTAATGTCTTCATACAACTTAGCCTGTATACCAAATTGCACTCTATTTGCTATGTTGTGCACTATGTAGTAAATATGGTGCCACTTGGGATGCAATCCTTAGAGATGAGGAGTGCTCCTTGACATAAACATGCACAAACAATTGTTGCTTTTTGTCTTTCTGTGAGACTTGAATAGCATCATCTGGTTAAATGGGTAAATTGATTTCAAATTGGAGGACAGAGAGCACCACGCTACATAATCAAGAGACCTAAACATCTTCTCAGAGAGAGACCTAAACATCTTCTCAGAGAGAGACCTAAACATCTTCTCAGAGAAAGACCTAAACATCTTCCCAGAAGGCATTTTGATGTATCACAGGAGCACTTTGCAAAGGGAGAGTCTGTCATTCTGTGCAGACTGTTGAGAGGAGGATGATAAGTGCTTAAATTCTAGATTGAAAAAGAGAGGTACATGCAACACTAGTAAAGGGGGAGTGTGACGAGGTACAGGCCTAGAGGTGCACTTTCATTCATATGTGCATTCATTACTACTGTGTATATTTAGATGTCCACACAAAGGTAAGAACTCCTAAAAAAATCTTTGTCTGGCATATAACTTTTATACAACTTCCATATATTTACTGTCTAAACAAGACATAAAAAAAAACATTAAATACTTTTCATTTACCACTAAATATTTCAGCAATAACAGTGCATTAATAGAAAATTATCATATCGATATGTTTCAATTAGAAATTATTCAAATGTGTTCTTATGTACAGCATTTTAGCATTTAGGACAATATTAATTAAAACAGAAAATCCTAAATCATCCTACAATGTACTTTTTGCAGTCATTAAATTAGAGATGGGACACATTAAATGTGATATTTAACTGCTTGCTGTCATTTTGAAAATAACAGACACTACATTTAGATGACAATAAAACAACAAATACAGAAACAAACTCAAAATGTAACTCAAAGGTACTATAACAGATCAGAAGGAATAGGACAAGGAGAAATAAGCATAACCCAGAACATCCCATCATGTGATGGCAACTTTAAACATAATCAGACTAAAAAGGCACTGTCCACACATAAAAACATGCATTGTTTCAGTCCTGTCAAACGGAGGAGGTGGTGCTGATGTGAGAGAAAGTCCCTGGACTCTATAGACTGAATGTTGTATCACACAGTATCCAACTAGATATGATTGTGTGTTTCTATAGAGAATAATTGACTTAGGAAAAACTAGGAGCTATCAAGTTGACAAACAGGTTTATGGTAGATTGATCACTTTAGTGATTCAGGCTCTGTTGGACAGAGGGGCCCATGTATATCTAGCTACTGTGTGTTATTAAGGCAGGAAGAGGGAAAATCTAAAACATGGGTATTATTCATATATACTGTATATACAGTGCCTTCAGAAAGTATTCACACCCCTTGACCTTTTCCACATTTTGTTGTGTTACAGCCTGAATTTAAACAGATTAAATGTATATTTTTTGCTAATTTTTTTAGCTAAAATGTCTTGAGTCAATAAGTATTCAACCCCTTTGTCATGACAAGCCGAAAATAAGTTCAGGAGTAAAACATTTGCTTAACAAGTCACATAATAACTTGCATGGACTCACTCTGTGTGCAATAATAGTGTTCAACATGAGTTTTGAATGACTACCTCATCTCTGTACCCCACACATACAATTATCTGTAAGGTCCCTCAGTCAAGCAGTGATTTTCAAACACAGACTCAACCACAAAGACCAGGGAGGCTTTCCAATTCTTTGCAAAGAAGGGCACCTATTGGTAGATTAAAAAAAAAAATTCAAACAGACAGTGAATATCCCTTTGAACATGAAGTTGTTATTTACACTTTGGATGGTGTATCAATAAACCCAGTCACTACAAAGATACAGGTGTCCTTCCGAACTCAAGGAAACCGCTCAGGGTTTTCACCATGAGGCAAATGGTAACTTTAAAACAGTTACAGAGTTTAATGGCTGTGATAGCAGAACTGAGGATGGATCAACAACATTGTAGTTACTACTCAATACTAACCTAAATGACAGAGTGAAAAGAAGGAAGTGTGTACAGAATAAAAATATTCCAAAACATGCATCCTGTTTACAAGGCACTAAAGTAATACTGCAAAAACAATGTGGCCCTGAATACAAAGTGTTATGTTTGTGGCAAATCCAATACAACACATTACCTAGTACTACTCTCCATATTTTCAAGCATAGTGGTGTTTATGTTATGGATATGATGGTAATCGTTAAGGACTGGGGAGTTTTTCAGGATAAAAAATAAACGGAATGGAGCTAAGCACAGGTAAAATCCTACAGAAACACCTGGTTCAGTCTGCTTTACACCAGACACTGGGAGATGAATTCACCTTTCAGCAGGACAATAACCTAAAACACAAGGCCAAATATACACTGGGGTTGCTTACCAAGAAGACAGTGAACGTTCTTGAGTGGCCGTGTTACCGTTTTGACTTAAATCTACTTGAAAATCTATGGGAAGACCTGAAAATGGTTGTCTCGCAATGATTAACAACCAATTTAACATAGCTTGAAGAATTTAGACAATAATAATGGGCAAATATTGTACAATCCAGGTGTGCAAAGCTCTTGGAGACTTACCCAGAAAGACTCACAGCTGTAATTGCTGCCAAAGGTGCTTTGTTCTGCCGCTGAACAAGGCAGTTAACCTACTGTTCCCCAGGCACCGAAGACGTGGATGTCGATTAAGGCAGATTCCCTCACCTCTCTGATTCAGAGGGGTTGGGTTAAATGCGGAAAGCACATTACAGTTGAATGCATTCAGTTGTACAACTGACTAGTATCCTCCTTTCCCTTTCCCTATATACAAAGTATTGACTCAGGGGTGTGAATACTTATGTAAATGAAATATTTCTGTATTTCATTTTCAATAAATTTGCTAACATTTCTAAAAACATTATGGGTTATTGTGTGTAGATGGGTGAGAAAAATAAATACAGTTAAGCCATTTTGAATTCAGGTTGTAACAACAAAATGTGGACTATGTCAAAGGGGTATGAATACTTTCTGAAGGCACTGTATATGGAAATAATACATATGATTGTATAATGTATACTATCCATATATGCATTTGTTCATTACAATATTTAATTTTGAGTACAATTAACAATGCTGTAAGAAACAAGTGAATGCCTTCTTCAATTACAATATTGAACATTAGATCTAAAATAAGGAATGGATATTCCAATCATTTTCAAAACCATAAAGATAAACTGTGATTTGCATGCTTTCACAGTAAAACTGAAGCATTGTGCAAGTTTAAGCTTTTCTCTTTGATTTTGCATAAGAACTGTTTGACAATTATTTACCCCACTATCACCCTTTGGAGCCGCACAATGAATAATACTATTGATACCTCGTTTGTGTAGAGATTAAAATTGAGAAACAGTATCTAATCTATTCTTTAATGCTCTTCAACTATAACTCAAATACATGCCATAGAAAAAGAGAGAAAAAAACTTTGAATAGCTGCTGGTTTTGCTCCCGAGTAAACACCACTGTTCTGGGAAGGCGGTTGTTCATCCACTGGGCCTGTGTGCCTGCCAGTCCATCGAGAAAATCTAAAAAATAAACTCAAAACCAGACAAACCCAAACCAATAAAGTGACATTGTATCAACATCAAATAGAGAGCTAATCCGATACGCATAAACATTCTGGTCGACTATTAGGAGCTCATGTTGAACAAGGAGGGAGCAGTCCTTTTTCCTCATCTGGTGTTTTAGCATTCACCTCAACACATATAATATATACTGTAACTGTGATTCAGTAAACTGGGAGTGCTGAGAAAGACATCTGATATGTGTGAGGAGAGAGGAGAGAGACAGCCAGACGGTGGCCAACAGCAGATCTCTCTGTACGAGAAGCTCTCTAAACCTGTTTTACTCAGCTGGAGATAATAGACAAATCCATCACTGAAGAACTGTGCAGTATCACTGTCAGAAGCAAACAGCTTCACAGAGAGCAGTCTATTAGTTGTGAAATACATGTTAGTACCTTGTAATGTGGTTGTGAATATTCTTGCTATAGAAAACGGAAGTCTCTCTCTCCTTCGGCAACAAAAGGACAGTGTTGATCATCATCATCAATATATACCAGATGAACAAAAGGCAGTGAAAATAATCGTAAAGAAATTGACACATTTTTGCCATTGCCGTAAAAGAGGTCCAGTTTTCTCAAATGGCCAGTAGATGTCAGTGCTTCTACATCCCTTCACTAGTCACAGAACAAGCTGAAGTGGCTGCCCTATTCCATGTCTGTCTATCTGTGTCTATCACACACACACACACACACACACACACACACACACACACACACACACACACACACTACAATTCCAGTCAACTAGTTTTCACAGGATAAATACTATAAGAAACCACTTCTCTTCCTTGGTTTATACTGTGCGCAAAAAGCGGTGTGGAGTTGAAGAGGCTGGCATAATACTTCACCCCAAATTTGTTCCAGCTCTTTGCAGATCCGTCCAGCAGTGCAGTCCTTTGACTGAATAAGATGAAATACTAACTGAAACTGTAAAGGGCAATAATGAGAGATTAAAAGGTAGAACATTACATGAAAAAAAAACTATATATATCTGGCAGTAACAGTCTCTGGAACATACACACTTTTGGCTTCCCAGTATGATGATGATGCACACCTTCTGTGCCCTTCAGTGACGTCCGTGTCCATGGTAAGATCCGTCAAGCCAATTTGTCCACAAAGAGGCACCTCACATACTTAAACACCTCTGGCTTGAAATGAGATCGTTCAGATTCACTGAATAAATGTTTCCTTGGTGGATACGACCCATGGTAAAGAGTAGCGTGGTAGTTGTAACTGGTCTGACGACATGCGCTACCTAGAGTTGTTGGAGACAAATAGAGATTACATAGCTTGCTGCAGACTGTAGAAACATTCGCTTCCCATGCAGACTTTCAGACTACAAATCTAGCCAAACAATCGGCCTAAAAGTGAAAAAATGAAATGTTAAAATAACAAGATTAAAATAAATGGTGTATTTCATAGTTCCCTGCAATGACATTAGCTGAAGAGCTGACTCTCTCTTTATACACATGGGATTCCAAGCCCAGGAGAGAATAGAAGATTCTTTCTTGTTTTCTCATCAGGAAAGTGTTGTCTCCTTTTCTTTGTTTGCTTCGATTGTTATCTGGATATAATAGATATCCAGGGTAAGTAAACGTGATGACAGTAAAGGGCTATTTTCCTGTTTCATCCCATCTTTTTCAATTTTTTCGAACAACAGTTACAAAAGCATCAACGATGAAAGTAAACTTGAAAACTCTACAGAGCAAACAAGCAAAAAAAAAGTGTCTTGTTAAATGAATAGAAAAAAGGTGCTATATAGTATTTATATATATTTATAGATGAACAGAGCTGCAATTCTTCCTCTTGAAGAACATGTTTTTTGTAAGTGCCATGGTTCGTAGTCTTTGTGTAGTAGGCGTGTGTAGTCAAAGTTGCACCTGATGTGTTTTCTTCTTATAATCTAGTATCAACCGGTTTTTGTCACTTGATAATAATAAAAAATCCTGTCCTACGGCCTTAGGAGGCAGGGTTTGTTTTTGGTTCCTATGTTGAGTTTGCCTTCATATTGCAGTGCCCTCCGGTAAGTGTGAGGGCATTGGGTGGAAGTGAGGGCAGGGTCACTCAGTGTAGTAGGGCTAACATGAAGGAGGGGAAGAAGTGACTGTTGCGTTGTTGGAATGATCTGACAAACGATGAGGTCTGATCAGGACGAGGGAGATGAGAAGTTACGCTAAGGTTTGTTTGAGGGTTGGTTTGGGAGAGGCCCCTGCTGTTGATCTGGAGAGCAGTTCTAGGAGCCTTAGTAGCGATGTGATTGGTGGGAGTACTGTGAGCTCTGCTGGGACGACGACGAGTATCCCTGGGACTGAGTGGAACCTTGGACGTTGCTTTGGTATCCAAGGCGGGAGTTGGAGTGCTGGAGAGAAAAGAATGGAGAGGAAATAGTAAACCGTTGACGGCTAGAGACCCCTGTCATGAATTATTTATCAGTCAGCACCACTGGAAAATACCATTGTTTATTTCAACCTTGCATGGGGTTTGAGAATAAATAATTCAATAACTACCTCAGGAGACCTTGAGGGAGGGAAAATACTTTTGTTGGCAATGTCTACAATTCTAAAGCTGGCTGAATAATTTATAGATCAAGAATGAGTCCAATAGAAAAGCATGACGCATAGCCACAGATCTGTAGTGTTTATCAACATACCGCCATGGCTTTCCACTGTTGTTTACTTGGTATCCAAAGATGTAGTCTACTTCTCATGGATTTCTAATAGAATTAGCAAGAGACTTCAGACTTCAATTCAGAGCAATTTACATAGCCATGACAATTCTATATCCTAAACACTATACTGCATATCACATGACTGAACAGTGGCTGATGTCAAAAACCTGCTGCATGTTTTATGACGTAAAAACTTGACCTTTTTCTTTGTGTAAGTGCTCCGTACTTTATTCAATGGCTCCTATGATTGCCTTTGTTGGTCTGAATAAATAAATGATCTGGGGGACTGAGCCACTACATCAATAGACAGGCTAACTAACCACCTTATACTACAGCTATAAAGAAAGCCAGCTCTGAATCAGATGACTGATTACTGACCGTGACTCACTCTAACCAGCTCAGACTGGGCCTAAGGCCAAATGTCCTAAAAAGGCAAATAAAAAGGCAGTCACCGGCCTTCAGATGAGAAACCCTTCTTCTGAGCCACCAGAGTGGACCTGAGGACCTGCTGCTGGACTGGGACTCCAGGGGGCTTGGATGGAGGGTTGAGGGGATAGGAGCAGAACGTGGCTGAAACTCCTGAAGTATGGAGACCACGGCCAAACTACTCCCATACATCTCTGACTACAACCCACACATCGCCGCCTGTCTAGCAGTCAATCTATCGACACTCACAGAGAGAGAGTGGGAGCGAGTGGTGCACATTGGGATACTATAGCCTCGGGGAGAGTGATCTATGAGGAGAAAAGTAGGGCGCGGAATGTGACGCCACAGCAAGCTAGCTCTCTGTTTCACTCGGTCTGCCAATCAAGAAAGGAAGGGGATATTTATACATTGGTTCTGGTGAGGCTTGACTTTGAAGAGCCCAGCAGCTGTCCACACGCGGCCTCAGCCCCCTGCTAAATATAGCCTAGTCAGTCAGTCCAGCAGAACCCCACACGGCCCGGGCCTAGCCAGGAGGAGACACCTCTGAACAGACCACAGTTGAGGTCAAATCCAATTTTATTGGTCACATACACATGTTTAGCAGATATTATTGCGGGTGTAGGTCAGGTAGATCACCTTCCTCATACGTAATACACCCTCTCTTCCGCTCTACCATGTTCTCCACTCTTTCAACTTCACTACTCCAGTCACCCGAGCCACGGACTGTTCACTCTGTTACCATCTGGCAAGCGGTATCGGAGTATCGGGTCTAGGTCCAACAGGCTCCAAGACAGCTTCTTCCACCAGGCCATCAGACTGCTGAATAGTTAAACCTAGCGGTCTCCCTGCATAGACCTGCACCTCAGAGACTATCTGCACTGACTACCCACACATCCAACCCTTACACACACACACACCCATAATCACACACAAGCACACATAAGCACACACAGTCAACGCTGCTGTTCCAATACATACTATTGATTCCACAACCCACTTTAAACACTGAGTGTACAAAACATTAAGGACACCTGCTCTTTCCATGAGATAGACTAACCAGGTGAATCCAGGTGAAAGCTATGATCCCTTCAACCCTGTGGAACGCTTTCGACACCTTGTAGAGTCCATGCCCGACGAATTGAGGCTGTTCTGTGGGCAAAAGGGGGGTGCAACTCAATATTAGGAAGGTGTTCCTAATGTTTGGTAAACTCAGTGAATTTGTCAATCCAGTCCGTTATTACTATGCATACTACGTCTTCTTTTAATACTACTACTTTTTATTTTTGACTTAACTCTTTTAATGTTATTATTGATTTATGTACTGCATTGTTGAGGGAGCTAGCACATGAACATTTCGTTACAGCTTTTATACCTGTGTACGTGACAAATACATCTCTCTCTCTCTCTCTCTCTCTCTCTCTCTCTCTCTCTCTCTCTCTCTCTCTCTCTCTCTCTCTCTCTCTCTCTCTCTCTCTCTCTCTCTCTCTCTCTCTCTCTCTCTCTCTCTCTCTCTCTCTCTCTCTCTCTCTCTCTCTCTCTCTCTCTCTCTCTCTCTCTCTCTCTCTCTCTCTCTCTCTCTCTCTCTCTCTCTCTCTCTCCCCTCTCTCTCCCCTCTCTCTCCCCTCTCTCTCTTCTCTCTCTCTATGATAGGGGCAGAGGCCAGGCTAGTGTGAACTAGAGGAAGGGCATTATTATCCTGATATAACATGACCTGTATTCCTACTAGCTAGCACAATGCTCCGCTCTGGTCTGAGTTGAGGCTGTTGTGTCTGTTCACTGAGCGTAGACAACAAGTGTTGCACGTCCCTGACATACCCTGCTGTACGTGTCTGTACGTATCTTTTCTCTCTAGTCAAATTAATTATCAATAAAGGAATACTAGTTCCTTTGGGTCCCCCAAGGGTCTATATTGACATTTTGGATGAAGTAATATGTTGACATTTTAAATATATTACATTTGGTGACATTTGGATTAAGCAAATTTAAATATCTCAACTCTAGATAATAAACTTAGGCATGCTCCTCAAAAGACAACAACCACAAGCGATCAACCATTGGTGACTGAAGCAATGTCATCGCCTTTCAATGAAAATGGACAGTAACACTATGGATAAGTGTAAAGCTGTAAAAACTCTAACCTGGTACTCTGACTGTTGGACCCCAGTGCCCGAGGAGGCCACCGAGGGCCCGATCCGAGATTTCTTGTTTGGGGGCCCCTGGTCCTGGCCGTGCTGGAGGCCTCCACCGGTGTTGGCTCCCATAGCCCCTGTGTTACCGTTGGTCTGGGCAGAGCTCTGTTGGGTGGAGGCTTGCTGGGTGCCGCTCTGCTGCTGGGTCTGGGCTGTCGTCTGCTGGTGCTGTTGGGACTGGGCCTGGGTCTGGGCCTGGGTCTGGGCTGTCGTCTGCTGGTGTTGTTGGGCCTGGTTCTGATGGAGGACAAACACACACAAGTCTTCAGTTAAAAATATATATAAAAAACAAGTAACGCAAGTGTTCAGTTAGAGAGATAAAGAGTAACAGTGACTGTAATAACCTCCCGTTGTGCACAAACACCCTGACAGGTTCCTTGGAGTAGAACTCTGTAGTAATCTGCCGTTGTGCCAGTTTCCTTTGATTAACAGTGTAGTCAGACATTCATACACAATGCATTGCATACACATTGGAAAATGCTCACTCATGAAATGGTATCAAGACAACATTAATACAGCCAAATTAACTATGTCTCACTTATCTATCATTGTCGCCCTCCACAATACCAATAGGTGGGAACTGGTTAGTACAGTAGTACACTGTTGGGGTGTTAGGACCTAGTTGAACAATTATGCACCCATCCGTGGTCTGTAATCACTCATTCACTCAGGACTTATTTATTCATTCAGGTCTGTATATACATATTCATGTACAGTTGTTATATCATATCACGTGCAATATTGTAAGTAATTCTTGGACTGAACTTATGTAGTCATTCACTCAGGAATGCATATTAGTATCCTTTTTTCATTGCTTTTAGTATATCGAATGTGCAATACGTGCATTTATCTGTAATTAAACCCTGCGCACTAAGGACTGTATTTTTAGGGAATTACTATTATTACCCTAAATTATATCATACACACATTTAGCTATTTAAGTATCTCTTCCTGTCATTTACCTGTACAGTTAATGTAACCATGCAAATATTCACTTACCTGTACATTTAACTGTACATTTACCTGTACAGTTAATTTAACCATGCAAAATATTCACTTGCCTGTTCATTTAACCAGACTCTATATGAAGTAAACTATTATTACCCTCACTTATATCATACGCACATTTAGTAGGGTTCAGGCCGGTGCTGATGGAGGATGATAACACCCAGCAACAGTCAACGAAGAGCTATTTGAAAGTTTAATGCTTAAACATTTTTTGGGGGGGACAGACTTGATGGAGACAACCGAGCACTGAAGGTGATCCTTGGTAAAGATTGCCACTCCCCCACCTTTGGAAGATCTGTCTTGCGAAAAAGGTTATAACCAGAAAGGTTAACATCAGTATTCAAAACACTATTCCTTAACCACGTCTCAGTAATGACCAACACATCTGGATTGAACCCACACTTTCAATTGATCCATTTTAGGTAATAAGCTTCTAGTGTTAATTTGCAGAAAACCCAGGCTTTTACAAGAGCAGAAATCAGTGAAGCAGATATCAGAGCACAAGTCAGAATTGGGGCTGGCAACAGTAGATGGGCCAGGGTGTACATGCACATTTCTAGATATCATCAACAGTAATACAATCAAGGCACGGCAGAGGACAGGGAGAGCTCTGCAGTGTTGATTTCCCACGAGTGTAAGGTGTTAAGGTGCTTTGGGTCTTTTTAGACAGCATGATGATAGTAGTTAATAACAGCAAATGGCTAAGGATTGTCAATTGTGAGGGGTTCTCTATGCATATTCTAGTATTTCACTTTTAGTCTATAGCCCAAACCATTCCACCAAAACTCTATTTACCTTCTCTGTTTTCTCTTCTGGCTCATCTTCGTTTAGAAACTCTCGTTTCGGGTAAGGTATCTGACATCCGGCAAACACACTACAGGAGAGAATGAGACGAGGGATACACACAATCGGTTGTTTGTGAAATAACTGAGTAGCTGGGTGTGGTGCGTACAAATACTTAAAACATTTTTATGTCAAGAAACCAAATCACAACCAAGCAGACCAAGACAAAAACAGGAAACTAGAAATTAAAAAAATACCAGACTATAAAATTACAATTCAAGGATTGATTTGGAAGTGCTCTGTTTTAAGTTCACTGAATCCCCTCCATTGTTAGTTTATCAAACAGACTTCTCATGGTGAAGACGTGAATGTGTTCATGTGTGGAGAGGGTGGCAATTATCATGACTTTGTAGGTCTCACTCTGAGGTTGGTAAGGGGTCCTCCAGGAAATAGGGATCCTGCAGTGCCTGTTCAGAAGTAATCCTTTTGGTGGGGTCCATTGTGAGGAGTTTCTGGAGCTGAAAAGTGGTGGATGAACAATAGGTTAGTGCTGCCAAGCAAACCCAATCAGCCAGCAAGGCCTATTGGTTTTACAGCTCTTATATCTTGATTGGTCCTTATCTTATACTCTCCAGTGTAAATCAAGGTAGCAGTAGCATGCTCTCCATAAATCGGCAATACAGTTCAAGCATATAATGGTTACTAGAAGGTGTGCTTACCAACAGGAAAACCTTGCTGTCAGGTTTGACTTTATGCTTCTCCATGTATTTCATTAGGCTGCTATTTGCATACCTGTGAATGGGTGAAGCACAGAATAGGTAAAACAGACATCTTAAAGCAAGTGAATAGTCTCAGAAGGCTGTCAGTCTGAGAGAAAAGTTCAAATGTGATGTTAGATGTGTGTGAAAGGTTCAGATATCTTTTGACAGCCGAGAAAGCCCAGGTATTGTCAGAATGTCAAGCCTTCTCCACTCACGTTGTTCTCCTGAAGTCTTTCTGAAGGGTGGGGTACTCAGGCATCTTCCTGATGTCTTCCCAATCTTTATCTGACCAATTCAAACAGACCAAAAAACTTCAGTCACTTTAAACCAATTGTTATACTTGCTGCCTTCAGAGGATAATATAATCTACTGTACATAATGTATGACAACAAGTACATGAGACGGACAAGGTTGATGTTAATGACTTTACCAAATACTATACGTCATGACTTTCATGACTTTGAGAATCTAACTGGGTTTTTACTGAATGTTTTAAACATGGTGTTATCAGGTGTGTGTGTGTGTGTGTATGTGTGTGTGTGTGCGCTGGTCAGACCTGCTGGGAAGCCCATGACACTGAATATCCTGTCCAGCTGGTCGTGGTGGAAGGGGTTACTGGTCTTAATGTCCTCCTGGCGGCAGTGGAAGATGGGCTCCGACGTCAGCAGTTCCGCAAAGATGCAGCCAATCGCCCAAATGTCTGCATCAGATAGACAAGCAGTTGGCAATTAGACATGGTCTGGGGCTATACCTTAGCAGGGACGGACGCAAAATAAACTCCACTAAACTTTAAGGTGTATCCGAATAGCTCTCACACTAACGGAGACTGGACAATCACAGGAGTTTCCTCTTAAGAATTCTGCTTAAGAATTTGACTGTACCCTGCAATTACATCTACAACCCTGTGCGTCTGACTAATAAACTCATCTAATCTAATTGTGATGGCTATAGTGGATGCCTAGGGCCTTTAAGTGTGTTGGCCTGATATATGTATATTTGATGGCAGACACCCTGAAGGGCCTGTTTGCTTGAACCTGGGGGGCTCTATTGAGTAACATACGCCATTCCTATACAATAAGACGTTCATTCATTGTTGTACAATGTAGAGAAAAACGGGGCAATTCAGGTTTCCTCCAGACGTGACGCTTGGCATTCAGGCCAAAGAGTTTAATCTTGGTTTCATCAGACCAGAGAATTTTGTTTTGCATGGTCTGAGAGTCTTTAGGTGCCTTTTGCAAAACTCCAAGCTGGCTGTCATGTGCCTTTTACTGAGGAGTGGCTTCTGTCTGGCCACTCTACCATGAAGGCCTGAGTGGAGTGCTGCAGCGATGGTTGTCCTTCTGGAAGGTTCTCCCATCTCCACAGAGGAACTCTGGTGCTCTGTTAGAGTGACCATCGGGTTCTTGGTCAGCTCCCTGACCAAGGCCCTTCTCCCCCGATTGCTCAGTTTGGCACGGCAGACAGCTCTAGGAATAGTCTTGGTGGTTCCAAACTTCTTCCATTTAAGAATGATGGAGGCCACTGTGTTCCCTTCCCCAAATCTGTGCCTTGACACAAACCAGTCTCGGAGCTCTACGGACAATTCCTTCGACATCATGGCTTGGTTTTTGCTCTGACATGCAGGTGTGTGCATTTACAAAATCATGTCCAATTATGACCAATTAATTTAATTTACCACAGGTAATCAAGGATGATTGATGGAAACAGAATGCACTTGAGCTCAATTTCGTGTCTCATAGCAAAGGGTGTGAATACTTTTTTTTTTTGTTATAAATTTGCAAAGAAAATCTAAAAACCTGTTTTTTCGCTTTGTCATTATGGGGTATTGTGTGTAGATTGATTAGGGAAAAAAACTAATTTAATCCATTTTAGAATAAGGTGCAGAATCTCTAATAATTAGCCTATCCTAAAAAAACTCCTCGTGCTGAAAATGAATCTGCACAGCCCTTGCTAAAGCCTACTATGATGTTTGAGTAGCTAGGCTTGTTTAAGGAAATATCATAGGCCTAGTTTTATTATATTGATAATTAGATTATATAGAGCAAATTGAAATAACATGTATTATTTCAAGGTTGAAATACCATTTCTTTATATGTGCAAGTTTTTAATTGATTCATACATTTTATTTTTAATTTAAGCTTTTTTACCTAGGCAAGTCAGTTAAGAACAAATTCTTATTTACAATGACGGCCTACCCCGGCCTTCCTTAACCCTTACGACGTTAAGCCAATTGTGCACCGCCACTCGGGAGCCCATTCATGTATTAGTAGGTTTATGGATGACATTTTTCAAGTTATTTGCCAAACCCTGTTTTATATTGTCTAAAAGGAAGGCAACAAATAAAAATAAAAAATATATATATTCTGCCCATATGAACATATTTTTTACCCCATTTTCTTCCCAATTTCGTCATATCCAATTGTTAGTTACAGTCTTGTCCCATCGCTACAACTCCCGTACGGACTCGGGAGAGGCGAAGGTCGAGAGCCGTGCGTCCTCCGAAACACAACCCACCAGGCCGCACTGCTTCTTGACACAATGAACGCTTAACCCGGAAGCCAGCCGCACCAATGTGTCAGAGGAACCACCGTCCACCTGGCGACTGAGTCAACGTGCATGCGCCCGGCCCGCCACAGGAGATGCTAGAGCGCGATGGGACAAGGACAACCCGGCCGGCCAAACCCTCGCCTAACCCGGAGGTTCAATTGTTGTGAAGAAGGCGTCAGGGCGCCCAAGAAAGTCCAGCAAGTTGATTCAGCTGCGGGATCGGGGCACCACCAGTGCTGAGCTTGCTCAGGAATGGCAGCAGGCAGGTGTGAGTGCATCTGCACGCACAGTGAGGCGAAGACTTTTGGAGGATGGCCTGGTGTCAAGAAGGGCAGCAAAGAAGCCACTTCTCTCCAGGAAAAACATCAGGGACAGACTGATATTCTGCAAAAGGAACAGGGATTAGACTGCTGAGGACTGGGGTAGAGTCATTTTCTCTGATGAATCCCCTTTCCGATTGTTTGGGCCATCCGGAAAACACCTTGTCCGGAGAAGACAAGGTGAGCGCTACCATCAGTCCTGTGTCACGCCAACAGTAAAGCATCCTCAGACCATTCAAGTGTGGGGTTGCTTCTCAGCCAAGGGAGTGGGTTTTTCCTAGCCACCGTGCTTCTACATCTGCATTGCTTGCTGTTTGGCGTTTTAGGCTGGGTTTCTGTATAGCACTTTGTGACACCTTACCCCTTATCACTGTCAAACGCTCCCTAAAACACTTTTGCGAGCAGGCCTTTCTATTCGATCTGGCCCAGGTATCAT